>RSEF01000005.1:49992901-50034649 GCA_003993805.1 Himantopus leucocephalus | reverse complement strand
GTTGATGAGAAGCTCAACATGAGCCAGCAGTGTGCGCTCACAGTCCAGAAGGTCAACTGTATCCTGGGCTTCATAAAAAGCAGCATGGCCAGCAGGCCAAGGGAGGTGATTCTGCCTCTCTGCTCTGCTCTGGTGACACCCCACCTGGCGTACGGCGTACAGCGTCCAGCCCTGGGGCCCCCAACATAAGAAGGACACGGAACTGTTGGAGCAGGACCAGAGGAGGACCACAAAGATGATCAGAGAGCTGGAGCACCTCTACTGTGAGGACAGGCTGAGAGAGTTGAGGTTGTTCAGCCTGGAGAAGAGAAGACTCCGGGGAGACCTTATAGCCCCTTGTAGTACCTAAAAGGGCTACAGGAAAGATGGGGAGGGACTCTTTATCGGGGAGTGTAACAGTAGTACAAGGGGTGATGGTTTTAAACTGGAAGAGGGTAGATTTAGATTAGATATTAGGAAGAAATTTGATACTCTGAGGGTGGTGAGACACTGGCACAGGTTGCCTAGAGAAGTTGTGGATGCCCCATCCCTGGAGGTGTTCAAGGCCAGGTTGGACGGGGCTTTGAGCAACCTGGTCTAGTGCGAGGTGTCCCTGCCCATGGCAGAAGGATTGGAACTAGGTGATCTTTAAGGTCCCTTCCAACCTAAACCATTCTATGATTCTATGAAATCTCAGAATTTCAAGTACTTCTATTTTCAGTCAGCATAAAAATGGCAGAAATATGTGCTTGTTCTTCTTTATCCTGCTTGCTTATAAGCCCCTCGGGGAGGCATAATACAATGACTGTGTAATGGTAAAGTTCTGATTGAATTCTTCAGAATAGGCATGATTGTGAATAAGAAAAGACAAGAAGAGATTTCCTGAAAGCTCCTTTAACCAACGTCTTCTTCAATGAAGAAGTTCAGACAGCCTGGGAACATGGGTGTCTTGATTTTTCTCTTTGGATGACAGCTAAAAAGACTCACTAATAGTGTGTTAATTTTATTTAGAGATGTCAATTTAGATATTCAAATAAAAGCTTAAAATGATAGGTGGAGCAGATCAAAGTACAAAATAAGCTGATATGCAAATCTAAATATTGGATGTTGATTTCATGATTCTTTTTATTAGTATTATTATTATTTTCCTGTGCATGTTTATCACCATAGTACCCAATGAACATCAGTAGCCACAGTGAAGGTGTTGCAGTGTTCTGGCTTTATTTTTCTAACATTCTGCCTGTATTACAAGAACTGCATTGTCCTTGGAAGGCTTGTCAGTTTACCTTAGTAGGTATTTGGATTTTGTATTTAACTTTATTTGGGGGACGACTTGATTAAAATGCCAGTTTAGATGTGAAGTAGTACAATCTTTGTATACAGTAGAACTCCATTTCTACTTATTGTAGCACGTAGGAGACTAGACATTTAAAAGCCAAATTAGGAAGTTTGTTAGGTGTTTGGAATTAACAAATTATCATTTCCAGCATTACTCTCGGAGACTGTTGTCCAGAGCTTGATTTTGTATTAGATATTGAAGACATAATTCCTGCACTTAATTTAATTTTTTCTGTAGAGGGAATTCTGTAGATTATAGATAGACTTTATTCTTCCTTATCTTACAGCACACTTCTTTTCTAGTATTTGAGTTAGCTAAACTAATGGTTTCTACAACAAAAATCCCACCAACCAAAAACCTCAGTTGAGCTATTTAACAGTTTATCACCTGACCACATTAGAACATAAAAAACTTAGCATAAGCTTTACCCTAAGGCCATAACATGCCGAAATATTTCTTTTTTTAGGTATCGAAATTTTGATCAGCCTCATCGATTCTATGTAGCTGATGTATACACTGATCTTACTCCACTCAGTAAATTCCCTTCCCCTGAATATGAAACATTTGCTGAATATTATAAAACAAAGTATAATCTTGACCTGACCAATCTCAACCAGCCACTGCTGGATGTGGACCACACATCTTCAAGGTAACAACATTCATACTTGTGTCTGATGTTTGTAGTTTGACAATTAAGTGTCTTTTTTTAATTATGGGATAAAGATGAAAGCTTGTATTTTCTAAAATAATTACTGATATTTTTTTTTGAGGGGTACTTCACTTATATTGTAACAACTACAACTTGAGTCCATTTTTTTTCCAGAGGTAACTGTGCTGTCACTTCACAAAGGTTGAATACTAAGAACAAGGCATCCGTTCAGAAAGTTTAGGCTAGCAAGTTCTATTCATTAATTATTCATTAAAGTATTTTCACGTGTTTTTTAGACTTAATCTTTTGACTCCTCGCCATTTGAACCAGAAGGGGAAAGCACTTCCTCTAAGCAGTGCTGAGAAGAGGAAAGCAAAGTGGGAAAGTTTGCAGAACAAGCAGGTAAAATATAAGTATCTAATTCAAGTTGCCTCTCTCTTAACAATGATCTGACAACTACCTTTACAGATAAAATTCTTTTCTTCCCCCTCCTCTCCCCAGATACTGGTTCCAGAGCTCTGTGCTATACATCCTATTCCAGCATCATTGTGGAGAAAAGCAGTTTGCCTGCCCAGCATACTTTATCGCCTGCACTGCCTTTTGACAGCAGAGGAACTAAGAGCTCAAACAGCCACTGATGCTGGTGTAGGGGTTAAATCACTTCCTGCAGATTTCAGGCATGTATTTTTTCAATATGGTATCTGGCTTCATTGGAAAACAAAGTGAAAACTTAACCATTATTACATGAATTTAAAACTGATTCCCTTTGTTTCACTTATACCAGTTTTCGGTGAAGCATAGTTTAAAAGGACTTGATTGTGAATGGTGAAGTTAGATGCTGCAGTTACTGTTCTTTTCAGAAGAACGTGGCACTTTTTTAAAACATTTATGTGCATATAGTCGTCTTGTGATAATATTTTTTCGTTAACAAAATCAGCATGTGTCTTTACAGATATCCTAACTTGGACTTCGGATGGAAAAAGTCTATTGACAGCAAATCCTTCATCTCTATTCCTAACTCCTCTTTAGTAGAGAATGAAAATTACTGTAAGCACAGCACAATTGTAGTCCCTGAAAATGCTGCACATCAAGGTGCTAATAGAACCTCTTCTGCAGAAAACCATGACCAAATGTCTGTGAGTTACAGAACATTGCTCAATGAGTCACCCAGTAAACTCCAAATTGATGTCTCGGCAGAACTTGCAGCAATTAATGGTGTTTCTTATAATAAAAATCTTGCCAATGGCAATTGTGATTTAGTTAACAGAGACTTTTGCCAAGGAAATCAGCTGAATTACTGCAGGCAGGAAATACCTGTACAACCAACTACCTCATATCCCATTCAGAATTTATACAGCAGTGAGAACCAGCCCAAGCCCAGCAATGAATGTACTCTACTGAGTAATAAATACCTTGATGGAAATGCTAACAGATCTACCTCAGATGGATGCCCCAAAATGGCAGTGACCACCAGTACTTCAAAAGCTATTAATCTTTCAAAAGACAGAGCAGATTCTGAAAAGAACCCTTCCAGTGGGTACTCCTCAAAAACTCTCGGTCCTAATCCTGGTCTCATTCTTCAAGCTTTGACTCTTTCAAATGCTAGTGATGGATTTAATCTGGAGCGGCTAGAAATGCTTGGTGATTCATTTTTAAAGCATGCCATCACTACGTACTTGTTTTGCACTTACCCTGATGCTCATGAGGGACGGCTGTCATATATGAGAAGCAAAAAAGTAAGTAGTAACAGTCCAATGATACTATGTAAAAAGCATGCTGTAACAAGCCATATATATAAAAATTTCACTAGAAGTGAAATTGAGTGGCAACAGGTTGACTTAATTCCACAGCTTTACTGATTATACATCGGGTAGCATGCATATTAGGACTAAAAATACAGGACTACAGAATTAATGTTTTCAAAACTGTGATTGATTGAAACTGTTTTCTATGGTTCGTTTTGAAATCTAAACCAGGTGATTACAAGCTTAGGAAAGGCCAGGACTGAACAGAAATAAAAATTCTTTTGCAAGTATTTTAAAGTAAGTGTAAACAGTAGTGAGCAGAGTCTTCAGTTCTACTGCTGCTGTTTTTAAGTTCTGGAATAATCAGTCATGTGAAAGTTTGTTTTGTTTAGGTTTTTTCCCCCACATAATGTGATAACTTGAATTAAATGCTAAGGGTTTGATTGTCTACCTCTAATAAAATGCATCAGTCTGAGATTTAAATGATTGAGTAGTTTAATCTTAGAAAATAAGGAGGGCTAAATAAATAGCACAGTTCAAATAAAGGAAGTGATTGAATATCCAAGTTCAAATTTCAAGACTTGAAACATGGAAAATGTGTTTAAAATGAGAAACGAAGATCCGGGGGTTGATAGTTAAAAAGGAAAAGGAAGTGTGTTTGTGTATGTGAGAGTGCTTTTTTTCGCTTCCCTTTAAAATATTTGAAAGAATTTTAGAGGCTATCAAAATAACATCTGGATTATGACTTAATAAGATTTGTTATACGGAACTGTTTTAACACTTTCTACTGCCAAGGTTTAGGTCAATCTACCCGTAATAGCAATCATTTTTCATTCCAAGTCTAGTCTGAATGTTGATTACTAATACTGGTAATTAATGACACTTGTACGGGTTATATTTACAATTATTTTAAAAGTAGCAATAATTTTATTTTGCAAAGAGAATTCAATCTATCAGATTTCTTTAACTGAAATTGTCACGCCTAATATGCTTGGCCTTAAAAAAAAAAAAAATTTAAAAAATCTGTACCTTGCTGTGCATGGGTTGTACTGTATTAAGAAAGCTGAACTCCCTTTTAAGAACTAGAGAAGATACGTAATGGTACAAGATCTGGCTTGACACGTAAAACTGTTTTGCTCCTTTTGCATTTTAACCTATTTTTATGTAAATGTATGTCCAGAGGTTTATCAGAATGTTTTTCTTTGAAGGTCAGCAACTGTAACTTGTATCGCCTTGGAAAAAAGAAAGGACTACCTAGTCGTATGGTGGTATCGATTTTTGATCCCCCAGTCAATTGGCTTCCTCCTGGTTACGTAGTAAACCAGGACAAGAGCAACACTGATAAATGGGAGAAAGATGAAATGGTAAGACTTTATTTAACTATGTTGAGGAATTATTATTTGTGTGTTCATATTCTCTCACCCCTGCCTTCACCCTCCTCCCAGATATTTTGCTATGTTTTCAGCAAAAAAAAATTAAATCTGTATCTCTTTTTCCCTTTCTAAAACTTCAATATAAGCTAGGGAAAACAAGAGGAAAACTGATCCTGTATAGAACCTGAAGTAAGGAAATTTACTGAACATCATCCAATAATAAGTATATCTATTAATGGAAAAGCAGAAAAGAAAAGCTTTTGCCTGTAGTTAGCATGCTCTCAGGAGTTTTTCTGAAATTTCTCTTGGAAATTTTAAATGGAATTATCACTACAGGTTTTGCTGTAGTATGTATAGGCAGAAGACGGTCTGCTTTTTAACAAATAATGAGTTCACCTTTATAGAATATCTGAAAAGGAGTTGTTGCTGATTTTCATAGTGCTGAGGCAGAACGAAGATTAGAACTGGCTTGGGAAAATGTTCAATGTTTGTTGCTGTTAGCTACACTGAGAGCTACTTCTTGTCCAAAATACAATGCTGGCTTAGACACCCTCGCAGTCTTAAAACCAAAAGGTTCAGAATGACAAGTGTTAATGAGGAGCGATTCACAGTATTTTCTGACTAAACTCATTGTATGTCGAGAGTAGAAGTGCATGTATAAGAAATATCACTGATCACAGCAGTCACTAATGTAATGTTGAAATGTTTGAGACCGACTTGGAGGTCGGGGAGAGGGGGTGGAAGGATTTTTTTCTGTTTCTCAATCCTGAAGGCCACATTTGGATTGTAGAACCACCAGAGGGCACATGAGAGGACTGTTAGGTAAATGCACTGTGCAAATAAATGTTTATTACAGAATAAAACAACTTGATTATTGTGGTTCTGTATTGTGCCAAGACTTAATTTCAAAGAGACTTACTGCTATACCTTTCTAAAAATAATATATCACATTTGGGACAGGAGCTAATCATTGCTTTTAAAAACTTTCGGTTCTCCATAACTTTTCAGTAGGCTCTTCCTCTCTGTTAGTCACTGTTTATTTGTGAATAAAACACACAATTTCAGACCAAAATGCAGACAGTGATACAACTAAGAAGTGGGGCTTTTGTGCCAAGTAGATTTTTTGCCTGCTTAGGTAAATTTCATTCTTCATCCATGGGCTGATGGTGTATGACTGGGGCTAGAAGTCTCATATCATTATGACAAATTATTACTAAAATATCCTAGTTGATATTTTGTGTGTGTGTTATCAAGCTTTATTAAGGGGAAAGATCATCTTTCAGTCATTTGATCAAATAGCTGATTTCCAAAAAGCATGGGAAAAAACCACTTACATGTATTTATCTTCAGCACGTAAGTGGCCATAACATTCAAAATCAATCAGATATTCTTTAAGAAAAGGTTCTTTCTTCTGGGATTCGTTGTTGACTTATTTTTTAAATGCTATCTAATGATGAAAAAGATGAACTATCAGAATTGGTTCCTGGCTCCTTTACCTACTGTTCATTCTTATCACTTAGAATTTTACTTGGTTTTTTTCCGGACAAGAAGTGATGTGCAGGCAATGTTACTGTAGTTCAGGTAGCTGTCCTAATTAAAATTAATTTTATTTTAAGAAACTTGTGAATGAAATTGTAGTAAAAATGAAATTTAACATTTGTTAAATCTTTGTGAAAACATACACCGAAAACTGTTTTGAATCGTCTGAGACATGTCTCATTTAGAGAGTGTATTTTTGTTTCAGTGACAGATACCACAGGTGGTGTGTAACAAGAAAAAAATCATCTCTAGCTCTAGTTGAGGCTGGTTAAATTAGTCTTATTTTGAGCATTATACTGCTACTAGTATCCAAAATAACTATGTCAAATCAAATTTTGCTGTCTCTTTCTGATCAATGAAAGATACAGAAATCCCTGCTGTGTATATGTGAGATGGGTAATTACAGCAGCAGAAATTCCTTTGGCAAAATGTCTTAACTATGAATTTCGGTAGCCAGTTTTTTTTCCTCTCGTTACTAAAACTGACTAAGCCTGCTCCACCCTGATGAGGAACATTGTGATCTGTTTGATCCTTAGATGATTTCAAGTGCTGCCCAGTGCACCTTACAGCTGCCACCCATCCACACGTCTGGGGAGTTGTGCGTTTGGCCCAAAGGGGGAGGTCCCCATTGGTAGCATCTGGTTCACAGATTTGCAAGATCAAGTGACCGAGACCTACAATATGACATACATAGATTGAGCGCAGATATAGGCTGTTTCACTTGATTCAAAATGGTGTTGCCTTTCAGGACCCAATCCAGAAAAGCACTTTGAATCTGATCTTGCTCCTATCAAATTCAGTGGCAGAATTCCCACTGACATCAGTGATGCTGGGCTGAGCCTGTGAAGAGTCCTTTTGATCTTAGGAAGACTACTTGTGCATTTAGCTAGTATGTTTAAGTGCTTTCCTGGATTGGGGCCATGGCAAATTGTACAGCATTGTATAGCTTGGGCATATCTGTGTTCAATTTGTAATTTACATCAGTCCATACCAATTTGCTCAATATGAGCAGGGAAAAGACATGAGACATCATTAGTTTTACTGTTGTGGGTATGTATGCAACTATTAGAAAATTGGTGACAACTTTAACTTTCCTCTTAGTTAGCTAAGGCTGTAAGTATAGCCTGAAAAAAACCAAAACTTTAAACAAATATGTTAAAGGATATCCTTGTTAAAGGATAGGATTAATACTAGTTGCCTTTGCATTGAGTTGTTATACTTCCTGATTTAATGTATGTCTTAATATTAAGTTTAAAAACAAACAAAAACTTGTATTACAGAAAGGTGCCATTTTTTATGCTTTTCCATTTTTAGACCTGCTATATTGATATCCTGGTAATATTAAATATATGACAAACTGGAGAGATCTCATATTTGTTAAAATTGAGAACCACGGTACAAGTTAATTCTTATAGAACCAAAAACTTGCCTATATCTAAGGTCTAATAAGCAGCAAGATCGCTTACTGAATCCCCAACACATGCAGTCAAGACTGCTGCCCAAATAAGCATTAGATTCTTGTCACCTAACTGGTATTAGACTCTTGGTTTTGATCTGTTATATAAAAATCACGTACACTGGTTCACTAAACTCAGTTTCTACTGTTTTGCCAAGTAGACTGAATTAATTCGCAGGTGTGTTTGAGAGCTTAGATAAATGTGTACTGCTGCTTAAAGTGATGATTATTGAAGGACTAGGGGGTAGTTGTTTCATGGAATGCGTTTTCTGTTTGTGTGTCCCAAAACTGAGACTGTTGTGAATGTGACTACGGTAAACTCTGCAAGCGCCTTAGTATTTACCATAGAAGGATGTAGAAAGAATCTTCAAAACTACGTTGATTAAACATTTGTAATAGCCTGCCTTAGCAGCTGGAGAGAAGGATGCATGCAAAACTGTTTCTTGTACTTCTCTAATTTTGTTAATTTAGAATTCTTTTGATTACTTCAATGTGCAAGTATATATCGTTTAGTGGTTTTAAAATTAATTGTATGTCATCGCATTCAAGTATAAGCATGAGTTCCTATGAAATGCAGCGTGTGTTATATATATAGCATACGCTAGTATAGGTTAGTAAAAAAGGTTTTGTATTCCAAGGCAATTATTCTAGTCTTAGAATGCTAGTGTTAACTGAGGTTGTATTGTGCATCTGATCAGACAATGTAATTAGGAACATTAATTAAAAAATCGGTCTTATTATTAGCAGACACTACTCAAGTCTGACTCTTCTGACAGTTCTGGAATAAAAGTTTCTCATTTCCCGCTTCAGTACCATATTTTTTGTGTTCTTTCATAGACAAAGGAGAACTTGTTGGCTAATGGTAAACTTGATGATTATGATGATGATGAAGAGGATGAAGACCTAATGTGGAGGTTACCCAAGGAAGAAACAGACTTTGAAGATGATTTTCTGGAGTATGATCAGGAGCATATCAAATTCATTGATAATATGTTAATGGGATCAGGGGCTTTTGTGAAGAAAATTTCTCTCTCTCACTTCTCAACCACTGATTCAAACTATGAATGGAAAGCACCCAAAAAGTCATCCCTGGGTAACGTCCAGTTTTCGTCAGATTTTGATGATTTTGACTATAGCTCTTGGGATGCTATGTGCTATCTGGATCCTAGCAAGGCTGTTGAAGAGGATGATTTTGTAGTGGGCTTCTGGAATCCGTCAGAAGAAAACTGTGGTGTTGATGCAGGAAAACAGTCTATCTCCTATGACTTGCATACAGAGCAGTGTATTGCTGACAAAAGCATTGCGGACTGTGTGGAAGCCCTGTTGGGCTGCTATCTGACCAGCTGTGGTGAAAGAGCTGCTCAGCTTTTCCTGTGTTCGTTGGGGCTGAAGGTGCTCCCTGTAATTAAAAAGACTGATTGGGAAGGCACTTTGTGTGCTACCAGAGAGAATTGTAACAGTGAGCAGAAAAATCTTTCACCAAACTCTGTTTCTGCTTCTGTAGCTAATTCAGAGCCTTCTTTATACAAAGACCTGGAGTATGGCTGTTTGAAGATTCCACCGAGGTGTATGTTTGATCACCCAGATGCTGAAAAAACCCTAAATCACCTTATTTCTGGTTTTGAAAATTTTGAGAAGAAAATAAACTACAGTTTTAAGAACAAGGCGTATCTTCTTCAGGCATTTACTCATGCCTCGTACCATTATAATACCATTACTGGTAAGTTGTCTTAAAGATGTATTGTAAATGCAAGAAAAGCAGCATATGTTGTGTAGTAGTCTTTTTTTAGACATCACATGTTACTTTAAGAAGTCGATAGTCTCTGAATATGATCTTAGATTAGAATATCTTGCCCCTTATTTAGAGAGGGATACTTGCTGAAGCTGTATCTCGATGTTTATTCATATTTCATACTTGACAAAGGTACAAGATTTACTGAAGCTTAACCAAGTTTTTGGAAAGGGCAGCATTTTTCATCTCTGTTGTATCATTAGTTATATATGACTGACATTAGATCCTCATTTAGCTGAAATAAGTTCTCATAGAACTCTGGAAAATTGCAGTGTAGTTCTAGAACTAGCGATCATGTTTTGCAAATATATTTAGCAAATTTGTCCTATAATCTAATCCCAAGAATATTGCCCTTTGACTGTACTTCTGAGGATCAGAAGTAGACTATACAGCTTTTATTAGCTGAATATATAGGATAGCAAAACATGGAGACTTCCGTTTGAAATTGTGAATTGGAAGGCTTAATTTAAGTCTAGGCATTTTATTGAGTAAATATTTAAAGTCAAAGTTTGAAGCAATTGACTAAATCAGACTAAATATTAATTTCAAGTTAACTGCTTAATGTTTCTGTACATGATCTCATGAAAGATTTTACAGCAGTACAAATTTGTATTTCTGTAATCTTCTTGAATTACTTTAGCTTATACTAATTAATTTAGTATTCGTTCATTCTAAAACTTTAAATATTTTCCTATGATAATATGCAATTAAAAACAAACCATGCTAAAATTCCAACCCTATTTGAAGTGAATGGCAAATTCCTGGGCAGTCAGCAGTCTGAATTTTCCCCCATAGTGAATTGGTTCCTTATTCTAAGGAGTAAGAAAGCTCTGCTTTAATTCAAGAAATAAGTCATTTTGAAATGTTAGTACATTGAGAAACAGTTCTGACAAAACACTGAAATGCTCCTTTAGTTTTTCATTCTAGGTAATACTACCCACATATGTATTTAGTTTTTACAAATATTTCACAAAACCTATAGAAGGTGGATGATTGCTTTCTATATCTATACTAACAAACAGAAACCTTGAGGCATAGTGTCTAGATGAAATTACGTTGTTGGTAGCAGAAACTTTGTGATGCCATTTCTATTTACCGAGTAAGACAACTGTGAATTGCTGTTACCTGTAGCTTTTTCTCTTAAAGGAGGTGGTAGCAGTTGAGATCTGGCAGCATCTTAGGTGCAGCTGCTATAAAAGCAACTTAGTACTAACCATTTCACTCTCATGTTACTTTTGTAGTAATTTTGTCTGTCTTCCTTCTCGACCCACCTATCCCTGTTAACTTTCAAGAGGGTTTTTTGCTTTTGTTTGTATTCTAAAAACAGACCTCTGTAGCTCTCCATTCATGTGTCTCCCGTCAATTTTCCAAACAGCAAAGGCTTGGCAATTTTAGTTTCCAGTTTAAAAGACCCGTTCTGAATGGGAATCTTTGTTCAAAGCTTTTTGAGAAATCTAAACCTGTGGCAAATTAGATAAAAAATCTCAGATTGTATGTTCCCCCTGCTTATAATACATTGATTTCTTTATGAATTTTTTTGAGTTTTAATTGTTGCTGTTTTCAGATCAGCCTGCTGGTGGAATATCTTGATTTTACTTTTTTGATATTTCTCAGTACAATGTGAAAATCCTGAGTAAAAGCATTTATTGATTATAAACACAAGTGTTTTGCTAGCCTGACAAATTAACATTTGGTTCAAAAGTGGCTTTATTATGAGATATAACTTCTGGTTTTTTCTGATTTTTTTATTTTTATTTAATAATTCAATAACAATCTCTTTAAACACAAAGATACCTGTTTTAAAAAATATATTGTCTTCTCTGAGCATTGGTTAGTTTGTGGAATTTACATGGCAGTGTACCAAACCTCTTATCCAGAAAGGCCTGGAAAGAATGTGTGTGTTAAACTTAATTGTGGTGTTGTACATTCTTTTATTTCCAACGCTTTAAGATTGTTACCAGCGCTTAGAATTCCTGGGAGATGCAATTTTGGACTACCTCATAACCAAGCACCTTTATGAAGACCCACGGCAACACTCTCCAGGAGTTCTTACTGACCTACGATCTGCTCTAGTCAATAATACCATTTTTGCATCATTAGCTGTAAAGTATGACTACCATAAGTACTTCAAAGCTGTCTCTCCTGAACTGTTTCATGTTATTGATGACTTTGTGCAGTTTCAAATGGAAAAGAATGAAATGCAAGGAATGGATTCTGAGGTTAGTGGAAGTAGAAGAAATGTGTGTTCAGTATCTGCTTTGAAGCATGTCACTGGATTTCTTAGCGTGATGCAGGTCAGATAATGCTGACTCAGGACAGGATATCCATGCAACATCATGAGCAGTACTACCTTGGCACAATGCTGGCATTATTTAATGTAGCATACTGACAGAGATTTCCACTGGTTTTCTGCTGGAGCAGGTGTCACTGCACTGTACTCATGTGTTTGACGTGCTCTAAAAGGCTTTGTATCTGCTAACCAGGGAAACGTTATATGCATCTTTCAAATAAGCTACTTGAAAAATAGTTTAACTGGAGACCTGCAAACACAGATCATATCTGTGCTACGCAGGAAAGCTAATGATAACGAACATCTGTTTGCTGCAGAACAGACTAAAACTAACTCATTTAGATAAGCTGTTCAGAAAATGTATGAGAGCGAGGGCCTTGTGAGTCAAATTCTAATCAGGGTCCTCGAAGAGATGGACTTTCTCATTACCCTTTCTTTAAAAATGTTATCCAATAGATATCCCTAATAGTTTGTCTTCTGAAAAACTGTGACCAATCTCTTAGAAAATATTCTGTCTGAGAATACTCCAGCACTAAATAGACATGTTGTCTTTGTCTTTAGTAATTTCTTCTTTCTGATAAACAATTTAAAAGCTTGGGAATCAAAATAATTCAGTTATGTGTATGCGTTTACAGCCCTTGCGCTCTGTTGCAGAGTCCAGTCCATATGTTTTCTGGGAAGATTCAGAAAACATTGACTAAAATTTGTCACTGAAATTCAGATAATAGAAATTATTTTACATCAGAGGATCAGACTCTGTTATCTGTCTTGTTTTCTTCAAAATATGAGCAAAAAGATTTTAAGAGCTCACAGTAGTGACTTTTAGCTTTGTTCAGTTTTTGCTAGTATGCAAAAGGTTTGCCTGGAAACTTCCATAAAGTTGCAACCAAATTGTGTGATAGCTGTTTCAAATAAAATTCTTGTTTCACTCTCCCTACGCCTGCTCCCTATCTTGGTCTGGCACTGAATTACTGAAACTCTTATTTCATCAGAGTTAATGCAAGAGTCTTTGTTTCAGCAGCTCATGCCAGCTAGACTGGTTTCCATGTGTGTCTCCACGTCATCTGCTTTTCTTTTTTTCAAATCTCACTCCTGAAACATCTGTTGTCCCTTGCTTTACAGCTCTTAGTTTCTCTCTCCTGTTATTTCAGTATAACTCAAAAGTGCTTCAGCTTGCACTTGGTATGAAATATGCTATTCAAAACAGTTGAATTTGTTTTTTAACATCCAAATTCCCATTTGGAGTGTGTACACATCAGGTCTGACCTCTTGTTTGATTTATTTTAGGTAGAAATATTGGGTGGGACTAGTTTATGAAGTATTACGGTGGCTCTTCAGAAGACTGAATCGGGTATAAAACCCCAAATAAGGGCCAAATGGAGTGAGAGGGTAGCTGCTGGGGCAAAAGACCGACAGAAACTTACTTCTCTTTAGGCAAGGGAGAGTAATGGTCAAAAACTTTGTTTTCAGGTTACTTTGTCTGGACTTAGGTGAATGTATATGGTATGTATTTGAGGGGTTTTTTCAGTAAAGGATTAGATTAACTCAAGACCTATAAGACATATACTGAAGGTTTAGAGAATAGACTGTTGTGTTAAATTAGTAGCATAGAAGAAAACGCTGCCTGCTACATTTAAAAAAATACCTAAGTGTGCCTGTTAGTTCTGTCTGATGTTGCTGGTTATCAGTTATTAATGGCTTATCTTAGTAATGTTTGTTTCACGCTTGTCTTGCGGGGTAAATGAGGCAAGGGAAGGGTACAGCTGACTTTAATCCAGAGATTGGACTTACAGATTTTTACAGTCTCCTTCCAGGAGATGTTTAATGTATGAACTCTTCCTTTGTTGTGAGTAGCTTTCTAGTATTGACTGATAGAGCCAAGTCTGTTTCTTATTGGGAAAAACAGACCCATGGTGAAATCCTACAGAATTATTACAGGAGGAATTCACAAAGCATATAAGCTCTCTGTATACACTGGTGTTGGGGATTTTTTTCACATTTGAAAAATGATATATCCAGCAACTTGGTTTCATTGGGGAATAAAGGAAAAAATTCACTGTGGAAAGTTGTCAATGAAAAACTTGAAGGAAGCAGCTCAGGATAGGATGTAAGAGAGTTTACGTTTCTGAAGAGCTTTGTTTTATTTTAAAAGCAGCAATTGTTTCTCTCTTTTCTCCTCCCCTTCTCTTTCCCTTCCCCCCTCGGCTTTTTTTAATTGCAAACAGCTCAGAAGATCTGAAGAAGATGAAGAAAAAGAGGAAGACATTGAAGTACCAAAGGCCATGGGGGATATATTTGAGTCCCTTGCTGGTGCCATTTATATGGATAGTGGAATGTCTTTGGAAATGGTTTGGCAAGTGTACTATCCAATGATGAGGCCATTAATAGGTATTGTCAGCTTTCAGAAAAAAAATAATAATTAAGTGCCATCTGCTATGAAGAGAACAAAGCTAATTTTTTTTTTTTTTTAAATAGAAAAATTTTCTGCTAATGTGCCCCGTTCCCCAGTGCGAGAGCTGCTGGAGATGGAGCCAGAGACAGCCAAATTTAGGTAAGAATACACTTGCTTTGGTACACACTGTCGTGAAAAGCTTTTAAGCTGTCCTTCATAAACTACTGGGGATTTTTAAATGTCCTGACTTACTTTTAATTTCTTTTGCACTAAGCAGCTAGCACAATCGTTGTGTTTACTGATTGTTAGTTTTTTTTTTTCCTTGCGTAACTTTCTGAGAAAAGTAATGATTTCTGTTTAACTGTTCTGCTTTAATGTCTGTAGAAAAGAGAATGTAGGTCTCTTATTTCACATTAACTTGTCTAGGCAGTAAGTAATTCTTGTGTATATTTTTGCAGTCCTGCAGAAAGAACTTACGATGGAAAGGTCAGAGTAACAGTGGAAGTTGTAGGAAAGGGAAAGTTTAAAGGTGTTGGCAGAAGCTACAGGATTGCCAAATCTGCAGCTGCGAGAAGAGCACTACGAAGCCTCAAAGCAAATCAACCTCAGGTCCCAAACAGCTGAGACTCCTCTTAAAAATAAATAAAATGGGGAAAAAAAACACATACACATAAAGCAAATTTTTAAAAATGTTGATGTTGAGAGGAACAAATTGGAAGACAGAATTTAAAGTTTGTTTAATAACAGAATAGATAACAAAACATTTAACATGTATAAAATTTTGGAACTAATTGTAGTTATAGTTTTTTGCGCAAACACAATCTTGTCTTCTTTCCTCACTTCTGCTTTGTTTAATCACGAGAGTGCTTTAATGATGACATTTAGCAAGTGTTCAGAATAATTGTTGTCAGGTCTTTTTGGTTTACTTTTATTGTCAGTACAGCTTTGCTTAGTGTTAGAAGGCCAGGGAGCTTATGCCTAATGCAGTTGCTAGATTTATATATAGTAATCTTGAAATTCTTCAATCTGTGCACTAGTGCCAGTCATAAACCAGTTGATAAACTGTACTGGATGATTGGGTATAAGAAAGAATAAGTGTGCCAGTATTCTCCTTTCTTTTTTTCTTTTTTTTTTCTTTTTGTTTCTCTCCATGTCATCTTTTGACATTAAGATGGCATTCCCAATCATTATTGCACTTATTTGTTAGGGACAGATTTTAATTGAAATGGCTGGCATACTGGTAGAATGAAACTTCAATTTCCTTATGCCACACAGTCTTGCATAAAAAAAGGTTCTTGCCTTAAAAATAAATAAACCCTCGTTAATAGTCTTTAATTTCTGATCTTTTTTGGAACAAACTGTTTTACATTCCCTTGATTTTGTTATGCATTTTACAATGATACAGCTCTATATTTACAGTACAACTCATTACTATAGCTGTGACTTATTACAGGATTATAATAGAAATTGTATTCATATATATGTAATTAGGTTATTTTTAACAATTCTGAGGAGGTGGTTAGTCTACAGTTTTTTTTATACCATAAACAAAATATGGTCTTTGGCTAAAATTCCAATTTTACACAAACCTGCAAGCTAGATAGTTCCAATACTGGAAACAGTAATGAATTATTGCACAGTGCAAACTGTCACTCTAACAAAATAACCTTAGACATATCACACCTAAAATATGCTGCAGATTTTATAGTCAATTGGTTACGTATTTAACAAACAGAGCACCTTTACACTTAGAGATATTTCCACGTAAATTTCTTACTGTACTTTTCAGAGTTGCATGCATATTTCACCTACCAAAGCTGTGCTGTTAAATAACATGAAAGTTGATGTTTGAAATATAACTGCCGTACTTTTGATACATCTGTGATTTAGGTCCTTAATTTAGAGAAACTAGCTCATTGGTGTTTTGGTCTGCTGGGGGTGGGGGGAAATCATACTCTTATTTTTTAGGCTTTGCCTATACTTCTTTAATTAGATTTTTGTAGGCACTCTTCACTTAAATACCTCAGTTCTTTTTTTCTTTTCTTTTCCTTCTTTTTTTTTTTGCATGCATTGTTTTTTTTTCTGTTTTGGTGCTATGTTTATATATTATGCTTGAAATTTTAATTTTTTGCACTGTAACTATAATACCTCTTAATTTACCTTTTAAAAAAGCTGTGGGTCTCGTATTCCCACCAATATCAGTAGAGGTTTGCTGCAATTTTGCCCTGTTAATTATGCTTGAAGTTTGAGAAAGCAGAGCAAGGTGTTTTAACGTTTTCCAGCACAATAGTTTGAACTTGATGCTGTGTCTTATGTATTAAATTACAAATAAATACTGTATTTCCTGCTTTTAAACCCTATTCCTTTCCTCACAAATGCACACTAAAACAAAACAAAAACTGTCAGCTCTTGCTTTCTTAACAAAAAAATAAAATAAATGCCTTAGTGACAAGGGGTAAACATTAAGCTTTTCTGAAATACAGTTTTCAAAAGTTCATATATTTTCTGTATCAGTCATTTTCCATTCTGCGGAAAGGACCATTCTTGTATTTGAAAGTAGCATTGTTATAGTAGTCAGACCGAGAATTAAAATACTAGCTTATAAAAAATTCTAGCGTTTGTTTGGTACTTCAGTCATAAAAATATAACAGGGAAGCGTAAGACCTGCAAGTCTTAAGGTGTATAAAACAAATGTAAATGAGATGGAAAAGTAAAAACATGCAGTCTAAATTTTCGAAGGTGAATTGCTCTGAGTTAGCTGTTTAAAAAAAAAAAAATTAAAAAATCACCGATTTAAGTTTATAGCTCTTTCTTCATGGTAGGAGTGAAGTTTCTTAGTGAAAATACACGATTACTAATGTGAACAATTCTGTTTCTGGCCAGACATCAATCAGTAGATAAAATCAGACCATCTAGAAAGTCTTAAGTAGTTTTATCTGCATTATGAAAAACTAAAATTGAAGTCTTCGAACACCCAAAATTTCTTACTGATTGTTACAAGGTCATAGTTTCTCAGGGGTTTCGGGTAATTGTTAGCAGTAAAGTGCTACAGAGTGTTTTGATGCAAAGAAAATTAACTGAACTTGCTCTGTGTTTCAGAATAGTTTAATGATCGCTTTGTTACTAGATGAAGCCTATGAATTGGGAATCTGAAATGTGTAGTGGCTGACTATAAAGTAGTTTCTGCTGCTGATGCGTTTTTAAATGCGTTTTAAATGCCGTAAGTTTTTCCAGTGTGACCTCATTGAAATATTTTTTTATCCTTTGAGATAGAAAATTCATATTAGTTTCCATGTTATACATCTGTGTGTTTTACCCTACAGTTGATATGATTTTGATATTGGACAGTGTATGCTATTAAAGACCTAAATCTGATCATTTGAAGGTTGGGCTAGAAATCACTTGACATGCTATAAGCACAAGTGTAAGCGGACTGTTGCAACCCATCTTCAAAAGCAACCACACAGGCTCATCATAAATAGTGTGGGGGTTAGTTGGCATGAACCTTGTTTTTTTTGGTTTTTTTTTTTGGTTTTTTTATCTAAGTCCTGTTATACTGTACTTTAAACAGTCCTCCTAACTATGCTGCGTTTTTATTTTTATGGCTTTTTTTGCGCTGTTCTGTTCATGTAGCACAAATAAGCATTGCACTTGGTACCATGCTTTACCTCATTTCAAGGAAAAAATGCTTAACAGAGAGGAAAAATGTGGTTTGGCCTTGCTGCTGTTCTGATTTAATGAATTTGAAAAAGATAATTATAATGCCTGCAATGTGTCATTTACTTGCACAACTTAAATAGGTCATTTGTAACGTCTGTGGCATTTTTACTGTATGTGGAAAAATACAACAAAGATGTGTAACAACTCTTGATTGTATTTTAAAGCTATTGTTTTTCTACTACATCATTTTACTGTTATGTGAAGTAATTAAAATTAGAATGACCTCTGACACTCCAGCAACTATCTCTGAACAAACCGCCGTATTATGCGTATAATGTAGTTTTTGCGAGAAGACAGCCCCTAAGTAATTTGGTCAACCTCAACTAAATCTCTGCTCAGTCTGAATATTGAGTGCCCAGTAGCGACTTCTGAAGTGTTTGTTCAGCTTGATGCTGCTAAAGTCCCTACAGAAAAAAAGCCTACTAGTTTTAGGTCTCATTACACGATAGTATGTTGTGACTGCAGTGTACAGAACTTGGACAAGAACCGATTTCCGTGCTGGGGAGGAACGTAGTGGTGGCCCCGGGATGAGGTGCCAGATCCTCAGCTAGTGCAAGTTGATGTGGTGTCATTTTAATTAATGGAGCTGCATTCTTTTACATGCCTGAAGATCTTGTGCTTATATGTATGTTGAAGAGTTTGGGGTTTCCTCCTTGTAAGCAAACACAGAGCAGTAAACTGGAAAATGTGGTTTTTATGTTGCTGCATATGACATAACTATGCTACATGCATTTATCTGTATAGAAAGTGGAATCTCCGTGCCCCAGTCACAGCAGCGCACGTAATCTGAAAATGACAAATAGCATCGTGGTCTGCTGTGATCCTGCGCTTGCCTCTGTCTGACAGTACTCGGGGTTTGCGTGTTCTGGGTGGGGTTCCCTGCGAAAACATTCTCATGGAAATCTCTCTATTTATTACGTGAGTGAAGTGGGAAGGATTTTGATTTTTGGTACTTCATTACTGACATTGATCCTTTTCCAATTGCTCTAATTTTCAATAAGTTAATTTCTTTGCTTTCATATTAGGTTTAAAACTTAAAACACTACCGTTCATGACCGTGAAATGTAATCTAAATATCAACTGTAACTCAATCTGAATTATGTTAGCAAATATCTAGAGGTCATTGTAGTATACTCCACTAGCAGTTAAAATTAACTTCTGTCAAAGCTAACTACATTTCTTAAAAATAAATTTTATCCAATAAAGTCCTTGGGTTTTTCCCCTCTTTTATTTGAATGGCAACCACAGACTACTTTAATTGCTTTGTAGATGCACTCAGACTTTACTGCAGCAGCAAGTTGGAGAGAAGAACGTTTGTGAACAAGAATTGGAAATTGCAGGCATTTTTATTGTAAATAGTTTGACTGAAAAGATGGTTAAAATCAAGTAGAATGAATAACAAATATAATTTGATGGACAATAAAATATTTACCATCACATGCTGCAGCTGTCTTCAAGGGACATAAAATGTAATTCATTCATACTGTAATCATGCTGCAGAAGTTTGCAATCTGCACCTTATGGATCACAATTACCTTTAATAGTTTTTTGTAATAATTGTAGCTGAGTATATCTCCAATAAAGTTATGGTCTGTTCACCTTGTATTGTCTCTTTGCTTTTGTTTTTAATTCCTCTTAATCTTCCCATAAATCTTGTAGAGTTTACCAAAAAAAAATACTTTTCAGTCTCCAGCTAAATAAAAAAAAATTGTGAAAGCATTATTTCTTGACCTTGTTTAAAGACGTCTGCTTGTCTCCTTCCTCTGATGAATGAACTGTCTTCATAGCTATGTGAAGACTCTTAAGGGACACTCGGGTTAAAAATGATGGTGTACGTGCTACAGTTTGAGCTCTGTGTTGACCGTTATACCTGCAAAATTTCTGTTGGAGCTGGGAGGCCCCTGAGCACGTTTGCACAATTCGGCACGTGTTTTAAGAAGAACATGTTGATACTGGCTAATAGTCTCAACATTAGTAACACTGATTTTAGTTATTTTTTCCATTTGTTTTCTGGTAGTATTTTGCTTACCCTGAATACTGAAAGCATGTTTGCAGAGCGTTCTGACTGGCACGCCAGTGTCATGACTGTGTGTTAGGAGACAAGACAGACCTGCCAGTCAAAGATGAGGAACCTTCCTTTTTGAAAACTTCCCAGTGCAGCAGTTGGTCTCTTGGCATCTGCCATGGGCAATTTCCACTACACGTTTTTTTTTTTTTTTTTCTTAGGCTATAGAGAAAAGCCCGCTGAACTGCCGATAGGCATGGCGGTGCCACCTTCTGGGACTTGGAGGAGGGCCGAATCACCTCAGTCTTTCAGCGGTGTCAGTTGGTTCCTTGTCTCAGCTGTAATGAACCGTTCTCAGCTGAGAATCCTGAGGAACCTTGTGGATCTTCTGTGGCTTTCCAGCTCTTTTTTTCCCACCTCTAGGTTCCACCCTGACGGCATTGGTGGGTAAGGCCCCTTAAGCTCCGATGTGTGGGCCAGTTGGGGATGACAACAGCCCCCACCCCCCAAGTTCTAGCAAGTGGGTCAAATCAGAAAATTCTCTTTCCCCAAATTTTCAACAGCCTGAAAAGAATAATTTAAAAAAAAAAAATTAGTTGAAGATGCCATTATCTTCCAGTTCCAGTGGAGGAATGAGATGAGGGATGGCCATCTATACTTGAGTCTTGACAGAAGTGGTCCATCCCTTGCTGGGTAGTCATGTGAAGCATCCAGTGTTCTCCAGAAAGTCCAAGTGTAAAATCAATAAAGGTTCTGCTTCAAAGGCAGGTGACTGCATTTTTTGCCAGTATGGGAGCATCACCTCCTTGCTGTAGATTTTTGAGTACAGCTTATTAGCAATGGTGTTGGAACTGCATAACATCAAATAAAGATCCTTTTAGCTTTTTAAATTTCAGCTGCTCGGAATGCGGCAACGACTGGGTTCTTCCTGCCCCCTAAGGAACATCAGGCTTGACTTAAAAAGAGGAATAATTCTTTAGTGAAGCTATGACATCAAGACACACATTTTCAGGATAGTTACCGCTTGTCATCCTGACAAACCTCAGCGGCCGCTCTATAGGAATGGGAAAGAGGATGCCTCTCTGTCTGAAGAAGAGTTTGCGGGTCCTGGTTTCTCATTATAAAAATAAACATGTTTCACAATTGCATCAATAGAGCTAAGATCTGAATTTGGTTAGCTGCTATTCTTCTTAAGTAAAACCACGCAGAAAAAGGAATTTGAGTGAAAACTGAGGTGAATAAGTGTTTGAACGTGCTTGCCCTGCAAAAAGGTAGTACCGAAGCTAATCACAAGGGCAGGTCCAGGAGCACAGAGGAGCAGACTCGGTGCTTGGCTGGGCTTCCCTTCAGGTCCTGCTGCAGTCCAGGTGCGGCATCTGTTCCTCAGAGGGAATCTCCACGTCGGTGGACGCAGGCAGTACTGACATGCAAGTGGGCTTTAGTTTTCTCATAGCTGTGATTATGTCCTTCCTTATTGTAGAACCTGAACAATACTTTTCATTTTGGTGAGTAAAATAACCAAGGACCTTCCACGTGTTATGAAAACATTTACTTTGCAGCTTAACCACCTCCACTTACCTGGCTTACACTCTTTTTTACTTTTTTTTTTTAACATTACTTTTATTATATATTTTATGGGAAGCCTCATGCTAACTCTTAAATTGAAGTAATTTTCTGCTGTTAACTTGAAAATTTCCTGTAGTTTTGGGTTCCTGTCCAGCTCCCACTGAAGTCACTGGGAAGACATCCACTTGGGCTCTGGAATTTGTGTGCATTTGAACTTAACACAAAAGTCCTTCAGATGTAGAAAGTGTAAATTCCAGACATCAAGTAAAAGTTGAGAAATTCAGCAATATGCAAAGGCAGCCTCTTTTATTTTGCTTATTTTTCAGGCTTTTAAGTAAAACGGGTGGCACATTAGCCGGGTACCTACTTTTGAGATAGCCCACCTCTTGCGGGGCAGATCCAGCTGCTTGCTCCCTTTTCTTTTGCCGGATGGGCAAGATTTGGAGGGGAGCAATGAGGGCTGTCTTCCTCAAAACTTTGGTTAATATCAAGGGTGCTTCAGCTAACTTCAGGTGTGCACCTGAGCTAACTCTCACCCCTTTCTTCTGCTGTCAGTGGAGCCACGGCAGCAGCCGCAGGGCACCATTGGCTTTCCTGCCCTTGGATCACCCTTTCAACGTGAGGTGGGTTGAATGAGAGAGAGGTCCCTTCCTCCCCACCCGGGGCTGGCGCTCAGCTGATGAGGTGGATCCCACGCCGTAGCCTGAAGCTGGAAATGTTCGTTCTGGGAAAGTGATGAGGCAAGAAGATACAGCACGGCCAGGGCGTCACTAGTCACTCCAGGGTCATGCTCATCTCCTGCCGAGGTGAGGGTGATCCCCTCTTCTTTCCTGCCGCTTGGCCTGAAGCAGGGGAGTGAGTACGGACTGCTGCAGCTGTCCCAGCATTAGTAATAAAATAATGCCACGTTTGCAGACTTCACTCGCCAAACCCTGGAGCACCGAGATGCCAGAGAGGACCACGGGATCACCAGTCCACTCTTCAACTATATATTCCTTTAAGAAAGCATTTTTCACAGGACTACGCGAGTGGCACTTTGGCATCGGATTTAGGGTAAGGTTTTTAACTTTGTTTTACAAATGAGAATCTAAGTAAGGCAGAGGAGCCGCGCTGTGGTTGTTCGAGCTGCCTATGTCACAGCTACCGGCGTTGGCACACGCGTCTGAACACAGATATGATTAAGCACAGACATCTGCTTTTGTATTCTTACACCACAGCCCTCTGCCCCAGCCAGTTTGCTTTCCCGTATTTACTCTCCGATCACCTGAATTTAGGCAAGACCCTGGTGTCGGAACAAAACCCTCCCTGCGCTCAGGCACGCCTCAGTATCTTGAGAGCTAAGGTCGGCCCTATTCTCACACATCTATAGCAATTAATAGTGTTTTGCAGCACCAATTTTAAGCTCAGAAATTATTGCTTTCAGGGTGATTCAGGCTGGAATAGCAGGGCATTATGTCCCTGCCAGCAACACTCATCACCTTCCTCCCAGCTTTACATAGTGCATGTGCTCCAGGCAAAAGAGATCTCATTATACAAACAAGCGTGGCACAGGCAGCCCTGCCCCCTGTCTGGCCAACCGGCTGCTGCGCGGGGCCGCGCCAGCAAGAAACTCGCTTAAAACAAGGGCGAAACTCCTCAGGACTCTGCCTCAACAGCAGCGTTCAAGTCGCTGGTGGTGGAGATCATAGAATCATAGAATGGTTTAGGTTGGAAGGGACCTTGAAGATCACCTAGTTCCAACCCCCCTGCCATGGGCAGGGACACCTCCCACCAGACCAGGTTGCTCAAAGCCCCATCCAGCCTGGCCTTGGACACCTCCAGATGATGGGAAGGGATCTGTAGAAGATGTAGTAACCATTTTTCCCTGGACCAAATGCCTTTGCTGGGCTTTAAAATGTTGCCTTTTCTGTGGAACCCATTGGCTCGAAGGGTTCCCGCACCGAGCACCGCGCACTGCCTGCCACGGAGGGCTGAATTCCCAAAGAGTGCCGGTGTCGCCAGCAGGTCTGAGCAAAGCAGAGGAGAAGGAGAGTTCAGCCCTTCCCTGACCCACCTTGCAGAGCTGAATCGAGCACGCAGCCTCGTGCGTGCGCATCGCAAGGGTGCGCCTTATTTTATTTAACGTTTGGTTGCAATCCACTAAATTAGTGTGAAATAACCATACAGCAACCTCTCTGGAAGATTTCTTGTAAAGTAATGTTGGCTTATTGGCAGTTTAGCTAAGGTGAAGGGTTACCCAATGCAGCAGCTAAATAAATCACAACAGAGCCTATGGCACATAGGCTGCAGCAACTAAACTCAAAATGAGTATATAATCTATGCTAGGTATATAGCAGCTGCTTCTTGTGTAGGATATGGGGTGTCGATGTGCGTCAGAAAATCGCAGAAACTGCTGTGACTGAGGCAAAGAGCACTGGGGGGACCTGCGGAAACACCTGAGTCGTATCAACAAACAGAGAAAGTTGTAGGCTGGAAATATTTCGGAAGAAAGGCCAAGATTCAGAGACACCTCACATATAGAGCGGAAAGGGAACAGACCTGCGCAACTCGGCTCTTAAATCAGCTCCCCTGAAAGGGGAGGGCATCGTGGAGGAGGGCTGGGCGACGGGGGAAACGGGCAGAGCCAAAGGTCGCTTATTCCAGCAGCAGGTTTTAAGGTGACAGCAGAACATGTGTGAGAAACTGAGAAGAGGACACCAACTGAAGTAGAGCCTTACAACAATCAGAGGTCAAGTGTGGCCACCAGGTATTGCAGAAGTCACTTACCAGTTTTTGCCACTTCCAATAAACTTTAAGCCTCAAGTACCCCTGAATTAGTCCTCTGAGGTCCGAAACAATTCCTTGCGGTCCAGGGGCCACCTTGCCTTCTCAGCTGTGAGGACTTCATGTCTTAACAGCAATAGCAAAAGCTCTGCCTTGTATCCAAAGCGGGCTTGTGGTGAGAAGAGCCGTGGTCTGTCCTCAGTGCCAACAGTAAGGTCCAGTCTCTGTGCCAGCCACACCGCCGACAGCAGGCACGGTAGGGTTGTGTTTGGTAGGTGGGAAACTGGCTTTGTTGTAGGAGATGAGACTGTAGTTGTGGCCTTTTGGCATCACTCGGCTAAAAATCCCCTGCTGTTTTTCACCTCGTGATTGCTCACGTTTGCTCATCCCCCTACACTGGCAGACTCTTCTGTCTTTTTTGAAAAAGCATCTCTGCCCTGAGCCTTCACCGAGATAACACATGTCAGACTAGAGAGAAGCAACCGCAGCTTAGGGTTTCAGTTGTCTGGTTGAAGTCTAATAGGCAGGAGTAAGCCCATCGGTGGTGATTTTCAGGGGACAGTTTTAAGCTTTTGACTGATTCTCTTGCAAAGCCAAATGTAGCCTGATGTTCAGAAGTTGATTCCTCACTGTGATCAAAGAGGTTCTGAGAAGGTCATGAGTGAGACCAGGCTGGGGAGATTTGGGGCTGACGTGAAGCCACAGGAGACTACTTGGCTGATTGTGGCAAGTATGAAGTAGATGAAGCTGCGATTGCAGTCAACTGAGGAACACAAACATTTTTCAGTGGTGGAGGAAACAGCAGTCTTTGACGGCCAAGTTCTGGGTCAATGGCCTAGCCATAAATCCACGCATCTGCCTGATTTTTCTCATATGTTGCAATAATTGTTGACAATTTCACCCAAGTGCCCACCACAGAGGTCTCTGGTCAGTGGGTTCCCATTGTCCCGTGGTTTTCTGGAAGCACAGCCGGGGTTGTCTTTGGGGAATCGAGCAATGCAGTGTGATGATACTGGAGATGGAGCCTTCCAGCCTTCGGCTCGACGCACTACAGGGAAGCTCATCCCGTTCCCTGACCTGAGGGTTGGAACCAAAGGCTGCAGCTCGGCCCTACGGTCAGGACTGCTCACCGGTCACCGCTTACCGCAAGGATACCCCGAAGCAGCGCATGTCCTGCCACGGCTGCCTCCACGCCTCCCTCACCTGCAGCCGGGGTTATGCCTTTCAGATCGTGCTCCTGAGACTTTGGTATAATTTTCTCCCCTTCCCATCCCCAACCACCTCTCTCGACTGTCAGTGTTTATAACCCCCGTGCACAATTCCCCTCCTCCCCTCACCCCCGCTCCACCCCAGGGGCAGCTGTATTTCCACAGCGAATGAAGCAATTCCTGTATGTATGATTTTAAAGTGCTTCGGGACCCTTTGGGAGAGAAGGTGCTATTGTACGAGTACAAGATATTATTAAAACAGGAATCGGTGTAATGGGTGATAAATTTTGATACTGTATGTTTAATATAATATGACGGTTGTAAATCCAGTGAATTACCATAGGTATTTGCTGCGCAGTGTGTTTATGAATTGTTTGGGCAGGTGTTTTTCAAGTCCCAGTTTTTCACACGAAACGTGAATTATAGGACAGTTTAATAATATTCCTCACTAGACTCCGGTATGCCACAATTAGCCGCAGAAATGTTATCACTTCATGGCTGAGCTTGGTTGCTGATCGAGTTCATCTATAAGAAGTTAAATGAAAAAAGCAGCGCAGAGAAAAGAGAGCTGCAGAAGTAAACTTTTAGATCTGTCTTTGATCTCTTACAAGCAAATATCTTTTAAAGCTGCAGAAATCAATAGTTTCGGTATTGTCCAACTGTATTACATGTGCTTCCATATAGGCTAAAAGCAGTTTATTTTGATTGCAATAATGAAATAGTTCTCTAAAAGTTTATATGCAATAGTTATACCATTAATATTTATTGATGGGAAGGGATATCTGTACTGCACATGTTATTTGGATCAAACCTTGCTGGATAGTTTTTAAATCAGATCCAAAATAATGTAATTTCAGGATTACATAGGGTCAGAATTTCTTATTTTTACTTTTTACTGACTTCCACATAAAAAAGACTTATAAGACCTTGAAAAAATGTTTCCTTTCTCTGAAGAAGACAGAAGTGCTCTATTTCACTCTTCCATCTGCTTTTGTACTACGAGCTGAACCTCAGCCTGAGCTGATGTTACACCAAGCGGCACAGCAGTAAACTATCTAGAGGTGGGGCTGGGTAAAGGTTTTAAAACTTAGCCCCTGAAGAACACATCTTCTCCATCACCGTAGGATTTTGTGAGTGTAAATCAGGCTGTCATTAGTTTTATTAAAGCCTAGCGCCGATGTTCTTTGGGGTGTGGAACCCTTTGCTTTTCACGTAGGTGTTTGCAGCTGCATGGGGTTTGCCGTGACTTGCACACCTCCATAGTCATTGGTGGCACCTTCCAGACAAGCGATGCTCAGGGCCGGGTGGTGGAGGTTGGGAGGTGCTGTGGTCCCACCGCTCCAGCTGACGTCCAGGCTGGCTGGAGGCACTGGGCATCACCTCCCGCCTCTCCAAGCCCCATCCCATGGCGGCTCGTTCCTCCCGGGGTGGCCAGGAACTCAGCACCGCCAGGATCAGGCCCACGGTTGAGCATAGCTGGATCTCACTGGCGTGGCGTTACGAGCTGGTAGCTCGGATGGAGGTTTACTTAAACATTTTGTTTCCACTTGGCTGGTGTAAGGAAGGCGCTTGCAGCCCGCCCCCCTCCCCGCGCCGTGCCTTGTCTATGTGTAAAAGCTGCCCTTGGCCCCAGATGATATGTTTGCATTTCATAATTAATGCTGAACTCGACTTGAGGCAGATACCAAAGGACGATTTTTTAAACAGATGTTGCAGGTCACTTGTAAGTTATTTGTCAAATAAGTTTCAGAGCGCGAGCCGCTGCTTTTGCCATTGTAACCAAAGGCGTATGCTGTTCAGCAGCAGTAATTACAAAGCCAGGGCAACGCAGGGAAAATTCATCTTATTTAAAAGTGTTTTAGTGTCACCAAACAGCTTGCTATGCCATTAGGCAAGTTTTGCGAGACACGTTCGAGTTGAGGGTTTTAATTTGTTTGAAGTATTCTCTAAAACAGAATTATGTTGGAGTTTACATAAAATGAGAGAATGACATGAAAAGTTTTAACTTAAGCAGCAAAATATAAAGGCTAATCTTATTTAAAAGTAATATGTGTGTCTTGATTGAGTGCCCAGATACACTCAACTGGGACATTTTAGTGGAATCGGTTCTAAGCTGTTACACTGAGTTATACAGAGTAGGTTTTCCTGAGCTCACATTGCCAGACCTGAAATACTCTTGTGGCTGCATTTAATAAAGAAACGAAAGTCTTGGGTAAGGGGATATGATTTTTTATGACAGAAGGAATGCAAATAACTTTTAGTCTCATTGCCTAGACCGGGTTTGGTCTGATTTGATGGAGTTTAATAATGACTTATAACCTGTGCTGACAATGTGCAGACCCGCACAACGTCATTTAACTCATTTATTCTGCTTGCTGTAAAAACAAAGAGATGGCAAATAAATATATGGAAAGTTCATTGTTTGTCAGAGGGCCCAAGCCAAAAGTTTTCAGTGACCTTTTAAAATATGGTCCCAGGCTAGTACTAAAATGTCTGTCACTCAGCGCACACACTTGCACAATTTGGCCTTTTAACCCGTGCATCTTGTTTTTCTCTCTTTCAACTGGTTGTATGAATTTCAAATCAGCTGCAGCTATTTAAGTTTTTGCATTGGAGGATTACTGTAAATTGCAGTCTGACAATTACAATGTACAGCGCACAGGAGAGTTATTAATGGATAGGCCTACTGATGGCCTTTCAGCGCTGACGAGGGCCTGGTGTTCCTCACCCGTAATTAGATCCAGTGGTCGGGGTCTGCGCGGATGAGGCAGGGGAGGGGGTCGGCCGAGGAGCGCCGCTTTATCAGAGGAAGATATCAATTGATCAGAGATAGTTACTATCGGCGACGTCTAAATCTCTAATTCACCTTCTTCTTAATGACTTGTATTGGCTTAAGAAGCTAAGTTATTTGACAGCACGGAGCTCGGCTGACAAAGCCGCGCAGGTGGTTTTAATAGAGGATTTCTGTTGCTTGAGATTTCACGAAAGACGGAGCAACAGTTCAACAGACACAACAGAGGCCTGTAAAAACCCCGGTCTGCTGCTCTGCTCGCCGAGGATACCGGCGGGGCCCGGGCTGCAACGAACCGCCGCTCCCATTTACGCGGCGCTTTTTTCCTTTGCAAACCCCGCGCAAAGGTTTTCTCTGAGGTTTCAGTATTTATTTTAAGGAATGAATCTTATGTGGGCATAANAAAAAACCCCTGGGGGGGGGGGGGGGGGGAATTGATTTTTTTTTTACTGCCCTATGAAAAACGTTTTCCAGAGCATAATGTTCCTGAAAAATTAAATATGCTTTTTAGGACGAAGAGCGAGTCCACTGCCCAGGAAGAACCAGTAAGCTTTGTAAAAGTTGAAGACAATGGTCATTTGCCATTAATAAACCCAGAAAGCAAACCGACTGCAAGCCAAGTGCTTTGATTAGACATGGCATCATGACCCAAAATTTCAGCTTTTTAATGAAGTAACTCAAGAAGCAACAGTTTTGTGCATGTAAATCCAATAAGAGATGGGCACCTAACTCCCCGAGGCGCTGCTGATCCAGCCCTGATCCTTTCTAGAAGGATTACAACCACCTGCCGGGAGGTTTTCCATGCAGTAAAGTTTGTAGCCAATCTGACATTCACAGTATGTCCCAGAGGTTTTTCATTATTATTATTGTTATTATTATTCTGATTATGTATACCCATGGTGAATATAGGTTTGGGTCTGTTAAGGCTTTTTTCAGGGTAAACATTGTTTAAAATCTTGTTCCAATCTCTTAACACGTATTGAAGTAAAATCTAATTGAGTAGATCACTGGCATAGGTGGAACTTTCTGTTGTTGTTCTTGAGGGAGAGATCAACAGAAAAGCAGGTCTGGGAGACTTTGCATTTTAGCCTTGAGTGGAAACATATTTATCAGTACAAAGTGTGCTTTTTTAAGCCGTTCTGGAACTAGCAAAGCTGATGGACCTGTATTCTGGTTTCACTACCAGGTTTGTGACCTCACTCCCAATACCACTTTTGGGTTTGTGTCACAGTTTCTACTTGTGAGCACTAATTTGCCATTTGTACTTCCACTGGACTTGCAACCCATCTCTGTGAGCTTTGGCCTTGCAGTTCCTTGGTCAGGGACCACTGGCCTGAAGCGTTAAGAGTAAATACACTGAGCACCTGTAGCTTGCTGCTATCTCAAGATCTCACAGTGCCTTCGAAGCTTGCTAATTATGATTTATAAAGCTCTGAGTGTTATCCCTGTCAGAGGAGAAAACAAACACAGAGGGAGATAAGTTACTCTCCCAAAAGCAATAAATTGTTACATGGTTCACTAAGTGATTTGCCCAGCCAGGGACACAGACTGAGCTAGAGCATGGATTGAAATCCTGATCCCTTGATGCCGATGGTGAGAGTCCCGTTGGCTTCAGTCTTGTCAGGAGCTCACCGGCAGGTTTTTTGCTTTACGTGAGGAGACCACCCAGGAGCCCACGTCATGGATGAGTTACCACATAATTACAAGCTTTCCTCATTAAAATGAAAGTTGTCATTTCGGAGCTGACTGAGCTAGCTAGCCGGGGTGTCAGTATCAACCTGAATTTAAGGTGGCTGTACCAGCAGAAGGCTAACTGGAGAACGGTGCTGAGGTGGAGGGCTGCCTCTCTGTACCATGAAGCAAGGCAAAAGCATGGTGATTGTCTTCAACCCAAAATGTTCCTGTTCCGCCATGGACAATGAGGGATGTCCAACAAGTCCTTTTTGGAAGAGGTGTGTAGGTCAGCTGCTTGTTGTAATACATGTTTTTATTTTATAGTTGCATGCGCTTATGCCCTTAGACTTCTGCTTTTTGCGCTTCTGTTACATTCTGCAGGGAAGGTTTCTTCACTCCTGTTTGTAGAGTAACCTGCACAGTGAAAAGCCGTTACTGACATTTTTGGATGCTATTATTTATTCACAAATGACAAGCGATGGTGGGGGCAATAAGCAGTGTGGCTCGCCAAGATCTCCATGTACCACAGAAAGGTGTTTTCTTCCTATCCCACATCTTGAGTGCGCTGCCGGGTATCGGTGCTGGGGCAGGCCTGAGTCTCCGCCGTGCTGTCTGCAACTACGTGCCAAAAAGGCAAAAGTTAAACTTCTCACTGAGGAAGACTTTGGCACCAAGAATCAAGCACAATCCTTTCTCTTGCTGTTAGTCTGTCTTTTTTATTATTTAATTTTCTTTTAAGTACGGGTTGGAATGTTTCAATTACTTTATTTTACTTTACCTGTGTTCAAGGGCGTGCCGAAATAATCGTTTTGGATGCAAAGAGCAAACCCTTGATCACTCAGCCCTCGAAGGTGACAGTTTTGGCACGTTTGGAGGGTTCAAAGCAGGGGGGCCACATTCTTTGCTCTTGTAAAAAGGGGAACCTCTGCTGGCTCTGTCGAGCTCTGTTCATTTACACAGAGAAGATAGGGCCCAACGGTTTGCTCCGTAATGGTTTCCATAAGAGACATCTCAGCTCAGTCCATGTAATTGTGTGGTGTGAATAATCGCCAAGCTGTTAGCAATTTGGAGCAAGCCTGTTAGCACCATGATCTGATCAGCTGAGTTTTGCAGAGAGGTGTCGGTGAGCTGTTATGTCGCTCGCGGCCGCGTTGCTTTTGCTGTTCGCGTCTTCCTATGGGGCAGCGTAACACGGGAGCTGCTGGTATTAGGTAACTCTTCCCCCTTTTGCTGGCCAATGATGGCGGTGCCCCACCATTTACTATTTCAATTCAAACATGCTTATTCAGTTCGATGACTTTGAAGGGCGTTGCTTTCCTGCTTAATGCCCATTAACTAATGATGTTGGGGTAAGCTGGTCAAAAGAGGGTACATGGTGGGTGACCTTATTCTGCCAGTGTGCCCAAGACCAAAATATGATTTTTTGTGCATTGGAACATGTATCTATACCTCATCCTTCTTCCCCAAGTAAAAAAGTTTACTAATTGAATCTTTTAGAGTATATATATATACATCTATATATACACACTATATATATGCATATATGACTTGCTCATATATGACTTGCATGTCAAGCCATCTGATGACAAAGCAAAGAAAACAACCAGCCCCACAGCTTCTGATGCGAAGCGCTGCTGTAAAAAGCATTATAATGAATAACTGACTTCTGTCTTAGTGGTGCCTTCATCTTTTTATTCCTTTTTAAAACAAAGTCTGTTTTGACTGCTTCGCTATACTGTTAACAGACAGATACACTCAAAATGTTGGCAGTTATGTTCAAGGCTGGATTAATATAGGTTTGTTATTTTACCAGCGTATCCAAAGGCAAATACTCCTACTGGACTCCACCCTTCAGCTGTGAAGCAGGTTGTAAATCAGTCCCTTTTTTGTTGTTTTTAAAGTAGTTTAGGGGCTCTAAAATGGTATTTAACATTATTACAGTCTGCTTGAATATTGTACAATTTCTAACTATTTCTTCTTTTTTATATCCACTTTTTTGCCACTCAGAAGCTTCTAAAGAAAACAATGCAGTCAGTACTAATGCCAAGGCGTAGCAGAAGCGCTTATAATGTTCTTAATGACTGTTCTCCCCCAAGTATTTAGGTGCCATAATTTTTAGCTTGCTAAAAAACCCCAACGTTTACACAGGGAAAGAATGAAGGCCGGGTTTCAGATTTGTCTCTTTGTCTCTGAGGCTGGAACAGGTAAATTTGTCCTTGCTTCTTTCCCTAGGAAAGCTCCGGTAGGTGCACAGTCAGCTATCCTTGTCCTCATGCTGCCCTCCTTAATGTAGCACTAAGACTATGGCAGAAAACTTTTCTGCATCTGGAAATACGGAAGGAAATGGCTACTGGGTGAGGAGCCAGCAGTTCTGATGCTAGCACACGTTCAGCCACATCCATCAAGCGCTCCATGACCTGTGAAAATTATATCCTAAAATATCCCTGCTCATTTGTTCCTATTTTGGAATTGTGATCTCTGCATTTATTCTCTTTCCTCAAAGTCGGAGCAACGTAATCTGAATGCTGGAGGAAACCGTTGTTTGAGCTGATCTTCTTAGATTCTTGACTGACTCTAAAAATAGGGCCCTCCTATCCATTAAGATAAGACTGACACGCCGGTGACATTAAGCATGGCTAATAGCTTTGGTGTTCTGTTCTGCAAAAAAAATGTCCATCCTGTCTAGCAGGGACATTGCGTCTGTCTGGTCTCTCAGACCTGGGTGAGAGGCTCCAGTCTATAAACTGCCACCTCCCACCATGTCCTAGCAGCTACTGTCCCCAGGGGGAGGGACCCAGCGAAGACGCGACGTTTCAGAGCTCTTGTGACAAAGCTTGTGTGCCCTGGAAGACCAATCTGCTTCTACCTCACCTCGTCCTCTTCTTATTTCATGTCCCTGAACCCCCCCGTGCTCCTGGTTTTCATTTTCTCTGCAAGGCTCCTGTTACCGGGACTCCTGCTGGATCTCACCTTCCCCTTCGCGTCCTGCCCCCGTGACAGGGAGTGCGGGTGGGGGGAAGGCAGCGTGTGCTGGGGAGCACTCAGCCTCACCTATGGACCGGCATCTGCCTGCAACGTGCTGGGCAAACCCACAGCTGCTGGGTATGTCGGGAGCACGTTTAGAGCTTCCCTAATGTAAGGAGTAAAAGGTGAAAAAAATTATGATTTTTCGGTCCCTGTAAACTAACCACCATGTAGATGGACATCCAACCTTGCTTTCTGCCCTCCCAGTGCTGTGTTCCTGCCTCTCCCCCAGCACCAGCAGTGGTGTGTGCAGGCTGCACACTGAGCTGGGCAAGGGAACCACCCCCATCGCAGCGTATCTCTGGGTATTTTTCTGTCGCATGGTTAGCTTTCAGTTGGATCAGGTCCCTCATCTGACCTGCTGCACAACTTCAGGACCACCGGCATCAATATGAGGGAGAGGACAGGGCTGCTGACAGCTGGGGAAGGAGGGGCTGACACCAGTCTCTGTGTCCCCTCGTTACAAGCCGCTGGGAGACCACTGGCTGTGTGCTCCCAAATCCATGTCTTCCGTCACACCAACCATGGGAACGTCACCACGACCAGCTCCTGACCTGGTGCTCAGGTTACTCGACAAGCCGATGTGTCTGCGTGTGGCCGTGCGGTCCCAGCACAAAGAAAGCGTTGGAAATGGATGACGATGGATGGGAGAGGGAGAGCTGGGCCACTGCTCCTGGGAGCAGTCTGCGGCTGGGTCAGACTAGGTGTGGTGTGAAACCGAGCCTGCGTAGGGGCACGGATCAAAGCGCCATCTCAGCGTGTTCATGTCAGACACGGCAAGCGTTCAGCAATTTACTTTGGTGGTGAGATAGAAGACGTTTACTTAATACTTCTGGAAGATATCAGTCTGTGAGCTGTGGCTCGCTCCCGCCCACCTCCTTCCCCATCCCCTGCGTGAGCACACACGCACGCAGACACACACACACATATGCACACACAATGGCTTCTTTGTTGGCGTGGAAAAACGCTCCACAGGGAGCTGCACATCCCAGAACGCAGCTCTGTTTGCGTCTCAAGTCATGATGGATCACTGTGGGGAACTTTAAATCTCCGCAGCTCTCAGATCTCTATCAAAAATGGGGGCAGCTGGAGTATGCTCCATTTAACGCAAACTACATGCATAGCTGGATTCCTTACCACCTTGTCAGTGCCACCCCCAACTGCCAAGGTCTGAGAGCCCCTGAGTCTACTGAAACCAAAGGGAGGTGAGGATTTTCTTTGACTTGGATGCAGGTTTTTTAAAGGGAACTTGGGAAATAATTAACACATAATTAACCTGTGGAACTTTCTGCCAGGAAGTATTACTGAGGCCAACCGCTCTGCAGGGTTAGGAATTTATATGAATAATAAGAGGTCCAAAGTGGAAAAGGTATCAGCCTTCAAAGTAAGGAGGACATCATTAACCAAAATGAGTTAAGGAGATGGATTTCTTATGGATAAATTATTTCCTAGTGGTCTATTATGGGATGTCTTGCGCCTTCCTGTGAAGCCTCTGGGAATAGCTACTGATGAAGACAGTAGAGCACTGGTCTGATCCACTCTGGCAAACATGTTTCCTATTAAATATTCAGTATTGCAGATGTTGTGCTCTAGAGCTAATGGAGCTGCACTCACCCTGGTTCCTACTGTGTTCCGGGAAATAGTTGCTTGTTCAACTGATCTGAAAAATATATCTTATTTGATCCCAGATCTGTCATTCCTGTAGATTGCCATTATTTGCATGATTCATTGTCACTTCATCTCACTGGCAACTTGTTCGTTAGAAATGAAAAAATACATATGGAGGAAGCCAGTCTGTTTTGGGAGTGAGCTACATAAGGGTGTGACATAAAACTGTCAGAACAGGTCAGACTGAAAGGCCACCCAGCCCAAGATGCACCTTTGCAGTGGTCTATAGGTGTCTGAGGAAAGAATACAAGCAATGGAGTAAGTGTAGAGTAATCCTTCCCAGTAGACCATCTGATCGTGGCTGCATACCCACCACAGGGCTTAATGGCTACTAACATCTTTATATTTCGGCCCCCACCACGTGCTGTAGCAGTGACATCCAATGTTGTAATTACACTCTGGGTCAGAAGGTGGCTTCTTTAGGTTGTTCTGAGCCTGTTCGGCTCTCTCCCTCAGCTCCCATGGGGTGGACAAGAGTGAATAGTCGTTCCCACAAGTTGTTACGGCCCCAGGAGCATCTCTGATACCTTCTGTCTCCTGCCTCCTCCCAGCTTATCACCCTGAGACATCTCAGAGCCTCTGGGTGCTCCCTTACTCCCCTCTTCCACAGAAGAGCTGAAGCGTCTCTTCCTGGATGGGTTTAGCAAGAGACACTGGGGTTTGGAAATGCTGATCTCTGTTTTGCACCCTGACCCCAAAGCAGTAGGTTTGACTTCCTTTTCTCCTTGTCCTTGCAACAGCTCTAAGCTTTCGCTATCTACTTTCTCTGTAGCATCTGTGATTTTACACACCTCTTCTGTATCTCCTTACCCTCTCCACTCCCAATGCACTTAGCTATTTCTTTTCAAAGTACCTTTTCCCCTGACTCCTTCAGTTTATGAAAGTTCAATACATCCTTGTCTTTCAACTGCCCTCAATGGTCTTTCCTCCAATATGCTTGTTGCCTTTCCCTTTTGCAGTTCTGCTGCATCCCGCTAGAGACTGGGCACCCAAACAGCATCAGGGAGTCAGGATGTGGTGGCACCGTGCATTTACACGGCAGGGTGGTGGGCACTGCGGTTGTATTCTCTTAACTCTAAGATCATGTTTGCTCTTTAGACCACTGTGAATCCCAGAGCTGATACTTTCAGAGGACAAACTGCAGTGAGACCCAGTTCTCTTTCCTAAATAGTTTTTGAGCCTGCTTAAGGAGCACAGCTCCAGGAACAGCTCCTTGAGACAACTCCTTGTGGATATTTTCTCTCCACTGGGGAAATTAAAAATGGTTCTTTTAGCTCTTTCACAAGAACAAAGCTATGTCCATATTGGATCAGACCAGAAGTGCATCTCACTCACAGCCCTGTCTCTCTGGTAGTGGCTTGTGGATGTTTAGGGAAAGAATGAGGTGAATGAGGACTGTGACATTTTCTGTATATATTTTCTGTATTATGCCAGTCTGAGGCTTGGAAACTTCTTGGCCAGGAGGTTGCATCTGTTTTGGTTCTCACAGTCCCTGGGGGACGTTTTCTTTGTTCACTTTCACATGGATTTTTAATACCTTTTACTTCAGCCATTTATTAACCTGCAAGAGGAACTTGTCCTTGTCCTTGAAGAGCCTAGGTCTGGGTAAAAGAGGGTAAAAGCTCTTGGTTTCTGACCTTTTATTGAAACTCCAGGCTCGTTCATCTGACAGCCATAATAGCCATTAACATAATTTCTTTGAAAAATATTCTTTCCTAATATGGTCTCCTTGTCTATTTGTCTATCCATGTCAGCAAGCCAAGGGGACTGCAGCTCATGAAAGCCCTCCAATCTAGCTTGAAAGTAGCAGCCTCAGAGTGCCTGGGGACCACGGCGAGGTGCGCGGCTCTCGATGGGTTATTCAGCCTTCTGCTGCCATGACGGCACTGTTATCAGTACCCAGCAAGCCAGATGAAAGCTAACTCCGCTGTCTGCTCAAGTTGCAGTCACACCTCCAGCTTGCAGTGTAGACACCCCCTCCGTCTGACAGCGTTACACTACATGAGTCCTTCCAGTTATAATAAATTTACAGTGAAATATTAAACACTGGCATATACACTTTTTTTGGCAAAAAGAAGCAAAAGCTGGAATCCGAATTTAAAACTGTAATGCAACAAGTGAACATGCAGATTTATGGGCTTAACAAACACATACAACTTTTGAGACATGCCTAGCAGACATCATGCTTTTAAAATGTCACAGTTCATGTAGCTGTCACTTCAAACAGTAAGGAAACTGGCACTCCCAAAGTGCTAGCAGGCTCTGGCTGGACAGTAACAAGACTCAGAGGTCTAAAATTAAAAACTGTCCAAGAAAACGTACAACTTCTTAAAGACCTCATTCTGAATGTTTTATACCACACTCCAGTTTGCAAAGAAACGGTTGTCTGATCAGCTAAATAGAAATGAGATGTTTCCACCACACCTTCAGTAGAGGAAACAGAGCTGTTTGTAATGGAGCAGCTTCCACGGGGAGTGTTATGAGCCCTGCTGATTGAAGAATGTCTTCTCCTACGAGGATTGCTTGCCTTTCTCCGGCAGATGTCTAATCAGTGATGCTGACATGCGTTTTACGCAGTGGCCCATCTGAATGCCACTGGTGAATAGGATGTATTCTAGTTCTGCAGTTATCAAAAGCCTCGTTTCAGTTCACAAGTCAGATAATTTTTCTTTCTGTTACGGCATTTTAGTAATGTCAGCTTGGAAATCTCACTGCAGCCTGTTTCGGCAAACGAGGTACACTGACCTAATTGAGACCTCTAGTATAAACAGACAAAACTCCCTGGGTTTTGAGACCTGCTGCCCTTCTCCTCCTAACAGCAGCAGACAGACACCCCTATGGAAGCAGCTTTCCCCCGCTGAAATGCACCAAATCACTTGATAAATGAACCTTTCTTCTTCTGGCGTTCCAGAAAGTTCAAATAAATATCAGAACCCAGAATACAAGAACATGTATTATGAATTCCAAGCAGACTTCACTCTTCAAAGAAACATGTTTGTGTTTGAGTTTGGGAACTTAAAAATACAAATTTTCTGGTGAACTGAGACAGCAGAACTCTGGAGTGAATTTATTCTCTGCTAACAGGATATTCTGCTGATGCACAGCATTAAATAATCGCAGATCAGATGTTTTAAATGTTATTTTCCATATACCTGGGTGTAGTTTTACAACCAGCCGCCCCCTGCTCCTCGTCCCAGAGACATACTGCTTGTATTGGATTTTCCTGTCCTTTCCCTTAGGGTTAGTTGTCAGCCAGATCAACTCCCTCATCCAATTGACCTCACCCCCTCGAGTCCTGCTGTGAACACAGGGAGAGACAGGTACATGTGGCTGAGCACGAAGGAAAGGACATCTCACGTCCTTTCAGCTGTAGGCTCAATATTACCATTTTCAAATCTCTGATGCAGCTGTTGGACACTAATTAGTGCACTGACTACCTCATTCTACTGAATTCCTTGTTTCCCTCGATGGCTTCAGTCACGCTTCCAAGCCAAAGGTTTCTACTGGGTATGGTGGGACTTTGCACTATGGCTTAATTAAAGCACGTAACAGAAGCACAGCGAAGTTTCATCTATAAACGCGGAACCGTGCTCGAAGCACAATAGAATGAACAGTTTTGTTGTAGTTTCCCCTTCTAAGAAGGGTTCCTTTCGTGAGGCAAATGGAAATAAAACAGAAAGGGAAAGAAATACTCTTCCCTATGGGGATGAAGAAGAAAAGAGGGAAGTCCATTAAGGACTAGAAAAAAGACAAGAAAAGAAACAATTCCTGTGTTGCTATCAAGGGACACAGCAAAAATGAGTGTTGTCTCTCACTGTTGGTCAAATTCCTTTTCTTGTCTCCCCTTAAAGAATTGAAGACAGCAGCAAGAACTCTGATGCCATCGCACTTCTCAGGTTTACTGGTCTCCATTCTTTGCCCTACCAAACTGCCAGGCTCCTCAAAAAAAAGCCTTTTAGTTCATGAAAAGCTCAAAGATTGCTAGCTTGTACATAGAAAGACTGAAATAAGAGATTTTAATTAAATTCCAGACCTGTTATTGAGTTAGAGTATTGTCACAACAGACTATTTTGTTTTGGAGACTATTTTTTTTTTTGACATGCAACACAAAACTAAGTAGGGCAAACAGAAACCTCCCCAAGAAAGTAAGAAAAAGGGGAATCTCCAGTCTGAGTTATCAGATCCTCTTTGCTCAGAGTTTGTAACAGGCATGTAGTGGGATACCATACAGTACAGTACTTTTTGAACAATACTAGACAAATATTTGCAAAAAAGTAGTTCTTGCTTTCATGGACAACTGTCTTTTCATTTGGGTGGGCAAGGCTTCTTCCTCGTTACTGCAGCTGGAGGGTTAATGCCCAAAACACGGTAGCAATTTTATCAGTTGGGGACAGAATGTACACAATCTCAGCTGAACTCAAGGATTTACCTTTCCTGAAGCAGTGACCAGGAGAGCCCATCACAGGCCTTTTAATGTCTTTCCAGTATTTAGGGCTACTTTTCTCAGACTGAGTCCCACGGTTAGATCCTTGGGAACACAGCTGCCAAAAACATGAATTCTCCATGTATGACCACACGTCCTGCATGTCCTTCCCCTTCCAGTGCATGTGTATCACAAGCCTCCTGCTTTCAGCTGGGCTGATTAGGTGTGTGCCTAGAGTTGACCGGCTAGTTGGGATGATTTCTTTAATTACTCCACTGGGAAGATGAAACTATTTCCCTAGCTGTGTCCAATGAGCTGGCCATGTATTTGACACCCTCTATTTACAAGGAGATGACAAGGCAAAACATTTGGTGTAGGGTGTAATGGATGGATGGATTATGCAGAAATTTGGAGGCGGAGTAAGCAACATATTTAAGAGAGGTACAAATGTGTAGATTGAAATGCCTCGATTAAAAGCCTATGAAAGATTGGAGTCCTTTTATTCCTATGCTGTCCTAGATACCAACACAAGACTGAAATAAATGAAAGTGTGGCTAATCGAGAGCGCTTTGGGTTATTGGAATATATTTCCACGGACCAAAGGGGTTTTGAAGCTGGCCTGAGGCTAGAAGGGAGACTTGTGAGGGTCCCTTTCATGCCAGCGGCCCTTGTGTTGTCACGAGCAGTTTCTGGAGGATCTGAAGTCTCTTCTGACAGCCCCCTGGGGATCTGCAGTGGCTTGGCTGCTGGGTAGGTCAGGGTAGATGTTTGCACCAACACCTCCCAGCATTGAGTGCTGTGCTTACATCAACCCCACCACAAGTGTACGAAATAAGCTGCTTCTTGCCAAAGCTTTTGTCTTTGGCTAAGGGAATTAATACGAAAGATGCAGAGAAGTAAGGCCAAATGCCCTGTGGGGCAGCGTGGTGTGGGCAGGCTGTGTGGTGACAGCCTCTCCGCTGGGACATCACACGTGTGCCTGGGCAGATCTAGCAGGGGACATGGCCCCTGTTACCCTCCGCTCGGCAATATACATTTGTCACCACAAGGCATTACATATTTAATATCTTACAAGACTTGTATGACTTCCAAGGCCCATAAGTCATGAATGAGATGAAATATTTTTCAAAGTGTAAAAAACCCTTTTAATCCAGGGACAGCAGCCCTGGATTTTGACATTGCCTCGATCATACATTTCTCCTGAGCCCAGAAGAAGTCTGTGGTTTCTCTGGTTTGTCCATTAAGCTCTTTTGTGACCCCTTTAGTGGCCCACAGGCTGTCTAGCAGAGCTTGGTCCTGCTTCACCAGGTGGAGAGGCTGCAGGTCCTGCTGGACATGCCTACTGAAATTAATGCAGAAATCTGCCCACACTGTCTTCAGTTGTACATCTCTCCCATAACAAAAAAAAAATAGATTTATGGACAGGAGATGCTTCTGTGGTGTATTGGTAATAGCTTTCTCCTTGTAGAAATATATATTCAAAAAGATATAGAAATGTTGAGCTGTCAAAAAAGTGATTGAAGCAGCTACCTATTATCTTTCAGGGAAAAAAATGCTCATTTGTCACTGACCATCTTCTCTTGATGTGGTTATCCCCAATTAGGCTAAAAGTGCCAGAATTACAATATAGTGTCTGCCAATTTAGCTTTACAATGGCTTGATAATTATAGAGCAGGAAAATAGTATGTCTGGAAGGGTGTTAACTGAAGAGCAAGGAGCCGTGTAAATAAACTTGACAATGATATAGAAAGGCAAGAAAAAGACACTACTGGATAATAGCGTTATGGTGTGCAGGAGTTATTTACATGCAACCAGAGTTTGTCACAAATAATGAGAATTAGAGGAAAGCCCCTGCGCTTGCATGCCATGCTTGCCATGGAACCTCTTTGCCTCAAAAATGCAAACATGGGAATTTAATTTCCTTTCTCTGATGCACAATGCAGAAAATTGAAAACCATGGGCCTAAAAGCTGGTCACAGCGTCAGCCTCCACCTACCAGCTCTTCAGGCAAGTTCCTCTTCAGAGGCCAATCAGCTCCAGAGAAAAGCAGGAAGGGGAGTATGGGGCATGGGGAAGTGGTGTGGGGTTTTTTTCAGAAACCATGGGGTTTGGGTGGTGGGGGAAGTCCAAAGACGTGTACAGGTTAGGGATTGACCTGCTGGAAAGCAGCTCTGCAGAGAGGGACCTGAGAGTGCTGGTGGACAACAAGTGGACCATGAGACAGCAATGTGCCCTTATGCCCAAGAAGGCCAGTGGTCTTCTGGGGTACATTAAAAAGACCGTGGCCAGCAGGTTGAGAGAGGTCATCTCCTCTACTCTGCCCTGGTGAGGCCACATCTGGACTACTGTGTC
>RSEF01000005.1:49960164-49992801 GCA_003993805.1 Himantopus leucocephalus | reverse complement strand
GATGATCTGCGAAGGTCCCTTCCAACCCCTACCATTCTGTGATATTGTGTAAGGCCTCATGGTAAAAACCACAAGAGTTAGCAACACTAGATACTACTCTGGCCTTCCTTTCATCATCAAATAGTGCTTAGAGAAAGATTAGACAAAACTTCTATTTATTTCTGTGGATTTCACCAGAGACCTTTATGGCTTCAGAAGGTCTTCAGCCTCTTTTTTGTGTAAGGAATATTAAATTGCAGAACAAAATCCTGCATCCTTTGCCTACTTAAACTAACAGCTTCTGCGAGACACTTGTAGAGTTTGTCTATGTACGAGCCTGGTCTGCCCATTTTCTGAAGTAGTTTAACCTTGCTCCGAACAACTGCAAACTTTTTCTGCTATGGCCTGTTTTGACCAGAAGTTATTATTGGAGGTCTATTAATTATCAGAAAAGTAGATTAGCATAGATACAACACTTTATTAACACAGCCCCATTGCTTTTAGCCTGCTTTGAGCATGTGCAGAGTGAGCTGATGTTTGCCTGGAGAACACTGTGTAAATGTTCTTTTCCCTAAATTAAAAGGGAGGCTTGTATGGCATCCAGCAGAAGGTCCTGCTCTGTGACAAGGTCTTTTATCTACACTGAAAAATAAACAAGGATCTTATCCATAGCTAATAAATATCCTCAGGATTTGGCCCATAGAAATGATAAATGGGATAGGTCTGTCAGATTATGAGGTGTACGTAAGATTTCTCAATTTTTTTCTAACTGTGGCTGTGCATTAATGGAGACACTATGCCAAAAACTACCCAGTGTCATGATATCCAATATATTGCATAATGCCCCGCTTTGTCGGTAGGAAAAAAAAATAAAAAGCAAACCTGAACAAACAATATTCCTTCTTCTCTGAATGAAGAAATGTGAATTTTTAGATGTCATGGTGATACAGAAAGCTTAAAAACTGGAAGCAAGCTCACTATTCAGGATTGAAAAGCAGGAAAGCAGGCAGCAGTTACGCTGCATTTTTAAGTAAATCAATCACATGGATTATTTTTAAGTCACTGTCCTGATTTTGTGGGGCTGCACTGCTGTTCTCGCATAGGGAAGATGCATCCCACTGCCTGTTGCCCCCTCTCTGGAATCACATTGCCTCCCTGTGGTTTTCCAGCAAATACTTTGACATGGGGAAAGTAATGTTGTGCACAGATTCACATTTTGTTTATTTCTTTTAATGCAACCTAGAATCTGGGAGTAAGGCAGGAAGAGAGCCTGTGTCCGCAGCCAGTGGATGCCCCCTGGGTTGCCAGTGGCCCATGCAGTGCAGTCTGGTTGGGTTCTCACCCACAGATGCTTCAGGAACATCCCATGTAGCATCCTGAGGTGTTAAAACATCCTATGTGAGAAAAGCTCTACCACTCGAAGAGCCATTTCCTTCCTGACTAAGTCTCATACTGACAGTTTTCGGGAAATTTGCAGTTATCCAATTCACCCCATTAAGAACTGTTTTCCATCAAAGCGGTCAATGCTCAACTGTAACCAAGGTTGCTGCTTGCGTTGCTGGTGAAGCCTGTAAGTGTATGCAGTAATGTTGTGGTAAAATGGCTGACTGTATCACTGAAATTCAGCCTAGCGAGTGCTTTCACCACCCCACCCGCTCTCTTATTCACCTCCCCACTTTATACAGTTTCTGCGCCCAAGGCTGCCCGTATGGCTGCTCCGGGCTTGAACAGAGTTAACTGATGTGCATCAGAGCAAAGTTTGAACATAAGTTTTCATCTGGGGAGTGTACAACTACAGCCTACCACAGCTGTGCTACATTGAATGTCTTCCAACCTTCCCCTCTAGTCAGGTTTCATATCTCTGTCTAGGGATACGTAAATATTTCTGGATCTGGCTTTAAGTGATGAAGGTGCCTCAATACCATCTATTTTCTCATTTCAGAGAGAGGCCATATTCTTCCTGACTTCTTCATGCTGAAGTAACACAGCTGAACATCCTGGTCCCATACCGTCCCATGAAGGCGCCTTTCCCGTATTTCACAAGGTTCACGAGCCCTTCTCGTCTGCGCTCTACCCCGCTCCCCCTGCCTTGCTCTGTGCATCCAGCCCAGCAGCGTGCACTGAGCAGCAACGCAGGGGACTGTCACCCTCCAGCCCCACGCACGCCATCTCTCTGGGAGGATCCCTAAACCTCACGTATATGAGGACCTCCCTGCCACAAGGGCCATCTCCTTTCCTCCCACTTTGCTGTTGCCCCTTTGTCCCCCTCCTTCCCATTGCTGGGGCTGCAGCCGCCTGCCTTCCTCCTGGGCAGCCTTGCGTTGGTGGGGCACCTCTCGCTACGTGCTTGTTCGTAGGAAACCTTGAACACTGTACAGCAACACGCATCGCTCCTAGTGTTTTCATGCAATTATGAACTGTGCAAGAACAGAGGCGCATCCAGGCCTCAAAAACACCATTCAAGGTAACTGCAGGCCTGGGACGAGCTTAGGTCTCAGAGATTTCAGGGTTTCACATTAACTCCTCCTGGTCATACACCCAGCAACAGAGAAGTCCTTTTCAGGTCCTGTGCTTCAAGAAAGACTTGCCCTGCTTTATACCCTTCAAAAGCTGGCTATATTATTAAAATGGCAAAAGTTATGCCAGGGTAGGTTTAGGATGGATATTAGGAAAAAGTTCTGCACAGAAGGGGTTGTCAGTCATTGGAACAGGCTGCCCAGGGAAGTGGTGGAATCACTGTCCCTGGAGGTATTTAAAAGACAGGTGGAGGTGGTGCTGAGGGACGTGGTTTACTGGTGGTTTTGGCAGTGTTAGGTGGATGGTTGGACCCGATGATCTTAAATGTCTGTTCCAACCTGGACAATTCTGTGATTCTATGAAAATGCTTAGCTGGATCTCAGCTGTTAAATCTTCCTGGCCTGGCACCTTACTCAGTTCTTCCTTCCCTCCTCACTCGCAATCCCGTGACTTAGGGGAGTCAGGCATATGGGCACTTTAAAAAAATCCCTTTAGGAGTATGTGTGCTTCTCCAGGCATTTACATACTGTAAATACTTACAAAACTCTGGCCTGTTGGCACCTTAACAAGTTTTATCTCTTTATATTTCATCTATTTCCAGGAGCACCCAGAGTTTGGGAGCACAGAAGTTGGTGGTGTCCCTGCAAATTCTCTAACCAAATAAGCTGGTTACCAAAAATGCTGAATAACTAAGAGAAAATTAGCAACCTAATTGTATGGCTATTTTACATCCTTTTAATGATTTCCTTTCATTTCCATTCACTTGGAAAGAACACGACTAAATGGCAAAAATAAATACCTATAGAGTCACGGGGCCAAACACATTCCTGATGTAAGGCCAATGAAGTTACACTTGGGACAAATTTAGCTCGGCGGTTTTAGGTATGCCTCTGTTTTCCATGTCAAAGGACCCACAGCTGATAGAAAGCACATCTCGGTACATTCACACCGTCCGTGAAATGAGCCCATGTTTCACGTCATTGAAATCTGAAGACATACTATATGTTTCATATTTCACATCAGAACGCTGTATCAGCCTCCTTCTGTCCTTCATGATGTAATCACCCATGAAAGCTGATGTAGTTGACTTTTTAGGGATTTCTGCCTCTTCAGGCATGCCCCAGTGAATGGAGCAGAGCCAGGACAGGGGCGTCAATGCCCCTTCCTTCCCCAGCACAGGGAGGCATAACGCAGAGAGTTGTAAAAAAGGATGCAAGGCCAAAGCATCCAAGGCTCCGTCCCGTGCCTCCCTGCAGAAGGGAGCCCGGGGGCCATAGGGAATGGGGAAGGCACTAGGGCAGGATGGGTGCTGGTTCCCTTTGGGCCAAGCACACGACACAAAAGCAGCATGCAGTTGCCTTTCTGTTCCCTCCTTATCGCACCCCCCCTCTGCTGTTGTGAGCCCAGCCTGTCAGATCCCAAGGATGTATCCCAAAATATTTAGCTCATTTTGTACATATTACCTTCAAGTAATCATACACCACTGAGTCATACATCATGGGATTAACAATCCTACACATGGTATAAACAGAACCTAAATAAAATCCCAGAAAAAGGATATTGCCTTTTAAATAAGTCCTGACAGCTGTGGAAAATATTATGCCCCAATACAACCCTCCCATACGACATACATTAATACGAAGAGAACCCCAAACTGTTCCTCTGGATATTTTGTAAGGTTTTATTTTATTATGGATTGGACATATTGAAGTAAGACTATAATCTTATTGTGCTCTGACCTGTGTTTTTACTGCGCTGTATAAACAGCAGTTACTATGTTAGATGGAGAAATGTTTACAGAAAGAAGAAATAAAAACAAACGGATTTATTGTGTTGCAGAAATTTGAAACAGGGCCGAAAGGCTGCCCATGTGTTTTGTGCTCATAAGACCTTTCCCTGATGGAAACAGACAGCTTAGACATGACAGAAGCACAGAGAGGTCCTGCGCTATCAAAAATAAAATGTAATATCCGCACAGCACCGACTCTCTCCCGCCAGCCTCGACTACAATCAAAGCCCTTGATACGGCTCTTGCTGTTGTCTGTTCACATACGGCAGGTTTGGGATCTAATTTTTTTAATAGATTTTGAAATTGCTTTTAAGTGCTAGTGAAAAGTGCCAGATTGACAGCTCTGGAGTCTGGAGTCTCTTTTTAACCGCAGAAAGAGCGCAGCACGGGAAATGGCAAAACAAACTTCCTTCTCCAGCTCCATCAGCGCCGGGGAGGAGGGAAGCACAGTGGGTTATCCTGCCCCGCTGGATTCCTCGCCGAAAACACCCAGAGCAGGCACCCACCAGCCTTCATGGGCTCCAGGGTGAAAAGTCACCCGTAAAACTGGTCCAGGTACGCGAAGCCCTGGGGAAAGCAAGTCCCCATTTGGGGAAAGCCATTCTCTCCGCCTCTCTTTGAAAAGTTGACTTTTTCTCAAGACAAAGATCATTAGAGAAAACTGAACTTTTTCACATGTCATGATTTGGCTTCTCGTTTCTGTTGACATTTTTATTGACAAGCATTATCAAGATCAATGCCAGCATGATCGTTTAGATTTTTCATTTTTCCAAATTCTGTGTTTTTGGCAGGAAAGAATGCTAATAAACATGTCAGTGATATCCTTGATAAGAACATTGATTAAAACCATCGTATGCAAAATCTTCAGCTATAAAACACAGAAGCGAAAAACTGGCCTATTTTCAACTCTACAAAATGGAAACAATTTTGAAATTTTTTTAGGATTTTTCTGTTTTACATTTCAACCAGCCTTGTGATCCTCCAAGTCAAATCTCCACAGGCTGCTCAAAAAGGAAAAAAAAAAATCCCTCTTAAAATGAAATCCTGGCCCCATTGAAGTCATCTGCAAAGCTCCAGTTGAATTCAACCCAGCTAGAATTTCACCCCTTATTTGTATACTGAGCAAATCTGATCTGGAGTCGGTAACACATAATAAACATGGGACCCTAGGATGCCATTTTTAGTCACTTTTCAGGGGAGAGCTGTGCTTTAATTTATTTTGTCAACTGTTTCCACTTAGGTTTTTCCTATTAATGCTTCTGTTACCCACTGCACAGTAAGGTTATACCTCATGTAAGTTCTTCTTCTCCCTTAATAGTTGTGGTACTTCTGTAAATGTTACTCTCTTTAATATGTGATTTCAGAATAATGAATGCTTGTCAAACTGATTTTTTGCTGTCTTAAAATGAGTGGATGTGTTAAGCAATTTGTGCTAAGAAACAGGCATGATATGACTTAAAAATGACAGTGGGACCACAGAACGGGCTGAATTATCCAGAGCATCCTCCCAATAATCAGATGTCAGCTATTTGGCTGTTAAAAGGATGGTTCAGAATTCATGATACTCCCGGTGATTTCTGTCCCTTTCAAACCTCCATTGTACAATGTCTATGTATACAAGAAAAATGAATTTCTGAGATTAACTGTATATCAGATAAAACCCTGAACAATTTTGACAGCCACCAAGAAGGATAAGAAAGGTGATGCACATCCTTTCACCTTCACAGAAGAGGAGATCATAGTCCAGGTGCTGTTCTTGTAACACCAAGAACAGTTTGTAACATTAAATAGACCAGGGATGTGAGGCAGTTATCCTGAAATAAGAATTAGTCAGAAGACAGAAAATAAAGTGATGAAGAAATTTCTTGGTTTTTTTGTTTGTTTTTCTCTCTTTTAGCATTGAACAGTACAAATCTTAGAATCACAGGGTCATAGAATCATAGAATAGTTTGTGTTGGAAGGGACCTTTAAAGGTCATCTAGTCCAACCCCCCTGCAATGAGCAGAGACATCTTCAACTAGATCAGGTTGCTCAGAGTCCCGTCCAACCTGACCTGGAATGTTTCCAGGGATGGGGCATCTACCACCTCTCTGGGCAACCTGGGCCAGGGTTTCATCTTCAGTGTAAACAATTTCTTCCTTATGTCTGGTCTAAATCTTCCCTCTTTTAGTTTAAAGACATTACCCCTTGTCCTATTGCAACAGGACCTGCTAAAAAGTTTGTCCCCATCTTTCTTATAAGCTGCCTTTAAGTACTGAAAAGGCACAATAAGGTCTCCCCAGAGCCTTCTCTTGTCCTGGCTGAACAGTCTCGACTCTGTCAACCTGTCCTCATAAGAGAGATGTTCCATCCCTGGTGAAGGTGTTCATCCTTGGTGAAGCCATCTTCCCCTCATGAAGAGCTTGTGAAGCTAAAGGCTAGGTCTTCTGAAAAAAGCTCATTGACAAATACTGCTTTTTTTGGTGGACATTTTTACTATGTAATACACAAAATAAACAACTATATCAAAATTACCTTTCCTAAAGCTAAAACCATTCAGATTTTGAAGTCTACTCCCCTGGATGGTTCCAGGGCTGGGACAAACACTGGCTCACCCTGCCATGCTCCAGCTCCATCCGTCCTTCCAGCAGTGCAAGGCTCCAGCATCTCACCCTGCAGGCTGTGAGTTGCCAGCCTTTCAGCCTATGGTAGTTTTACATATGGAAACAGTGTCACTAGATCACATTAAATGTTGAAAAGAGTAGATGTCGAGAAATGATCATATTGGTACAGAATCCCAAATTTTGGAGGAAAGAGAGAAAAGATTTTGCTTATATATGTATGTATGTATTTGAAATGGCTGTTTGAATTTGCTTAGAGATTGGGAAAGCCTTAGGGGGATGCATAAATCACTGAAGGCAGGTGATGGTAGGCAGGTGATGGTAGGCAAATTAACATTAATTACACAGTCTTGTGAATTTTATGTATTTTAGACTCATGGAAAACGAGGCTGAAAGGAAACTCAAGATGTCAACTGTTCCAACTTTCTCTGCTGGGGTGGGATGAACTTCACCTGTTGTGTGGAGTCTAATCTGCATCTTCCTAGCTAGGCGAGGGTTTGAAGCAATCAGAAGTGCAGATTGCCATCTGGCCTTGCTTTCAGGCAGCAGAGCTCATGTGTTACTATGATATAGGCAGGAATTAAGTGATTCACCTTGATGATGAAAAAGCCTCCTCGCCCAGCACTGAGACCACGTGCAACGCCACTTCTGTTAGCGGACTATGACTGAGAAATATTCAGAAATGCGTGGGCTGATAAGGTCTTCAAAACCTGCTTTATAGCAAAAATTGAAAGAAATGTAACCCATTTATTTTGTCAGACAGAAACAGGGGCACAGTTGCAGGTGACTGAGAAATGACTCCAGCAGCTCAGTGCTGCTAAAAAGGATCGTCCGGATGCATGCCCTCTGCTCTGGGGCCACCTGCATATCCAAAACCCCTTGTGGGGGAGAGATTTTGGATATCAGATAGGTCTCGATTTTATCAGTCCAAAGGGAATAAAAATCAGTAGCTGAAAAGGGAAGCTTTACAAGGCAGTGATGTTTTCTTCACCACAACAGGCCAGTTACCTCTGACTGCTGCAACAAATTCTCCAAGGCTGTAGTGGATTGCCCAAACTGGAGATCTCTGTTAACATTCTCCAGCTCAACCAAAAGGTATCAGTTTGGTTCAGGAATTGCTTCTTGGCCTTCGTTATTTTATGGCCTTTTTTATATTTAAATTCAGACTAGATGATCATAACAGCCCATTTTAGCCATCAGATCTTTGGATCTATCATAAAATTTTAGAAACACCCTACCTTGGTTTTAATGAGTTACAGCTGGTATTGGTGAAAGTCAGTGGACAATATTGCCCGTCAAGGTACGTGTGCTCTCAATGTATCGTTGTACAAATAGGTACGGTGTACGAAGAGAAAGATGGCTGAGTGTGTGTGTATGTGAATGAAACAAGATGATGCACTACAGAGCGAAGGAGAGCTCAAAAAAATGAATCTCTATGTAAAACCAGCCATCTAATGGAAAAAGAGAGAACAGATGGTGAAATAACTCTCTAAGCAGGCTGCTGCTTTAGACTCTGGCCTTCCACAAACAAGTTGCAAATATTTCTGATCCATGGTCCAGTGATTAAAGAGACGAAATTCAAAGGAAAAAGTGGGGGAAATCAAAGAGGGGGGAAAAAGAATGCATAAAACCCCAACCCAGTTTAAGTTTCATAGTGGAATATCAAAGCAATATTGAAATATAGGAATATCAAATACCAATACTTTATTTTTATGTTTTGCATTTACTGAATCAGTTTCAATTGTATGAAGCCCTCTGCCCTTAAGCCCTATGATATAAATTTTATTGGATTTAAAGGAAACAGATTGGGAATCTGGGACAGAAATATATATATATTTTACCAGTGCAGATTTTATGGGTTTGCCAGAGGAAGCTTCAAAACTGTTTGAAGTGCTGCTTATTTAGTACTACTAACGTATTCAGGAGTTGGGGATGGGAAGAAAGAGAGATGTAAGGGAAGGCACAGAGATCTGTGCAAAAACCAAGTAATGTTCTCCCCCTGGAAGCAATAAAGTGATCAGAGGCTGCAAGTGTGCCTGGGGAATGTGTGAGAGAGAGTGAGGGAGGTGGAGGTGGTGGGGCAAAGGGGCTCTAGCTGCTAGCAAGACCAAATAATGTTCTCACCTAATTTTTTTCTTTGTCAGTCTGAGGGTGAATGCTCTAACCCCATCATCAGAGAGTCAGCTGAGATGACGGTGGCCATTAACACCCCATTGCTGAACGCCTGCTGGCAGAAGGGCAGCCAGATGCTCCTTTGCGGGTGCTGCCCAGGAGGCTCCATCCCTCACGCTCAGGACAGGGTGACCATCCAGCACCTTCCCCAGGACCAGCCAGCAGGCACCTAGCCCAGCACCGCCTGAACCCCTCGGGCACACAGTGGCACTTAAGAGTGCATTAGCCAACATCTGAGTTGTTTATTTCTGTCTCACAGTCAGTAACCAAGTGAGAGGAGAAGCAGTAAAACACTGCATCTCTCAGTGAAGCTTTGCTCTCCACTGGGTGTTGCAGGAGATCCTTGTGCTTTGCTCAGGCAGAGGTCTTGCACGGGAATTTGGCCTTCAAGCCACCCTGGAGCGACTCCAGGAGAGGTCTTGGGCACAGAAAGGGGGCTGGTCACCCTCTTTACCTCCCAAATATTTCCTGAGTCTCTGAAGAAGAGGTGCCCGAGGCATCTGTCCGGTTTTCAGGAAAAATGCGAATGTTAAGTTGAAATCTTCTACCATTTGTAAAACTGACAGCCAGTGATCTTGTTGTCAGTTAACAGTCTTTGTCACCGTGGTGGGAGGGGTCATACATTCATATTTTCCAAAGACTGCTTGGCCACCTCCATTTCTTCCTCCTACCAAGCCCTTCTGGCCAGGGATGGAGGCTGTACCGCTGGAGGACTTACGCTGCAGCTTCCTCAACTTTAAAAAGGTAAAATTCCATTCCCTGTGGAAAGCTGCTTTACTGAGAGGATGGGCAGCTCATTGGTCATAACTCCTCATCCTATCTACTTCAGCTATGTGTCTCTTGAACTGGCTGGTGGCAGAGCCAGCTGACTGTAATGACCCAGATGCCTGAGCCGCTCCATAGCAGGAGTCATCGTTGAGGAGGGAGAATCAGTCGGTATTTTGCTCTTTCAACTCATATGTGAGGAGGTAAGGGAGAGAAAAGTTCTTCCTGGAGAATGTAAGGAAAGGTGGAAGAATGTCCAGAAGGTACAGGAATCTCTAATATTTCCCAAAAGTTTGGACCATGTTGGTGCCTCCTGGCCATGGGGAAGCTGAGGAAGCCAAAGCTCCTGGACTTCCATAGTTAAGGCAGGTATGGGCAAGAAGATAAAGTCTGTAGTCATGGTGGTGTCAGCTGTTGATCTTGGACACTGAGGAATTCAGATGTCTCCATCATCATTAGTTAAGTAAGGGGCCACAGATGGACCAGCCTACCACAGGGTAAAAGAAATGAGGGAGGGGAAGGGGATTCCTGAGGGAGGGGAAGGTCCTTGGAGGTAGCTGACACTGAATGCAAAATGGGTGTCAAACTGCCTTTCTTGAAACGTGTTTCTGGGTATTTAGTTCTGGTGGTCAGTGACTGGTCTTCTTCAACCATGATTAGCTCTGTTTCCTGAGTATCCCCAGAGCTGCTCTGGGCACAGGGGGAAAACAGGAAAGCAGAAAAGCTGGTGGAAAATGAAGATTATGGAGTCTTGTTTGTGGCCTCCACTTCCATTACTCAAAAATATTCCAGAACCTCTGCCAGAAGAGGTAGGATCAGGCAGTTAAATCCTCTGCCAAGCATGGGAGGTCGTGCAGCTCTGAAAGGTAAGGTTCATATCTGAAGTGCCTCAAATTCACCAAAATGACTACTTGTATAAACAGGTATACTGCAGAGTAATCTGATTTATTTGGACATTGGTCATTACAAGTGTTTACTAATGTCTGTTCATGTTGCCATCACTAGGTACAAGGTGTCTGTTTAGGTTGCATCACTAGGTCCATCACTCTGTCCTCAGAGTTTACACTCACCCTTACGCTAATGTGTCACCACTTACTTGTCACTAAATTACATTTTATATATGTAATGTCTTTAAAAAGAGATAGTCCCAGCAAATAATTTCTAGAAAAATATTTTTGTTAAGCCAAGTCCTGAGTTCACTTCAGCTGTGTTTGTCTGCCGTGAATGTTGTAGAGGACAACTTTGCTAACAGTGATGTTTTTAGGAAAAATGAATGCCAAGCGGATACTAGAGAATATCAGCGGAAAGTAAACTATCAACTTCGTAAGAGTGCGCATTAACACCTATCTTGTGGTAATCCAAACAGAGGCAGTAACATGTAATGTGTTCAATAAATTTAACGTTGGAGATTTCTAATTGCTCACTAGATATATTTTTTGTGCTGATTTTTTTTTTTAAGAGAAAAGACATTTTGATTTTTAAAAATTCTTTCTTTTTCTTCTGAAGGAGCCTATATTAGCCAAGAAATGGTTTTCTATTCTGGCCTTTCTTTCCTATCTCAACAACCAAACTTTCTGTATAAAGTGCTTAAAAATCTGATAGAATTCTCGTGAGATTCTGTGTAGGACCTGAAAATCTAGTGTTTAAGAGTTACAACAATTCATCTGAATAAACATATTAAGTAAAAAAAAATATTTTCTAATTATCTAATTTGAGAACTAAAAATATTTTGTGGAATGATCTGGAACGAAAATAAAAGGGTAACTTATACTCAGTTATTAGTGGGATTTCTCAAAACCACACTGAACATCCCCCACAGGTTTCATGATAATGTGAAGATAGAATAAAAAAATTATTGTTTTCCAGTGATAAACTATTTTTCTTCCTTTTGACCTCAAGGAAAACTTTAACTGAACTCACTGGACTATAGTATCTAGGCTCTGAAAAGAAGGTTATTGCAATCCAATGTGGAAAATGTCATCCTCTGGGAGAGGGGGAATAACCATAATACCAGTAATGCTGGACAAAAAAATCATCCATGTGGCTGCTGAAGGAAGACAACTATAGCATTAAAAAAAAAAAATTACTATTAAATTACAATGTGTACTAAAACTTACACTCTGAAACAGACTTTCTTGTGCATAATCCTGGTTAATAAAATGGTTGAAGGGTTTGAATATTTTTTAGCTGATGGTTCTGACAAGTTAAGGCTAAATATACATTGCGGCAACCACCGTTGTATATACGTTTCGTGCACAAATGGAGAAAATAACATGTTGACTGTAATTTCATAAGACCAGAGGGATCAGTCTCAGATTCGTATCTTAAGATAAAACGGTGCAATTACCATTGCAGTCCATCTTTCTGGAATATCTTCAATCAAAGAAAAGTCAACCATAATTGTGGATTTCAGTGGAATATAGATGTAGCAAAAATGTTTCAGACCACTGTGATTACATCATCTGCATCTTGAAGATCCAATGCCATTCACTCCCAAGCCCAGCACAGCCACAGCTCGCTTGGTGCATTGAAAAGATCAGTGATACTGTACAGATGAAAACAAAAAAAATGCAATTAGGGCTTATAGGCATTAGTGTGCCAACATACGTGGGTTTGCGAACATGCCCAGGGAGTGGAGGGTGAGGCTCAGGGGTCTTGACCACAGTCCCACCCAGCAAGCTTTCCTCAAGCCCATGGTGTCTGGTGGAGGAACCAGGGTTGATGCCATTGCCCATCAGTGGGTCCCTCTAATGAAACCATCGGGCCAGAGGAGACTGCCTCTTTCTCTGGACAGTGACCTCAGTTTGGGACACCTGAAAGTTTGACAAGGAGCAACTTCTTATCCTTAGGGAGGGGAGTAAATGAAAACAGACCTGATAAATGAATCCTCATGATAAATGAATCATCCTTAGCAGGGCAGGGCTAAGACACATGTCCTCTTTCCCTCTCTTCTGACGTGGATGGACCTTGCTGGGACGCTCTTGTTCTGGCACCTCCTGCCGAAAACTTCTGCCTGCGCCGGGGCACAGACAGTTGGACCCTTCATCTGCAGGATAGTCAGGTCCATGATGGATGGGAGGGGGACAAAAGGCAGGAAGATGGTGGGGAGCAAGGGAGAGGGCAAGAAGGAACCCCTAATACCGTTACCGCCCTGAGCTTTTGGTTTCTTTTCCATCCCACAAGGCACTGTGTATACATTTTGTATCCTGCTTCTCAGCCATAACAGACCAATGTGACATGCCACATATGGTGCCATGGACCCCTTTTTTATTTAATCCACCCTTGAAAAAAAAAAAGCAGTGCCACTGCCGTCTCACAGACTTATGCAAGTTATAATAATCACCATTTTAATTTTTCCCACAACTTTGAGGCTTAATAGCTTTAAAATCTTACAAGTTGTAAAAACAATTAAAGCAATAATTTTAAAAATAAGCAGAATGGGACCTTCAAAAGAATGTGAACCTTTAACACTTCACGGTTAAATAAGGGCCTTGTAATACAGTCACTTGAAGGCCAGCCCTGAGAAAACGCAGAAGCATCCTGTGAATTTGTTGATGCTAGTTCAGACAGACTGTTTATTTTCATGATTTCATGGAAGAATTTTAATTTAATGAGTGTTTTATACACTAATGTAAAGCACAGTTTCAACCCTATAATTATAGTGTCAAAATATTTCTGCTTAAACAGCAGCAGCTGACTACAGAAATGTGATTTACATCTGAATTGTATCAGGGGGACACTGCTAAAAATAATCAGCATGTGCCTCTTAATTGAATAAAAAAATTAACAAAGAATATCAATGTGTATCTCAGCCTAAGTCTTTCTGCCTTTCATTTAAACGCTCTGCTTATTTGCTTATTGCCTTTTTAGGGCTAAGATTTCCAGAAAAAGCATAGGCACAGAATGGCCGTGTGTCATTTTGCCCACCCGTTTCTCTCTATTGCACACACAGCGATGGGAAATTGCATGAGCAAATTGTCGGTTCCTGTCATTGGGAGCCTACATTTTTTGAAAATCTCACCATTAATCTTTCAGCTCAGTTTTAAAATAACCAACTGCCATCATGAAACAGGTTTCTCATGCTGCTTAAGGCTGTCAGCAGGTTTTGACCAGTTCAGGCCACATTTTGCTGTTGGAATGGGGTTAGAAACCTTTTTTGTTGTTGTTGTGGTTACTGTTGGAGAATTCATCTTTTGAGGTAATGCCTGGGGCAGCTTCAGGTGGGAGAAATCTTAGTTGTGCGCTCCTGATCTGTTTGCACCGCCACACCACTGGCGATGGGATCGCAGCCCTGCCGCAGCTGCCCTGGTCTTTGTCTAGCCCTTGTCCATCTGTAAGGCAGGATTATTCTCTGTTTGTCTTACAGTACCTTCTAGAGGCCCCGGAAGAAATGGCATGCCGTTGTGCTGGGTGCTTTATGCACTTCCCAGGGAGGGATAGTCTCTTCCCCAAAGAAAGGACGATCTACAAGCCAAGGCACACAGGGGAAGGACCTTTATCCTTATTTTGGAAACAAAGGACTGATGTTGAGTCTGCATCCACATCTACTGTAGGTGGAAGGACATGGGATCCTTCTGAATATATGCCTCTGCCATGTGTTGGCTCCCAGCTGGGGAATGCCAATAGCCCCCCTCTAAAATCTGCTGTGCTCACGGTTCCCATTGTAAGAGAGAGAGCGGTGGTAAGTGAGGGCACCGAGGGCTATGTCTCCAGTCGGGTCAGCCAGGGAACACAAACCTGGGAGCTCATCAGAGCGTACACCTGCCCTCCAGTCTAGAAAACTTCCAGGATTATGTTAACTTTTAAATTGAACCAGGAAATCTGTGGTGAAGCAAATGCTCTTTGCCCAGGATGTTTTGTCTCATTCTTGCAGGAGAATTTGGGAGGAAGAGAAGCCCACGATGTTGTGTCACTTACACGAGCGTGCCCGTGATTGTCTTGTCTTCAACGGACGCGATAACCTGCTCCTCCTCCTCTGTGCTGCCTGAGCTTTAGTCTTTAGGTTAAGCAAATCTGTCTTGCTTCTTCAAAGGGGGTTTAGGATAACTAGCTAGTCTGCAGGACATCCTCGCTCTTTTCTCTCAGCTTTCAGCTTTGGGCCAGCTCTTTTGCACGTAACAGTGCTTACTACCAGTTCTTTCTTTTCCAGCCGGGACAGCCTCAGCAGCCCACTCCAGCAATCACACCGCCGGTGTCGGCAGCCCAAGGCTTAGCAAGGAGCAGCACAACGCAGCCCCAGTGAGTCACTGAGATCTCCATGGGACGGGCTGATAGTCAAACACAGTCTAAATCTGGTTTGTGCTCTTTGGTTGCTATTTTCTAGCCTAAGAATGTATGATTATGGCTTTGTACAACCAGTACGTGATCATGAATGCATCTGCAAGTTAGAAGGAAATTTCTATTATGCGTGGCTAAACTGTATAAACATTGCATACATGCATTATATATTGCTTATGGGCATAGAGGTATACGCATGCATACATACACGTACACGTGTAAATATTATGCTTCCCTTCTTTGATGAAGCACAAATTTGGGGTCCTCTAGAATTCAAGGCCTGATCCTGATTCTCGTATATGTATTAGCTTTAGCTCATTGTATTCCTGCAGCACTAGACGCTCTCCAATGCCAGCAATGTGATACGAAACCCTTTTTCACAGGGCAAGATTCTAAAGTTTTGCTGTGGCCTTTCATGACACTAGGATCAATGTATGGATGAATCTGGTATTCGTATAGATTTCAATGGCTCTGTGGGAACTGCATATGCTCTTTTTATTTTATACTAAGATTCCACTAAATTGTCCTTTGGATTTATTTCAAAGAAGGAAAAGGAGGGGGAAAAAGGCAGTAAAGATTGCTCTTCTTATGCTTTAGTTGTTTTTTTAACTCAATTATATTTTGACAATTCTGTATGAAACTTTGGAGTATGTCTTTGTTTAAGCAGTATACCTTCCATAGGAATAGTCAGTTAAATGTATATGGCTAGTTTCAGGCATAACAAGCTTTGACAAGGGCATTTAGCGGTTGTAATTCAAATCTAATTCAGAACATCTTAGCGCTGGACCTGTCAAGCACTTGAAATGCACTGTAGCTGCAAAACCAAGGGATATGGTCCCAGTCGTGCTCTGTGTGGCATCAAGCTGATGTGTCAACAAGAGCAGTTACAATTACAGGTTCTTTCAAGCATACTAAACTAATTTACAGTACTCTGAAAATGTGGGAAAAGGCCTTGCCGGCATAAAGGTATACGGGACTTTCAGACTGCAAAGGCAAGTCAAGTGGCATGGCCATTTCATTCCGGAGTTTAGATATTATGCAGTTTCAGTGCCACCTTTGGGGAGGGGGGTTAGATTCGTAACTAGATATTTTGTAGATAATAATAGATTTGCCTTGCAACCATCAAATGCCCTTGTCAAATCCCATTAGAATCACATTGCACATTTATTTGGAACCTCAATCTAAAATGCATGCGTTTGGTAAGTGAGGATGGGGTCCTAATTGCACTGGCACTGACTGGTCCTTTTTGTTTGCCTCTCTTGTTTACCTGATAAATGCCATTTACACTGGCTGCAAAACGCTTAGGCTTCTTCTGCTTACAGGGATTAGAAAACTTAGTGCAAAGGGAGAGGTCTTTCCAGAAGCAGATCTGATCCAAGGATGTCCCACAAAAAACAAGACAGAATTACAGTAACCAACATGTAATTTTAACATCAAGATATAAAAAGACTTGATTTTAAAGTGCACCAGTGATTTAAAGCAGCTGCACACATTTAGAGGGCATTGCTTTAATGTGCACACAAAGGCTAATGGAAGCTTTTACAAAAGAAAAAAAAATCAGGTTTTATGATTTATCTACTTTTTATGCACAACATTATAGGCCCTCCCCCCAGGGACTCATAAATGTGATTTTTACTTCCCAAATTACAAAGCTAGTCAATTATTTGGGAATGAGTCATTCATTCAAAAGTGTCTGTAACGGGATGTGTTAACCATCAGGAAATTTTACACCAATTGGAATTATAAACACCAGTGTAAAAAAAACCTCTTGGCCAACCAGCTATGTCTAGTTGTGAAACCTTGAGTATGGAGAGCAGTGTAATGCATGGCTGGAGAAGTCCTGAGAAGCTGATTTGGAGGGGAGAAAAGGGTGGTGAATTTTTTTTTTTTCTTTTCCTTTCGATTGTATAAAATGTGTTTATTTTATTTTGAAATAATGTAGTTAGCAAGTCTGCGGCGACTTGCAGTCAAGGCTCCTAAAGCACCTTATAAACCTTCGTCGATTAAGCCTTGCAGCCATGTACAGGGTAAGGAACTATTAGCCCCATTTTATGGAAGGAGAAGCCGAGGGCCAGAGGTGGCTGCGGGTGGGCAGACACACAGGCTTCTCCTTCGGTGGCGGAAGCTGCTCCTTCCCCTGACTCAATTCCATCAGGGCCAACAAGAACCAAAGGAGCTGGTTTTGATTTGCATCTGCTTCCCTCTCTATCTGCCTGTTGGCCCCTGAGGACTTGCCTTGACCCACCCAGAAGCTGTCTCTGGGGTTAATGGTGAGCCCCGAGCGTGGATGAGAGGGATGACTTGTGTCTGAAGTGGTTGCCAAAAGATGTATCGTTGAAACATCAAATTGTTCTTTTGGCCACTGTAAACTCGTGCTGTATCCTAGGCCAAAATTAGAAAACCTCTGGGGATCTTCGTTAGACACTAGTCCTCCAAAGAGGACACCAGTCAGAAAGGAAAGAGAAGTATGTATGAGTAGACAGGTATGTCTCTGCTGACATTTCCTCAACTCCTGCTTGATGAGGGACCAATCTCCTTAGTCCCTCCTGGCTGTCAGTGCACTTCTTCTCTGGGGAAGACATTCAATCTTTGTTCTCAAAAAAGGAAACTCATACATGCGCTTGCAAATAGGTGAATGAATGTAGGGATAGTATATTTATATTGCTACTATTTTTTGAAGTACCATTAGGACCTAAAACATTCTCTTTTTCTTTTTTCTAAAGGAATTTCAATGTTGTAAATAACTTCAGTGATGGAAATGTTTGCTGTGGTTCTGCACAGAAAGCATAGCACAGAACTGTCGCCCTGTTTGTGTGACATCCTGGCTTTCCCACAACTTCTGGGATATATTTTAGCACAAAGCTGACTCTTAATTCCTGTATCTAGTCTTCAGGCTCCTAGGTGATATAACACCTGAAATTTAAGTCTCAGCTCCTCATACCCAGGGTCATCTGATTCCACACACAGAATACCTGAATGCCAATGTAAGGACAGAATTACAGTCGTGGAAAGCTTGGAAAGAAGAGGAGTCACCACATAGCAGCGTCCCGATGAGGTCAGACACAGCAGCTACTTTGGGGATAAGCCGTACAAAGGGTAATTCAGACTTGAAGAGATGGCCCACGGGGCTTTGGCTAAATATTGTCAAGGATGGGGGGAGCTTCCAGTACAGGAGCAACCACCACAGATCTCGTCCACAGGCAGGCACGGAACAGCGAGGGGTGTCATAACGCCTCCAGCAGAAAGGTGTGTAGCAAGGGCTGAACTGCCGGCCGCTTTTAGGAGCTAGAGAAAAGATGGATCGCAACCCTTACCCCCACCGAGACCACTTTCATTTTCTGGGGCTTTGCACAATGTTTTGCTTCATTTTTTTGTACTTAGATCAAGACCATTGGAGCGCAGAACCAGGTACTTTGCATCAGGTATTTCCTCGCAGCTGCATTTCTGCTGGCTGGGTTGCAGATACTGGGAACACACAGCTGCCATGGCGAGCTCTGTTTTCTTTTCTCTGGAAATGGAAGAAAACAAAACCAGCATCTCATGAATCCTCTAAAAACTGGGTGTTCAGAATCTGTGACCAGATTGGAATTATGTGATATAAACCCAACAAAATGACAGATGCATGTAGGGTATTTTAAGATAGCAATAAAGCCAAGGCATGCTTCTAAGCAACCAAGTTCATTCCATATCCTGTTTGTGAGTAATGCCGTTATCCAAGCAAAGGCTGGATCCTACGAGGAGTTAAGAATGGCATTACCATTAAGTGTGTGAGCAGAAAAGCTATACATAACATAAAAATTAAATATGTATTTAGGTGTTCACAGAACTAATTTCTAATAAAGCCAGTTGTGGGTTGCTGAATCAGGCCCTGAATAGTTTTGCAGTGCATGATGAAAGCTTTCCTTCTGTAAATTACTTTCTGTGAAACACTTTAACTGAGTTCCAGACAAGTGGGAAGATTAAAAAAAAGGTGGAAAATTTCAGAGAAAAATAGATTTCCTGAAGTCTTAGTTAATAGTTCAAGAACTTATCTGCTACATAAGGCTAAAGGGTTGGTAGTTAAATTTTTAAGTATTTTCCTGACATATATTTTTCCAAAGAAATCTAAAAAATGTTAAGTAGCTTGGGCTCAGGTATTATTTACAGTGCAAATCAAGAATTCCTTTTTTTCCACCAAACTCACATGCCAGGAATCTGACATAGGATCTGAACCGCAACGATTGAAAATTAAGGAAAGCAAAGGCTATTCTCTTTGTCATCACACTTCCACTTATAGTGATATGCTCTTTTGTTATTAAACAGGCCCAATCAAAACAAAAGGGATACTGTTTCTTTTATGAGTAATGCACTAACCCACCAGCAGAAAAAAGTTCACGTAAAACGTATGGGTTCAGACAGCATAAGATTTATTACGATGGCTACAAAAATTATTCCTTCTTAACAGCACTTAAATTGTCTAATTATTCACAGCTGTTTTCAATTTGTTTCAGGTTCTTAATTAGGGGGTAGGGTCCTCTGCCCAAGTCCTCAACGAGCACTGCAAAAAGCTAAGAATTGCTTCATGCTAAACCAGCCCAGCCCTGTGGCTGATTAGTGGAATCCACGGCAAGATAATTTGTTATTCATACTTATCCATCCGCCTCCCGCTGGGCTCAGATAAAGATTATGGAGAGACACAATTTCCTTCTTGTTTGTATAATTATTTTGATCCATCAAGGCAATCACGGTCTTGATGGGGGAAAAAAAAAAAAAAAGGGGGGTTTGCTGCTCTTTTAGGGGANGGGGAGCAATGAGGGTAAACAGATACGTTTGGGAGCCAGCACCTGATAACCTGAATGAATCTCTGGACTTGGAGTTAGGAGATCCTTGTTAAAATGTAGTGTAGCAGCAGGAGGCTGTGTGCCTGAGGGGTTCTCGGGGCGCAAATAGATGTGCAACCTGCAGTTAGGAGTGACTCCTGGGGGTTTTAGACTTCCAGCAAAGGCATCTTTGCCGAAGGATGTTACAGCAGGGTGCAGCTGGTCTCTGCCCATTTTGGATGGGGAACTAACAGTTCATGGCTGAGAAGAAGTGGGGAATTATGTCACGTTTAAAAACATGAGGACTCAATTGTTATTGTCAGGTTGCCTCAGATTTGCACTACACATTTTCGTTGCTTTGAATAGTTTCCATGCTTCAAGCGTTACAGTTTTGAAAAGTCAAAAGCCAGAACTCCTTGTGTTCCCTTTAGCCGTGAAACGGTTGTGCATTTTGCATCAGCAGCGTACGTGTAGGTGCAATTCCTGCCCTCGCATGCAGGAATTTGCACTTGCGTTGGATGGCTGACTGGGCACGTGCAGTAAAGGGAGCTCGAGCCAGTTCCAAAGGAAGTCTTACTGGTTTAAATGGGAGTGAGATCAGGACCTGAATAAATCTTTCAGGTCACCAGCTGCACTTAGCTGGCCTCATTAAAATTCAGGTCCTTAATATCTGTGGGTGAGTGTATGAAAGGGAGTTATGGGGTGAATTGGTCAACAGATTTGAGGTTTGTTTGTGCTCCCCGTGGACTCCCCTACTGAAAAAGTCCTAAAGAGTTTAATAGGAAAAAAGAACCTGTGTTATTCTGGTTTTAACTATCCTATAGGATTTAGTAGGGAATTATATCCTGACTATGGACATTTTTTTATGGTTCAGATAACTGTAGGCAAGACTGATTTGTGCATTAATGCATTTTTCTAGTGTGTCTCAATTATAGAAACATCTGCACTAAGTGAACTTGAAACCTCTTTGATTCCCTGTGCAAATTCTCACTATTCAAAAGTCCTCATGTTTTCCTATTTCTTGCCTTTAGCTTAATAGTTTCAGAGTGGGTTCCAATAGTATGTAACTGTGTAGCTTACAAGGGAAAGAGACATTTTTTAATATAATCACTTAAATCCTTCAAAGCCTGCATTCAAAAAACATACCTAGCTCAGCACCGATTGATCTCCTGGATGTTATTAGCCGCATCTGTTATCTCCGGTAAAGACAAAGATTTTCAGCTTAAATAACAGTCTTTACCCTGTGCAGCACTTTATTGGGCTGGGGGAGGTTATATGAATCCCCTCTCAACAGTTATGGCTGTTTAACGGAAGAGTGGAGTTTTGTCTGTTTATCAGCCTGGTACACAGTGTGATTTTCTATTACTCTCTGCTGCCGTTTACACCAGTGCAAAATTAGCGTAAGCTGCTACCTCCCCGCCTTCAGGTGGGCTATTGCACAAGGTGCAGGACAGCAGAGATTTATTACTTTTTTTTTTAGCTAATTGGAAAATGAAATACTACTATCTTAAAACACATCGTTGAGTTTGTAAAGTCCTTTTCCGGGTTCGTATAACAAGTTTATAGCAAGTTGCTCTTGTTCTGGGTGTGTGGGACAGCCCAGCAAACTTCTGCAGGTCTGTTCAGCGGTGAACACTTTCGATTTACTGTTCACTGCATGGGACCTCCAAAGCATGGTTGATACCAGCTCCAGGCTACCAGCAGCAGTCTCCCTGTGGTGAGATGGCATGACACTGTCTTTGGCTCTGTGAATGGAGCCCAGGGGCAGTGCCTGCTCTCCAGCCACTCCTCCACAAACAAAATGCCCCCCCCCCCGCCCTGGGTTTTGCCCCCTGGTTTTTGCCCACCCCAGGAGATGCAGAGTCCTTTCCTTCCAGCTGGCAGTGGGCTGCAAGTGAGGGGCTCTTGCTGTCATCTCTCTTGGTAAAAGGTAGAGCAGTTCCTGGAAAGTCTTCTGTCCAAACAAGCACAAAAGCCCCCTGACAATTAATCCCAGAAACAAAGACACTGAAGTCAGTTACTGTCATTACCATAATCAAGAGAGTCACAGTGGGCAAGGGCTGGGTCTGTGACAGGTCCTATGGCTCTCCGCTTTGGAAGGAGGGAGGAAGACTTTCGTTATGGTAGAGAATCTGGGGACAGACTAGGCAGGTTGCCCAGTATCACCAAAGAGTCTGTGGTAGACTTCAGACCTGAACTGGAGGTTCATATCTCATGTATAAGTTTCCTGGGGCTTTTTTAAGTCTCTGAAATTACTCTGCTTAAGCCTTTCCACCTAGATTACACATGTCGGCACAGCTTTGTTACTGGGGCACAAACCTCTGCTGGGTCAATGTATGTTGGTTATCATAGTTACGTGGATATCTGTTGATATCTATTCCCACTGAAATCAGTTGCAAATCTATTATTAATATCACTGACCTTTGCCTCAGACCTGGAGTAACAGTGTTGGCACAGATATTTGAAAAATTAGGTTGTACTGTGACCATTGTTGTTGTTTGTCCTCTGCCCAAGCTTGGCAGCAAGTGGGATTTGATAGGAGAAATGGCACTGGTGGCTTTGATGTGGCTCATACCTGAGCCTTGAGAAGGTTCAGTCCGGTTTTGGACTTTTGTCATAGCAGCCTGAAATCTGTCCGGTAAACTCAAACAATTCTGGAGAGACTTCAAAAAATTTGGACCAATATAATTTTATGCTTGTATGAATCATCCCAGTGTTTTGTTAAGTCTTAACTTAGTTTACATTTTAGTTGTTCACTGGGACACCAATAAGAAAGAAATATCCTTAAAGAAAAAACAGCTGGTGACTCAAAATCAAATCCTGCTAATATTTCTCTCCCAATAAAATTGGTATCCCTGATATGAAGGCAAATTCTTCACATTATATTTAATATGATATACTATAATACATAATAGAATATATATGCACACATAAACCCCTAATGCTTTAAGAGCTAGGATTTAGAAAATATATAGGGAAACAAAATTAGATCCACTGCTGGGCACCCTATTACCAGAAAGGATCTAGATAAACTGGAAGGACTTCAAAGAGGACATGTTGAAGTGACTGGGAATCCAGGGGAACTGAATTATGAGGATGGATTAAAGCACGCAAAACCTGTACCTAGGAATTAATGAGGAGGTGACTCAGGGCTCTGACTTGCATCAGAACTGGCAGTGGTTTTGGCTGGCATATGAAGGTAACCAGCCGGGGCTGGTTTCCACTGGGCTGTAAACTGCCATGGTTTTGATATGGCTTCACGAGCAGCTAAGTCGTCTCCGCAGCTGGGCTAGAAACCTCAGAACACGGGGCTGGAAGGGGCAGCCAGGGGCTGAGATGCTGTTGTGCTGCTCCATCCCGAGAAGGCGATCAGCGATTCCCAAGCAAAGCACTGGCATCCAGGTTAGGAAACGGCACCTGACCACCTAATCAGCAGAAGGCTGGATCCTGAAGAGCCACCGTGCCTTGAACTGCTAACAAAGTCCAGGTGCCACTTTCCAGATGCTGTTGTCCATCCATGTGGCAGCAGCATCACCCCAGGGCCATGCTCCAGTTGGGAAGTGGAGGGATGCAGCAGGAAAATACAAGTATGCTGCAAATGGCTAACTGAGGCATGGGAGGAACGGAGTCATCTGCTCATGGACACACAGACAGTTTCCAACAGAGGCAGGGAGCCAGCCCAGACCCTGAGGTGCAGGTATGTAACCAAACCAAAAAGTTCCCTTCCTTTGTAGCACAGCCAGGTTAGCGAGAATACCGGGAACATATACACATGAAAACAGAAAAATAGGAATCACATCAAGAAAATTTCTTAATGGTAAAACTTCGCCTTGTGCATGGACCGCTTGCTCTTTTCTCCATTTTCAAATTTTATTTTTTTTAAAACAGACATTTTTGGCACCGACACATCTATAAACTTTCTCCATGCCTCCTTGGAAAGGCTCTTGTTGTGGGACCTAAAGGACGCAGTTCCCATCAGGTGAGATTTTTACACTTAGATGCAGCAAAATCGTGTTACAGGAAATAACACTGCTCACTGTGTTTATTATCTGTGTCCTTTCAGACAGATTGGTTGATTTAACACACCTTTTTCACAAGAATTATTTCTTTTCAGGTATTATCTGATAAATTAGGGTATATTTTCATAATGAAATCCTACCCATTATTTTAATCAGTCACAAAATGAGATCTAGTCCTGCAAGAACATAAATAAATTACTTTAAAGGTCAAGATATTGATATTATATTGTCATTTTAGGTGTGAGAAGATCCATTTAATGACTGGAGCTTTATCAGTAAGGAACTCTGACTTGCATATCCAGGCACTAAGACACAGTGCATCACATGCTGATACCACTTCTCTCCAATGTGGCTTTTATAGGGACCGACTGATAAACTTTTCAAAAAATAATGAACTTTGTGTATAAATTCTTAGTGAATCAGATCGCCAATTACTTCTGTTTCCACCATATTTGGGACTTCCTTCTCATATTTTGTTTAGAAAAAAGTGTACTTATCCCACTTAAAACCATTTCCTTTTTCCTCTTCGCAAAGTGAAAAAACAGAGATGTGAATTAGTAAACATAAAAGAGCTATACATCTGCTGCAACAACTTATTGTTGGAAATCTTGAATCCTAGTTAAGGGAAAGAAGAGAAGCTGACCTTTGGAAAGCGATAAAGTTGTAATATTTTATGTATATGAGCATTTGGAGAACTGCAACTGCTTTTGTGTTTGAATTTGTAAGTGAAAGGTAAAATATTATTTATGTAAGTGAAACATGCTTTAAGCAAAAAATAAAGCAATGAATCATGTAAAATGAATTTTTAAAGAACGTGCAAAGGATGTGTTCCTATTCCTGAATGGTTAGTTTCTTGCAAACAGGCTGTTAGGTTGAAACCGTATCTGTGGTTTGTGTTTAATGAAAGAGCAAGATAAACTGGGGAGACTACAACAATAATGAAAAAACAGAAATTCATGAGACAGGTTTTGTAGAGCACTTCCTCAGGGAGAGGAAAGGCAGGAGGGATGGATTGTTAATGACTGGAAGCAGAACGTTTGATGGCATTACCAGGCAATGTAAATACAGGCTAATGGCCTCATCCTGCAACATCTCTTCTGAGGTGCTGAGTGAGCAGCCCCAAAACTGACCACAGCCAGCAGAAGCCTAGACTGTTTTAGGAAGAGACCTGAGGTTACTGGGAATATGGAATGGGATATCAGTCCCTGTCTGCACCGCTGGTGGGAACGTGGGATCTGGTCCCCAGAACACACAGACTCCGGGAGTCATCGACCCTTTCACGTTTCTGTCTAGGGCAGCCTGAATTCCATGGGCTTCTGTACTAAATTCTGCTTTAAAAAATCCCATCTTTACAGTTACTTAGGGAGACATTCAGGTCCCTAAATATAGGTGGCTACCAGCCGCCACTCCTTAAGGGCCTGAGTCTCATGTAGGGGTCCTCTGTCATCTCTGCTGACTTGTGCTAATGTCCTATGTACCCTCAGACATCCAGGATGGCACTCAGTATCTACAGCACTGTTATCTTAGTTCCAACAGGAATATCTGGATAGAAGAGAATTAAGAGATTCTGGAGATTCTGGAGATATCTGGAGATATCTGGAGAAGAGAATTAAAATAAATTTTAATTCATTTTAATAATTTCTCCGTGATGTTCCCACTGTATTTGTGCAGGTGAAATGTTTCTGGCGTAGTCTGCTGGTGGCTGGAATTTTCCCCGGGTGAGAATTGGATTGGATGTAGCAATTTTTTACGCAAGTATAACGGATCTTAGACTTTGCAAGAGAAGAGTACCCATGGTTACTGTGGTTGTCTAAAAAACCAAAACTGCCAATGTGCATCAGGAAAGAAAAGCAGTAGTTCTGGCACTAGAACAATATTATATAAAAGTCGTCTTTATGGGTCTTGGGCCAAATTCAGCTATTGTTTCTATGCAGGCACTCCTTTTGAGCGGCTGGCGCTCTTCCTGTGGACACGAGAGCACATTCCCACTTGCCGTTTTCCCTTCAGCTGCACAACTCCTTCTTCAGGTATGGCAGCTTTAAAACAACAAAAAAGTACTCTTTAACCCGACTGACCTTTAAGCACATGGCCTGTGAAAACATCGTCTTCTTTATATCTACCGTACTCTGTATATCCAAGCACACGTTTGACATTTATGTTTTCCTGAGGTAGTAAATTTTCCTTCTGCTGACACTGAAGTAAATGCTTTAATCAGAATAAATCTGACTCTTTAAATCAGCTAACTACATCTATAGGAAATTAATTACTAAAAACGGCTGTGCTTAAGGAGGCTGAATGTTTCTAGTATTTATTAAGAGCATGGTTCTATTTTTCTACAGTTTCCCAAGAGGTTTAATCTCTGCACAAGTTCTCTTCAATGGCACTAGTATGTGGGTTAGGTGTTATTAGTTTGAGCCCTAAAATTAATGTGAAAGCTACTGCAGGCAGCAAACTTATGTGCTCCCAAGGGAAAAACAAGACTGGTCAAGGATGAACGGGGTCATCTTTAACTCACATTGTCTACAGAATGGGTGCTCCTGGGAGCAGGTGACATTGGAGCCCTTGTACAAAGGGCTCTGGGCTGCCTCCTCAAACCAGTATGTGTGGCCAGCCTGGAGCTGGAGGTGGGATATCGCACGGAGCTCGAAGCACAGGCTGAGCCGGAGCATGTCTCTCCGCTACCAGCCTCGCACCAGCCTTGGCTCCCGGCAGGCACTGGACTTAGCCCCAGGTCTGACCTGCTCCTAAAATACTCTGCAGATACAGCCATCGGGCCCAAACTGAAACCTATTAAAAAATTCCCTGCGATTTTTAACAGGAAACGCATCCGGCCTCCATAACAACAATAACTGTCATAATTAAAGACACTCTTTAAAATTTCATTTGGTTGAGAAAGGAAGTTTTGGCTGTTTGGAGGAAATTCCAATCCAAACTCTTTTTGTGAAAGAGCCTTTAATGACTTTCAAAACCTGCTGTAACTGTCTAGGATAACTTAGAAATCCAGACTTCTGAAGATCTCTTTTCTTCCATGCAGATGATCAAAGCAATCTCCCTCTTTTTCTGTTTTTCATGTCTTTCACAGATTTCTGTCAATTATATTGAAACCCAGGCAAGCCTTTTAGTTCATAATTTGTTATGAAAGAATGTATTTTTCAATTTTTCCAGAGTTTTCACAATATCTTTCCCCTAAATATGACTGCTGCTGCTCAGAAAGCAGTGAGTTTGGCCAAACCTCTTTCATAGATGAAAACTATAGTGGGAAATAAAAACAAGAGTTTCCCCCACCCTGACGGACTCCCATTATTTAGCCCTTTGTTTCTCTTCCAAAATACTTTGAAAGCAGAACGGGCTGTGTTCAAATCCCTCTGCCCTGGCATCGCCTGCAGCTCGGCATCAGGCTGTTTCCCAAGACACTATTGAACATCCAATTTGTGGTGTAAGCATCTTCCCGTCAGATCTCCCACTCCTTTGGTTAAAATTATGACCTTCGGTGGCAGCAGGTGTGCAGACGTGTCCGTACCCGCGACAGGGTGTCCCACGCTTGCTTCTGGTTAAGTCTGAAAGGTTTGGGCTGGCGGAAAAGCCCTGCATCACTGGGGGAGCAATGCGCACAGTAACTCCAAGGGCTCACTTCCCTGTTCAAACCTGTGCAAATCTGAAATCTTCCTGCTAAAGTCAGTGACGTGGCTTAAGTTTCAAATAGACATCATTCAGCTGAAAGCGCTGGCCCTGGGGATTTCAGCTCTTGTGAAATCTGGCTAAGGATGTGTTTCTGGGGTAAAATTACCATTTTCTCAGAATTCATGGGCACCCTAAACAATTCCTCACTTCACACGCAAGAAAAAAAAAGAAAAATAAATCAGAAGCCAACTAGGCAAAGAACAGACCTTAGCTGGATAAAAACAACGGCCGTTGCAGACTCTTTATAAGTCTGATGAATAAATTATTTGACACTTGCTTGCAAAATCCTGCAAAATTATTGAGGTTTTCCCCTCACTGTTACAATGAAAATCAAGTCAGAGATTAAGCCACTGATCCACCAAAGAGTTCAAACTCTGCTGAAGGGTGGAAGCCAACGGAGCTGCCAGATACATGAGGTCATGTTCAGAGTGAGATAACTGTGTCCAAATCTCACTCTGAACATGAGCTCGCTTTCTGGTATGCATGTGAAACCTTTCAATTTCTCTATTGACTTTAATTTTCAGTCGTTCTAAGCTTGCTAGATTGGCAACTTGGACAAAGATGTTAACTAAATAAATAAATAAATAAATGAAAGCGTTTGTTTGCCAAAGAGATAATTTTCTGACTTTCTCTGCTCAGACAAAAACTGCTAAATAAAAGCAATACTGAGCCAACCAGTATTGCGGTGTGATTAATAAAGATGTAACCAAACTAACGTTCTGAATTTAACATCTGTAGGTGCAGGAAGGTCCACAAACTGCTGTGAATCGCATCACTAGCTTGTTTCCTTCTCTTAAAGTTTCATCCGCACCCTTGAATATAAACAAATTCTGGGTAATTTTGGACCTGAATTCTTTAAATTGGCATCTAGCCTACAGGCTAACACTAAGCCACAAAATAATGCAAGAAAGCGGGAATTTGAATGAGGGAATACTGTGAATTTCTGAGGAAGTCAGAAATTGAATAAATAGTAATCATAGCTAATGATGGAATGATAATAAATTCACAGACTTTTCCCGTGGTGTGGCGCTGCACTGATTCCAGCTAGGTTTTTTCACCTGTGGATCTCATACTACGTAGTGAAATGCCTACATTTCATCACCCCTGTTTCACAGATGTTGAGGTTGGGACGCTGAGAGGGTTTCATGCCCAGGGGGATCACTTGAAAAAAAAACCTCAACAAAAAAAGCCCAAGTGGTCCAAGAGGTGTCCCTATGCCGGGTTACTGGGGGGCACTGGCTGCATCCAGCTCTTCCTGCAGGTGACTGAGTCCGGGCGAGGGGCAGGTGCCCTGTGCTGGGTCACGGCGGCCGTGTCCCCAGTGCACAGCTAGACGGGCTAATGCTTTTCTTGAGAACAGGATTTTATATGTGGTCTGTGACGTAACTTCTGGACAGGCCACCACCCTGACACCTTCCCCTGGGATGGTGCTGGGGCTTCCCCGAGCAACGGGGGAAAGAAAAGGGTAAAACGTGGTAACAGAGGGACAGGAATTGGTGAAGGGCATCCGAGCAGTAGCTGAGATGATGGCTGGTTTTAACTTTTAATTAACTGGATATCAGGCTAATTGAACTTCTGAGGCCAGAGGCAGGCTGTTCTCAATAAATAATTCGAGGCATTTGCATTCTCCAACAGCAGAGATTTGGCAGCTGACTTTGCAAGTGACCCCTGCTGAGGCAGAGTGTGCAGCGACTCTCTTCTGCCAGATTAAAGCAGGGTGAGAGCCATGCAGTTATAGCTCCAGTGAAGCTGTGCTGGTCTGAAACATTGCCAACTTAAAGATTCGCTGAGTAACCCCGAGGACAGCTCACGGCATATTTAATCCTGAAAGATACTGAAATACTATAACACATTGATGTAGTTTTTGTGTACCAGTACGGCCCAGACCTAGCTATTCAGGTACCAAACATCTACTGAAAACATGTAAATCTGGCATTTAAGTATCTCAGAAGATCTTAACCTGAATCCTGAAGTCGTAATTCAGCCAAAGACCTTCCACTGGCTGCAGCAGGACTGAAGAGCAAGGACCGAAGGGTTTAGTCTTAAATTAGAAGACAGGCAATTTTAAAACCACTGGTAACTGGATGAAACTGCTTGTTTGGGAAACTCAGAGCCGCTGTTGTATAGTAGTAGCAGAAATGCTAATGCCATTTTTTCTTGCAGATCAGTGACAGAAACAAAAGTATTAAAAAATCAGTTTTTGAATAAGTTATCTACAACTTTGATATCTCAGTGTAGATTTGTGGGCATGCTGAATTTGCCTGTCTGTAGTCATTATTAGATAAAAAATGACTTCAAGGTAACTATTTGGGTTAAAAATTATAACTGTGCAGTGATCATCTGCACCCTGTCATTTTGACTTCTTAAGCCTGAAGTTTGCAGTGCCTCAGGCAAAAGCATTACTGTTACAGTACCTCAGATAAGATGCGGCCTGGCTTTTTTTATATATAATATTTATTGTATATTGGGCATTGCTAAAGGGGATCTTATTTTAACTGAAGCCAGATTTTCTGTAGTTAATAGAGTTAGGAATGGTGTATTATTTTCCAACTTGGACGGGTTATTAATACTTATAAGTTGTGAACATGGAAAGAATTCCCATAAATCTGCGCAGTGCACTGCAGTTTACGGCAGAAGAGATAAAGATGTATGAAAAGCTGCTGAGTGCCTGCGCATTATGTTCAGACCCTGTTCAAGGACCCAATTCTGCTCTGAGGCTCTGGAGCGCCCTGGAGGAGAAGATGCCTGCGTGGGGCTGCAAGTGGCTCCCAGGGCCGGCGGGACCCGGGGTCAGCGCTCCTCCTCCCCAAACACAGCTCTCCAGCTCTGCGTGTTTTCCACATGCATCACAACAGTCCTCTGCCTCCCCAAAGGGTGTGGTTCAGCCAAAAAGTGGGAGGTTTTAGCGGGACAATGCAGAAATGTTAAAGGATTGATAAATAATTTATTTTCTCCCTCTATTTTAACACGCAGAGTGGACAATATATTTCTTCTGTGTTCCTCAAAGGGACGAGCATCCTTCTCAAGTTGAGAGGCCTCGCTCCAGTTAACCAGAGATATCATATTCAAACCTCCGTGTCCTATATCAGATTTGGGATCTAAAGAAAGTTATATACACCTGTATGTGTAAAGCTGGCCTTTTTCCCCTGCTGTGCCGCATGTAATTAGGGGTCACTTTTATTCAGGCTCCTCTTTTCAGTCATGCACATGCCTCTCTTGCACGCACCAGCGTGGCATTCATGCAAACCAGGTGCATGCGGAAAAGAATTTTGCTCTGAATATGTATTTAAGCAGCAGTAACTAAGCTCTCCAAATTCTTCTCCCGAGGTGCACAGGGCTTTGTGTAAAACCCGGGACAGACTCTCACTCTTATCTTTAATTTCTCTGTCATCCTGTTCAGGAGTCCAGAGGAAATATTCCCACGGTACAGCTGCTGCTGCTTCGCGGCATGACTTTGGGCAACACAGGGAGTGCACAGCCCTACGAGGTGCCGAGGGCTCTGGCCCCCTTCCAACAAAACACTTAAACATGTTATTGAAATCAAAGGACGGACTCGCTGGCTTCAGTGTAACCAGTGCTTGTGCTTTCCTTGAACAGAGCTGGAGCATTTAGTACCTTATTGGATCCAGTCCTTGATGGTTTTGTTCCAGCTCTCTCTTTCCCTCACCGTCTGTAAAAATGCAGGTAATGGTACTCAACTTGCAAGGATTTTGTGAGGCTACACTTTATGTAAATAAAACCTCGGGAACGTGGATTATAAATGTCAGTGTATTATTTGGGGGAAGTGTTAGCAGGAAAACAAATGTGGTATATCCACTCTGCTGGCAAAATAGCAATCACTATCATTCTTTTATGTCTTCTGTGCACTTACCCTCATTGCACTGTGCAAGGTCACACTGGCATCGCCAGCTTTATGGATGTATAGCTAAGGGAAGCTAAATGACTTCCATAGGTCACAAAAAATCAATGGCCATGCAAAGACTCAGGTATCCTACTCAGGCTGTAACTTCTGAATTGCCTTAACTCAGTGCTATAAATAGCCTGGGTCCCAATTCTGCTTTCACCTACTCTCCTGTAACTCCATCCCATCCATTTACGTGTCACTGCTCTGTGTCTCTTGCAGGAAAGCTTACGATTCAGCTTCAGGTTCTCTGCTGCTGTGTCTCGCGTTTGATAAGGGGATGATAGATTAGATCACTAAAGCTGAGGTTAGGTAACTAAAGTAAGGCTTACAGCAGACATAAATACCAAAGTAAACAGCCCCCTCTCAAAGATTTACCGTTGTGTTCTACGCAAATCTGGAAGTGGTCTCATATGTGTCTGCATATGCATTAAGAACTGATCATATCTGACAAAAAAGCAAAAATGGAAACCTCCCCTAAGGCAAGATCCCCAAACGCATAATTAGGGCGCAGAATGTGTGGACGGTCACATCACTTACACCAGGCGCCGCGGGACGCAGAGCTGCAGTTTTCTCCTCAGTTCTGACAGCTTCCGATACACGGTGGTGGTGTAGGTGAGGAGGTTGTACCTTGTGCTTTCTTAGTGTACTCCACAAAAAAACCTGAAAAATAAGTTTTCAATTAAAAAGTGACTTTCTAACATTTTTTGGTTATGAAAAATGTAACTGGCTGGTGTTAATGACAAGGCACAGGTCTGCCTGGATCTTTGGACCTGGTACAGGTACTCTTATGGTCTGATGACTTTGTAATTGTTACATCCAACACATGAACACGGTGAGGAACTATCCAACCCATCTGACAGTGGGATTTCTGCTCTTAAAACTTATTTTAGCAGGGTGCAACAATAGTTTGAAAAACAATGAATGTTTCCACTTTGTACTGCAACAAAGATGTAAGCGCTGGCCTTTCATTTTGTCTTCTGATGAGCCAAAAATACAGTACCTCTCTGGGAGATGCTATTGAAATATTTGCTCTCAACTGAGGTGGGGCATCCACACACCTATATGACTGAGGTCACTGGGGGGTCTCTGTGACAAGAAGGCCAATGGTATCCTGGGGTGCATTAAAAAGAGCGTG
>RSEF01000005.1:49913208-49960064 GCA_003993805.1 Himantopus leucocephalus | reverse complement strand
GATGATCTGCGAAGGTCCCTTCCAACCCCTACCATTCTGTGATTCTGTGACAACGTTGTTGGCATCAGCTATGCTGAGCCTTTCCCTGCCAGGGAAGTGTTAAAAGACAAAATTCCCTTCCAGGGCTCTGATTCACGAGTGCTGTTGGGTTAGGCTGTGGTGACTGAAGAAGTCAGCTGGATGGTGCCTTCATCAGCCAGAACAGCTACACCTGATGGGGATTTTGAGTTAGTTCACAGACCAGCACATTAACATAAATTGACATAGATGTTGATCTTTTTCTTTGCATGTGGGCTGTGAACACTGAAGGCTTCTGAACAGGTAGGTTGCCTGGTATTCCCACCTTCACGTAGGTACCGTAACTTGGGTAGATAGCCTGACCAGGTGAGGAGCAGAAACTTTTATCCATCACAAGTTGAATTGCCAGAACTTGTGAACCACAGACTGCTCCTCTTCTTGTCAAACTGTATCTCATCCACGTGGGGGTAACAGAGGGAGAACTGGCCTCTGAGTGTCTGCAAGCGCGTTGTAAAACTGCACGTCAAAGAAAGCAACGTTGTGAACCAAGTGTGTTTTCATTAAGGGAAGTCCTTACAAGAGCTTTTCAAAGCATCTGGCTGGTTACTTCATTGTTTTACTGACAAACCAGACTGCTCCAAAGGACTGTCCGTGTGCAGGTGGAAACTTGCTTTCAGTGGATATTTTTGATGGGGTGGATTTGCCTTCATTACTGGATGTGTTTTTCTGCTGGGGAATGATTGGCTATGTGCTCTGGGTGTGGGGCTAACAAGGTGGTGTTAAAGATGAGTACAACACGGCTGGGAGGCGACAGGCTTGGTAGGCTGCAGAGGCATGCCTTGAACTACCAGGAGTAAAAGGCATGATCCCAGCTTGCCAAGAAGGCTTTACTAACTCCCCAGCACTAACAAAAGGAAACATCAAGAGTATCTTTACATGGATGAGTCACTCATTGCAAGCACTGCCAATGGTAGGTTAGCAATTTCAAGAGCACCCGGATGACTACAGAGCTTATAATGTGTCAGGCGTCTGCAATTGCCGTTGTTTTCTTCTGGAGCTGGAGCTAATTTTTATAGGTGCTGAGCATCTACCTATAGAAGAAAATCTTAGGAGTCTAACTCACGTGTGGCAGCAGCTTAAAATCCGACCTCTGCAAGGGATTGCTGCCACCAGTGCTTGCTGCATTTACATGAGGCGTGGGTAGAAAGCTCGTGAAAAGGCTTGTGAACCTTCTCCCTTTTTGTTCTGGTATACTATGGTGTACTAAGCACCTTTTCACATGGAAAGTGGAAGGGTACCCATTACACACCCGAAGCAATATCATCTACCCAACGCAATGGACTTCATAGCAAAGCCTGCTCAGAAACTGAGCTGGCTGAGTGGGGACGTTCCTTGACCACAAACACTGGAGCTATCAGCCTGGTTTTGGGAAGCTGCATGTGAGGCAGAGAGAGTGGGAGGTGGGAAGGCAGAGAAGGGAAAGCCAGCAGAAAGCAAGTGAAGGGGTTGTGGCTGGGTCCCTGAGGGGGAAGAGACACTAAACTGACTCCAAGGCAAGTTTGTAAATTATGAGCAAGGATAGCACATGCTGTTTGCCTCTCCATTGTTCAGAGAAATGGAAATTTATGTACAGTCACGTAAATGAACTAGAGTGCAGCAAGAAATATCCCTGAATTTATCTTCCTTTATTTTTTCTCTAATAATAATTGCTTCAGGATCTCAAACCCCTGCAGATAAATATATGGTTAGCCTTTTGTCCCCAGTGGATAGACAGTTTTTAAAGAAGGATACTAAATATTGAAGGACTGTTGTGTACACACGTGCATGCCGTCTTGGAGATCTTGTGTATGTGTGTGCGTTTTCCAAGCCCGTTCCCAGAGAGAACGGCGTTACTCCACAAGCCGTACAATGACTTAGTTATTGGGAAAGGCAATCCCATTGTGAATTGAATTGCGCCTGGAGTTATTAAAAAAAATATCAAACATGGTTTTAATTGCTCCGAAGGTTTTAGTTGCTTATAGCCAGGAATTTAGCTCAAAATGTCTGCACTCCTGAGTTTAATTTGTGCAAACTTTAATATCTTCATGCAACAAACCACTGAGGTATTTCTGGTTTTAGAACAATATACTAAACCATTCTGACTTCTCCGGGCAGGATCAGTTTAAAGCTTTGATTACCTAAGCTTTAAATCCTTAATCTGCACTTGGAAAAGGCAGGGGAGGGCAGTTAGCGGAGAGGGGCAGGATTTGCTGAATGTCCAGCCAAATATCTCCTAACAAACCCCCAAAACAGATTTTCTGTGGCACAGATGCACGTGAACTTGCCCACGACGAAACCAGAGCAGCCTGCCCATGTGGCGGGCACCCGCCCGCGTGGCACACGCGTGGTCTCCAACGCCCGGGACAAGTGTCCGTGCTCCCCGGCCCTTGCCCCTTTTACCCCTCGCAGCCGTGGGCGAGTAAATCACAGCTGTCAGTATGGTAGCAGCTTGATTAAAGTTCAGGGGTTTAATAGATCATTTTAAAAACCCCAAATTACTCCCACTCCCTCGTCGATCCACCTGGACCCTTGCCCTAGGTGCATGGCAGTTTTCAACCAGCGCTGGAGAAGCCAAGTCTGGGCCTGAGGTTCCTGCTTATTCCCTGAGGATCCTCGCTGCAGACCTAGACCAACATTCTCAGCTGTATTTAATCTGCTCTGAGACAAGCTGGCTATGAGAAAATGCAAAGGAAAAGGCACATAAGCAAAGACATGGAAAAACTTGGACAGTTGGCCTGCTTTGTTCACTTGGTAAACTGGAGGCCGGCCAGTAACAGCGGAGCTCCCTTGGCAATACAAGTCTGTTCCAATTAATCGTGTTTAACCATTCTAATCACACTTTAGCACATTAATCCTATTTTCAATCCAAAACACATCTGAAAGAGCGGCATGTGGGCCTTTTTATAGCAACCGCAAATCAGATGTAACTGAGAGACATAGGGCCCTAGTTTACTCTGCACTTTCACTGAACTTAAACTTAATAAAATATGTGACTGAGTTGTGGTTGGATTTACTGCATGATGTTGATGCTTCCACATATAAATAGATCCCTTAAGTAACTTAAAAACCTGTCAGAAAGGGCAGTGAAAATTTGATTATAAGGTAACCAGTGCGTGTGTTTTCTAACAATGACATTGCTCCTCTGGTCAGTGGTATTGAGAGAACTTTTAAAATTTAATCTGCTTATGGATATAAATGATGCTACACTTGGAATCGTGGGGCTGCGTTTTGTGTCTCAGCCGCTCTCAGTTACAAAGAATTTTATGCTTTGCTTTAACCATGAAAACAAGATAAAGCTGTTATCTTCTCCCAAGTGTGCTTTCTTCTGGCATTTAAAATAAGTTTTAAAACAGCAAAATTTTTGAGTTTATTGTATTCACCATGCACAAAGTGAAATAATATTTTTTGATTTGTGCTCCTGATAAAATTTCACTGCTTTGCATTGCTTCTGTGTTAAAAACCTGCCTTTCAATGAGAGATGATCTTATTAAGGTATAGATCCACGTTGCTGCGTTTTACTCTACTCTGTGGATTTGCTTTAAACTGAACAACAGCAACAAGCAAAATAACTTGCATCCAGATATGTCCACCCCCAAACCTCTTGATGTCTTTAGTGTCTGAATCCATGTGTATAGGCAGACTCAAAAGAGGTGCATTGAACTGTAAATTATGCAGAAGGGTAAGTGTTTGAGCCTTGAATTTAGCTGTGGAGTGGGAATGAAGTTATCAATTCATGCTGAATGAAATATTTAGCAATTCGGAATATGGCAAGGAAAGATATGTAAGAAAGTTCAGTCTTTAAAAGGAAAATCTTGGACAATTACCAGGATTATACTCGATGTTTGGTTTTCTAAGTAAACACTTCTAGCTTTTTATGTTACAAATAACAATCTGGAAAGATGCATTAGGGGAACCTGAATGCAAACTAGAAATGAGTTTATGCAGGTAAGTAAGGTTTTATTAAACAATTTAATTCATTCCAGTTCTTTTGGAAGAAATTGCAGGTTATGGTTAATGTAGTGTATCAGACAGGAATAGCATTCACAGAGCCACCTGCATTTAATATACAACTGTCAGAAATCTCTACTCACTACCACTTACCCAGAAAGAAATATGCAACAATTTGATCAACCCAGGACTTTTTAATATTTAAAAAAAAAAAAAAATATCTTTTCGTCTGAATACAATGAAAATACAGGCTCAATTTATGGGATTTTGCTCTTCAGTAGAATCTATGTGGCTTTTGAGCTTATTGAATTAACTGTCATTTTGGCCCCTTCTGTATGCTTTAGTAGGCACTGGAAAATGCTATCCACTGGGACTGTAACCAAGTAGAGAATTAAGACAATATATTCAAGGAAAGTCTTATAAATAAGCTTTTCCAAATATCATGAAATAAGGTCTGAAAAAATAAGTTAGTGCTAGTGATGCCAAAGCCTGAAAATCCTTGGGTTAAAGACACCAACTGATGCATGGAATATTACAAAATTCCATGACCTTCTAATGGAAACAGCTTATCTAGCAAGTATTTCTAATATTCTTCAAAAAGGAGTCTGTTACTGGTGAAAAAAAAGCAATTGGGTGACCTGGTATCTGCGGTGGTAGAGCAGAAAACGGTGAGCTGACAGTTTTGGCTTCTCCCCCATCGCTGATGAACAGCATGATCTGAAAAAATCTGAAGCTATTTTTCTCCCTGCTTGCCCTGAAAAATGGGGACAACCCGAGGGAGGCCATGAAGGTTGGTTTTACCAAGGCAGGAGCTTTGGGATGCCTAGTAGACCAGGCTGCCTTCACAGAGAGGTGGAGGGGGAAGACTGATCTAATGGGAAGTTAGAAACAGCGTGAATTATTTATTTTTCACTCGCCATATTGTTTCCTGCAAGAACTCGGCACAGCGGACTGAGTTCACTGTAGATTTTAAGGGGGAGCTAGGAGGCAAATGGGCAGAGTGGCAAGTATTTCTACTTACCCCAGAAAATAAACTACAGCCAGCAAGAGCTTGTTCACCTGTGCTTCAGGCAAGCGGTGGTACTCTCTTGTCTTCTGTAAAGCAGAACCGCTAAGGGACAAGAGGTTTAGTGTATTAATCTTTCTCCTCCTGAAGTTTCGGGTTTTGCCGTCTACTTCAGCAGAGCCAAGATTAAATCAAAACCTACCTACGGTCCCAATTCAGCCACAAACTTTAACAAGTGCCATGGGACTCTGCTGAACCAGGCAGAAAAGAGGTTGATGGATTTATTCCCTTTCCTTTACTAGGAAACCTTTCTGTAATTTGTAATAATTCATCTTCTGAAGGGAAGCTCTGCGGCAGAGGAGGAGTTGTCCAGTGTGTGCTGGCCAGGCATCAGCATGGAAGCCCCGTGGCTCCTCACCCCACAGTCTGACTTTCGGGACCCCCCCTTCACCGCTCACTTGCCTATGTACAATATCCTTCCACAGCAGCCTGGAAAACCTCTGAGGCCAAGCAAACCACGTACACATCAGCACTGGGTACCCGCTCATCCCTAATATCAGAGCGTCCTCACTGTGTCCGTGTCTTCTTTTCATCAGCGCCCAGAAGTGATTCCCCCATGGGCTGATCACAGAACTGTTGCCTCTAGTTTATCTTAAACTGCAAATTGAATTTTGCTCTGAAAATGTTTGCTTCCTTTAGGCTAGGTTTTGGCGTTGTACTAGAGAACAGCAACTCCTCCTGTGTTCCCGGTGACTTTGTGTGTTCAGCAGGGAAAGGAGACAATACAGGTTAGGGTATTGGGAACTGTTATGGGTTTTAAGTATTTTGACACTATAGCAAAAATATTTCCCAGAGCAACAGGTTAAGAAATTAGAATTTGGCCAGCTTTTTAGAGAGGATATTCTCGTTGCTTAAAAATGTATTTATTTTTAACCATCGTTTCAGGTAAAGGCAAGGTCAGAATATAAACAAAATAACTATGAAAATGGAAGTGATAAAGTAAGAAACAAAGGTGTAAGTGTAGTTACTTGGCCACCTCCTGGGTTTTACAATGCAGTGGATTCTTTAGGCTCAGCATTACACTCCCCGTCTCCATGGATAGGATAGGAAGGCCTAGATTATTTGCTTAGTGATATGAAACTGATATGAAACTGGAGTAAGTCCCGTAGTTTAGATTCAGATCCCAATTACGGTAGTTTTAAATCCTGTAGTAACATTATTATCCTCTAGGCAGCTTCTGGAGTTTATCCTGATTAATAAGAGATTATTATCTGTAATATAAGGGCATATATCTGGGCATTAGGCTGTAAATGAGATCACAGCCTAATGCCCAGAATCAGTTTGGAAACTTTTCATAATGTTAATTTTAATTCAGATTTCGTTGGTCTCTAATCTCCTCCAAACCCCTGTATGAGAAGTAGGTGCAGGTGCAGCCAGTGGTGTAAGAGCTGTTGTGGAAGCTCCCTAATTCCCCTTCAGGAAGGGGGTAATCCCTTTGTCCCAGGTTCTTCAAGAAGAAACTCCCTTTAAAAAGGATGCTTTTAGCTTTGTCCTGGCATAACACTTTTGTACCTAAGCCAGTTCTATTTTCTGGAATAGAAAAAAACCTTGAATGCATATCTAACCTTCTGGAATGGCTTGGAAACTCATGTTTTAGACACAGTCATATATTCCACAGATGAATGAAGGGGTTATCATGTGATGGCCCTGTTGACTACCTGGTAAATGCTTCTGTGAAGATTTTGTGTTGAATGCACTCACATGACTCAAGTCGCTGCTATTCCTTTTCATTTGTACTGAAGAAGCACACGACGACTGGCTCTGTGGTGTTGGGCACAACACAGACTCAGAGTGAAAGGGTGACCCCAGTCCCCCCAGAGGTTACAGCTCAAGCTTAAGGCATGGTTGATCCTTATGTTAGGTGGGCTTTAGCCCACTTTCTTTCCAAAATGTTTGGATCAGCAGACCACTATCAATCCTTAACACTTCTCACAGCCCGTATTTACAGTAAAGCTTTTAACTGAAGCATGCTTAGTGCAGCCCAGCCATGGGTCACTTATCATGGCCTCATGGTGTCCTCTAATGAAACAAGGAAAATGATGACATTTATGACCCGTTCTTCAATAGGTATGACAGAAATTAAGATCTCTAAAACTGCTGATTGTGTTCCTACCATTTACTTTAAAAAAGAAATTCTTATATATACCATTTGTTTTTTGACTAAGGAATATAAGCTCTAGATGTCCTAGGGGCCAGTCTATATGATGGATAATACCGGTTGGCTTGGACTGAGATCAGTGTGTACTGTGTGTCAAACACCAGCAGCAGCACACAGAGCACCTAGAAAAACACGGTAGCCTTTATCTTAAGAGGAAAGGGTACACAACCTCTATGCATGGAAGTACATACAGGTACCGCCTGGTGTCAAGACACCACATCTTAAGACATGAGACTGAACTTCCTAAGTGTGGAAGTGCGTGAGACCTCAGCCCAGGACAACTCTCGTTTTGTCTAGGATATTATAAACTTGGCAAGAAAACTCGTTTCCTGACACAATACTTATTCTGCATGACAGTGGAACGCCCCTGGGAGTAAAGGAGACAGGGCATGTTGGTTTTAGGCGTGAGAACTTCAAATCGGCCAGGCAGTGGCTGTGGAGGGAGGTCAGTGCGGTATTAAAGGAAACTGAGACCAGTTTCAGGATTTTGCTTCCTTGTGGCAGTGCTTTACATTTGAGCATACTACATATTTTGGTTGCAGTAGAGTCACCCAGTTTTACAGGCTGGGTGGTACTAATACATGCGTTCCAAACTAGGTAAGCATCTGTGTTTACGTTGCTCAGTAACAGGATTGTAGTTCAACCTTTCAATATTGCGCAATAACAATACCGCAGTGCTTAGGCATCCCAGGTGCGAACAAGAACTACAAGGTGCTGAAAAAATACAGAACAAAGAGATGGCCCCTGCCCTAAAGGCATGGTCCTAGAAGATCAGAGAAAATAGATGTGAGAAAACTTAAGAAATCAATCAGGCCATATCAGTCTGAGTGGTTATTGGACAGTGCATTAGTAAATTCACTTTACATTTACTTAATGCTGGGCTGTATAGAAAGGGACCATATTTCTTAATCACGATTGGGATTTCTTTTTTTCAAATATTTTAGCTTGTTTTATAAATTGCTGGGAGATGTCTTAGCAAAGTTTGTGTAAGTCTTTGCACAGGCCAATAGGAGGAATATAGAGCTCTTCATAGTTTCTTGTGCATGTTGTATGTTTTTAATGCATTTTAAAAAAAAAAAAGTAAATAATTCCTGTTACAGATTTGTACTTAGACCAAACCAAAGATACAGGCTTTATAACTAGCCAGTCTTTATAGGTGCAAGCTTGCAGCCTTGGGGGTTTTGGACAGGGGATCGATCATTATCCCGTCTCCAGAAGGGATGTTCCCTTATGCTTGTTTGTTCGGTGATGCTGTGTGTTGGCCCCACAGATCTCGGCATACTCGAATTTTATTGTACCCTTAAGGAGCTGCTGCAGCCCCGGGTACTCCTCTTTGATCAAACTTTGCAGAATGACAGCCTGAAGAGAAATGCAACAGGCTGTTGGGCCGCCAGCCCTGTGTCAAAGTCACTGTGTCACTGAAATGTCGCATGGTGTTTTCACTTTGGGCGAGAATTTCAGCCAGCTGCTTTTGGCCTTTTCACCCGCGTCTGCAGAGACATAAATACGTTGGTGTGCTTGCACATTAACTCAAACACGGCCGAGGCTGGCTGTGGAGCTGAGAGCCCTGCTATTTTAAAAAAGGGAAAACAAACCCTAAACGATATTATGGATGTAGTTAAAATTAGAAATAGATCCAAGAGGAAATGTGGGGAATGAATCCAAGTTGAAATACAGAGGCTGAACCTGTATTTTCACCCCGCTTACATCTGCAGCTCTGGAAAGAGAGTCTGGGGTGTGTTTGAAATGCGCACAGGGGGGTTGGGGCAGGCTCGTCCCTCACTGCAGTGAGCGATGGTCCCCACAGGGCACAATGCAGACTCACAACTGAGATCGATGGTCTCAGCCTTCTTTGGTTGGGTTTAGGCATTATCAAAAGAAGGGTGCAGCGCATTCGATGGCAGGGCCATCTGTTTGAGATTAGAAAAGAGAGGAGTCCATGCCCTACTGCACGGATATAAAGATGTGGCCTCCAGCTCTGTACCTCAGTCCTTGTTCTCACCTGGCTGTGAACCAGCGGGGTGTTTGCAGCAGATTTAGAGCTATGCAGGCTCCGTCCAACATTGCTGCACTTCCCACAAACGCGGCATCCCAGGGGGGCTGTAAGGGCAGCCACATGCCCTCGCCTAAACTGCTTCCAAAGTACATTTTTAACAAAGCTGCAGCAAGCTTGCTTTTTTTTTTTTTTTTCTCCTTTTCAGTCCAGCTACGCCCGATGAACAAGACTGAGAAACCCAGGTCAAACTCACTGTTGATTTACAGAGTTCAGGAGAGTGAGGATACTTCTTGTCTGTGCTACAGCCTCTGGGCTTTGGGGAGCAGTTCAGCAGCTGGGCTCCACCATGAAGCTCTGTGAGCAGCAGGCGGTTGTTGCTGGTGCCTGAGCAAGCCGAGGTCCACCTCTGCCATGCTGCGGTGCATCCACCACCTGCAACCGCAGCCTGGAGAGTGCCGGTATCTGGAAAGGAAAATGATGCGCACAATCACTTCTTTCCATCCCATCCAGTGTCCGTGCAAGCAGGCACTTGGGTAAAGGACCTACTCCACATTTTCAGAGGGACGTGAGGAACACGGGGCTATTCGAAGGCAGAGGATGGGCTCAGAGCTCGCCGCTGAGGTGTGTTTGTTTGGGTTTGACAAATTTAGGTTTTCCTTTGCAAGCCCGAACCTTCCTCTTGAAAGTCTTTGAATTCCAGCTTTGAATTCCAGCTGCCTCAATTTCAGGCAGGCAGATTTTGAGTCAGATCCCTGCGGTTTTGGTTTAGGGTTATATCCACAACTGAAATGAGCCTTAATTTAGCCAGTTCCTCTTGGGAAGAGGGCCAAAATACTGAGGTTTCTGCCATCTTGAGCACAACCTTCATAAGAAATGCTCCTGAAGTTTCTTTGCTGTCAAATTCAAGCCCTTCATGCTGCTTCAGCATGACATCCCAGGTTAAAATCTAAGCAGAGCAGATCACCGCCTGAATCCTTGAACTTTTGCGGGTATGGGGCAGGCGGGAATTGTAACAAACAGCATTCACCCTGCACTTTGCTTCTTCATCACGAGTGGAGATTTGAGACGGCTGCAGTTCTCACTCCTTCCTGCTGTTCTGGCCTTGGAGATTTTGATTAGGAAAAGAAATAGAAATGCCAGCAAAATGAGTGGAGAGAAGAGGAAATTGCCAAAACCATGGTGCCTTGGGACATATCCTAACTGAAGTGGTACAAGAGGAGAAAAGACGTGGCCCTGTTGCGTCCATATTTTTGGTCTCACACCTCCCCAGTAGAAACGGGGCTATGCCAGAGGCAGGGGAACACATGCTCTCGTCTCACATTTGATTTTGTTTGTCCTGGTAGATGAGAAAACTGCCTCACGCGCTGTTGTGAAGTCCTGCTTCGTGTCTGTGTGATAGCACCTGTCCTAGTCACCACAGTGGGGACCGACCCAGAGCTAAAAGCTGTGTGCTCCCGGAGCTGCCGTGTGGCTCTTAGGCCCTGGGTGGAAATCAAGATCTTGCTGGAGAGCGCTTGTGGGGCACAGAAAGGTGCTGAATGAAGGGTATGAACCTCTCGGGGCTGGCACAGGACAGGGGTGGGAGAGTGCCACTGCGATGTGTGACAGTATAATCTCTGCAGCTCTCTGCATCCAAAATTTAGGAGCTGTTCCTTCAGACTGTGTTGCTTGGAGGAAGTTTTTCAAAAAAGTTTGACAAGATAAATCTTCTCGGGTTCATCACCGGATATATTATTACATAGCAGCAGCCCTTTTTTTCTTGAAATAGATTCCCAAGGCCTCCTTCCCCGGATGAATAGCGACATCCTTTAGCGCAGGAACGCCTTGGCGAGAGGAATGTTTTCCCAAAATGCTGTTCTGGCCATTGGCTCTTTAAATATAGCAAAGAGTAGCTGCAGCAGCCCAGAAGCAACTGCAAGCCATTTTGGGTGCTGTCATCACTCGCTCTGTCTCCTCTTCCAGCTGGTAGCTCTTGTCACGTCTTTCTTTCCTTGTTCCAGAGGATTCTCCGGGTGTTCATAACTATTCCTTATTGCTTTTAATTATTCAGTCAGACCTAACATTTTCTACCCTTTCTCCTGCATGTGACGGGGATGGGTTGCTGCTTTTTCTCTAGTGACTCGGGAGGGGAGAGCCTCGGGAGGGCAGATGGGAGAAATACCTATATTTAGCAGTGTTGACGCTGACCGCAAAATCCCTGCTGCGCTTGTGTTGGGGAAACTTGCACCGAGATGCGTTTTGGTGTGAACCTGGGGTGACTTTCTCTCCCGAGCTTTACGGCTTTACCTGCCTGAAGGGGACAAACCTCCGCGTGCTCTCTGGATCGGCCGCAGGCTGAGAGCGGGACCAGGGGAGGAAAGGGGATCGCCTCGCCTTTGGACTACACATTTGTTATTGTTTCAGTTTAATTGTCCCTAGTAATTCTAGACTGCAAGCTGCTCTGTGCGTCTGGGGAAGCATGACTGTACAAAAGCTTCTTTTTTCTATTTGAAGTATTTTTTCCTTTCATTCATGCTTCAGCTTTTTTTTTTTTTTTGCCTGAATCTTCACTTTTTTTCTTTTTTATCTTTACAAAGAAACATTACCTTTCTTCTTTTTTTTTCCCCCTAAGCTATCATTCACTCGTTGTTGAAATGGGGAGCACAGGAAATGGTAATTATTACTACTTTTCACATTACATAAGGATACCGCTCTGTCACAGCTGCTGGCCATATGACCAGCCTTGCTTTGGGGAAACCCTGCTTGGTTTCACTGGGTAATTCTGCACTCATCCAAAACCTGCCCTTGTGCTGTTATGGGCTCTTGTGAAATGGACATTTTGTTATCAATTAGGTGTCGGTGTTGCAGAGAAGTTTAAAAATAATGAAAGTCCTGACATCAAGCCATAGAAAAAAAAGGGGTTTTTTTCCTGACAGAAAAACAGCCTTAAATTTTGAATCCCACTCTTTAAGTGAAAATGGGACATGTTTTAGTTGAAGGAGAGATACCGGCTTTGGGTTGTGACATTGGCTCTATACTCACAGAGCTGTGACCCTGTTTCTAAAAATCTTCTAATGGACTGTTGCACAGAGAAAGTTACTGGAATATGGGGATTATGGAGATAGAGAGAATATGGAGATACGCAGATTTTTATGTCTTCACATACCCCTTTGATCTCTTCTGAAGCTCCTAGAGAAGCGGGTGGAGTTGCACATTCACATCACTTACAGCTCGCTTGCAGAAATACCTGCCGTGTGGAGGGGACACTTCGGGGAGCTGTGGGCAAGGCTGGGATGGGGCAGCCTGCCCCAGCAAAGTGGTCCCAGCGCAGGCAGCCATGCCAGTCCACCAGCAGTTCTGGAGTTCTGCATCTCCTCCTGCTCTGCTTGTACAGATTTTGCAGTGGTATTTTCAAATGAATAAATATGCAGGCAGGGGCTAGAAGCCAGGTCTGCTGTTTCTCCAGGGCTCAGCCTGAAGCACCACATTGTTGGTGGTTGGGCCATTCTGATGTAAGAGAGAGGTGGGTCTAAACCTTCAAGCTTGGGAAGGATTCCAGAGCAGGTCTCCTGCTTCATGAGCGGGTTTTGTAGCCACTGAGTCGTTTTGGGAAGCCTGGCTCCTATTGCTCCAGCCCTGGTTTTGACTGACAGTAGCCATTGGCTGCCATGCCCTCATCTTGGTGCTGCCAGTGTGCGCTGAACCTGCCAACTGGAGGTACGCATCAGTGAAGGAACAGCTGATTGTTTACCCCAAGTGGATTTGTCTTTTCCAGGTGCTAAAATCTCAGCCTTGATTGATGTGCATCTGGGCTTATTGGATAGCTTTGCTTTCCTGAAAGTTGTGGTTAAAATGAAGGTTTCTTCAAGGCCCAAGGCACCCAAGCAGCTAGACTGCCTTTCTGAGCTCACCTGGTTGGGTTGCCAAATCGCACCCAAGGGACGCAGGTCTTTGAGTGTTTCCTTTGTATGGTTTCTCCTCTGCCCCTGCACTCGCCCCTCTGTTCTGACACAACCAATGGAAAACCCAAGGGAATCCCCTATGAGGGTGAGGGTTATCCAACATGGTCCTCCCATGGCATGATGGGCAGCATAGCTGTGCAGGCAGATGTGAGGAGGACACGTTGGCTCTGGATTTGCAAGGGTACCAAGCAGCTGTACAGGAGCAGGAACACCATCCAAGGTTGCGGTAGGCGGGAGCTTCTTCAACTGCCATAGAGAAAATGTTTGTCTGCTTTAGTCCTCTGATGAATCAGCTTTGATGTCTGTCAAACAGCGTTGTCTATTTGTCAGTGGGCAGTTGTTTCTCCTTGGCTGATGGACAGACAAATGCCTGTGGGTAGGCAGACACGTGACATCCTGGATAACAGAGTCATTTTTTTTCCCTTTTCCAAGAAATGAGGGAATCGCCTCTCTTTGTACTGGGAGCAATAAACCACTGACTGAATGCAGGTCTCCAGGCCTGAACTGCACATGGCTCTGCTGCCATTATCAATCTTTCTTTTTTTTTCCTTCAGGGCAACACTTGAAGAATATTCAAGAAAATGCAAAATGAGAGTAAAATCTTAAGGCTCGGTTTTTGTCTCACTGGACGCAGAGCTCCTGCTGACTTACGTTACACCTCAAAAGCAATTGAGGTCTCAGACTGGGGGTGTTAAGGGATGGTATAGAAAGAATACCAAGGTGGGGAAGGGGGAGAAATGGGTGAGTTTACCTTAAACATAAAGCTTGCTGTTAGGCTAATAAAACAATAAGATACATCTGGGTTGATTTTCTCCTTGGTGATAGAGGATTGGTCTAACAGCTAAGCCTTGGTCATGGCTGACTTGGAAATACTTTAAACTCTTTGATAGGGTTCTCATATCTCTTTCTCTTTTTCTAAAATCATGACAAGAGGAAAGCATTTATTACCAGGAAGGCTGCACCCCTAGGCAAGAACTAGTCATCTTTGATTTAACTTTCAGCTGAAGTTGGTGAATTAAATGTAGTTTTGTTTTTATCTGTTTGCATGGAAGACTTCCAGATAAAACAACTGTTTTAGTGACCTGTGCACTTGTATCATGTTAATTAGGTTTGAAAACTCATATATTGTTTTCATAAGGCTATTACATTTTCTGTAATTAAATTAAGCAAAAAATAAGGATGCATGGCAATAATATTTATTATTAATACCAGACTCGAAAGGCTTACAACATGTGAATTGAAGGTAAGGGCCTTGTAGACAGCATGAACTTCAAAACAATGTCAAATAGCCTAGTTTTTCAGCAAGTTGTTACTACATTTATTTAAAGAAAGCATAGATAGAGTGAGAAGTAGCCCACTGAACAGACAGGCTTCTGGTCCTGTGTGAAACTGGGCAATTTCTGGGATCTTTACTGCCCGAATGGGAATGAAGCTTTAACCCCAGTTAGCCGGGCAGGGGTGTGATCGTGTGCTGTCGTGTGTCTGAGCGGGGGATACAGCCTTCGGAGGCTGCCTGCGTGGTCACCCTTCCCAGGAGTTGGGGGGGAAAGGGGACAGCATGGGAGCACGTGAAGGGGTACGTCAGTGGTAGGGGCAACTCAGGTGGCCTGACTGCACGAATCCTGCGTGTTGGCTCGGCATGGGAACAGCCATACCATGTCAGACCAATGCTAGGTACCTATCCCACTTGGTATCCCATCTTTGGTGGTAGCCAACCATAGATGTCTAGGAAGGAGTACGTGTATACAAACAAGGCAAAAATATTCCCCAGAATAAAATCCCATTTTCAGTGATATTTGGTTTCGGGATTTTCTGAGACAGAGGCTGTCTCACATGATAGCTGTGAATGTGTTTTCTCTTTTATCCAGTTGCTGTCTGAACTTGAGTTAACTTTTGACAGTTACTTACCTGCAGGTTGTATGAAGCACGATTTCCTCTGGTTTGCTCTGAATCTGGAGCCTGTTTCTTTCCTCTCTTGGTCTGCATCTCTGGGAAATGTGTGCTACTCCTGGTGAAACGCATCTTAGTGTGTGTCCAGTCCTGCACAAGCAGGGTGGCAGGAGATGAGCTCATGTCAGTCCATTTCCTAGCTTCTGCCAAGTGGTGAGGGCAACATTTTGCCTTCAAAATACATTTAAAATAAGTAGACATTAAAATAGACCCATGCTGTGGCTCTGACCGCAGAGATGAGAGCCAGCCTAGCTAACACACTGTTTGGGAGCAGATGTCCTGTATCGCTTTTGGTGTGCTGGAAAGCCACTGGACTCCGGCTGCAGCTTAGCACAGCTGGACTATCCCACATGGCCAGGCTCTGACACCAGCATCAGGGTGGCCAGTGGCTTGTATTTCATAAGGTTCCTGGCATTTCAACCAAGGGCAAGGGCAAAGGCAAAAGTGCCCGGGAAGGCGGACCACCTGATAGCTATTCAGGCTGCCACTGTCTGGCTGAGAAAGACCCTGCAGGGCTGGTGGGCAGCAAGATGAGCACAGACACACTGTGGAGAAGCTGTGGGACCAGGGTTTGTTCAGCCAAGAGGAGGGACAGCTTCAGGGGAATCACACAGCAGCCCCCCTAGTTCCTACAGGGAGGTCATGGAGAAGATGGAGCTGGGCTTGGCTTAGCACTGCATGGCGGGAGGACAAGAGGCAACAGGCATACATTGAAACTGGAGGGGTTCAGACTGGTTACAGTGAAGCACTTTCTGTGAGGATAATAAGCAGTGGGACAGGTTATCTGGAGAAGTTGTGCAACTTCCATCCTTGGAAGTTCTCCAGACCTGCCTGGACAAAGCCCTGAGCAAGCCGTTCTGGCCTCATGGCTTTGCCCAGGGTATTGGACAAGAGTTGTCCTGGGGGCCCCTGCCAGCCTGAAATACCCTATGATCCTATAAAATATTTCTTGCAACTGAGGGTGTTTAAATTATCTTTCTTATGTAGGTTTTCTGGTGTCTAATGAGGCAGCTTTTTTGATGGTGGGGAAAATACTGGAGTTTGTTTTCTCCTGAAGTTTGCCTGTTTGCATGAAACACAGGAAAGTAGTATCTTAGAGACCTTCCACCTCTGTCAAGTCCAGCTGAACTTTGCCAAGGGGATCAAAAGTTCCAAGGCAGGGACATGCAGACAAACAGACACAGATACACATGGAAACACCATGACTGCAAACGCCTCGTTTTCTTAGGTAAGTAGGCTAATATCCACCTTAACTAACTTCTACAAATGGACAAAGGTTTGAGTGAAATGTAAACCAGTTCACCTGGCACTGTAATGTTAAGATAATTAAAATAAGTAGTCCTGCCCTGAAAATTCGTGGCAGCTAATTGTGGTGGAGGTACGCTACAGTACCAGCAGACCTTGCATGCCTTGTAAGCAGAATAATCTGAACTGGCTTGAGTGCATGCACATCAATCAACCAGAACTAATCTCATGGTAAACATATACTGTGCAATAGCAAAACCCATCACTTGGATCCTCTAAAGTTTAATTAAAAACCTATGAGAGATTTTTAAACACTAAAGGAGATTGATTATCAAACGTGGTCATAGCTGCAGCAATGACATTTGTGATCTTGGGCTATGTCCTTTAATGATGTATGTCTTGTAACAATATAATTCTGGAGGCTCATACATTTGTTATTTTAAGGGGTACTTTTAACTGGTTCTTACAAGGGTGTTTTGGGCCCAGGCTATTGATGGAAATAGATTTCTTGTAGTATATTACTTTGCATGCTTACAACAAAATTTGGATGGATATGTTGAGCAGCTGCATTTTAAAGCCTCTCGAAACAATAACTGTCCTGTAGTATTACTGGTTAAGACAGGTTTGTGAACCAGAGATAGAGGTTCTTCATAAAGGGACATCTCTTTTTTTTACTTTAACTCTGAAAGTCTTTGCTATCTCTTGACCAAGTTCTTCTCTCCAGTTGTCCTCCAAAATCCCATTCTTCTTCCTGAGCTGCCGGTCCCTGGCCCTGCAGGCTCCTCTCCATCCCACCACAGGCTGCCATCTCTCTGTGCTGTGTGGTGGTGCAGTCCCATGCAGCAGGACCGCCTGCACTGCTCCCAGAACTTCTCCCTGGCCATTATTTAGCTGAGTCTCCAAAGCTCTTTCGGTGGTGACCCCATGCCCTGTTCAGATGCATGCTTTTAGGAAATGCAGTGTAGCCATCCCCTCTCCTGTTGTCTTTGCCTAAGGACAAGCCACTGGAAGGAGAAAGAACCAAGATCCACCCCCACTTTGCTCCTGTCTTACATAATGAATAAGCAGTAGTCACAAGATGAGTATCTGTGGGTTTGTTTTAATGTCCATAGAAAGAACAAAATTATTCCAGTAAAATTCTTTAAATTAATTTTCTCACACTGCTGAAGTTGTGCTTTGGGAGGTTTCTGAATAAAACAATCAGTGGCCTCACTTGGGACAGATGATGGCTCTTTGGAAATTGTTTTGGTGTAGGGACAGCACAAACAAAGCTTTTTTTTTTTTTTTCTTCTGGGCATCAACTGCTGGCTCAAGTAGATGATTCTACTTCAGCTTCTCACACCATACCGCCTATTTACATTTTCCATATGCTGGATTTTAAGATTATAGGGTTTTAGATTCGGAGTTTGCATGTTGTATTTTACATAATAATGAGTTTGTGTCTGAGGCTGAGTTGATACATGAGAAAGCAGAACCACTACCACCACCACCCAGAAAGTGGGAAGCAACAACACACATCTCGGAAAGAAGCTCTCATTGAGCTCTTCGCATTTTTTCCAGGAAGCATCTTCAAGTTCTGTTTTCTGCCATGCAAATGCTATCTGCTTTTGGGCTGCACGGAAGGAGTCTGTTTTCCTGCTTTGTGGATCTCTTTCTGGAAACCTCCCAGTAAAGAGTCATATTTTTCATCATAAATTATTTACTCTATTACAAATCATTCAGCTCAATAAATTCTTGTTTCAGTCCTTGACTATAGCACTTTTGCACCTCCTTGTCATCACAGAATGGCTTTTTACTGCCTGTTTTAACTGTAGAAACATCACTTCAAAAGGGAATCCTTGAGCAATACTATACATTTAACTATTTGTTTCCCCATTACAAAGAGTTTCTCTGTGCAAAAGGGGGTACGCATGTCTGTGTAGTAGGGATGTTACTAGGACATTGGATTAGATGACTTTCTGAGGTCTTTTCCAAACTGAATTATCTTATAATCCTGCATGCATTTTAAAAAAAAAATCTTCCTGACCTCCTGAAAATGAACTCAAGGCTAGAATTTCCTCTGGTTCTTCCTATTTTACATTTTTTGTCACTAAGCACTTGCAGAGGAGATATCTGCCAAGGTTTCACATAGCAGATGGCCACTCTGGGCATTGCAGTACCCGAGCGTGCATGGGGAAGCGGTCCTTTTGCATCTGTGCAGCATGGCAACATTCTGCAAATTTTCATTTCCTCCATCTCTCCCTACTTTCGCTAATAGCAAAACTGAAGTAGCTTGTCTTTGCCAGAGCTGAGAGCCCATTTGTGGATGGATCCAGAAGCTGAAGTCCTTTATCTCTCTCATAAGTCCCTTAATGTCTTCAGAGGCACTTTCAGGTCATTTCTGCAGTCACAGCCAGCATCAAACACTTCCTTGAACATATTGGTGTATAGATCCATCACACCCTGCTTGGTCCTAACCTCCTGTCATCCCAGCACTTCTCCTTTGTTTTGTTTGGCAGTGGCCTTGCAAAGATTGGTGTTACGCTGAGCAGAGAACACAGATCTCATGCGTGGAAGAATCCACCTTTTACGCCTCAGACTCGGTGATCAGTTGTGCTCAAGCTGGATTCACACATTTTTGCTGCTTGTAAATAGGCATTGTCAGTCGAGCTAGCTGTAAGACTTATTTCAACATATGTTCTCAAAGGAAAGAGAATTAGAAGAATTTGCAAAACTTTTCATGTAAGAAAGCACTTAATATTTCAATTTATGGTGTGTTAATAATGAAGACAGAACATCTCTAAATAGCAAACTCTGACCCTGAGCTTAGGATAGGTATCTGTAGATGGATCTTGCGCAGTTTCTTGGTCACTTGGAATGACTGGACAAGTCCAAACAGCTTCAGTAACACTGGTTTCACCAATTTCTGGCATTAGAAAGAGAGGATTATAAGGGTACAGAATACTGCAGAACGTCTTATTACTGCATTGGCTGAGAATGAACATGGATCTGCCGCTACAAAGAGCCACAGTAAAACTTTGGAGACATTAAATATGTCTGAATTCTTCAGCTTGAGGACAGCTGTAATTATAATGAGCTTGCAGAAATAAGGCTGCAAGAGTAGCCTGTTCTCTTCCGCTATCTGGGATTAAAGATAAATGACTCACAGTGAGGCGTAACACTACCTTTCCATTGAGAGGAATGTCAGTTCTCCAGCTTTATGATAAATCATTACATGTTTATTAGGGAATGGAGAACGAGACAAACGGTCTTCCATTATATGTTTACCCAATTCGTGTCCAGCTGCTTTAAGAACACCCTATTCCTATTTAGTATCTTAGCAGGCTTTGCTAAATCCATCTGTTCTAAAGCAGTATTGTGTTAAGCACAAAATAAAGAACCCAAAGCAGGCACCAGCTGCAGTTACCAATAAGCAGGCTATTGAAATCCACTTACTCTAGCTTACTAGACACTTGTGAGAAAGAAAGACCATTCTAATATATTTAAGGCTAGAACAAGCTTGTGTCTCCTCGGCTAAGACAAGCAGCCCTGGTGATCATAGCTGGTGGTCTGGACGGCAAGAAAAGGCAGGACGGTCTCGTCAAAGCTCCTTTGACTTCAATGGCAATATGGATTTGGCCTCGTGCAAACAATGGGAGTATGTGAAACTAATTATCCACCCATTGAGGTTTTCTCCTCCACCTTCCCCCTTTCTAATTTCTAATGAATGTAGATAATTGCTGTGTTCCCACTAACACGCAGATTAGGCCTCTGGGATTAGGCTATGTGATTGAGTAGCTAATTCTAAGGGTAAACGCCTCTGGTGTTCCTGCTAAATGCATTCTTGCTAGGAAGTTAAATAATCACTCTACTAAAGCATTACTAAAAGATTTAAATACTTGTTTTGGAGACTTCTAGTAGATTTCAATAGTTTCTGACGTACTGTGACATGCTTCAGAATGTTCATTTATATACAGTTTGATTTCTTTTGATGATTGTCAACTTAAGTTACTAAAAAAGGAGAGTATTTTGTACAGAGAAGGGAAGGGGGTGGAGGGAAAGCAATATATTAGAAACATGAGTAGGTGCCCTGGCTTGTCCATCAGTCTTGGCATCATTTTATTTATACATTTTCTAAAGGATTAGAAGTAATCAGTTCCAGAGGATGTGCTCTGGAGTATTGGCAGCGTCTACTTTCTTGGCAATCATTGCAAATATTTTATACAGTTTCATATTGTCTTCTGTAGTACCGAGCACTGGTGGTTTGACGTAAACAGTGTTAATGTTTTAACTTCTATGGCAGTGACATTTTTCCCCCTGCAGCGCCCTGCACTTTCCGAAAGCTTGGCGTCGGCGCGGCCCGTTCGACGTGGTGGGAGTGCTCACCTGGGAGGTGTGGCACGGCCCCATCCTCAGAGGTGAGGCACTACCCGGCTCTGCCAGTGACCACAGCACGTCGGAGCCCCCAGAGCTTCTCGTTCCCACCTCCCAGCAGGACGAGGACCTTGTCTGCAGGCAGCAGGGCTGGGACGTTCCCCATGCAGGGTGTACTCATCACGCTCGTGTTTACAGCTCTGCTCTACCCACCAAGTGAGAAATAGCAAAGCCCCCCAAAGTCCATTTGTTTTAACATTTGCAGGTAAATATCTTCTAAGGTGCAAACTTTGCCATGCAGTTATGGATGCTCCAGGCAGATCTCACCTCTGTTGATCTACCTAGGTTATGACTGGAAGCAAGTTTAGGGACTCAGCTTGACTGATTCTCCAGAAAGAAGGCCTGAGAACTGATTGAGCCCAATGTGAGTTCTTGTCCTCATCTACTGAGGCTGGGGGGGGCTGCATTTTCCTGACGTAATGCTGTTGACTCCAGTGAGACGCTTAGGAGAAGAGGAGTAAGCCAGGGCGTTAATGCAATAACTAGGACTGAGAAGCCATAGAGAAGGTGAGAGAGGACCATGACTTAGACTCCCTCAGATGAGAAGTATAACATTAATAAAAGAAAGCTCTGTATTTCTGGAGGGTTAACTCTGTACTATTGGCAGAAAGAGCAAGGACATGTTGCAATATCAGCAAATGGTTTTCAGAAATGGCTAGCAAAGTTCTGGCATTTAATAAAATCTAGGTAACATTGTGAAAAGAAAGACAAGAAATAATTGTTTCTTAATATGGCATTTGCCTAAAGTAACATTGATGTTGATTGAAATAATGTAATTTTCATATCTAAAATGTTGCAGAGGAGAGTATGTCTATTTCGTTTATGTTTGCAGAAACTTAATCTACAGGAAAAGATTTTATAACAGAATTGGAGGTTAAATTTCATTTGCTGATTTAATAAAAGCTAACAGGATGGATTTGGGGATATTTCATTAATCTTTCTTTCCTTTCAGTGAAAAGGAAATTAAGTTCAATCTAGTTCAAACTTTGCTTCACTATTATACAATAGACTGCCAATGTCCATGTTCTCTCTGGCAAGTTAAAACCTAATTAGTCACAGAAAATTCTTCCCTGATCCTGTCACTGTGAGGCAGGAAAAGCCTGGGCTGCAGACAAAGAATTCAGATGCACTAGATGCTTTGCTGTGGCTCTTTGTTAATGTCTGTGCTTTCCTACATAGCATGCAGTGACATAACTGGAAGCGGCATATTTTGTCTTTCATGCAACGAGATCAGATATAAACCGCCTTTTCAAAATAGAAGGGAAAGCTTTTCACATGAATCAGTGCAAAGACCATGCTGCTATTGACCTCTTCCCCGTTTCTGCCCATTTTTTTAGAGCGGCGGGAGCGGGTTCTTGGGTGCTGGTTTTACACAGTGGGACGGTCAGCTGGGCCCAGCTGGGGTGGGCAGGGGCAGAAGTTTGTGCCTGGCTGCGGCTCGTTGAACCTCCCCCGTGGGAGCCATCGCTCAGCTGAGCTCTCCCGCGCCTGGGCCGGCTGCCGAGATGCCCAGGATGCAGGGACACGGGTGCCCTGGGAGCAGGGGAGTTGGCCCCGCACCTCCCGGCACCGGCGGTGGCAAGGAAGGTCCAGCTGCTCCCGCCGTACCTTGTGTCCAAAGCCTGCTGGGTTCAGGAAATGTGACTTCGTATTTCAACCTCTGAGAATTTTGAAGGAAGGAGTCAACTGATAAAATTAATTTAGAAGTAACACGGTATCCGGCACTTCCCTTACCGCTTATATAAAATAATATTTGTTCTTTCAACGCTCTTGATTACACCTAATAAAAAATAATTAACTATTAAAAATACCTGCCCTTTCTTATTCTAGGCTTATTTCTAAAAACTGCCGTAGAGTTATTTTGGGGCTGAATTTGGCCCCTCTGACATCTATGTTGTCTCATAATATATACTGAATTTCCACTATCTGATGGAATTTTTATGGCATACGTAGAACATCAGCTGGGAGAGGAAAGTTATTTTGGCTCTGGAAGTGAGATTATATCGCATAATTGGCACGAGCATATCTTGTAAAGGAGAGCTTTGTTTTTTCCTGATCTGCTATTTGTAGCTGGGTCACAGGTGGAGCGTCAAATTAGTTGGAGGGATGATCTGTTGTTGTTTGCATTTAGACTGAGATTTTCGAAGGCACTTAGCGGCACTATCTCATGCAACCTCTCTGAAAATCCCCGCTGTCACTGCAACAGCTTCGCAGTGAGCTTTACGGGGGCAAAAAGCCCTCTGTGGTGTAGTCCAAGTGCAATCAGCAGTAATTCCACTTCTTTCTGAAATTCAACAGCAAAGCATGAACCTTAGGGAGAATTTTAGCTTCCATTTCTAACCCTGTCCTGAGATGGGGTATCTGGAGGCAGCACTTTTTTTCCCAGAATGTGTGGTGGGGAAATAGCTGGGTAAGTCTGCCCTCCTGCTTTTCCAGCAGTTGCACTCCTCAGAACTGCAGGTGACTAAAGCGATGCAGGTACGCTACCCCAGGCAGAGGTTTATTGCGAGGAAATCCTGTAGGATTTGCTTTATGAAGACTTTTTCTTTCTTTTTTTTTTTTCATTTCGCTCCAGTGGTGTGGCTTTGCAGAGCTGGGAAGTCACCCAGCCCCTGCGATTTCCCTTGTGGGGTGAGGGTGGGATGAACTTGGACATCCCCAGCGGCTGCCGCCCTCACCCAGCGTGCCCTGGCCCTTCCCCTCTGCCTTTGGACGTCCCAAGGGGAGACGTCCTTGTGAGGAGGGGAGCTGGGTGTCCTGGAGTTAGGGCAAGACTAACCCTGCGGTGCTCCTGCCGGGGAAGGAAAAACCCCCGGTATCCAGCTGTGTTTACAGCCTCAGCCCATGTTCTCTTGGTTTCTGTGAAAGCCGCAAGTGGAGCAAACCTCAGGCTCAGCCCAAGATCTGTGTGCAGTTTCTGCATGAAGCCTGACCACGGGCCGACTGAGAAGCCGCCCCAGAGGTCTGCCCAAACACCGGTTCTGCCCTTCAGGCGATGCAGCGCCTTGCTCCGCTCTGAACCGCTCCTGCCTTTCGGTGCTGGTGCGTTTGAGCAGCTCCTAATTGAACGAGTTAATCCATCTGAGGGCTGTAAGCAGAGATTCACCCTGTCCCTGGGCAGGACTGGGGTGGACCAGGCTGATCTGGGCGCTGGAGAGCTGCCGGCTCTGGTTTGGCCTGCGTGTCCTGGCTAGCACTGGGAGAGATTTCTCCAGAACTGCCGTGTTAGGCATCTGCACTCCACAGGCTTGTGAATAATTCAGTATACTGAGCCGTGGCTTACTTACAACATCAAACTGTTGAAACAGACAAATGGAAATAAAATAATAACTTGAGCTTAAACACATAGGCTGCAGCAACTCAAGAATTCATTATGCTGTTTATCTGCTACTGTGGAGCAGAATTTTAAATGGATGTGTCATGTCAGACCTTTCTTTTTTAATGACTGTTTAAGAACATACTACTGTGGAAGATATCAGCATTCCAGGCTTTTCCTATATTTGATTATAGCTGATAGCAATCAAAGTAATTTTACTGCCAATAATAACGCTGGCAGCAGCTTAATTTAATAGCACGGAGGTTAGATCTTATTTATATCATTCCTCAAACGTTGATAACTACAAAATATTTTTGCAATGAAAACTTAAAATATGGGATATTTAATTTAGTGCCCTGGCCTCACTGCTTAAAAATGTTCAGACTACACAAACACATTCTTACACCAGTTGTTTTGAATGTGACTTTTCCATGGAACATAGGCCTTTTTCACAATATTCTGAGAAATGCTGATCACTTTATCACATACTTTCAATACCTGAAAAATCAATCTTCTTCAAATAACTCTGCAGCTTGCCAAAAGTAAATAAATAATCATTGGAAAGATAAATCCATTAACCATTTTTTTTTTCCATGTCCTGTCTGCTTTCTTTACCTTGGTAGACTTAGGACTGCGTTACTGCCACATCAGTTTACTACCACCAGCTTTGATAGTTACGTCAGAGTTACACCACTAGAAAGGAGCAGATTTTCATCTCATTGTAATTATGGGGTTTTTGCCACTGCCTCAAGTGGAATAGACTGGCTTGTAGAAAACAGCAGGGTTTCACCCGCGGGCTGTGCCGTCAGGGAGACGAATGCTGTGGGCCCTAGCGATGTGGTGCGTGGCTGCTGGTTTTGTTCGGCCCCTTATTTAAAAATACTTAGGTGCATATATTCTCGCAACCCGGTATCCTTTGCTGTGGACCTCTTAGTGACATGCCTGTTGCTGCGTTCAGCACTTGCGAGGCCGGAACAGGCGAGGCAGGTTACGGATGGGAGCTGCCATAATTTGCTGTGCTTTCCTCCCGGTCTGCTGGAGTCTCCTGAGGGCTGATCAGAGCAGCACTGAAATGCCCTCCTGCCTCTCGTAGTTTCTCAACCTCCAAAAGCTAATTTTCTGGGAAGTTTTCTTCACAGAGTGGCATCAGGTTTAAATCTTGAAGGGGAAAACGTGATGTTTTCATGCTTTCAGACACAGCTGGTTAATTCTGTGATAGGGAAGTAATGTTATCCTCTGTTACAGAAGAAGCAGCAAAGTCAGAGACGTTGCAAGTGAACTGTTCAGGGAGAAATTGAGCCCCAGTTGACTCTGGGACTCCAGCCTGCCCTTGGGTTTGGCGCCGTGTTCAGACAGCCAAGCCAGCCTTTCTCTCCTGGGGGAAGAAGACCCCAGGGAAAAGCGTAGCCGTGCTTCCCGCTGCCGGATCAGGAGGGACTCACAGGGTATGTAACGCAGTGAGATTTCTGTGGTTGCCACTCTTGCCAATACGAGGATGCTGAAAGCAGTACCAGGCCAGAGAATCACCATCCCTCTGTCCTGTCCGTTTCTGCTCACCTTGTTGTGAGGAGGTGCTGTAAACCAGACAAAGGGAAAGGCGCTTTTTTTTTTTAACCTGCATCTCCACCATCCTCTTCCCCAATATTTGTTTTGAGATGATGCTTTTAAGGTGATCTGCCTACAATACCACTTGAAGAACATGCAGACAGTCACTGGTAGAACTGGGGAAAGCAAGGGAGAGTAACTGGTCTGGGACTGGGATGGGAGGAGGAGTTCCTTACGCCAGTGTTGCCAACAGCTTGGGCAGAAATTGTCTGAGGAGTGGTTTGGCAGCCTCTAGCCAGGACTTGAATGTTAGCTCCTTGTGCTAAAACCACTTTGGCTGCTAAAAACAACCAAAGGATCTTCAAAAATTGACAGGGGTGAGTCAGGGAGCACAGGGAACCATGAGCTGCGGACAGAGAGGCTGGAAACCTCAGTGCACCCACAGCGCCTTTCCGCAGGGAGTCATCTGCCCTCCCACCAGCTTCAGGAGAAGACAGGGACAAAGCGCACCCAGATCTGCACTCTTTGCTCAGGGGAGAAGTTCCCACCCATGCCCATCTCCCCACCAGGACGATACACCCGAGGCGGGGTGGTCAGCGTGTCCCAGCTCTCTTGTTCTCAGGAAGCCCTCCTAGAATCACCTAAATACTGTATTCAAAAGCTTCCACCAGCTTAAGTTAAAAACAAAGAATGAAAAAAATCAGTCTTCTCACTGTGAAGTGCCTCTCTGCTTTAATAGACTTTGTGCTAAAAGACAGAAAGAATTGTGTATTTATTTCCAAGATTATTAAATTACATATAGAATATGCTTCCTGAGTATTAGCAGAGTTTATAACTGAATTCATCCTATCCATGCTCTGGTTACGCCTAATGAGGATAATTATTACATGGCTTAACTATAATTCGGTATTGACTCTTTCGCGCATGAAAAGCTTTTGTTGGCAAGCATCAGTGGAGAGCTTCAACAAAAGACATCTTTAGCCTGTGTAAACATTGTTATTTCAAGGTCTCACCCTAACCTGCTTTAGGCTAAGTACTTTCTCCTCAATTGAGTTAATATAGCCAAAATGATATAAGGATGGGATTAGATACTGGCTTACACCACAGGGAAAAAATGAAAGTTGGACAGGCAAAAATGCAGTTAATTCCATCCTGTCAGCAGTGGATATTAAAGATTATTAGTTGGCACACTCAATTATGTGTGAATCACAATAGTGGTACTGTTACTTTTTTATTCAATTTTACAGGGGCAGGTAAAAGTGTAGGTTTAGTATCATCTGCAGTGATTATTTGTTGCTTGCAGGGATTTGAGATTATATTAAAGTGTTTGACAGGTTCAGAGGAAACATGTCTGTGTAATAAAATGTCCCACTTTTACATGGTCTTAGTCAATGGGTAGAGATGAACAAATCTGCCTGTCAGGAGTTTGGCTGTGGCTGCCTTTTATGAATGTATTTCTTTAGGCAGTAACTAGTTACTCTATTATGTGACTGTTAAAATGATAAACCACCAAATATAGCTCTCTTTTTGCTGCTTCCCTCTGCTGGATAGAGTGAGTAGTGCTTAGTTGTGTGTCACAGGCTCATTGACACCCACAGCCACGAAAGACTTCTCTACCACCGTAGGATCTGGGCTGTCGAGTCACAGAGAATAAATCTGAATCTTGTTCTGACTCTCATGGTTAACCAGAAGTCACAGAATTCACAACAATATAAAATCTTTGGCTCAAGTAAACGGCCCCAGTCTGAGGTGTTGATACTGGAAGCTCTTCTGTGGAGGTGGAAATGTGTGCTGGGCTGGGGCAGGATGCTGGGCATGCCAGCCTGGCTGCCCCTGCCCCTAGGGTAGACTGACAGCAGGGCAAAGAGATGTACTACACAAGAAGTCAAATTAGTTATTGGATGTATATATTAAAATTGTTGGGTTTTTTTAACAAGATAAGCCTCCAAAGCGTTGTTTTTGTTTTGCTTGTTTTCAGAGATTTCCATAGCCAAAAGAGACCACTGTGATAATGCACTTTGACTGCTCGACTGCCGTTCCAAGACCAGTAACAACACTAGTTGAGCTAGAGCATATATTTTAGGAAAAAAAACCCAAACCCAACCTTCTAATCTTGGTTTCCAGTTTCCAGTGTCAGAGGGCCTCCCACAGCATGGTGACGTTCCCGTGGCTGAGTCCCCTTGCACGGTTTACATCCCCCTCACAAGGCGAACGGGTCTCATTTGAAGATTTAAATGTCAGGATTCATCTTTCATCTGCTGGATCTTGTACATTTTTTCTCTCCAAAACTGACAAAGCCGGTCATCATATGTGTGTGGCCTGTATGGGTACTTGACGAGAAGTAGCTTGGACAGCTTTGCAGCTGTCTGTGTGCCCAGGCGTAGGATTTTACAACCTCTCATTCAGTTGTCCCATCAGTACCCACTCCAGAGAAGGACAAGCCCTTTAGAGTCAGTGGTGGAGATGATGTTCATCTGAATATCCACAAAAGTCCCCAAGTCCCTTCAGAGATACCATTTCCCAGGCTCATAAATGAGACCTACACGTTTTGCACTTGGATGTCTGACCTTTCGAGTTGACTGTACTGAAACGTGTCATTTGATCTAAATTTACCAAGAAATTTAGACTGCTGCTCGATGCTCTTTTAAGAAATGTTTGTGTTAGGGTTCACAGTCTGAGCAAAAAATTCTGAAACAATCTTATTGTCCATTTTTGTCACATGCTGTCCTTCAACCAATAGTTTGTTTATGGCTGGAGTCATCTTCAGCAGTTACTTCTACTACTAGTGCTCATGCCCAAGTGACACTTTAGATCCTCTGAAAAAGGGAGTTTTTCTATTAAGCGCATTAATCCGGTGTCTTTAGTCTAGAGATGGGCAGAGCACCCTTTGGATCATGGAGTCAAGGCCCCCAACTACAGCCAGCTTTCTGATCTACTGAGCGTCTGCTCAATGTGAGCTGCAAAGCAACAAGCTTCTGTACCCTGTAATGAACTTGAGACCTATTGTACAGAAGGAACAAATATCACAGCCACAGAAAAGTCCATCCCCAGTAGATTTGGTCTGTGTGGTTATAAGAGAATTGAAGCTCCTGGATGCTTCTGGGAAGCGGACCATGCTTCAGAGGAACATTAAGCAAAATAAATTTTCCATTAATCCTACAATATTGATCCCAGGAAGAAATGGCCTTTTGGTATAATGCTCGTATGAACATTAGAGCTTTTTGCCTGTATGTTGTCTCTAGCTATCACTATATTCAGTGCTTTGAAGGTAGGGGGAAAAAAAATAACAATCCAGAAACAACTTGTCCAACAGGAGTGAGAAAAAATATTTCCTGGTCTCCCAAGTAATCAATGAGAGTCACAAAATATTGGTTCAATATTGTATAAATGTATAAATGCATTAAGTACTTACTACCACTCAGTTCTCCCTCATTAACCCCTTAGTAACTGGGCATGCAGAGAGTCCTGCTGTAAGTTTAATTCTCTATTTCCAGGGATTGTCTGGTTCTGTCCCTTGGTGGGGTTATCACATCTCTTCTTAAAACTTTTAATGTAACTTTTCCTCAGTACCTTGTTTGGAAAACTTGTACTAAGACTGAAGTCTGTACATGCTTAGGAAGGAACATATTTTTAGGTTTAACACCCTCAAGCTTTTTTTGCCTGACTATTTTCCCCAGGCACCGGAGGGTCTCCAGTCTCATAACCAGGTGTGTCACATTGTCACTCTGCTGTTCAGGGTACCATTTCAAGATACTGGGACATCAGTGTTGACAACTGCCACAGGGAGGACAAAGACCACACCAGGACAACTTGGACCGCAGTAAGTGAACAGAACAAGTGAAGAGTTTTGAGCGAATGGACCACACAGTCTGTGTCATGTTCACACTGTGATTCAGGGTCCACATGGATCAGGTTTGCCATGTTGTGCCATAGACTAGATGAATAAGAACATACACTTGAAATTTAAAGAACCAGCCAGAAAACTGCAGCCCGTTATCTCCTGGGTAGCTCTAGACATGATTTTAAGTGTCTGGTGTTGCTCTCCCAGCAGCGTACAGAGCGCTTCAGTTTTCCGAAGGGCTGTGGTGCTTGCTGATCAGGCAGGACAACCAAGAGCATCCATGTCCCAGCAAAGGCTTTGGCAAAAAATCAGGCACCGAGAAGGGAGATTTTCTCAGCAGGTGCGGGTATTGCTTTCTGTTGGCACAGCAGTTTTGGCTTGGCTAAAATGTATATTTACTTTCTGTAACTCTGAGTGTAGTAAGAATGCTAGCGAAAACCACTTGGAAAAAGAAAAAGGGAAACATTAAACCTTAACTCTGCATTCTCAATTAAATGATTACTCTTTCAGGATGAAATTGTTCTTGATTCTTATTGTAAACCTTTCAATTTCTTACATAAATAGCATGATTATATTTACATAAATAGTTGCACCCTGGAGTACAACAATCCTATGGTACACAAAAATCCTATTAAAATTTCCTGAGAGAAGTACACAGCTTGAGCAATGGTCTGTTGTGCATAAAACCAGACCTCCTCACTTTTTTCTTTATTCAGAGCCAAACCGTGCCTTTAGATGCAGGCACCCAAGTGCAGAATTGATCCCTTAGAGTTCAGTCCTAGGGTCCAATATAGGAAAGCACATTTGTAATTGAACTGGTATTTCAGAGCACTACAACGTACGGATGGGCTTTCTGCAAGCTGATTATTTGCATTCAGAGGCGAGAGAGCAAGTGTACCCAGAGGTATCTGGTTCATCCTTCAAATAAACAGCTGCCACCTTGTCTTCTACCTAAAGCAACTGTAATCCCAATACCTAAACACGACGGAGCCCGTGTCTTAGTTCATCTCTCTTCGGTGTTTTGCTACTCTAAGTTCAACAATCTCTAGATGGGTATTTTCCCCCTCCACAGAGTAATGACAGCATATAAAGCTTGAGTTTTCAAAATGAGATGTAAAGTAAAATATGGCCCTGTGTGCTCTCTCAGCCGCTTGGATAAGGAGGCAGGAAGCCATGTTCGACCCTAACTGCAAAACAAAACTGTACATAAATAGTTTTAAATAAGAAAATGTCTTTTGATCAGCGTTTTTTTATTGACTCAGAGTATCCACACCACAGAACAGCATATGGACGCTGATTGAAACTCTGACTGTGCTGAGTAGATGGCCATCAATCCTCCTACTGCTGTAGCTTGTGCACATTTGTGCTATGAGTAGAACTTCAGAAGTAATTGATAACAGGCTTGATTGCTGAAGTAAAAAAATAAATGAAAAAAAAAAAAAAAAGAAATTGAGNAAAAAAAGAAATTGAGGGTTTGACTCAAAAAGACCAAACCTTTCTAATTCCCTGTGTATGAATACACGCACGCCTGCATGCATCCCACCACTTTTGTTTCAAAGTGAGATAAAAAAGTCATTTAATAGGGTGTATTCTTCTTTTTTAATTTTTTCTTTTAAGAACTCTATTTAGCTAATACCCCCTGAAAACATTGTTTTTAAAAAAGAAATCAAAATGTTTAGAAAGTACAAAAATGAGCTGTCTCTGCTACATAATCCATATCCACATAAAAAAAAAAAAGAACCAAAAAGAAAGAATGCCACCCTGAAACATCATTCCAATTTTACCTGAATCTCTGATAATTTTTCATTTTGTTAAAATTACAAATTTGGCAATCAGTATCCAAATGAGAAATGTAATCCAAACCTCTAGCAAATGATCTTCCTGGTACTGTCAAGCAGCTACTCAGGAAAGATGCCTCTGGGTAGATTCAGCGACGACGGAGAGTCGTAAGAGACTCATAAGAGTCCTGAAGAATTCTGCAATATTTTGGAACCAAGCAGTTGTGTGCACAGGAAGGAAAAATAAATGAAGCAAAGGTGGTAAGAAACATCTGTAATCTGAGATGCGGGGAGCGAGATGTGCTGCGTCAACAACCATAGCAGGTGAGTAGAGTTAATATCCCATGTTACTGCAGCCTGGACATGCTATCCAATTCATTTTGTTGAGAGCTGACAAATCTTTGATTTTGAGAGCGATGGCTAGTGACAATGTATTTTGTATTTCCTGACGCAGCATGAATCTAAGAATGTTTCTTATTTCATATGGGAATGATTTCAGGATGCTAGCGACATAACATTCAGGGAATGAACAGTCTAAAATTTCTATAAACACCAGAATCAAGGCATTTATGAGTTTTAGTAAAAATTTTATTGAAGTCTGGTCATGTTGGCATATTGTGCATTTTAAATGTAAATTAGATTACTGGCAGTAGATTCAATTTAGTGGTAAAAATGTAAAGAAAACAGTTGGGCTACAGATGAAACAATGATGTAGCTGTTCTTTAGTTAAGAGAACAGTGAAATCCAGAAACAAATGGTGTTTGGGAATATTTATGGTAGAGGAAACATGCTGCATACGATTAACTTTGTCAATTTTATGCAGCACAGTAGTTTTTGTTCAGCTTTGAAGAGCAGTTTCTGATAGTGAACATATGATAGGGTGAATGGATGGCTCTGAGGATTTCCAACGGGAACAGAAAACCTTTCATCTTTAGCTCACTCGCTAAAATGCAGCCCAGGCTGTGAGCGATCAACGCTGATGGCTTTGTGTGTACAACTTGTTTGACATGACACCAGGTCTCCTCTCCTTCTCTTTCCCCCATTACGCTGTTTCATATCCAAAGCCTGTGTGACTAAAAGGTACCATACATCTTGGCACTGCGTTGGCGGCTGTAGGGGAAAATCCACTGCTGGGGTGCAGGCATTTGGCTGCTTCTTATCGGGTTTGTCCCATGGTCCTGGTGGTGGAAGCAGTTGGCCCTCACTGCGTTGCTCTCCAGACACAATACGCTTCCTCTTGTCATGCTTCTCATCAGGCACCTTTCAAAAGCTTTCAAATCTCCTGAAAAACACCAAACATTTAAATAAAAAAAAACACCAAACCCAACAAGAGATAAAGATTTAGTTACTTGTACAAGTATTTAAAATAGAAAGAAATTTAGGGTCTGGAGAGATACCGACCTGTGTTATTGAACTATCAGCCTCAGAATATGTTGGAAAGCAAATCTCATTTGCCTCAAAGATGCAGCTGTACTAAAGTGTGATGATTTTGCGTGTACAGTAGTCACTGCAGCTTGCAAGTGGCTAGACTGGTGCAGAGAAGTGAAAATTATAATACAGTTATTTAATTAAGCCAAATCTGTTTCAGACATAAAGCTATTAAAACGGATACCATTCTTTACACATGCTTAGGACGTGCCCCATTGCCCCAATGTTACTTATGTTCTTAACCATGAAAAGATAGGGAAAAAAAAGGGAGTGAAATTGGTGAGAAGTCACCCTCCTGTACCAAACAACCAGGATGCTCAGGCTAAACACCAGAGTATCGTCTTGCAGGTAACGGACATCGGGGTTAAAATCCTGTTCTGTGATGAACTCTGCTTCATACTCTACGGCAGCACAAGTTAAGGTCTCTTCAGAAACGAATGTGGACAAAGGCTGCTGAAAAAGCACTTGGGCAAAGAGGGGGGATGACAGTCAGCTGTGTGTCTGGGAAGGGGAAACAGGAAAAATAACCTAGGAGAAGGGGCAAAAATACCCAGGGCTTTGTCAGCCAAAGTGAGTCTCAGGGTCAGGTCTGTGAGAAGCTGAGAAGATGGACGAGGTTTTCAGCTGAGCACTAATTGGGCAACAGTCTTGAAAGCTGGCTCCTTCACTGCTGGCCTCCCAAAGCATGGCTGCTTCACAGGTTCCTTGGGTTGGTCAAGGAAACACTTGATGACTGCTGATTTCTTCTTATGGAAAAACCCACAAGACCATAACTTTTTATTTATCTGTTTGGGTCAGAAAGTGAAATACTATTTTGTCTTCTTGACAGCTTTTTGTCTAATTTTCCGTAAACCCTCTGGGGTACTGCCTGCTTCTATGTGTTGACAGTAGCGAGCACAACCTCTGCTGAAGATTTTGCGTAGCAAACTGCCCCACAGAAAGTTAAAGGATGAGTAAATCTTCCAGCTGTTTGTGAGGATGGACTGGGGACGGGGCATTGCAATCGTACCTTGGATGGGCATTCGGGTACTGCAGTGACCAATAGTGTTAAGAAGATCAAAGCCATGTAGAGGCACAAGTAAAACTGAAATGCAAGCAAGGTGAAATTGCTGGTTGCTGGTTTTCTGATTGGAATAAGAGTAATTGCATGTCACACTGAACCTCTGAGATCACAGCGTGACTATAATAAATGTTCAGAAGATGATAATGAGTTTATTGGCTAAGTCATCCGTCTGCTTCCAGACCCCAGTCTTGAAGGACATGTCTGTAGTCTGTCTGTGTGCTCTGCCCAGGGTCTCACAAGCCATGGCTGGGGTGAAGGCCTGGCCTGACTGACAGCAGCTAGTGGTTTGCTGGTGACTTCACCACTAGGGCCAAAGTTTGTATCTGTTGTAGATGTTCAACTGCTCCATATTCTCAAATGTCATTTAGAAGGAGGGAGGGAGGGAGGAGCAGAGGGGGCTTAAGGAGTGTTATGGCAAGAAGTTATACAGCACGCTGAAAGCAGGAGACTGTGTAGTTAGGAACCTTTCTTTGAAAGGCTTCCCTTGACTTTTAATAGCCACTAGAAGTAGTCAACATCTTTCTGCTGTAACTTCTGAAGCAATTGCTTTTTAAATCAGCTGGTTTTGGAATGAGAAGTCACGCTTTTGGGTACTTTGTATTATTTAAAAGCTGAAAGGCAGTGTAAGAAATCTTTTAAGAAAAGAATCATAGAATCATAGAATGGTTTAGGTTGGAAGGGACCTTAAAGATCACCTAGTTCCAATCCCCCTGCCATGGGCAGGGGCAGCTCCCACCAGACCAGGTTGCACAAAGCCCCATCCAACCTGGCCTTGAACAGAACATCTCCTCTTAAGTTTGTTTAAAGCCCTTTTCCCCATAAGATTTAGAGTTCCTTAGTGGGAGAAGAGTTTCCTGATCAGAATGAGAAACAAATATAAGATGTAATGAAAAATGAAAAAAGATGAAAACTTGAAATGAAACAGAAAGTTTAATACAAATAATATTTCTCTACACCGTTCCTTCGTGTGCTTCATTGTGAGTTAACATTGCGCTGGGTTGCAGAACTTCAGAATATCTTCAGATTTCACTAGGATTTTGAAGCACTTTGAAAACAGTTACCGGTTATTCTTCCTTATTATTAACAGTTATATTTTTAAGGGAAAAATGTGTGCTTTTTGACCTTGATCAGGGTAGTGAGAGAGATACATGATGGGAAAAACTAGCATGGCTGGTCAGCTGGAACTGGTTTTGCTTTTGGCTTCCTGCTGTTGGGACCCATGTGTGGGCAGTCCTGCTCCTCTGTTAGCAGCCCTCTTCTCTAGGGTGGCTGCAGCCTCTGCGTGTCTGTAGTGCCACTCCTCTCATGAACTGGTTGGTTTGTGGGGAAAGGCTTCAAGCTTGGGTATCTCCCTTTTGCTCCCTCCAGCTCCCAACTCTGTACTTATTAGTCAGCACAACTTTCATTGTTTTCAGTTGTGTACCAATTGGAATTGTTTTGGCAAAAGCCTACGACACCTCCTCTCCAGTGGGAAGTTCAGTTCAGTGATTAAACACTGGCTAGAGGTTTGGGAGGCTGAACTCAGTGTTTTGCTCTCCCATTGTTTTCTGTATGCCTTTGGCTAAGTTGCTGGAAGAGGAGGAATTCATCTCATCTGGCTTCAGCTGTTACGAATTAGGCATCTAATCCGAGTTTGTTGCCTATGTTCCCTCTGTGGTCAAGGGAGAGAGACAGGCACCGCCAGGGGTTGACTCTTCCCTTTCAGAGGTGTCTGCTCTCTCCAGTGACTATAGGTAGATCAGCAACTAGTTGAGATTCGCACGCCTTATTTTCAGATGCCTAAAACAGATCTGAGTCCCATGCTTACGCTCTGCTTCCTGGCTGTTACACAAAAGCGGAATCTATTAAGTCCATTAAAAACAATGCAATGCTATGGCTATTCAAATTGCTCAAAAACAAGGCCAATTTGGAAAACGCTGGCTGATTTTCAGACCAGACCTCTTAAAAACACTTAGGAATCTAAAGGTGTAGAGAGGTGCCTCTTGAGCTTTTAACGTGTCCTAACTCCTATAAAAGTCATAGGAGTTTTTGAAAATCTCACTAAATGCCCATCTGTGTTTTGCGGTGTATAAGCAGCTATAAAACTCTGTCCCTAGTCATATTAGGGAGAGCACGATACTAAAATGCATCCAGGTCTCCAAGCAGCATTTTCCCTTGCTTCTGCCCCCTCAACCACCCCTGCTTCCATGCTCCATGGCTCTTGCCCCTGGCAGCAGAGGTACGCTTGGATGAGGAGTGTATGTGACACATAACACTCCAGCTCTTCCCTGCTGGTGGATAATTCATCAGGATGAGAGCTGTGGCTGGGCTGGGGAGAGAATCAGTGAATCATAACCTCCCCTCCACTTCAGCTGAACTGTGTGGAAACTTGGCATGGCGGAGAATCTCATACATAAACCATATTTTATTACTTGGAGTTGACAATTCAGCTGTGACCGTGGAACTGGCAAGTTATAGACACAACACAGAAGATGTAAACTTAATTTGTCCTTTCTTTTGGGCTGCCTTGCGTCTCGTCCCTTGTTGAGTGTTTCCATCCAAGACCAGCATGATAAGAGTTAATACACGGTCTGGGAAGGAACATATGTATGTGTGGTGGGACCCTTCCTCCCTTCTGATTCTCCCTTTCCTTTTCTTTATGTGAACAGACTCGCTCGCCATCCCCAAGAGTGCAAGAGGCAAAGGTGAGGGGGAAGCTGACAAACAGGGAAAATAATCCCTTTGCCCACCCCTAGTGGAAAGTCTGTTAGCTACAACATGGCAGCTGAGACAGAACGACTTAACCCAACCAAATCTCTTTTATTATGTTCCTGTGTTTATTTTTCCTCTGTATTTATGACTTAGCATGTTGGTTTTGGTGTGGAAAGGACTCTAAAGCTGTAGATATGTGTTGTAATTATACAAATTCCTCTGCATGGAGTCTGTTAAAAAGATTGATCTATTTTTATGAGGACACACACAAATACTCATTTTGATGGACCTCATTGGCATTTATTGCAGGCCTGCCACTACTAAAATTTAAAGCCAACCTTGTAAATTTTATGGAAACTACATGCTGCAATTATTAGCCCGAAGACCTCCTGTCTCGCAGGAATGAGTCAGATTTTGCTTTCCACGTACACTGTGGTTTACACCTGAAAGAGATTAGTGGGGACCACCAGTAGCTTGAAAACCTAATCTCCAGTATTTTGTTTCCAGTTTAGCTCTGAAAGATACTCCAGGTGTTCTCATTAATTAGTCATTGTAAGTCACTGTGTCACTATTGTGCACGGAACAGCTGTTTTCCTGGTGCACTTTTTCTGCAGGAGTGTTTTAAATTAAAAGTTGTTTTATATACTTTTTAATGTTTAGAAACAAGTCTTGTGACTGGTGAAAATGAACAAAACCAATGTCTAACAAATCAGTTTAAGGACAAATTCTTGAACTTGAATGTTTCCTGTAATGGTATAACTTTATGGAGTTTTACCTGAGCGCCTTGCTAGCATAGAGGAGGATCCAGCTAAGCATCATAAGCAGATCCTGCCATTTTTTCTGCAGCAAAATTCCCAGTAATATCAGGAACTGTCCATAAACCTTACAGTCCACACAACAGGTCATGTTGTTCTCCTCCCCTCACTGTCTTATTTTATAGTCACAGACACTGAGACAGACAGAGATTGAGTGCATTAAATTTACCAATCTGACAAATGAATAGGGAAAAGTAAGAATCAAGATAGATGGATGGTAAGTCTTAACATATATAAAGTATAAATATTAGCTTGTGTGCTGTGTGGCTGTATACTGTCCTGCAAATAGCCTTTGCCAAATCTTTTTTCATTGCTTCGGACCAGTAAGTGAGATGACTTGTTGCAAAGGACAGTTCATTTGACAATAGGCAAAACATTGTTAAAGAGGAGAACTTGGGTGGGATCTAAAAACCATGAGTTATGTTTATTTATTATGTGGCCCATTATGGAGAGGCTTTAGAAAAAAAAAAAATTAATGTGAAGCTTTTTCGTCCTTCATTTCAAAATAAGTCTTTGTTCTTGGTCAGACCATTTGGACCCCAAAGGGGAAGGAGGGATATTTGTGAATTCCTCATCTTGGTGGGATTCTGTCTGTCTCCCTAGGAGAGATCTGGCACAGTCCCAGAAGGGGCCTTCGGGACACATCCAGCACCTGCACTCTGGAGCTCCTAACAGTGCACCTCTTCGTTCCCAGCGTGCCAGTTCTGGCCATGTCCACCACCCCATCCTTTACTGCTGGCTATCCCAGCATCTTGGGATTCCTTTGCAATGGCATAACCACCCCAGGGAAGAGCTCGGCCCTCTCTGGGCTTCAAGTAGCTAAAGTCAAACCTCCATAATTCAGAGAGTACACTCAGAACTAGCGCATGCCAAAGGTCTGACTGTGAAACTCCCACCTGAAAGTTGCTAAAGAAGGGAGTTTATCTGCAGTTACATTGATTGAGGTTTAAAATAAAAGAAAGTTGATAACTTTAATTTTTTAAGTCACCAGAAACTCAGTGAGGAGCAAATTGCTCTGAGTACAGTATGAAAGTAATACAAAGTTTACACACTTACTTTGCAGCATCCAGGTTTTGTTGGTCTCAGATAAAGTGTCAGTAGAGATAAGCCACTTCTGTGCCTTGGAAAAGTTCCTTCTGCATTCACTCCTCTGGTTAAAGAGGTGCAACCTGATGTTGTGCTGTTCACTACCTTTCGAATCCCAGACAAAAACAAGAACTCAAAAGAACTGATTTGAGTTGGGCAGAGGAAAGGGAAGTTTCTCTGTTAGAGGTAACTTAAGTGACAAGGAGAAAGGGTGACCACTGGGTATTGGTGGAATTACCACAGAAGTGCTTGAAAAAGTTTCTTAGCAATCTGGAGTAGTGAGAGAGTGTGTCAGGATTAGAAAAGGACAATAGTAATGTCTTTCCACTCTGAGGAGGAAGAATAACTCAGCAAAGCATTAGTCTGGGTAGGATTTCTAGAAAATAGATTTGTTAAAGAGCTCTCCTCTGGGACACAGGAATGCCAGGGTGACAGGCTGTAGTCAGGACATTGCAGTTTCACAAGAGGATGTAGGCATCCAGACCTGGTCTTTAGGCTAAGGGAGATAATGAAAAAAGACCTTGAAAAGACTTCAGAATCCCAGGCAAAGGGTAGGTCTATGTATCATTGTGAAAATGCCTCAGATTAACTGAAATTATTGCTAAGGAAAAAGGCCTTAAAGTAAAAAGTTGAAACGGAGATGAGTCTTTGAGAGAACATCGTTTACTGTCGTCACAAGGTATATAAGGAGCTCGCCAAGAAAATGGGACCTAAAATGATGGGCTTTCCTGGCCACGCTGGTTTAGAGTAGGGTGATGATAAAGGACATGACTTCCCAAAAGGAGCGGGTAGGCCCAAATCTACACAAGTATTTCAGCTTTTGGTGGGGGATGAAAGAAGGGGGGACAGTGTAGAAGTGGTGTTATTTTAAAAGGATGAGTTTTGCATCTCCACGGGAAGCCCATTGCAACACGGGTCTTCCTTTGCAGCCTGAAGAGAGGTATCAAAAGCCTTGACAGCCATGAGGTTTCAGATGCAGCCTTGGGTCTGGGTTGGTAGGGACAGCTGTCCTCAGCACTGCAGGGAGCACTCAGCTGTGGATGTTCCTGGCGTCTGGGTGTCCCATGTCCCACATTCACCCAGGGCTATATTCCAAGTCCACAGAAGTCTTCAACAAGTACATATATATATATGTGTGTGTATATATATATGCATATTCATACACGTTGATAGGTATGGATCTACAAGTTTTCCAGTTCTTCACTTTTCTGACTTCCGAGGCTGGACTTTAAGGGGAGCTATGTGCTGTTATGTCAATATAGAGAACCCCATAGCATAAAATGATATAATTTCTCTTTTGTTCTCTTGCAGAAGGGGTGGGATTTGCTTTTTTCCCGTCTGTGGTCTCTTGCGGATGGGGTGGAACTAAGGGAACCTCTTGTCCTCTAACCACAATGCACACGAACCCATGCTGGTTGACCCTGTGGGCCAGTCCCTCACTTGCTCAAGTTAGTTGCTCCTGTTAGGTCAGTGGGTGCAGGCAGCAACTCACCGACACGAGGAGTTTACCTGTCTTTACCCTAAGCTGTCGCTATATTCATGTGTCACTGCACCAACCACTTGAGATGTGCACTTGAGCTTTTCCTCACAGCCACAAGAAGTATAAACATTTTATTAAATACTGCTGAGTTTTTCACTTTGCAAATGCCAACTCAGAGACGGCACCAGACTCATTAAACTTCCGGCACAGTGGAACAGCTAAGCACAGACTTAGCCCTTTTAAATTAAAAGGCAAGAAGACATTATGAGAACAGGCTTTCTCATATTTTAATAAGAAAACATACAACAAAAATGTTAACTAACTCCATATACTGTTGCTTGAAAGAGGGCAATACTTTCTACTGGTCTATAGAGGGTTATGGTGCTGATCTATGGTATCCAATCAGTGATATTTGCTTCTTTTCCTGCTGTAACGATGAATATGTACAACCTTCCTTGACACATAGGCAGAACTTTTCTGTGCATGAATTCTTTCTAAGGGGTTTCAGAGTTTTCATTACACCTTGAATAGTTTTTGTCTGACTTCTGACAAACCTTTCTTAAAGAAATATTTTAACAAGGAAGGGACAGGGAATCTGTTTGCAATCAGCACTCTCCTAATGTTAACAAATTTACCAAGTACTCTGGTTCTAACTGAACACGCCATAGTTGCTTGTGAAAGGAAGCGAGTCCATTACGCTTTTCCTTTGATTTCAGAAGTAGCTGTATATAAATGGAATGTTATCTCTTTAGCTCGTAAATAGTCAAGGTATTAAAATGTGCAAAATGCAAATAGAATTTGCACTGTAATATGCTTTAATTTGATTTGACATTAGATTTCAGCTCTCATCTTTTCATGATAGCTATTGAAAAGATGTAATTTTATTTTGAAGTCTTAAATCTTACCTTCGGTATGTTCCAATACATGGAAATTGAGGAAGGAAAAGTTATAGTGCAGAGTTGTGGACACATGCAAATTAAGTTTTGACTTTGATTATATTTTTTGCACTTGCTATTTGAGATGTGCACTCATTCTATTTTTCTTTTCGGTGAATATTTATCCTGATGGCTATCACTAAATAATTGCTTGGTGTCTAAAGCTCTTTTCATATGACGGGCAATTCAAAACCTTGATCAAGGTCAATTGTTAAGGTGTCGAAATCTGAAAATTTAATCATCACCAAGAGTATAATGATACTGAGAATTATGCCTTTAAGAAAAGCCACTATTTACCAAGGAAAGTGTTTTTTATATCCAGTGATCATAGTAATTTCTAAAGTGGAGCATCTTAGAATCTGCTTTGGCTTATTCACTTGAGAAAATGGCTGGCTATTCAGTCACTCAGGAAATTCTGGACAGCCGGTCAGAAAAACAGACAAAATCCAGTCTGATCAACAGAAACTCAGGTTTTGTCTACAACTTAGAGAAACTTGGTGCACTACCCACATTTCAGTGTGCCTCATACACTTGCAATGCACTGCAAGTCCTTGCCCCAAAATTGGCCCCCAACTGAAAACAAGAATTCACAGTCACTTTTGATAAGACTGGTGTGAAGTTATGCAAGCTGGACTGTGGTCTTCCATGGAGCCAGGCTTCCCTCCTAGATCCAGCATCAGCTCACATGGGGTTTTAACAGCATCTCGTGATGACAAGAGTTCCTGTATACCAGGCAATCTTAGTTGGTTTGTCTGACAATATTTTTAACTCATCTCAAGAATTCTCATGACTACTTGCAAGCACAAAATCGGTATGTGGGAATCCTGTTTGCAATTACATACAGCAATGAGTTTAGATATATGGGTGACTGACCCAACAGTGTGCCACGGGGGCATGTTCAGCTGGATGAGAAGACCTTCTCTATCTAGCTGAGGAGTTGCACATCATCTGATGAACATTGTCTTGCACTAGGAGCAGTGCTGTCATCTTTTATGGTGTGGTGCCTCACACCAGAGCTGTCACTGCAAAAGGCACAAGGTCAATGTCCTAGTACAAAAGTGATGCATTTGATTGCTTACCCAGGATCTCAAAAGCAGCTCAGACCTCAGTTGCTGCAGTTGTCAAGATGCAAATCCAGTGCTCCATCCAGTGGAAACCCAAGGACTGGCATATCTAGAGGGTGTATATTGTTTCAGCAGTAAAAATAGCAATTTGCTTGGCTGGCTAGTCCAGAGCAATCCCCACCACCTCCCTGAAATAATCTCAGCATCTTAGTGAGTGCATCTCAAGTTGTTCAGATGCTTTTGTTTATTTTCCTTTGTTTTTTTTCTTGATTTTTCTAAAAGACATTCTCCCTGATCGCCATGTCAAGAACTTAATTGGGGAATGGCACATACTTTGTTTCTCCGTGGATACTGAGTCTTCACCCACAGCTGAGAAGATACCTCTGATACCTTTTGATACCTCAGAGGAGGCAGGACAGCAGAGTGTCATGATGGCAACTCTTGGGTAAGTACCCAGCATGTGTTGTCACTGCAATTAGCAAGCAAAACTGAAGACTACACAGGAAGATGCTGCACTGCCAGTGCTGCATAAAAATAGCACTTACGTGTTTGCTCCTGGTGCCAAAGGCCCTGCTTCTGGACAAAGGTACAGGGACCCCATTTGCCAGGCACTCTACACAGGAGATCTTTACTCAGGCTAATGCCATAACAACTTTGTTAGCACCTTTCAGTCAAAGGTGTGATTACAACTCATGTAAATGTACCCAAAACAGATATCTTAGATACTGTGCACAGTCTTGTTAGTATGCAAAACAATCCATTTGCAAGATCAAGCACCATAAATGACACCAAATATTCGAGGAATAAGGCCAATAGCTCTGTGCTGTTGCAACTGATCTGCTAGCAGGTCTTGAGTACAGTAGATTAAAGCTTGTTATGTACATCTGTAGAAACCACCATCAAACCCTGGACTGCAGTGAAGGAAGCACATTAAATTCAGTAGTCACCCTTAGGGTAAATGATGCTTCCAAAGGAGAAAAAGATGTGGAAATTAGATTGTTCTAATGGCATAGAATTAGAAGACAAAAAACTCAACAAAGCGCAAACCCCACGAACCTCTATAATGGGGGTGAAAAGGAGACTTTATTAACTATAATCACATCTGATTTAACTCCCCACTCAAAGTAGGGCCAATTTTGCTGCTCAGTTCTTTGCCAAGTTTTGAAGATTTCCAGGTATGCAGATGCCACAATCTCTCCAGGCAACACATTTCAGTGTTTTGCAAGTAATGTTTTCTTATATCTAACTGAAATTTCTCTTGTTGCAACTTCTGTTTGTTGCCTTTTGGCCTTTTCTGTGCACCTCTGAGAAGAGTCTGGCTGCATCTCCTTTGTAACCACCCACTATGAAGCTGAAGAAAGCAATTAGATCTCCTCTTAGCCTGCTTTTCCCCAGGCTAAATAAACGCATTTCTTTAACCTCTCCTTGTACATCATGTGCTCCAGCTCCATAACCATCTTAGTGGCCCTCCATTGGACTGGTTCCAATGTCCTGCTCATTCTGAGGAGCATCAAGTTGGACACAGCACTCTCTGTGAGATCACACTTGTGCCTAAGGGAGAGGAATAATCACACCCATTGACTCGCAGGCAGCACTCGCTAACACAGTCCAGTACGTGGTTATGATTTGTGGCCCAAAGAGTGCCCCTTATCTCAAATACACCACTTAGCATCCTTTCCTTCCTGCAACGTCCCATTAAATGTGTATCAATAGGAGAGGGGGGAAAAAAGGAAGGACAGGGAAATAGAAGGTTTTTTTCTAATTACAGCTTCCTCTAAGGACACAAAGGCCATACTAGAAAAGAAATCTGGGTGCAGTTCTGAAAGCATCAGATCTCTTCACTACACAGAAGTATGTTACCTGTGTTTGCAAATGTGGACCTTAAAAAATGGTAAATGCTAAATTACATCACTTGCCTAAAGTCACAAAAGAAATTTATCAAACTGAGAGCCCCAATTAACTTGTTCAGTTCTTGGTTTAGACTACAAAGTCACCCTTCATTTAAAAGTAATTCAGGTCAGACTATCTGAAATGTTTCTGTGACTGTTTTTTCTTATTGTCCCACTACTGAAATGTTGCTACAAATACTTTTATCTTGGAACCTAAAAACACATCAGCAGCCATGAAAGCCTTTCTTCTGAAAAAAGTGTTTCATTTTCTTTCAGGTTATTTGTTTTTTTCCCTTTGGTAGGCGTTCAGCCATTTTTACTAGGTCTCTTCTTGCCACCTTAAATTAAATTCATAAAAATGTCAGAATGCAAGAGATCAAATTATTTTCTCATCCACACTGTGGTTCTATTGGGAATTTTTCCCCAGATGATACTACTTGAACCTGACTATTGACAGTAAATTTATTGCCCATAGAGCTCCAAATGTGTGATGTCTTTTCCTTCACTTTCCCGACTTGATGCTTGCAAGTTTTTCCCTTTCTGGGAAAATATTGCCACCCACAAAACACTTTTCTCCATTTAGAAGAAGTTCTGTGGTCCCTACCATAAAAAGGTCATGTAAGGTAAGACTTGAAGATGAAAAGTCAGATCAAATCCATAGTAAGAAGGAAGAAGAATCGTATTTAAAAAAAAATAGCCTGTTTCCCTTCCTTGATCTTTGATTTATATTTAGTTTTTAGCAACAGAAGTTTGTTGTCGTGGCCCTGTAAATTGCTGTGGTATGAAAAAAACAGCCATATGACCCTCAGCCTACCAGCGTAAGTACCGAATGTAGAGGTATTAATACGAAAAAATTGGTTTAGCATGCACTATTTGTGTTTTACAAGAATCATTGTATTCTGAAAGCAAGACTATAACAGTGTTTCCAACACTCATGATTTTATTACAAGTCTCATGACATTTGGTGTTTTTCCTTAAAACGCCAACTCCTGGAGACATGTCATTACCTGTGATTCTCAGCTTTCATTGAAAAGCAATGCTTTTAGCTCTTGTGGTTGCAGAGAAAAACATACAAGTCTGAGCTCTAAAGACTTAAAAATTAGAAAGCAAAAGTAAAGGCCAAAAATTTTCAAAAATTCCAGTCTTTAAGTTTAACTTAACTGTCTTTGGGTCTGTGCCAGAACTTCTGAGCGTTCAAGGCTGACAGTAGATCTCTTATAAAGCTCATGGATTTAAAAAAAAAAATAATTAATTTTAAAATATTAACGATATATACTTGCAACAATAACTACAAAGCACAGATTTTTAGATCTTTATGTTTGCTGCTACAGATTTAAGTCCTATACTATTGACTTTGAAAGTAGAAGCCTCCACAAAACCAGAAGTGAGCTAGGGGAACAGAGTATTCCGATGGTCAATATAGATTTACGCCCTGAAGTATTTCTGTATCTAAGAATATAACATACAAAAATATTAGCAGAATATGGCATAAGATTATTTTGATAATTTGAACCTAATATGTGTTTGCATCTTTTCATTTTGGCTGTGTGTGCAGAGCTGCATAGGAATGGCAAAGGAATGGGTGGGGAGAGGGGATGGGTATAATAGAATCACCTGAAGGATATTTTGAAATGTTTTAATTCCTTTTCTGTGAAAAGTGATTAGGATCATTTGCGTTAATAAGAGGGTTTACAAAAAAATGAATACGTTAAAAATCTAACTATCTGTTCCTGCAGGACTCGTTTTCTGTTCTCCAATAAGAGAATAAAACCAATACCATGTGCCCAAGGTGGTTTGTCATGTGGCATGAACGGCAACCAACAAGAAACACAGAAAAGTGCACAGCTTGTAAATGATAAACATACAGGAATGTATTTGTCTTCAAATATAAAAATAGTTCTGAAATAACTTTTGATTGGAAAATTCATAAATTACTACAGTGTGTTATTATTTTAACATTTATTCATCAGTACATGTTTATATTTTACCAATCAATATTTAACTCAGCTCATGATCCTGCCACATTCTATTTATACTTACGTATCTGAATCAGATAAAGTTTTTACAACTATGCGGTAAATTCCAGTCATGCAGTTCTGACTTTTTTGTGATTTGCTTGAAGAAATAAGCAAGCCAAGAAGATGGATTGAAAAAAAAAAACAGAGGTCTAAGAACAATTTCTTGCTAGAAAATGAGAAATTCAAATATCTGACTAGAATTGGCTCCAAGTAAAATGCGTTTCTTCTTTTCTGCTAGGGTTTTTCTACCTATATAATTACAGCTTGTTTTTAAAATTGGAGTTGTAGTGTAGGCAATGCCAAACCAAACAGAGCTGGCTACAGGGTTTTAATCATTTTCTCTGCCCTACACAAAGGCTTGCCTACTGTATTTATTACAATAGTTCCTCATGACGCTGTGTTCGTTGTGCGGGTCATTAAGTTTCACAAATATCGATTAGGAAGCAAGCTTTCACTTCCTGCCACCCATCTACCTTCTCCTCCCCTGAGTTTTGCATCTTAATTAAAAAGGTCAAGGGAAAAACAGTAGGAGAAAACTTTCATATATATATATATGTATATATACACACATACATGCACCAGTATGTAAATACATTTCAAAAAAACTATGTTGCATTTCTGTATCCACAATCCCTCCTGTACACAAAGACATTGAAAGATGTGATGGGCAGTCTCAGCACCGTTGGCTGCTGGTGATCATGAAGATGCGCCATGTGTCAGGCTGCCACCACAGCTCTGCTTGCGCTGGTCAGGACAACTCCTGCCGTGATGGTAGACAAAACCTTTTAATGTTATCTGCTTGGTGTGACCAGAAGGAAGCTCTTCCCCATGCTAGGATTCAGCCACAGAGCCTCAGGGTTCCCCTGGCTGTCCCTCGCAGGGGCTCAAGGGCTCTAGCACCCCAGGGCCCTTTCGGGGTCCCACCTGCAAGCTCTGCATGGCTTGCAGTTACCACTCACAGGTGACCACACTTCAGGGTCACATTCTGACACAGCTGCTTGCATCCAGGTGCAAAAATTGCTTCTCTGTTTCTCTGCTATTTCTATTCTATCTCTGTGCCCATTGCTTCTCTGTTTCATAGAATCGTAGCATCATATAATGGTTTAGGTTGGAAGGGACCTTAAAGATCATCT
>RSEF01000005.1:49900484-49913108 GCA_003993805.1 Himantopus leucocephalus | reverse complement strand
CCTGTGGACTTGCTCCAACAGGTCCATGTCCTTCTTATGTTGGAAGTCTCCCTGCTTTCCATTTCCCCTTACTTTCTTTTGCACTCTTAATATATTAACATACTGGGGTTTGCTCTATTAAACTAAACTTTTCAACTAAATATCCAAGCAGTTAATCCCATTAAGTATTTTATTGGATTTGAAATGGATTTGTCAAGGAAACAGTATTGCTGCAATTTATGAATGCACTGCAGCGCCTTTTGGAGACAACTGTCTCTGTGTTTGGAACAGGAAACGTTAAATGGAAATTGAGAGAGAATTTGTAAGATTTATTTTCCACTACTGCAAGCCTTCAAGAGCTTGATCTGAAAAATAGATTATTCTTTTTCTCCTTGTGTCCAGGAGACAGTGCTATAATTTTTTAATAAAGATCATATAGCCTTGGAAAGCCATTTAACAAGCTTCCTTGGGATATTACAGTGCAAGCAAACTTCGTCTATGAAAAATTCTTAAACGTGGAAAATAATTTTAAATTTTGGACAAGCCGTGGCTCACTTATTTGATTTTTTTTATGAAGTTACAAAATAGAAGTTGTCCCCAAATACCCTGATCTGCAATGATTAAACTCGGTCTCGTGTGGAGGCCTGGCACAAATCCTTTGCATCATAGCTTAATGATTTATTTGGCTTGGAAAGTAGCTATGGTCCTGAACTTGTCCTTATTTAAGTCCAGATGAATTCCATGGGATCTGGTTCGGGCCCTGTAGTTTACGTGATCAAAAATGAAATTTGCTTTGAATAAACGGTGCTGGGCGCAGGGCACGCTAAGGCACGGCCATGTGGGCACGATGTGAAATACATTTTTACTCTCAGATAGAGTAGCTGGAAGATGCCTTGAGGTAGACCCCAGCCTTATCGCCTGCTGCCACGGGACTGCAAGACCAGGCAAAAAGCAGCCTGGCCACTCCTGGGCAAACGCTTCTTGTTTCCACCCATTTGGGTAGAAATCCCTCGTGGGGAAGCTGTGCGTGGGGCGGCTGCTGGGGTGGGCAGGAGGGAGGAGAGGGGGCAGCCAGGTGAAAGCCCAATAGTTCTGTGGCTGCACAGCAAAGCAGACTCCAGCTGGGTGGGCACATGGGGTGCCGGGAAGGACCTGTGTGGCCCCTACGTGAGAGCCAGGCGCCGTTTCAGGGACCTTCAGGAGGGCATCCAGCCTCTGAGGTCTCCTGATCCCCTCCATGGGCTCCAACAGAGCTGTGTGCAATGCGCTGATTTACCGTCGGTAACACGTTTCTTCATTCCCTGTCCCTTGGGTTGGATTATGTCATCATGCCAGGGCATTAACCTAGGGCTTGTGCATCTAAATTTATTTTATTTTGGCTTTTTTTCTCTTCTAATATTACAGCTTTGCCTCTAGTTTATAAATATTCCATTTAAGGAGCTATTTAGCAGTAACAACATTCTTGAGCTCAATCCAAGAATTGAGCTAATTATGGCTCCCCTTCAAAAATCCATCTCCACTCCCCCTCCCATGGCCTTCTCTCCCCTGTGGTCAAAGAGACTGAAGATAATAAAGTGCAAAAAACTCCTACCTAAATAAACAGATGAATTAATTGGATACACTGTCTGACAGATTAGTAAATCCCAGTCTTGCAATCCTTATTTATGTGAGTCATCCTGCTGAGTGGAAATATTTGTGTAAGTAATACCCTGATTTTTGAGAATTATATTCAAACCCCGCAAAAGATGGACATTTTTTTCAGCATCTTCCATAAATGGGAAAAGAAAGAGCAGCATGTGATCTAATTAGCTAATTAAAGCAACTGGTGACAAAGATACTAAAGAAAGGTCCTTCTCTTGCAACTACATAACTGTTGCATTAATTTTTCACTTTTGCATCCAAGAAAAAGCATGTCTTCAAGGATCCTTGGAAAAAAAAGCCTCTCTGTTTATAGGCAGTGCAGTTCCACATTCTTGGTATATGGAACACCAAATGTCCTGGGATAGCCAGCGTCCTGGCAGAGAGCCATGCATCTTATTATATAGTAGGAGAGCCAAATTTCCTCTTGCACAGTATGTCTATAAATAAAGTGCTTCTTCCACAAGCAATTAAATGGAAGCATTTTTCCAACCAGCATGCAAATACAGGTTTTGTTTCTTACTGCAAGTAATAGCCAATTTGTGATATTAGTTTAAGGTCAGAATTATTTTAATGATGATATTAAAATGCCTTTTCACTGGCTTGCAGAGGGATGTAAAAAAAATACAGTGAAAATTTTTCCTTAAATGACATTTCTTCACATGTAAAGGATCTGGCATAAAGAAGGTACCCTTCAACTGTCTGCGATTAAAGTGTTATATGTACATCTCAGCAGGAATTTAGAGTTAATTGTTAAGGGCTGCCACTCCAGCCTTGAGACTGTGTTTGCATTCAGCCTGTAACTTCTTTGGGGTATTTATGCAGTTTATTTGTGCAGCACCTGGCAAAATAATCTCATAATTTTTGCTGACGCCACTAAGGAGATACTAGAAAATAAGTTAATATTATATGATTCTTAATCTAAAATACGGATATCAGCAAACTGTCATTGAGCTGCTCTTATCTGTAACTCTTATTCAGAACATATGGTTGTATATTTATTGAGTAATAAGGTTGTTGAAGTAATGCAGGAAAAAATTAGGGCATCTTCTTCTGGTTGCTTTGGTAGCTTAAATTTGCTGTAACAGTAAGTCTAAGAAGGTGTGTCTGCTTTTCAGTCAGACAGGTACTGCGCGGCATCACCCCTTTCATGAGTGATGACCAAAAGGAAACTAAAGTGGCACCACCCTGTTGAATTTTGAATATTGACAAAATTAGAACAGCCCGACATGCAAAGTCTATCTCATTATGTGACTGTTTTATTACACATGGATTGGCTTAGAGACAATCGGGAAACAAGGGCTTTCTTCTGTTCCTTCCAAATTTCCAGTCAACATCTGCAGTAATTAGATAATGTATTTGCAATATTTTAGCTTCTTCCTGCAAAAGGAGAAATCTCTTCTTTTTTTTTTTTTTTTTTTTNTGTCAAGCTACCTTTTTTCCTTTCTCTCTTATTACGAAATTTGCGTGGCTTTTCTCTTCACCTTCCTTTCTCCTCCATTATGAAAGCTCTTTGCATACAAATAGTATTTCCCATACAGGACTACTTCCAGAAGGAAACGCTTGCTGCAGTGGCATCCCGTATGGTAAGAAGGATGAGGAAGTTACAATATATAATCAGAACTAGAAATTAGATTCCTCACTTTACAACTAGAGGCGGTATTAAAAACAAGAACTTTGTAAAAATGTTGCCTATATTATTGAACAGCGGAAGGAGTTAATATTTTTCTTGTGATTACTTGCTGGTGAAAAGCAGTATTTTTTAATGAATTTTGATCTAGCGCATGCAGAATAGTTTCTCTGTAGCTTCGTCTGCGCCTCCGACCTTGAATGACAGCCAGAAAGGTGTCATACATCGACCTAAGCAGGGCCATCTTTTCTGAAGACAAAGTATGTTCTTAAATAATAAATGATCCTGGCAAGTTGTTTATTACCAGCAGTTAATGATCTGTTTATTAGTTAAAGTCTGTGGCTGTTAACACTCTAACAAATCAGTTCACTCTGTTAAACATCAATTTTGAGTACATTATTGGTATTAACCATACAACGAACTAAAACTGTTGCAGACAGTTGATTTTATTGCTATGGCAGAATTGTATAATAGGAGGCAAAGGTGTTCAATAGGATACTGGTGCTCTTGAAAAGAAAAATAGATTAGGTTACGTTTGTTTGTATTGGTTAACAACTTGCTTTTATTCACTGCGAATGTGCATCTTTTCCCAAATGTCTTTCAAGCAGGCTTGGTTTAAAGTCCTACGTGCTGTAATTTCCATGTTTTTTGGAGTGTAAGGATTACTTTTGTTTGTGTGCATATAGTTTGGGGGGAAAAAAAAAAGGTGGGCTTAAAAATTAACTTCTAGAAGGCGTGTGGGATGAATAGCTTGCTTAAAAAAAAATGCTCAGAAATCAAATACTGCTAACACCGCTTGTTTGCCTGAGCAATTGGCACTAGATCAACTGGTTTTCCAGACTAGTTGCAGCTACTGGGAGGAACAGGCAGAGACAGAGTTTGAAGATCCTGGTGCTGGCTCCGCATTAAGCTGTGCTTCACTTACATCATGTTAAAATCCCACAAGTGTCTTCAACAAAAGAAAGTTCCAAATGGAAGACCTGGGATATTAGGTGATCTTGATGAGAATACTTGGTCTTGAGTGGAATGGTGCTCTACAAGGTTTTGGCTCTGCCTCGTCCCAAACCATAAAATAGACGTATTGCAATTTTGCATCTGATCAGGAAACAAAGCTGTAAAAGTAGGTTCACTCCTAGGGCTCAAGCAGTGGTAATAAGTCTGGCAAGGCTGGATAAATAGGTGTGAGAATTACATTCCAACCCACAAATTCAAGAGTTCAGATCTGTTCTTTCAATTTTGGCCCACTTCTCATAAAAGGTAGCTCTGATACTTTCAGCATTTAGAAATAATCCACTGATACATTAGCAGAAAGTAATCCCCAAAAGCTTTTTTCTAAAACGTATCAAAAATCCTTTTTCTCAATCTGCTCGACAGCTAAAATATTCTTAGTTTTTTCCTATGTTGGATTAATTGAATTGGTGCAAATCCTTATATGGGACCAGTATTATTTCTCTCCATTCTAGAATGGCTTGTTCTGATTTAATTTGAATCTTTCTTGAATCAGTTGAACTCAGCTAAAATAAACATAGTTAAACCAGCAATCAGTGGTTCGTAGCGCTCAGTCAGTGCAAAGGCTATCTCAAAAGAACATTCTAAATTAAAACACACTGACTTTATATTGATAATCTGCAACTTGCTGGAGGTAGAACAAATTACTGGAAAACGTGTTGTACCACCACAACTGTAGCTGCAGTCTAAAAGGTCAGTACAAAACAAGAATTCAGTAACAAAAGTGACACTTTGGACCCTGACCAGCGGGATGTCTAGCAGAGCTTTCTGTAATGGTATTAAAGTGTTTGGCTCTTTTCATGTTTGCCAACCTATTTACTGGCCTGTTGGAGGAGGAGTAGGAGGACCTGGGGATTACACCCAATGTCAACAACAAGGTAATTTCCCTAAGAGTAAGTACTGCTTTCTCGAGAGTTTTAATTACGCCAGAGGTCCTGTGGTTTTCATCTGTCCTTGCAATTAGCCACTCATCCCGCGGGAAGGTATTTGCAATGTAATCTGAATTAAAACCTAATCCGACTCCTGTTAAAACCGAAGGTGCTGAAGATCTGCTGAAATTCTCTCGCTGGCAGTTTGGTGCCAGCGCATCCTGCTTTGGGTCTTGAGCTTCTCCCCCAGGCAGCTTACCTGTCATGCAGGGGTCGTCTAACCTGCGCCAGAGCAGCCCTAGAAAACCAAGCCACAGCAGAGAGGGAAAGGAGGTGAGCTCAGCTCTCACCTTTGCGAGGCGGTGGCACAGACCTCCCCGCTCGCCTCTGGGAGCACAGAATCACGTTTTAATATCTTGCAAAGCGTGCGGAGTTTATAGACCAATGATATGGAAGCGATCTTAGCTGAAGTCACGTTGCAGCCCTTGAGGGTTACTGACCGCATGTGAAAGTTTCTGCAGGCGGCATTCTGAATCCCGTAATTCACCGGGTGCGTTATAAGCACAGCGTGGTTACGCAAAGTCAGAATCACCCAAGGAAGAAATCTGTGGTGGTTGCTGTTTGGGCTGATTGTTAGTGCTACAAATGTGAATGCACTGACACTTGCTTCTTGCCTGAAATGTAACGATCTCTTCTCTACGTGTGTTTATATATGTTGATATATTAAAGCCCTATGTTGGACGGCATGAATGTTAAATATGTTTTTCTTCCCTGACCTGAACAGCTTTTACTGCCCCTTGCTTTGCTTTACGCTGTGTATACAGTGCCACATAGCAATGAGAGGTTTTAAGAGAAAAAACTCAGAGTTGTTTCTGGTAGTACATATTTTTTCTTATCAATGTATGAGTCACTATGCAACACGCAGCCAAGTGCCAAAACAATAGACTCTTCCTTTACTTTTATTTTCCTTCAAGCTGTAAGAGCAAGGCTCCTTTTAAATCCCACTAAATGAGCATTGTAAATGACACATCAGAGAAAAGCATATGTTTTACCAGTCAGGCTTGAGAGTGTTTGAAATCAGCCCTCAGTTTCAAGTGATAGGTAGACAGCAGCCAGGCTGGCGGAGCAGAGGGGAGGTAAGAGGGGAGTTGTGTAGGCTGGAGGGGTCACTGTGACTTGAGCAACCCACAGGATAAGGAAATATAAAAATTATGAGATTTTATGTCCTATGATTCCTTCTCTTTATGAATAGTATCTTTCCTACTGCCGTCACTCTCAGCACAGAATTGTTACATAGTCAGTAAACAGGCGGAAAATTCAACCACAGGTTCAGAATTAATGGTGTTAAATTTCCACTCGCTAGATTTTCTCTTCTGGATTTTCACAGAGAAACAACACCGGTTCAATCAAGAATGCTTTCAAAATAAATGTATTGGTGGAATTGCTGTGCATAGACTAACTCCTGGATTGCCTGAGAAGAGTGAACGCTTCGGTTTTCCTCCTTGAGACTTCTTCTTTCCGACTTCACAACATGCAGCACAACTCAGTGTGGTATATAGTTCAGAAAATTTAAGACACAGTCTGAAGACTGCCTGTATACCACTCTCTCTCTGAGAACAGAGCAGGCAAATGGCATGCTAAGCTAATGTTTGTGTTAACCACAGCCAGTTCTGAAGTCAAAGCATTCTGTGCGTAAGAAAGTCAGATTTCTTTCAACAAAGCTCTTTGGAGAGCTTGATGTTCATGTTTAAATCATCTTAGAATCAAGAATCCAGTTGTTGGGGCCAGAGTATAGACTAGGGGATATTTGTACAAAATATTTAAAGTTATTCTCTGGTTTCTCTGGATCCTGCTAATGTTTCAACATGGGCCAGTCTCCTTTTGCTGAATTAGGGCAGGCTGAGGTTAGGAAAACCTAAAATTAGTGGGATTTAAACTCTAATTGCTAGACTAAAGCATTAGTCGTCTGGTGACTGATGCCTTAAGAGGTCTTTGTAAGAAAATATTTTACAATCAAAGGAAACCAAAACAGTGCACTACATGCTTTGGACAGACTGAGAATATGCGTATTGGAAATTTTGGGGTTATAAAGGTTCTGAAAGTTCACCCAAACTTTTAAAAGTTTTCTCTAATGTGTGTTACAAAATGTATATATGCTGGAACTTCACATGACACCCATCATGGGTTTTGCAGTCCCTTACGGTACACAAGCAGATAACCTTTCAGATAGATGCCCAAATTAGCAATTAATACAGGTAGACATTGCTGTCACCAGCTGCTGTTTCAAATCCGTCTTCATGCCCTGTTCAAAACAGCGAATTTTGTAACAAACATGAAGTTCAAAGGTCTGGAGCAGCAAACCTTAAGTACAGACAGTTACTGTGACAGATGTTGCTGGGCTAAAAGTTGGAGTTCTGACAAGGCCTGGAGTCTCAGCAAGACCTTTGCCGCTAAATTGTATGCCTTTCCTTATCTTTGGGTCACTCCTGAACATGAAGTGGTAAAAGCCCACAGCTTCCTTTAAGGTAAGCCTGCTCTGTGAAACCACGGGCTGTCTTCAGGAGCATGCAGTAAGGTCAGGTATAGGCCTGCAACTCACTGTCTTCTTCACGCTAGCTGTGCGGAGGCTCGTGGTACATGTGATGTGATGGCTGAAAGGCTCAAAGTGCTTTCGGTACAGAAAGCTTTTCCATGTACAGATTTAGCGTTGACCAAGAGTGTTCTATAAATTCACATTCTTTGTGCAACGAGTTTCTTTGTTAGATCTGCCTTGTGCCCCTTGGATTTTCTCACCGTGGTAGCTAATGCGTATTTACCACCCTGAGGTTAAAGCACATTGAAGAACTGGCCCAAGAAATGCAGATATCTATCCCTCAAAGTTTTGAGCTTATTTCATCCTCAAATTAGTTGCTGATGTATGTTGATGTATCCACTGCAAGAGGCAGAGTGGGAAAAGAGTCATTATTCCCTCTCTCTGAGAACACTTTACCAATGGCAAAAGTCATGTAACGGTTCATCCTCACTCTCAAAAGCATGTTATGCCATGTCAGCACACAAACAAAGAAGATGGCATCGATAAAACATCTGAAAAAGGAAATATCCCTGGCTTTTGGCTGCTGTATTATGTTCTCTGCTCAGTTCCTTGTCCAGAATTATATCTAACTGCACATCACACTGACCTCCTCAAACAGGCATTGGGCCCAGACCATGATCTTGCATATCTTACTAAAACTTTGGAATAAATCCATCAAGAAAACTCAGAATTTACATTATCATAAAAGAACAGAGTTTTCTTCCAAATCAAAAGCTTGAAGACTGGACTGCATGGAAGCAGTGCATAAGAATTAGAAAGAAAGATGAAATCAAGGGGCAAAGTGCCTTATCTTGAAGACAGCTGCAAATGGATAAATATTCCTGATTCATGGGAGTAGATGACATACTTGTTGCCCCAGAATATTATATAATCCCAAATTATAAAAGCTCCTTATCTCGTTAGATGGAATTCAAAGTATAGAAAGCATATGCTGCAAATTATCAACTATAGGTGAATATACATTGCAGGATTTCAAAAATCTGGTCCTGGTTTGGGGATGGTTAGTTAGGAAGGGAATAGCCATAAATTAATCTAGACTTCAGGATAATCATATCTAATTTTAAAGTTTTCTGATGACTTTCAGAAAGGTATCAAAGCTCCTAAAGGTACCAACATTCTAAATTAAAATGGCTTTAGAGGTAGTAAAAAGAAACCAAACCCAAGCTTTATAATATCATATAAATATAACTTTTTACTTCTGTCCTCTAGTGGTTTGGGTCTTGCATTCAATTCCACAAAGGACCTTACAGGCTGTTGGTTTTTCCCCATAATGCATAAATTAGAACTCAAATGGGGATATAGTTAACGGACAGTGGTGTGGTTTAATCCAGAGATCTGGATTATGGTTGAGAGCATTAGTAGGTAAGTATAACAATTCTTCCACCTCAGTTGCTTCACTGAATGATCCTGGTTTATCTGTCTAATGTAACCACTCGTCACTGAAATTGATTATAATTATATTATTTATTTCATTAGTGCAAAATATCATCTAACCAAGGTAGCAATTTTGTAATTCCTTCTGGCATATTTGCCTTGTTTTCTTCAAATCTATTACCCTTCCTTATATATTTATCTACTATAATTATCCTCCTTTTTTTTTTACTTTTGACCTTCATTTTTAATATAATTTCCTGTATTTTTAAAAAACTTGAAACCTTCATGATATGTATCTGGTACACTTTACTCAAAAAACCTATTAGGTTCCAGTTATATGGTGTTTGAGAACGATCATGTGACTTTTAGCTGGAAGATCCATCTCCCTCTTTCAGTTCCGATTCAAAATTACTGGCAATTACCAAGCAGAATTCCACAGGTGTGGGCCCCAGTTCTAGTTCCACTAGAGTAAAAACTGTTTGATTATAATACAGTGATATTCATAAACTCTAAAGCTCCTAAAAAAAGTAGGTTTCAAAAATACATCATGTGCATGTTACAGAAAGCAATGCAGTAGCTGTCTTTTGTACAGTTGACTTATTTATTTTTAAAGCTGACTTGGTTGCTCTAACTCCCTAGAAAAGTCTTTTGAGGCTCTTTGCATTACAAATAAAAGGCTATTTTGGGTGTAATCTCCCAGGGCCTTTTCAGAGGGAGCAGAGGTTCTGGTGGCATTAAGTATGTACAGTTTATACTACAAAGAAGAGCTTTAGCCAATGTAATAATACTTGTGTAGAATGATAAGTGCTGACCACACACAATTTCTGTTGACTTGATCTGTAGCTGTGTGCGCTCGGGATCTCTTGTGGTTTAAAATCCAGTGTGCTACATGATGGTCCAAAAACTTTGTTCAGTCACTGGAAAAGGGCAAATCAACAGCAGAGGTCTTAGTTTGCTTTATGTTTGTCAATCAGGCTTTTTCTTTTTAGTTGCTGTACTTACATTAGTATAAACCCTGGCACGGAAAGAGATCTAACAACCTAATGATGCTTAAAATGAGCACAGTTTATGCACGTTATATGTAGGGATTAGTTACACATAAATATCTACCTATGCACCATTATATGTGACTGTGTGCATAACACGGGGAATTAGAATTACTCATCCTTACAGAGAAAATTAAAGTACTAAGAGGTTAGAGTGAAGCTACCTTGTCTTGAAAGCTCGTAAGCACACTGTTACAGTGTGGTTCAATTTGCAGGAGAAGTTTTGGCTGTTGGCTGTACCGCGATAGAGAGACGCTTCTGAAATGTGGGTCGGTCACGTGTGTGCAGCAGGCTTCTGCTGTGTCAGCCTCTACGGCACATCCCTTGGCACGAAACTTTTTCTGAATGTAGATGTCCAGATCATCCCGTTTTACTGAGCTTAAACAGATTGGATCACAACAGCTTTGAGTAAAATATCTCACTCAAACTGCATTCGATGGAAAGCAAAATTACCAAGCAGCAGGGCATCCTCCTGTCGGCTCCTGCAAGCGCAGTCAAAGACCCAAAGTGCTTTCCCACCGTCCCCTTGAAAACATACATTATTTTAAAAGATTCTTCTTGGCAATGATCTGCACCATTTAGATGTAGACTCTTCTGTTTAGAGGAAAAGTCTTTTTCCTGCTATATCACTAATGTTATACCTCTTTCTTTTCTATGTGTGTTGTGTATTGGAATACATACGAAACCTGCAAAAACTCTCTCTTTTGCCTTTGTTCACATTCACGGAAACCTCTAAGAGATTCTACTTTCTTCATTAGATTACGTTACATCAGACTGAATCCATATCAGCTTTTAAATTGCTATAGCATCTGAATTGTCTACAGCAGAACGTGTCTATGTTGAGTCGTTACAATTCTGAAAAAAAATCACCTCCGACCGCTAACAAAGGGGTAGTGTATCTTGAGAACTCTGTGTATGACAAACTGACATATACAATAAATATGAATGTTCCTACAGTAACAGATTGAAATTATATAGTTCATTTAAACCTTTTTCCAACTTCAGCTTAGTCCCAGCTAAAGCACACAGGAAATAAACATATTGAGCTGTCTGGCACCAGGCAACTCTCCAGGTCCTGTTCTGTCTAGCACTGGGCTAGGCTTATCCACCCAATCAACATTAGGAGGTTTATTTATGCGAGACAGATATATTAGTAATAAATGGATTTATTCAGTAGCTTGGTGGATTTATACACGTACCAAATCATTTTAGTTTAAGGAGACTTAAAACTGAGTGACTCCACTACTTTTACGGGCTGTATCCTGAAGCCCTTAGCAAGTTCTAGTCTCCTCTTCACAAGAAAAAAAAAAAAACGAAACAAAACCCAAACCTAATGGAAGTCCATGAGATGTTTGCTGGAGCAAAAAAATGCAAAGGACTGAGGAACTGGTGAAATACAAGTGAACACGCAGCCAGCTAACTGGCAATTCAAAAGGTTATGGTACATTTATATACATTTTATGCAATACCCCATATATAAAAGTCCGTTTTAATTTTTGCAGACCCGGATAGTCTGTAAAAGAGAAACAACCGATAGAATTCAGAAGGGATATCTGGGTTTTCTTTGCCACACCTATTTGTACTTTAGACAGATTTTGTTCTAAGGCATTAATTTGACATGCAAGTCAGGTCTGTGCTACGCTGAAGTCTGTTTTCACCAATTCGTCTGTTGTTTTTGAGAAAACAAGACAGAGAATTCGCTTTAGTGCTATGGCTTATCCATTTCAATCAGATAGCGAGTGGCACATTCTCACCTCATTTGCAGTTTTTAATTCCAATTGGACATTGCTTTTGAAATGTCCCTTCGCTTTTCCCCCTTTACGCTCCCACTTGAAAGTTGAAATGTAGCAAGAATGTAATGTTAGGTGCCAGTTTGCTGAATTACAGGGTGACTGCTTTAGCTGATCCCAAAAAGCAAGTGTCTTTTTATACCGCATAAAAGCCTGAAATGTTTACATATCAAAAGGCTATAGGCCAATTTCTGTCAAAATTATACATGAAGTTAAGCAGTACAAGCAATTTATTTAAACACTAGTCATTGTAGAAAAATTCAAAACCATATGCTCTTTTAGCAGTTTTTCACAAATGCATTTGACCCATGACTTGGCAAGACATGCGTGCTTCATAATTTACTCTAAATTTCAAATCCCCTCGACATTTAAATAAAAGATCTTCATTAATAAAGTTTATATGAATGAAAACTTTAGAAGCTGATATTGTTCGAGGGAAGTTTTAGGAAAAAAAAATAAAACCGACGCGTTTTTGCCTCGTTTTCAAATGACTGACTTTCCTAATCAGTTCAAGATAAGTTTATTCTGGGAACAAATTACCGTAATTTCACATTGTACGATTTTTATTTTTTTTTTTTGGTGAAGTAATGATGCAATCAATTTGAAACAAACGTGAGGAACGCTGAAGGGTGATGGCATTTGTATGTGAGAGATGTGCTGCCAAGCGCCGTTTCCGAGAGGGTTTCGCAAAAAAAAA
>RSEF01000005.1:49864238-49899414 GCA_003993805.1 Himantopus leucocephalus | reverse complement strand
GGGGGGGGGGGGAGGAGAAAGGACAAGCTGTTTTATTATTATTATTTATGATTATATTATTTCCGAGCGTCCTTCGGGGGGGGGGCTGGCCCAGCCGACCGCACGGCTGTGAGCAAACGCGGAGAGGCGGCTGTGCCTCCCGAAGGAGCTCAGCTTTTCCCACCCGAGCGGCTCCGGGCGAGGCAGGGCTCCGGCAGGACGGAGATCAATCTGCGGCTTTGCCTATTTATTTTTTACTATTATTATTATTATTACTTTCCCCGGTAATAATTTAATTTCTTAACGTAACAGGTTTGGTTCAAAAACCGCCGCGCAAAGTGGAGGAGGCAAAAGCGGTCGTCTTCGGAGGAGTCGGAAAACGCACAAAAATGGAATAAAGCGTCTAAAACGTCTCCGGAGAAGAGACAAGAAGACGGGAAAAGTGACTTGGACTCCGACAGCTGATACCTCGCCGAGGGGGACGGGAGGGCCGGGGACATTTCCCGTGGACTGTCGGATACGCTCCGGAGGATGCTACTAATCTTGCACAAGCTCTGCCTTGTTGGAGGGGGGAAAATATCTGTATATAATGTACAATGCCCCGAGTTGATGCCGTGTAAATAAAATGCGTTGCGGTGGTGTTGCACAGGTAGACGGCGGCGCGTTTGTCCCCCCCTCCCCGCGCCCCGGGGGGAGGGCGGAGGGGAGGGCAGCGGCCGCGTCCCGCTCTCCGGGGACCAGGGGCGGCTTTGCCGGCCCGGTTACTTATTTAACGAGGTTTCGCGTAGTTTTGGGAGCAAGAGGAGGGCAGCCCCTCCACGTCTGTCCCACGTCCAAAGGCTTCTCCTCCTCCCCCCGCCCCCGGCAGCTCCTCCCGTCCCAGCCGGGCTGGAGGCGATGCCCTTCGGAAATATTTGCAGGCAAAGCAAATCCGGCCTCGCACTTGTCACTCTTTTTCCCTGCGCTTTTCTCTCCCTCTCTCTTCAGTTACGCCTTGTGGAGGTTTCCAAAGCGTCCGTCTTTGACCTCCGTTTGGAAAAGCTGTCTCGCTACGTCGGTGCTTAAAATGGCTATTAATAAGTTTCAGCCATTAGCAGACGAATTACGCGTAAAGGGAGGTACGAGCCCCCGTGTGCTGCTCCAGGGGATGTTTCACGAGAAGTTGCTAATAGATGTTTTCTCCCCTTTGAGGCAGCACCTTCGCAATTAGGAAAGCAGTGACAGCCTGGTCTTGTTTTACTCTTCCCTCTATGAGGGCCTCGTAAAAGAGACGTCTATTCCCCCTGTAAAATTCACATTCATTTTCCTTACGCTTTTTCTCCTGTGACTCCCCAACTCTTAGTGCTCGTTCCTTTAGAGCAAACCCACGGCAGTTTCCCTATGTTGCCTTGTTTAGAATGCCCTTTCCCTCTCCTTCTCTGCAAGGACTGTCTATAAATTTAAAATAAATGACCTGAAGGTGTAAAGCCAAAGCAGATAACCTTTGGCTGGAAATCTTCACGCTGTGCCTTTCATTCAGGAGTTAAGTGGTAGTGAGCTGATTTTCCTTAATTATGGCCAATGCCTAAACTCACCTGTATCTATTCAGCTCATCTAGCTTAGAGAAGAAACTGGTGTATACAAACGTGCTCGCTATTGCTTCCAGTGACACTAGAAAGGGTCAGCTGCTGTTTTCCTTGTCCTTGTGCTTTTCCCCCCCTTTCCAGATATATCCAGCTTTTTTACGGGTATTGTAGTGTGGTGCGTATTGCAGGTGTTAGTGTGATAGAGCGAATCTCAGTACTTGTCTGCTCAGATGACATTTCCTAATGTACCCGTGTTTCCTCATAGATGTGGTATCTCTGAGCAATCTCTCTCCGTACCAAGACGTAGGAACAGCTGCCGTGGAAGAAATTAAGTGTGGTTTTGTACGAGTCGGTCCTTTAGGGGGCTTACAGTTTCATAGTTACTGCTCTCTTGAACAAGAGAAGAAGAAATTTAGCCTCTTTTGTTCCTTAGCGCAGCAGAGGAGGAAGGGAAAAGCAAACTTCTCAATAGATGATTCTTCTCCTTGGATCTATATCGTGGTTTGGCTCTACAGAGCTATTGCATTTTGGAGATGCTACCCTATTGCTGCGATGTGTATCTCATTTCTGTAAACTGTATTGAATTACAACCCAGCAGCACTGAAAATTAGTTTTCAAATTACTGAAAATTAGTTTTCAAAAGAAGTGTTTTGTTATGTTATACGCAGGAAGTCTCACTGAGTGGAATTTTAATGTCATCTCCTCTGTATTTAGTCATTGGTAGGTTTTAACGTGCATACTCGATTTGCAAATAAAATCCAGGTCTAAGGACAATATTGCCCAGGATTTTGCAAATGCTTATATATTTTCTTTACTTCCCATGTATAAATATCCTTACTGCCACACTGGGAGCGTGGTAGGGTTTGATTTTGTTTTGTTTTGCATTTTTGTGTGTGGTAATTTTGGAAGTTGCTATTAAGGATTTTAACCTGCATAGCTCAATGTGGGAATTAAACTGGATCTGGGCTTGTGAGGGGTGGACTTTAAATATGTTTTTGATAACCAATATTAGTTATTTAAGGTTGTAGTCCACATCTTCATACATTTTTGGACTTTTCCAATGGGACCAAGGTGCTCGAGAACCGCTGAAGCTCCAGGTTCCCGAATGTGCCAATTTATGGATTTAGAACTTTTTGTTCTGTGTGAGTGTGGGATGTGACGTAAGAATCAAAACCTTGTGATTCAAAACATGCTTTCTGTGCGTGGGATTGTGATGAAATCACCACTGATTGCTTTAAAATCACGTTGTACCTTAGTCTGAGTTAATTTTTGATTTGACTATAAACTCTTGATTACCATAAGCTTCACTTGCAGTCATTGGTATCTGTTCTTAGTACTACAGGTAGATGTAGAGCTATTGGAGTATGTAATATCACTTTAGAATCTAATTGAAAAGCAATTTTATTCTTGACCTAAAAGCTTTAAATTACTTACTAAAATGGCATTTGTGCCATTAGACAGTAGGCGTACCTATCTCATTCTTTTTCTCACTAGTGTTTGGTGAAAACCTAAAGGCTTCGTTCTCCCTTCTTTACACTGCAAAATCAGATCCTATGCAGTCTGGAAGAGTCTGATAACTGAAAAGTAGTGAGAAGACGACATCAAAAGGATTCAAGAAAGTAGAAAATGAAATGATTGAAAGCATGAAGATGATTGTAATGAGAAGATTTCTCATTCACTTGTACTGTTTGGTTGGCACAATCTGTCTCTAGATGTTTCTCTGGATTTTTATTTTAGGAGAATTCTTACGTGCCGAAATGCAAATGCCATGTTGCAACTTGCATTATTTTCTCTTCCTGTTGGTATAGTAGGGGAAAGTCAAACTGAGGGACTTGAATATGTCCTATGTTCCAACAGGTTCCGTTCTAACAAAGCAGCTTTGAAAGAGTTGGTTGTGGTTGTTAACACTTGTCTAAGAAAGAGACTAAAATAGGTTTTGAGTTTGTTTTTCTTTTTTTAAATTGTTTTGTTGGTTCGTCTGTCTCTCCTGCAATTTACAACCTTGCATCTTGGTGCAAACTCATTCTCAGAAGATTTAATATGACTGAAAAACCCACTTAGCTCTTTTTGAAACGTGATGTTCATGGTACGGATGTACCATCTAGGTTTTACAACGTGAGTTCAGTTTCATGCTGTCCCACTGATTTTCTATGAAATGTTGGACTTCTTTCTAAATTTCTGTCTTTAGAATGAATAATTTTCCTTTCAGATCTCACCAGGGAGGTAGGGTGAGGGGAGGATTATAAGAAGAAACATAAGCTAGTTCGAAGGTGCACTATTGTAGTGAAGAATTATTTCAGATAATGCTATGCATTATAGGAGTAATAATAGAATAATTACACAAAAGGAGCGTACACCAAATAAATCTTCCTGATGCCAAGCTGGTTTAGGTTACGAAATTCTCTTGCAAGGGAAAACTAGGGAGAGCAACATGCAGTACGCAGAAGCTTTCTGCTGTGTAGAGGCAGATTGAGCAATCCAATACATATCTCCACTGTGCTATCTGTATTTAGATGACCAAAATGTATGGTTTTTATTTAATACCCTATTTACCATATTTATTTTTGTAGTCTTGTTGTAATAAGTAATATTGGAAAGCAGAGGTCAGATTTTTTTGCTTGACACAAAGTGATTTATTATCAGTTGAAAATCTGGACTCTTTTTTTTCCTTTCAGTTTTACTAACACTTAAGTCAACTGGTTTTGAGCTTTACCATAATGGGATCCTGGGAATATAAACCATTCAAACTCTTTCTTACACATGACTTGTGAAGCAAACATTTGGATTAGTGGAAGTTATAAAAAAAAAAAAAAAGAAGGGGGCAACATTAAGGTATGTTCATATTTTTTGTGCTCCATCTGCATTTATTGGTTCTCTGGGGTTATACACTATGGAGCATAAATGAAAAAAAAACCTAAAGAGGTTCTGTTTTGTATTCTACCCCCTTAGGGTTTCGTTCCACTTATACTTTATGTTTTCCTGCTTTGGAGATCTGTTGAGTCTTGACTAAACCTAGACAGAGAGGTTTAGTTAAATTACTGTGTTTCTCTGGGTTGCCACTGACCCTGATTTGATTAGAGTCTGTTATACAAAGGTTTTGATTAGAGTCTGTTATACAAAGGTAATAGTTGTAGCTGCAATATGTTAGATTGGAAGCAATTAATAAAAACTTTAAAGTGCCCTGTCACTGTAAAGTATCTGACAACTTTAAATTTAGAAACCTGTGTTACAACATTCTGGTTTGTACCGAAACTATCTAAAGCTGGAGAATTCAGATGTAAAATCAAAAAAGGAATCAGGCTTCTTTCACTTTTTGTTTTCAGGATAGAATTGATGTCTACGGCCAGACAGGGACTATATCCCTCAGGACATGTGGCAAAACTTGAGGCACAACTGAATGGAATAATATGGAGCGGGAGAAAGGCCGGGAAAATTGTTATAGCTTAAAAGTACCTATGCAGTTGAATGTTGAAAGTTACTTCACCTCTGTCTTCTCAATGATATCTGAATCCTGGTGTTTGCATTTCTTTTCTACTCCTTGTCCGGACAAACACGCATGCTTACCTTGGAGATTTGGAGCTTCACCTCATTAGTATACCCCAAAATATGTCGAATACACGTGCCAACGTAGAATTTACAATTGTCCCTTTACATTATGTCCAGGAAAAGGGCCTTTGCCTAAAACTCTGAACTAAGCATTGAACACCCACCCCCCCACTCCCCCCCTCGAGTCTGCCTGTGTTTATTTATATAAGTACAATTATAATAAATCTTTTTGCTTTTCTGTCTTTGAGGGGATTTATTCAGTGTTTGCTACCCAGTGACTGCAGAGTGCTGTGTTAACATGGTGTGCTGGATTATGACCGTGGCTATACCCTGGCAAAAGAGCCGACTTTGGCAAGTGGAGCCCCTTTCCTCTGGGCGAAACCGCCTCCTTCAACAGGGCAGCTGCCTGCAGGGCTCCTGCTCCCCTTTCTTTGCGAGGCGGGTGGACCTGTGGACGTGGCAGAGTTAATACATGTGTTTCCTAGGAAAAAAAAAACCAACCCCAGAGAATTGGGAGCCAGATTCTGATGGTATAATTTCAGCAATCTGGTTTGTGGGGCAGCATCGCAAACCATTGGATCTGCGCTGCAAACTACGGTGTTGGAACAAGTTGCTGAAAACAAGGATGAGAACTTCTGAAGCTGGCATCCCTCCTGACTGCAAGGTGGTGTGAGTGTAGAACCTGCATGTAACTGTATTTATTTCCTTTATTTAGGGCTTTTGGCAAACCGTCAAAGAACTTAGCTGTGAATTTTCAGAGTGATCCTGAGGTGAGGAGCTACTGCTGCTCCATTTTACTGTTGGAAAAGCTCAGGTACCTCTTCTTCAGGGGGACACGCAGGAAGTCTTTGGCACAGTGTGGGGAAGCAGAAGTGATGTCATATTTTCAGTGGTGGATTTTAATGCCATTACCATGTTTTCCTGTTATCCTGGTGGAAATTTGACTTTCCTGGTGAAAATAAGGCCTTCATGGTTATGCTTTATAAAATTATATGTATAATTTCTCTTGGTTCATGAACAAATTACACATTTTTGTCATGCGAGTGAACCCAAATTGAAGGTTAAATTAATGCAAGATAGGAGAAGGTAGGGGCGATATGGTTTTGGTGTATGAAAGATGTATTTTTAAAAGCCGCAAAATGAGAGCCCTGATCCGCTTTGCTTGCACACCCAAAAACTCTTGCCGAATGTTGCATGTGCAAGGAATGCAGCACCAGCGGAGAGTGCGTAACTTTCTATTAAGAGGAGAGAATGGAAAAGAGTTCTTTTTATGCCAAATTTTACCCCATAGTGGATAATTACAGCCAAGTTGTAAACCCCTTAAAAGCTGTAAGGCACCAGCATAATGAAACACATAACTGAAATTTACTGTGCTTGTGTAGATTGCAAGCTTACTCTTGAATATTTAGTCTTCAACTTCTTAAATTTGTAGTTTCCACAGAGGGCTTATAAGTGCTAGAATTTTGATTAACTGTCTCAAATAAACTACTGCTATTGTTATCACTATAAATCTCCCTAACCTAAGAGCCTCAAGGAGGCTGATATTTTCTGTGGAAACTGTAATGATTTAGAAGGGCATGAACCTAGTACCCTTTATTTGGAGCTTCCTGTCATATACAGAAAGTCTCAGGCTTCGTTTACATCAGTTATTAGGTCTTATTTGTTTAATATTACTTTTTCATTGGTTTTATACCATGTTTATCATGCACATTTTTAGAACATGCTGTATTTTTCTGTTAGTTGGCCCTAATGCTATGGAGACAGCTCTTCACAACTAAACTTACTCACTTGTGGTTCCTTTAGCCTGGTTGAAAGGATAACGTGGAGGCCCTTGAGAATTAATGAGAAACTTTCTTCTTGAGCTGGTAATATTTTCCTCTTACATTAATGGATAGCGATATTTTGCAATATGTTCAGTGAAGATAGGGTGTTAATCCCTGGTCAAAAAGGGTAATGATTATGGGTAGAGCCACGCAGGAAGGGATCATTAGCAATCCCCGGGGAGCTTTTTTCCCTTAAAATTCTCTAATTGTTCTGCTCTCTGACATGTTTAGCTAAAGTGGTCCTTCCCACCTTGTACAGGTGCAGTTTTATTGGTAGAAATGGGTTCAGTTACTGCAGTTCATACTGTTGTTGGTGGAATAAGCGTGAAGGAGGTATTTGTATTCATGTTAAAAATTTTAGTGGGATGCCTTTTAAGATAATGTGCGCTCACAGCCCAGAAAGCCAACTGCATCCTGGGTTGCATCAAAAGCAGCATGGCCAGCAGCCCCAGAGAGGTAATTCTACCCCTCTACTCCGCTCTTGTGAGACCCCGCCTGGAGTACTGCATCCAGCTCTGGGGCCCTCAACATAAGAAGGATATGGACCTGTTGGAACAAGTCCAGAGGATGCCACAAAGATGATGAGAGGGCTGGAGCACCTCTCCTGTGAAGACAGGGTGAGAGAGTTGGGGTTGTTCAGCCTGGAGAAGAGAAGGCTCCAGAGACACCTTATAGCGGCCTTCCAGGATCTGAAGCTTATAAGAAAGCTGGAGAGGGACTCTTTACAAGGGCATGTAGTGATAGGACGAGGGGTAATGGTAAATGGTAAACTGAAAGAGGGGAGATTTAGATTAGCTATTGTGAAGAAATTCTTTACAGAGAGTGTGGTGAGACACTGGCACTGGTTGCCCAGAGAAGTTGTGGATGCCCCATCCCTGGAGGTGTTCAAGGCCAGGTTGGACGCGGCTTTGAACAACCTGGTCTAGTGGGAGCCCATGGCAGTGGGGTTGGAACTTGATGATCTTCAAGGTCCCTTCCAACCTAAACCATTCTATGATTCTATGATAAAAGCCATGCTTTTAAGCTGAAATATTTATACTTGTACAATACAGTCTTTAAATGAATAAATTATTGCTGCTTTTCAGAGGCAGTAATATTGTTTGCAAGTGTATCCTTGACGTAGAAGTAGGTATTTTCCATGCAATGAGTCTTGATGAGGGTCAACATTAGGCCCTCAGACCTTGTGTGAGGCTTATCTCCACCTGCGTAAACGCAAGATAAAAGTTTATTGGTACCCATCACGCTGGGCCTTAAAGGAACATCTGATTTACCAGATGTTTAAGAAAATCCAGAACAGTGTTCCTGAATTGGAAAGCAGCTGTGTTTTTCTCTGCTCACGTATTCATTGGCACAGCTGCTTCAGATATCCGGGCATCTAAATTATTCTGACATCAGAAAAAACCACTGAAACAGGGACTGATTATCGCCATATTGCTTATGACGGTTTAATGCTTTGGCTGACTGATCACTGGGAAAACTGTTCTGTCGCCAGACACGTTGCATTTAAGGAGCAAGTAGAATTCGTGCTGAGAAGTAAGAGCTAAGGACATTAGGTGCGCTAGAGTCATTCTTTCTAATATCAGTCTCTTTGAAGTAGCTGTCTGAGGAACAGAATCAGTTTCCATTTCAGCTTCACAGTCTCTTTGGTTGCACACTGAAAATTTTGGTCTTGTTTGGGTGGATGTCAGAAGACTACAAAATTAAAAGAAAAAAAGGAAAAGATTTTATATTAAATCTGGTGTTAAAAATAGTTTTAAAAATTCTATCAGTTTTCATCTTGCTTATTTCTGCAGGTTTTTGCCATTCTTTTCTCAGTCTCAAGTCTAAGTTCTGTTAAAGACCACTGGACATTTAAATAATGACTAGATACTAGTTTAGAACAAGGCTATTGATCCCACTCACTTTCATTTGCACTTTTTTAATCACATTTGGATGAGCACAGAGTAGAAACACAGCTGTCCTAGAAAAACTTCCGAGAACATTTCTGGAGAAAGAAGGTCTTGGGATTACAGACTCTGATCTTCATCTCTGGAAGAAGAGCATGTGAACTGGAAGCTGTACTCTTCTGAACTGCATTGCCAAGACACTCTTGGCCCTGGATGAAGAAGAAGGAAAAGCAGGTAAAAGCCACCTCCCCACCTTTCCAAGTCAACATTAGATGTAAATTCAATGTGTCTATGAGTGGCAATGACTCTTGCTAAGAGGATTTTGACCGCAGATACAGCCAATAACATATATTGAGGTTTCTGGCTGAGGATTAAAACCACTTAGGGTTTGATTGACAGCATGTTTGTTCAACTGATGTTTTAAGATCTTTATTTTTTTTTAAACAATATGAGATACATTTCATGTATATTTTTGGAACAAAACATTGAAATGCATTTTTGTTTGTATACCATCATGTGGTTTTGTTTTGGTTTATTTATTTTTACTTCCTCTTACTGGAAGTCCTTCCACTGTTGTTGTAGCATAAGTTGTGAAGACAGGAATTTACACTTGTAAATAATCAAAGCCTTCTGACCCATTTTAGAAATCCTAGTTCTTTCTGATAGCTCACGATTATGCATGTGTGACAATCAAATGGTGAGGTTCCACATAGACCAATGATTTGTCAGGCAGCTCAGGAGACCTGAAGGATATGGGATGATGCTTATTATAAAATCGAAAACTTCTGAAATCTGTCTTTGGTATGGAAGTGTAGAAAAAGTCAATGGTAGGTCATGCTGAGGCAAATGATAAATGACTGTTGCAGATTGTTTTTGGAAGGACTGAGGTCCTTCTTTACCCACATCAGCAGGTTTGAATCCATACCTGGCAGATACAAATTGGGATCCACAACGAAGCATTTAGAAAACTTGCAAGGCCCAGATGGTAGTGTTCCAGGCTAAAGCCTTGCTGAGATAGATTAGCCAGAGACGTTTCAATGAAAAAAATAGGTAGTATTTACAGCACAAACTGAGAATAAGTAGTACAGTCCAGTGGATAGGACACTAGTATGGAAGTAACAGAAGAGACATTATCTATAGTTTTGCTGTTGTTAGAAACTCTTGGATGCCTACGGTCTCAGCTAGGCCAGATATGTTTCCATCTGTAAAATGGAAATCATTCAATGTGATATCCATCGATACCAAGTACTAAGTATTATTTCTCCATCGAGGTATCTTCTGGGTGAGTGTTCTCCTCTGTTCATTGCAGATAGAGTCATGTTTTAGGTTGGCAAATAAAAATATTTAGATGGGTTTATAATACCAGATCAAAGACGTTCTTCAGAAAGAAAACGTTGCAAAACCTGACTTAACCTCAGTAGCCTCAGCAGCAGCAGGCTGCTAAGTTTGTAAACTAGAACTCATTTTCCTCTCTGACATCTTATTTTAAATCCATCATGAAGAAGGGATAAAACAACTTCTCATCAAGGAGGCGTCTGAGCAAGTGTGAGATGCCAAGAAAAGAATAGATTTGCTCTCTGCCACAGTTCTGCGTTTCGAGGGGAGGGACAGTGGACAGGCTGTAGAAGAAGAGATTGCAAGAGTAAGAGAGGAATAGAAACTATAAATCCATGGGCTTTTTCACAGTGAGAGCTTGCAACAATTTATTTTCTGAGCTGTTTCCACCGAATTGTTGAAGAGAGGTACTGGATCTAAAGGCTTAATCACTTGGAGTGGAGGCAGAAGATTGATCTGCCATAGCCTGGCAATGCAGAAAATTGTTAACGAGTTTGGCAACTTCTTGATCTGTATACAGGTGTGGTATTTTTACTGGTTCTTGCATTGTATATGCCTATATTTGCATTTGCAAGCAGGATAGCTTTTCTTTCAGTATTGTCAGCATCCCATTGAGAGGTCTTACAGTGCACAGTTATCAAATGTGCTTGTAATCACTAACAGCAAGTTAAAGGTGATCATTGTAATTTCATTAATTTGACGGAATTTTTTCTGGCATGTCACTTGTTCCCTATCAAAATAAATTACAAGGCCGTAACGCTCCACTGTGGTAAGGTGGATAACCACTTCATGGCAGGTGTTGAGCTGAGCTGAAAATTATTGCAACGTCAAAGCAACTATTTGGAACATTGGGGTTTAATCTATTAGTACACGGAATAGTGTGGAGGCTTTGCCCCAAAATCAACAGTGTATTTTATCCAAGTAAGAGGATTCTTACTGCAGGGATGGTTCGTTATTGATCAACATTTTCCCCCACCCTCTCCCTCCTCCCAAAGAAAACAACAGCTAAGAGTAAAAGGGTTGTAAAGGGACTAAAACCTTTGGATTGACTACAGGGCAACTCTATGAACTGGATGGGATCTTGCAAGGCTGCCTGTATGTGACCTTCCAGCTAACTGTGCTCTGGAACAGCTAGGTTCTTGATCCAGGGCAGGAGACACAGCAGTTGGGAGTTGGCCAAAGGCTGCAGCTTGCTGACCTGGCTCGTGCCATTACTGTGTCGTTTGCAGTAACAGCAGGAGATCAACCCCATTCCACTTGGGGACTTCCCCATGCCAGAGAAATCCCTAAGGAAGTAATTAAGCTGCAACAAGCTTCATAGTAACTTGCATTTTAGCTTCTGATCTAACTTTATAAGTGATGATTGAAAAGTAGGTAGAATACTGCTGATTTCCTCCATAACAGTAAGGGGATTTACTTTGTTAATGTTTTTTTCCTAGGTCTTGAGAAGATAAGTTATAAACATTGTAAACATTATAGATGAGCATTTTAAACACTAGCTGTTTATGCAAAAATATGCAAATATGTGCCTATATTAAGTCAACTGGTAAAAATAATTAGTACTTATTATTGTTCTTTAAGTTTATGAAGTGACCTAAGTCTCTTACAGACCAAATACAATGAAAGATTTTATTCTTGAAACGCTGCTGTTCTTTAGAGACTCAATGCCCTACAGAACTCTACAGGTTCCCATTGCGTGGTGACTGAGGTGCCCCAGGTCTGGGCGTGCAGCATCTCTTGAGCACGCCCTTTCTCATAATGTCTCGTGTACATGCCTAATATCAGCGGAAAGAATAATCTATTCTTTGAATTTGTGTGTCTTTAGGTAGCCAGGAAGGTGGTTTCAATTTGACAAAGAATACTCTTGCGCGTTTATAGAATATAGTTTATAGCACAATTTTATTTGAACGCATCTTCTGCATATTGAATGTTTCACTTCTGCTACCAGTGATTGTATGCCTGAGCTATGGGAAAGTGATTGGGGAAGTGGGGGAAAGCAGGAGTGTACTGGAAAAAAAAAAAATTTAGTGTCTCCATGGCAGGTATCTCCTGGTGGAGGACAGACTGCCCGTATCACCTTTCATCAAGGAAGAGGAAAAATGGGAATACTCGGAGTGCTTTGTGCTTTCATTACCAGTAGCTCATAAGTGCAGCTGGATGATAGAGCTGTGTCATGTTTCAGTTCATTTCTGGTTTGAAGCCCTTTAGTCTTTGTACAGTTCCAGTAATGTCACAGATTCGCTGCATGTCTTTAGTTTTTGCTGCCCGGAGAGCTTTACTGTGCTTTTTTCCCCCTGTTTGTTTTGCAGCTATACCTGTTTGCTCTAAATCAGCTTATAAAATTTTGGTTTGTGTGTAAGTCTGGCAAGAGAAGAGGGGCGCTTCAAATAAAAAAAAGTAATTAGTGATTTAGGATGCATGCATCTGGTAAGATTAGCTACTCTCTGAGCTTTTCTTATATCCAGACAATTGAAAGTGAAAGAACAGAATTAACAATGACCAACTTTACCTCCTCTGAGAATTGAACTGTATGTGTATGTGCTCCAAATGATTATTCTGACACTAATTTATAGGTATGTCTTCCTATAGCTGCATTTTATTGTTGCATGTTCGTGCACGTTGCATGTGCTGGAAATCTAGTATTGGTTTCAGATGAGGACACGTGTTCTCTTAGTGGGACATTTTAGGTACATCTCTAATAGCTGCTCCTAAAAAGAAGCTTAAAGGATGTTGGCTGTGGTTACAAAACTCAACTCGTGTTCTGAGAGATTCTTCCAAATTTCGCAATGGTCCAAATCCACATCTTTCTCTTCCCAGACAGTAGAGCTCCAGAAACGGGTGTGATTTGACCCAAAAGAGCATGTTTGGTTCAGTGCTTTGCTCATTTAATTTCTTCTGTCCCAAACCACTTCAGTGAGGTTCAGTTTACTCATGCGAGATATTCTATCCCTGCGGTGGAGAAATTCACCCGCTTCTGATGTGGAACAGATACAGAAAGCCAACTGCCAACATGTGTTTGTATAAATACATATGCTGGTGTAGTGATCCCTTTGTAAACATCTGTACTCGAGAACCTTGTCGGATTTTGAAAGCTCTTTGGAGGACATGGGGGAGGATCTTTAACAGAATTCTGTCTTGCGAGATGTCCAGGCACAGATATTTTTTGATACTTTAAGGGAAATCACACTGTTTGCCTTAACCCAACATTTTAGGTGAGACAAACAATTCAACAGTATGTTATCCCAATAATAATTCAACAGCACGGCAATATATATTGGAGCAACTGTAGGCAATATTTTGAAGTTTCAGCTAAATTTTAAAATTGATTTTTCGAAGTACTGAACATCTCCCGGGTAGGTCAGTAAGACTGTCAAACTCTTTAATTTCTATATGTTATCTCAAATTAAAGCATTACACCGTGCCTGTCGGTCGCCTTTTGAGTCAGATTCTGCTCAAGCTTCAGCACAGGCAGTCGGTGTCGATGGTGCACCAAAACTGTTTCTTGCATAAGACGCTTTCTGTGGTAAAGGCACTACTGTTGGAACTGGTGCGTTCAGTTGATGCACAATTTGTAGACTCAGAATTTACAATAATTATGTGTTTTGAGAGCCTTCCAAGAGCTAATACATACCAAAGTTTGTTTGGAAAGACAGTGTTAAAACTCTAGCAGTGTCACAGCAGTTATATATCAACATATGAGTCAGCTCAGAGCTGACCCAGTAGACATCCTCTACTGTATGGTTATCATCACGTTCTGCAGGTCCTGGAGATCTCTTGATGAAATCTTGACCTGCCAGCTTTGTGTAGCTTTTGAGATCCAATGCAATGAGAGCAAAATGGAAGGGATATCTGTTGTGCATAGCATTTCTGCACGTACTGTGCCATTCCAAACCTGGGGGAGAAAAAGGGAATGTCCCGTAAGACAGAGCAGCTGAAACCAACAAAATCATCATTTCCTTGTTCCTGTTCATGTCATTACTCTTCAGAGTGCTTTTTGCCAGCCTCAGCAAATACACAAGTTCATTATGGATGCATATTGTGGATAGATTATTTTTGTTTTGCTTTTCACTTTTCTTTAAATGGTAAAGGGGCCATGACAGTTTTTAGCTTAAGATGAGGAGACCCTACCCTTAAGATGTTGAGAAATGTTGGGACCTGATCCATGGTGGAGGCTCTGATACTGTTTTGTGTTTATGTCACAGTAGCGTCCAGCAGATGCAGACCACTGCAGATAACGTCAGGCTCCTGCAGCATCAAAGCAGAAGGAAAGTGGGAGAAGTAGAAGATGGAATTTTGGCCTGAAGTCTGGTGGTATGCTTTCTTTCCTTTTTTTCTAAAAAAACCCCAAAATAGCATCTTAAAACTAATTAGTGCTGCTTCAAATAGAGATGTTAGCCAAACATCAGCCTCTTCTGGTGGTGAGGATAATGCCCGTGTATGCTAATGTTAAAACGTGTGCATGCAGTAGACAGGGTGAACTTCCTGAGAATGTATTGTACTAAACAAGAATGCATGTTTTAAAGGGTGGTGATGGGAACTTATATGGTGTAAACAACAACATTTCCACCTGTAGATTACAGACACAGGGCATAAATTACATACAGTCTCTCATATGCACAGTTTTGTGCCCATGTACTTGGAGATAGTGTAGGGGCCCACGTTAATGGTTGCTTGTCTGTAATCAGGGGTTGTCTAGTGATTTCAGCTTGTCTGTGATACAAACCTGAAAAAAGGAATTCTACTAATAAAAGAAAGTCCAACAAATTATTAGAGTTGGAGGGAAATTAAATTAATGGATATTTTTTTTAACCTACATACGCTTGTAGAAGCTGTATTAGAACATCAGTCTTGTGTGCACCATTTGAAACAGCAAAAATTGTCTTGTTCATTGGAGAGCAACCACTGCATTTGCATTGTGTGGGATGGAGGTCAGCGTAAGACTACAATGAGTGCCGTGCCTCGGAATGAATTACAGTTTTGAGGGATAGGTTCTGTATACTTATTTTTGGTTTTGGCATTTAATGCCTTCCTCCCATTCAAATATGTGGGAGGAATCAAATGTCAAAATCTTCACTATGTATGATATATAATTTCTCTCTTGTATTTCAGTGGGAGGAACATCAGACCCCAAAATGATTATGTATATACTGGTAAAGAATACATCACTGCATATTTTAATGTCAGTTGTGGGAATTGCAGATGGGGTAAAATATTGTTGTCACCTTTCCCCCTTCTGAGTTTCTGGTTGTGTTTTTCCATGTACTCTTGCTGGATGCCAACAACCCAGAACTTTAATTCTGTGTCCTGAACTTTGGTCTTGGCCAAAGCAAAACTCTAGAGATGAATGTCCCATGACTTCAGAATCCCAATCCAGATCTAGGTTCAAAGAATGAAACGTAGTATTTGTAAGCAGAGCTTTATATACTTGAAACAATTTGCAAGTCATCTTGAAAATTCCCCAATATACGCAGTAATAACGTGCCTATTTTACAGTTGGAAAAATAGAGTCATGGGGAGGCTAAAGGCCTACTCACACTTTACAACGAATCAGTGGCAAAATTTATGGGAGCTCAGGACTCCACAGCTCTGATTCTTAAGAACAACTGAGGTTCAAGGATTCACAACCTTTTTGTGCTAATTATATTCTCAAATAAGGTGTCAGTTTAAATTTTGGTGTCAGTTACAGTATGATTCCTGAAGTCACATGAAATAAAGTAGAGGAAGTGTGCGTGAGACACCAAGGTGGATATGAGATAAATATTCTACATCCCAGCAGCACAGACTGCAGACAGCTAGCAGGTCCTTTTCTGAAGTTTCTCTGGCTAACTCTTGCTTACACCTTGAGAGGGTGTTGTCAAAACCTTGTCCAGCAAACGATGCTAGGGAAGTCAGGACCATAATAGGGTTTGGATGGGCTCCTAAGTCTGTTTGCATTGTTCCAGATGCTGGAGAATGCACAGAGTAGCAGAATGGAGAGGAGAAAGTGGCAGCCCTCCTCTTGTGGGCTTTGGGTTTTACGCTACGCCTCGTCTGGGCTTAGCTCGCCTCCACACTGTGCTGCCTTGTGGTTGCTGTTTGTGTGCTTGGTTTTAGATATGAACTTCATTCATGGCCCACGAGACAAGGCCAATCACTTAGCCTGCACCTACAGTTTGTAGTGGGCGACCGAAGCCATGCAGAAACAGTAAGAAATGAAGCAGGACAGATATTGTCCTGCTCTGTGCCTCCTTATGCCTTGATTAAAACAGTGGTTCTAAACAAGTTTTGTGGATGGGGCCTGATCCAAAGCCTATTAGAAAGGAATGAAAGTCCTGCATCAACTTCACTGGGGTTTGGATCAGGCCTTATGTGTCTGTTCTTACTCCCAGTGAAGTCTCCGGGAGTTTTGCCAGGGATTCATTGGGAATCATTTGACTTCACTGGGACCAGGACTGGGTCCAAGATGAGCAGACACAAGGGGAATGAACGGTCGTCTTGACCGTTTCTAATTCTCTCTAAAGGCTCCACAGCAATGCAAAACGGTGTAAAGCAGCTTAAATAATTACATATCCTAGGAACAGTGATGAGAATTCTAAGCACATGCAGTCTTATTGAATGTTATCAAGGTTCCCTAGTAGTTAATTTGATTAAGTGGGGCTCCCTGAATGCTTTTTTCTAAAAGTGATTTACAAAGTGTTTTAATATGAAGAGTTTCCAAAGGCTCTTGGATGTCAAAGAAGAGCTATTAATCTTTATATTAGCATTTTGAAAAACAGCATGTGTTCCTTGATTAGCTGATATTTGTTTGCATTCTTCTTTTCTACGGAGACTTATCGCTTTGACCTTTTTTAGTATATTGTAGCTTTTTTACATGTAGGAGCAGAATCTTTTCATGTTCATAAACTGGAGTTAATCTGGCTTTTCACTGGTGCAAACAGGGGCTGAAGCCCTCAAAGAATATTGGAAAACCTCAGATGTGAGTTTTAATAATCTTTACCTCCTGAAACGCGTTATTGATCTAGGTAACACACCGTACGTACGACCATCTTGGACAAGGCACGGTGGGGCCAGCCCTGTGCTGATCGCCGCTCTGACTTCAGCAGGAATGGCCATGTGCGATGAAGGATTTCTGCCTGCTGCCTCTGGTAACAAGAAACTCTTACTAATTCAAATCGAGCAAAGCAGACAGGATTGGCCTGGTGGGCAGGTTATAGGCTTTGCCTTGCAATGCAGATATGCTTTCATTATTTTAAGTAGCTGTAAAGTGTGCTCTCTAAACAGAAGAGTAAGAGACACTACTTTATGTGCTGTGTGCTACCGGAATTCCTTGTGTATCATGGTGGTTTTTTACTATAGCTTGGGAGTGTATTCATTATTGACATTTCTGCTCTGTGTGTGTGTGCAATTAAAAAAGCCCTGTAAGCCAACACAGCGTCAGACCGACACTTTCAGCTGCTTGGGACTGAGAGTGGGGCTGGAGGTTGTAAACAGTAGAGGTATTGTGCACTGTCAAGCAGAGGCAAAAAAGAAGTATCATAAACATTAATAAAAAAGGGCATATTTGATAAGATTGTGGCAGGAACTGCAAGACAATGTCGCAGAAACTAATAGCAAAGTCAGAGTCCAGAGTTCCACCACGTGCACTTGTTCTAAAGTAAATTTAAAAAGTACCAGGCTTGGTCGCCATGGTTAGGAGTGTTGACTTGTTGCTTTGAGATTTTCAGTGTCATTATATTGGCTCTACATTGTCAGGTGAGAACGTTTAAATTAAACATTGTTACTGGATTGCCTTATAGTATTTCTGCTAGGAAAAAAAGGAAAGAAAAAAGAAACCACTCAATTAAGGTTCTGCTGCCAATTATAATTCTGACATCTTGTGAAAGAAGACATTGTGAACACATTACCTCTTTTATTAAGCAATATTATGGGCCTTTCCCATTATTCATTAATAATTTGGATTCTGGAGAGCCCAGTTGTGATGGAGGCTTTAGTACAACAGTCGTATCTTCGCTTGCAGCTGAGCACCTAATCCCCGGCAGCCCCAAGCAAGCTGTCTCGAGGCCATCAGAGCTGCAGCTGGAAAGAGTTGGTGTCTGCAAGAAGGCTTGCAGAGGGTGACGAGGTGGGGCCTGGCTGAGGGGTAGCCCCATATTTGAGTGTATAAAAGAACCCTACCAGATACTTTGCATTTTTAGCATGTTTTTGATTGCATTTCAGGTTTTTGTTGTGTCAGTCTACTTTCTTTTCTCTCCTTTTGTCTGCACAGTTCTGCTTATTGGTATGTAATTATTATTTTTTTTATTATTTTTTTTTTTGTTACTGTGCCTTCCTGTTCAAATTCTGGTTGTCACCAGTTTGGTCTGTCCTAACTTCTGGCTTCTTGCCATCTCAGCTCTCGTACTCTCTTCTGACCTTGTGTTTCATATACCTAAGCCGTAATGTATTTCTTTCTTAACCTCCCTGCCTTCCCGTCTTCATCCTCAAATATTAGATATGTTAAATCTGCATATGAATTTATACTCGCACATAAATCGGGAAGATAAATGATTATTACAATGTGGAACTTGAAAATAAATAACATATGTGCTTTTCCCACCCTTGTAGGGAAATTTAGGTGGTTTGTGTTAGCACGCTAGCTTATATTTGGTTAAAATAAGCACTTTACCTAACCCGTCGACCCTAGTCCCAATCCCTGTTCCCTGGGGGATTTGGGTTTGGCTCAGAAAACGCCATATAAAGGGTAATCTTCTCGCCTCTGCCAGCAGAGTGCTGCCTTAGTCTGATAGTCATCTACTTAACTGGCTTTTTTAAAGTGCAGAAATGCGTGTTGGGTTGGGCCTGCTAATGGTGCGTAGAGTTTTTCCTGTAGTAAGCCCTAAGACATTTTTTAACAAAGCTTGAGGACTGTTATTTTTGCAGAGCATTTGTGCAGACAACTAAGTAATGGTGGGTGAATTCCCACATCCCCAAAGTTAGGCTGGAATTTTCTACACCCAAAAAACCTTTGGATCGGCCGCAAGGCAGTAACACAGCACGTCACAACTGGCGTTGTCAGCTCTCGAAAATTTTTGGGATGCTGCCACAGATCCCACAGCCTTTTGGCTGACCCATCACTGGCCATGTACAGCAGGGATAGCCAGCTTTTGTACAGGGGCCGCTGTATTCCCAAGGAGGTATTTGGGGCAGACCAGATACAGCCACGTTTATGCACTTGAGTTTTAGAAGCCTTCCAGACTCAATCTGCACACTCTTTCCCTTTCCTGTCCCTCTCCAAACAGCAATATGCAGACATGCTTGCCATGTGGTTGCCCTAGTTGAGGCTGGATACGATGGGGTTGTGGGCCACCACTCGCCACTGGGCCGTCGCTTGGAATTCCTGGTCCACATCAACTCTTCTTGCAGGGTGCCCATAGGTGGTGTACGCAAGAGCTTTCTCTCACAGCTAGATTTACTCAAGTGTGACAAAAAGCCTGATGCCATATGGGATTTTCATTCACAGTAAGAATTTAGTACTATGTCCTGTCTGTCACGTAATTAGCTGTTATTTATTTTAATAGAATGCATAACGCAAGGACTTATTTTTGTTGTGTAAGGGACTTCAGTTGGCCTTAAATCCATAGGGAAGAGGAAAAAAATACACATCTACCAGCAGTAATAAAGTGCTTTTGTTTCCCTAAAATTATTACTATTTGAAGTCCGATATGCCAGATCTGGTATATTGCAGTGAAGGTTGCACTGGGACTTCACAGTTATTTACTAGGTGATTATTTAGAGTCACTTTCTTTTTAGTCAATTGTAACATTTTACATTTTTGGGGCTTGACTGGGATACTGCATCACACTTGCTTCTAGCTGCGTTCCAATAATCTCTGTGTGACGTGGAGCCAGAAAGGCCTATAAAAGCAGCTGTTGCTTTCATTAAAGCCATTACAAAGGTCTAGTTGTGGTGTCCCCAATAATAATTCTGATAATTGGTTGTTAATTTTAATTACTCACCAGATGAATATCTTGATAGGAGAAACAGGTATACATGTTCAGTCAACCAAAATAAACATATTTTCGGTACTAACTGGCCATTTGGGTAATGTGCTAAATGTAGTAATACTGTGCAGTGATGATTAATTTATAATCCTCATCAATTCAGTGGGAGCAGGATATATTTAATGTGATGTCATTGTTTAGATAGCTCCTTTTAATGACTTGTTTATATACATATGTTCAGTGTTACAAGGTGGTGAGCACACATTTTTTAATACTGGGCCAGTTGCATGCTCCACTTGTGAAGCTGTTTTTCAGGCAGAAGTTGCCCAGCGCCTTCAAATTCCTGTTTCACTCTGATCTCTAGGTCTTCAGCATGGTCAGACCAGTAGCAAGGCACTTGGTCTTCTCCATATTGTGAGGTACTCAGTCACATGATGGGTGGCTGTCAAGTTTTAATGGAAGTAAAATATAATCAGAAAAGTTTGTTATCTGCCTGGGGGCATAGTGTAGGTGCAAGAAGCAACACCAAGTGGAAAAGAGATGACATCTTCAGTTTGCCAACTTTAAGTCCTGGTTTCATTGCAGTCATGTAGGCAAGGCTCAGGAGACATTAAAAGAACATTGCTGAAGGGAGCAAGATTGTAGGGGTTCTGAGTTAGTAACATGGGCCTTTGGGAACTACATGCCAGAATGTCCTAATAGTTGGCTAAAACAAGTGCACTTTCATTTCTCTTCACCTTTGCCTTGTTTTGTTTGGAGAATCCTGTCTTTCACACTCGCAGCGCTGAAATGAGGAAAAAAGCTTTATATTCTAGTTAGCACTGAATAATGTGTGCTGTATAAGGACCATTCTGGATGCTTCTACCTTCGCCCTCTATTGGATGGAATTAAACTCAGTTGGGTACCACATCTCAGCCTACAGATGAGGATGTTTCTTATGTTCAAGTGGTGAGATGCAAGAAGGTGAGTGCACTACGTGGCTATAGTATACATAAATGTTCACATATATATCATAACATGAATATGCAACAGAAGAAATAGAAGAACTACTTTGGGTCTGTAAATAGCACCGCACATGTGGGGAGGTTGGGGGTGATGTTTCTTTTTACTCCAGTTATAACTATGTGTGCAACACATGTTGTTGCCAAAAAGTAGAAATACGGTTAATTTGTTATTACAGGCAGGCAGATTAGTCAAGTTGCAGAATGGCTGGGATGTGCGGAGCAATAGCAGAACTGGATTCTTATGAGCTGTTCTCAGTTTTCCTAAACATTTTGTCCTGTATTGACTTGATCAACTGTGGTTTGCAGTCAACAGAGTTGTTCTCCATATACTCTCTTTATACATTCTTATTAAACATTTTCAACACCTTTTCGCCTTGACTGGGATATTTCAAACCTCTCTCATTCCTCCATGCAAGTGAGCAATAATCATGTCAGCTGATCACAAAGAAGGTCAGAATTTATTTCCTACTCCAAACTAAAAAGATAAGTAAACATAAACCACAGGAAATTCTAACCTTAACAGTAACTTTCTCCTCTTTGATTCTGTTGTACACCTTTGTCCTTTGAAGTCTAGGCAAGTAGATGGAGGCTGTGGCAGAAAGATACGAAAATATTTTTGAGAATGAAAGTTCATAGTTGAGGGTATTTTACAAAGTCTGGATTCCTCAGCAGGAATGGTGTATGCTAACAGTTCCTTCAATGTGCTGATTGAATTTCAGTTCAAAATGTGCTAATTTTGAGTGAGGTCATGTATCAATTAAGAAAGTCACAAACTCCTTAGGATAATCTAGCCTCAATATTTTGTGCATCTTCAACATTGTTAAAAGGGGAGAATCAGTAGTCCCATGTTCTACTTGAGATGTGAATTGGAGAGAGTTCAGTGGTGAATATGTGCATGGAATTTAAAGCCCTTCCGTTTGACCACCCTGGCTCTAGAGAATACCTAATCTGGGTGGAAACACATGATGCTGGAGTAACATATTTGCCCACTTCCTCTAATGGCTGAAATTCAAACCTAACTTTTTACTGGAAAATGAGCACAGTGGTTCTCACTCTAAAGTTTTGGTTATATATTGGCTTTTGAATATTGATTATACAAGTTCTACTTGTCTATTAGTATGTGAAAATACAGTCACATCAGGAGACATGGGGTGTCCACATTTTACTTCTGTTTTTTTACAAAATACCTGTAGCTTGCAAATATTGCTCATGGTGCAGCTTTGAAAAGGGTAGGCTGAACATGGTTTTGGGTTGCAGAAAGTGCAGTCATGGTCCTCGAGAATAAATGAGGTGTCACTGCAGAACACCAGCTACAGCAACCAGGGGCACTTTCAGCCCTGTCTGGGGTCTACTGCATGGTCAAAAATTATTTATATGAATATTCTCACAGAGCACGCAAACAGTGGAGGTTACTGCTGACAGATATTTGGGCCTGCCACTGTTGAACATTAATCTAAGCACACCTCTTTATCCATACATATCTAATATGCAAAGTAGCTACAAGATCCTCTCAGTTCAGATCACTTGCAACCACTGTATACTTTCATGTTTCCAGTAACAGCATTTTTTTTGTTATGAAGTCATATTTAAAATGCGATGATTCAATACAAGCAGATAGATTTTTAGCTCAGTGTGCAGAGATTTAACTGCCGTTTCTTATTGATGCTAATGCAAGTCAGGTGGCTAATACCCTGTACAGCTCACTGAAGATTCGCCCCAAGATGCCTTGTAAATTGCTTTTCATTGAAAGCACATTCAAAATTCACTTTTCTGTGTATGGTTATTGCTACAGCAGTCTTAGTATAGATATTAAGCTTGTCACTGAAGAGAAATCATAAAGTCAAACAGGGCTTTTAAAGAAAATCTCATGCAATAAAATTTTAAACTCCAGTTGATCTCTTGAACTGAAGCATTTCTCCACTGAAGGTCGTGACTGGTGCGCATTACAGTTGGCTCTGCACCTACGCTGCTTTGTCCTTTCCGTTTGGCACAACCCAACTTCACGTGCATTTGCAGCCATGAGTATTGCAGGATCAGATTTGGTTTCCCCCATTTAAAAAGAAAAAATGTCTTCATGCGGGGATAAATGACCTCCCAGACTATAATGCTTAATTATAAAGAAGTTTGTTTTCCAGCTGATCAGTATGTTAAGCCATATAGCACTTAATTTTCCTCCTTCTTTCAACTATACAGTTCTACTGATGTTCCCTGCTTTGGAGTAATTACTGTTTCAGATGGTTGGGCTCTGCTAAACGTAGCTCTACAGCTTTCTTAGGGCTGTGTTGATGATTACTAGATATAAATGGATTGTTAATTTAGAGCCAGTAAACTAGTAACCCAGTGTGCCGCTGCTTGAAGATGAACTATCAAATTGACCATGTATCTTTCTGTGGACCATACTGCTCCTCTCAGAGAGAAGCTGCAGAGGACAGTAGTAACTTCCTCTGCCCACCTGCCTCTTGTGAGGGTCAAGGTCTGGTACAGGAGATAAAATTACCCTTATAGCAACATAACAGAGGTTGGCTTAGGTGCCTCTTTTCAGTGGACATTAGAACAGGCATTTCTGCAGTTTCTTTGTGACTTGAGGATCTTTCTGGCTTTGGAAATAAAGTCCTTTCTGAGCACCCTGTGCCCTTTTATGGGTCTGGTGAAAACCTAAGTCTACAAATGGTATGATGCAAATGGTTTTTAAGTTCTTTAGCGCAGCAATCTAATATTTTTACTCCCATGCTTTCTGCAAGTGTGGTGTGGGTTTGTTCTTTTAGAGGGTCTGTGACAATATTGTTGACTGTTCTGCAAAACAAGGATGCTGCTTGTGTTGGTTGTTAAGAATAATGGGTTGGCAGGAGTAGTCTACAATTACCTATTTTTTCAGTAAAGACAGCAACATCAGTAACGTACTCTCTACTGTCCCATCCATCTGCATCAGACTTAAGAGAGCCACTTCTGAGTTTTGAGGGGAGGACCCTGTCATGATTTGTGGTGTCGAATTTTATGATGTGAAGTTCCAGAGAGGGGAAGGAGAAAGAAGCAAATGTATGGATTTGTACTAGGGAGTTAAATCTGTGGATGATGCAACACTGCTCATTTGAGGCTATCTTGATTGTGTGTGTTTGCCAGGTCCCTAGACAGCGCAGGTTCAGCAGAGGAAGGTTTAGTAACCTCTACCACCAGGACAGAAGTTGCTTGAGAGATAGCGAAGTTATGCAGCCTGATTTCTTCCGTTCAGTTGCTCCTGTATTTTTCTGCCTTCTCTGTTTTCACAGGGATTGAACTACGTATGAGTCCTTAAACTTTCCTGGCTAACTTTTCCTTTTCAGTCAAGAACTGTTTTAAAGATATGAGAACATCTACTCAACTGAACTCCAAGTCTGTTGTTTCAAAGGATCATAGAGAAGAAGGTGGAAGAGACCTTGAAAAATTACCTAGCTCATCCTCCTGGCTCAAGTTGGACTCAGCTATATCAAAGTGTTCAGGATGTTTTTGCATTTGTGACCAGGTATTAAAAGACACAGCTTTTAAAGGGGAAGGGCTTTAAAGTCCAATGTGACTGGAGTTGTTTCTCACCTATTAATTTTTTCTCCCACGGAATGTGTGTTAGAGCTGCTTAAATGCCTTATACTATTTGCTTGCAAGCCGAGTATATCTCTCAATGCCTATTAAATAAATCCCAGTGGTAAACTGTGACTGAGAGGGGAAAGCCAAATGAGTGAAGACCTGGAAAATTAACTTATGAATAGCCTCATTGACTTAGAGGTACAAACCTCTGAACAGGCAAATGAAGAAGCGCATAGTGTAGGTCAGTACCTGCCCACAGAAATTGTTTATGCATGTGTCAGATGTCCACTTTCTCCCACACACCTTGTTTCTGAAGCTGCCACCATGGATTAATTCTCCTCCATGCATTTCAAGCATCTTGACTATTAATTTTGCTATCTACTGTGTAAACTTATGTGTTAGTTCAGCTCAGCAGGGTAGTGTGCTAAGAAAGACTCTTTTTCTTCTTTTCACTTTTAAAGGATATTTCTACTTGCTTGTCCAAATAAAATACTTTATTTTTACAAAGCTATGCAAGAAACTATGATGGTTTCAGGAGACCTATTCTGAGAAGGTAACTTAGCAGGAAGATTTTATTTTTCCATGCAAAACCCCCTGTTTTTTTCCTTATTTGGATGAAGAAGAAATAAAATTTGTCTACATCTTTTGCAAAATGTAGGTAATGGTTTTGTACCACAATAAGCACTTCAGAAGAATGGAGCAGATTACCAGCTGTATCAGTGAACACTTTCATATTTTTTTTGGACTAGTGCTGGGACTGTCTCATTTTTGTAGAGGAAAAATAAGTTTTGATTTGGAAAACCAAGTTGCACAGACTACAAGCCTACATATTCATATTTTAATAAAGACATTCTTCTCATGGTTGAAGCTTGTTTAAACCCACCATTGAAGTCTGGATTTGTTAGATTGATGCTGGAACGGAAACTGGGAATAAGCCTTGGCCATGATGTAACCAAAGATCACTGATCTCAGGGAAAAAAATCTTCTCTTCTAAATTTGGGCTAGAGTAAGCCCAGTGTGAGCCAATATATATACACAATATTAATGAGACTTTTCCTGCTAACTGAGGGACTAATAAGTGGTAACAGTGTACTTGGCCACTGTCTATCAGACTAGAGGCCTTTCCTCTAGTGGCTAGAAGAAAAATTATTTTTTTTTCAGCTCTACATAAGAGAAAGTAACTCACACACATGCATTCCTGTATTAATTTTTTTTCTCTGTAACCATTTGAATATGGTTTCCCTTCTTCTAACTGAACTTCATTTTCATATATGCTTGATAACTAATCAGCAGTTATAGGATTAATTCCACGTTACCTTCATGACATGGCTTGCCAGAGTTTTTTCTGCTGGCAGCTCTCTCTTGAAGAGATGTTCCAATGCACAGAGGAGAGCATCAGGTGAGGGCCTGTGGTTTACACCTTGTGTGGCTGTTAAGCAGAGATGGAATGGTCTTTCAGGAAGGAACATAGTTTTCTTCCTCCTCATATACCTTGAATACCACAGTCCTATTAGACACGCGGAATGCCTGCACGCTTTATCTTTGGGGGGGAGGGGGGGAAGAGAGGGTGTGTTGGAGTGTCAACATCTCTGAAAATGGGGAGTTCAAACCTCATAACCTGCGTACTGTCCGGTGTTTGTGCATAGTTTCTGCACTGCACGTTGTGGTGCAGTGCACATACTTCATAGTAATAACTGGTAATAAAGCAGTCAAGGACAGGGGAAGGTACCATGCATGTCCTCATAGCTCAGGAGAACGGGCTTTGCATAACTATAATATAACCCTACGACTAAAACGAGTCTTGTGAAATTTTCTTTTCCAGAATGTCATTCAAAATCTCGCTGGCTCACCAGCACTTGAATTCCACCGTGGTTTGTCATTAACACTGTCTGGGGGGAAAAAACCCAAAAGGCTACAAGAGTCTGAAAAGTCCTGTCCTATGCGTATGCAAATGGTGAGTTCTCAGTTGGTTCATAATACTGCATGGGAGGAGGATGCTGAGCTGTAATTATCATGAAAACCAGGGCTCAGAATTTCCTGAATATTGTGGGTTTCAGTTCCCAACGATAATATGGCATTAGTGTGTTTTTTTGCACTGAATGTTGAGTATGCAGGCAACTGCTCTTCCTTTATACTGGTGGAAATAGTCAACTATATATAATTAGTAACATTCAATCCGCTCTCCAAAATGCCAGAGCTTGCCTGGGTCTCAGATTGTCAAGGTTTATTGCAAGCAGTCCAAGACCAGAGAGTTCAATTAGAAAATTAACTTATATGTTATTTTACCATATTAGAGAGTTGATTTCCTTCCAATTTGAAACAGATGATACATTGTTGTAAAGGGTTGGGGTTGCACTTAATATTCTCCTATAAAAGAGGTAAAGACATACAAGACTTTTCCGCTACATTGGGTTAGGGCTTTAAAAATAATATGCTTTTTACAAGCCTAACTGCAGTTTTTATTCCTCTGAGTCACGTGTGCATGGTGGAAACCATGTACTTTCAGTGCTTCTCAAAGCATAAAATGTGCAATAAAATTTTTTAAAAAGAATTTATACTATGTTTAGCTTTGCAAGGGAAAAAAAATCTAGTAAGTTTAATCTAATGTCATTAAATGTTGTGGTTTTCAGGTAATTTGTAATCCAGAAACCTTTAGTATTGGGGGCTAAATGGTAACAGAAAATTAAAGCAATAAGGAACACTGAAAAATTACCGGGATTACATTTCGTGAGGCTAAATATTGACTATTAAAATGTTTGTACTTCCAGTAAAGTGGTGTGACTGTTCACTCACCACATATCTAAACTGAACCTGTACCTTTCTAAATGTTTGAATTGTAAGTTAAATGGACCTCCCACCTTGGTGACCTTGCTTCTGTAGATGGCACCGTGAAGCAACGGATGAAGGGAAACGAACTCTTGGGCAGAAACAACATCAGATGGAAGTTCAGTAGGAGCTGCTTCGGGCAACATGCCATCCTGAAACCTTTCTTCAGAGAACAGTCAGGACAGCTGAGCAGTCCTAAGTAGCGTCTAGCTTGCAGTGTGTTTGCCCATGTGGCTCCCTTTCTCAGAAGCGAGTCAGTATTTCTGCTGGGGCTCATGCAAGGAGGCAACCATGGATCTGAGACATGCCCTGATTTCATTTAATTTTTTTTGGGTGTGTGTGTGGGGGGATCGGTGTCAGCTTTTACTGCTTTTATATGATGTGGCACTTCAGCTAGTCAAAACAGCTCTGGGGTTCATTAAGAACATAAATAGACTGATTGTTGAAGGTTTACTGTAGGAAGCAATGACACCCATACGGGGCCAAGTGGATGCTTAGAGGGTGTGATGAGGAAAGAGAGAGAAACCTTTTTTTCTAGGCCTTAATGTGTATAAGGCCGGTTGTGCTTATAAAGTAGCTGAGTGGATGAACTGTTTGAAGGAGTGTGCCAGTAGCATTACCTTTTTTGGGATAGAATAAAAAGATATTTCAAATAGGAGGCAGATGAATAGACTCCCGAGCCTTTGTGGAACCCCTCTAGAACAGTTTCTTTGAATCTTTTAGAGTTTGCTTCGTCATTGCTTCCCAAGGGTGAATTCAGTAACAGAGTACCCCGTGATACAGAGCATAGAGCACCTGGAGGCATATTATGAAAATAAAAATAACTCCGTATCTAACCTATTCTCATTATCTCCCATAACAGCAATATCTGTCTGCAAATTTTATTTCACTTGGGGAGTTCAGATTACCAACTTTCCAGCACTTTTTACCAGTTCTATCCAAAACCAATCCTGGTTTTTATAAGTTAATAAATGGATAGAGTACTTTTAATAAGGGGACCCTGAGAAGCCAAAAAAACTGGGAAAGGAAATCAGGGAAAATTATCAATCTGTTGAGTGTATGATGTTGCCAAATCCAAATAAGAAAATAAATCTTGATGCCCAGAATCCACCTTTTGGACAAGCAGTCACAGTCCGATGGAATTCTGAGTAATCCCTCTGCAGGAATTACTCGAATTCAATTTGGTGCTTTCCACTTCTGATACACGCTGGAAGCAGGCAGTTTTAAATAACAGGCTTGAAGCATGCACTGTTACTACTCCAAGCAGTTACACACGCACATCAAAATAAAGAAAAATATATCAGTTACCACAGCTTTGTGCCCAGGAGGGAAAAATTAAATATTTTTATATGATGTTAGAATGCCATAACTGAAAGGGTTTGGTTTGTTGGTTGTGTTTTTTTTCTTTTCCTATCAAGAAAAGCATACACCGGACTGTTAAATAAGAGAATGGTGTTTCCCTAAGTACTCATATAGCTGGTTTTTTTTCAGTTTTCTTGGTGAGGTTCATGTTTTCCAGTAAGAAAGCAGCAGTGTCTAGTGGTAAATGATATAACCAGAGAACATATCTTAGACCTTGGTAACAGAACCTTTTCACTGGATAATGCTTAATGTATCATACTAAAAAGGAGAGCAGAATTTGTTCCATGCATTTCTGTCTTTCAGAAGGGATGCAGTCATCCCTGGCATAGGGGAGCCCCTGGGAATTAATACACCTATCATTTAAAAAAGCTAAGATAGAAGTACTGCAAGCTTGATAAGATCCCATGCTCTCTTATTTGTTTGCAATAACCAGCCTTTCCTTGGCCTCCTGCGGGGGGTTGACTGAAGAGAGATATTTTCCTCTGCAGAGGAACGTAAGGGGAATGAATCCAGTTGTCTCAAAGCAAATTGTTATGGAGATCCTTGGGAAAATTCCTGATCTGTAGGTCCCTGTTTTCCACTACTTGCAAGTCACTACAAACGAAACACAGAACAACGACACGGAAGAGAGGCTTCACACAAGAAAGGGCTTAAACTGGTCACTAGTGAGACCTGTACCATCAGAGGGCAAACATCAAGTTCTGGCAGCTTCAGGTTACAGTTGTTCCTCCAGAGAAGATGGAATTTCCGTGTTGTTTTATGGGTAGGTGCTCTAGCTTCCTCTGATATCTTGCAGTCTCAGCCTAAATCTCCTGTCAGGGCAAAACCCGTGGTCTTAGGCTGGGGTCTGGCACCTGGGTAAGTGCAGTCCTTTGAAAAGTCTGCCTGGGACTTCAAGTAGATACACTGTTCCATTTTCCCTTTATTTTAATTTTCCAAAGGGCGGTGGAGGTAGTCTGTCAGCTTGGGACCAGAGGGTGCTGTGCTCTGAGAAAGAAGAGGTTGGCTGAGGGGACTTGCACCGGGATTTATTCCACTCTCTGACAAGTACAAAGTGATCTGAGAACGTCAGTGGCTCTTGCAGCTGGCAGGGAGTTTTTACTCAGAGCCATTGCTGTTGGTTCAATCTCAGAAAGCCTTATAATTTAGCCTTAACAAAGGTATAGAAGCTCTATAGGGAAAACTTTTCTGTATTCCGTTGGTCAGCAGGTATTATTGGCCTGGCTGGTGTGCAAAGGTGTGGTTCGCCGTTTTTGTACCCTTGCGTATTTTTATATCAGCCTGCAGAAAAGTCAGTGCCTTGGCCAGGCACTGAACTTTGCTATTCCATCATGTAACGGGAGAAGCAGCTCCGCTAAAACTTACAATGATATCACACTCACTTGAAATCAGAACTTAGACTGGTAAAGGTTAAAATTATTTTTCTCTTTTTTTTTTTTTTTTTCACAACTTGGAGTAGATCACTGAGGAGATGATATGATTTTTGTTATGAAGTCTACAATATATTTATTGCTACTTTGCATTCTTATTCATCCAAACTAGTATGGCTTCCACCAGCATTACCACATCTGCTCTGCTATTTCCTGGGTTTTAACATGACAAAATGACAGTAAAAAGTTTAGCTCTTTCTTTACTGTTTCTTTATCACTATTGATAAGATATTTAGTTTTATTTTCTTTTTTTTTTTAATTTTAAAAAAGTGGGAGACCTTTTTTAAATAAGCGGGAACACCATCCTCACCAGTATAGAGGTTGTTTACAGGTGTCACAAAAAGGAAGAAGTAGTTAATGAGAGAGCTGGTAAAAGAGAGCAGTTGCTATTCAAATAAATTCTAACCTGATGTGCCTTGCCATAAGATAGATTAAAGACATTATAATGTTGTTTTATTGCCTTTTATGATTCTAAGAGTTAGCAACTGGAATCTATATTTTAATAAATGTTTTTGGCATAGAACTATCCTCATGTCAATTAAATCATGGATGTGTTTTTAGTAAGCGTGGGAGTTAGCTGGTTAAGTGTGAGCTACTGAAAAGCAAAACTTTAGTACAGATTTGTTGCATTTTCTTTGTAGGCTGACAAGTAAAGCGAATATTTCTTCAGAGCATACTTCTTAGTATTTCATGAACCAAATGTTGAACAGATGTACTTAAAGTGTGGAAAAATTAAATGAAAGGCACATTTAGGGTTTATAGAGCTGAAAACCAAAAAAACCAATGGAAATTAGAACTTTGATGAATAGAAACTATGCTGTTAATGCAGAAATTTTTACTGTAAGTTAAAAAAAATTGGCTTCTAGGTCCCTGAACTGCAATCTGGAATCGTGTAAATTATGGTTAGAAAATGATGCAACACTTGTTCTGAAAAAGGTAATTTAGCTCTAAAATATGGTTTTGTATTCATTTTAAATTAACAATGACTAGTGCAGCTCCATAAAATTGTACTTCTTCCCAGAATCATGGAAATCCCCAGAAGTCTGAGAGCTACAAAATGATTTTTTTTTTTTTCCCATTTCGAAATCGTGCAGTCAAGACTACAGATGACATGGAAAAGCCAAAGATTCTTAATTCACTAACCATCCCTTGTCACAGCTGCTGCTGTGAGGATAAGCACAGTGGGTACGCTGCACTGCTGAAGTGTATTGACCCAGGTATGGGAGCATAACAGTGTGCCATTTATTTCAGTAAGACAGGCGCATATTTCTAAAATGAGCTGTGGCCTTCATTCAGAAAAAAACCCACCCTGTTCTGGAAAGCAGTCTCTTTAGACAATCACCATTACAACAACTCTACTGCGGAAAGCATTTGAGCCTGGGACTTTGGGAATTAAACACATGCTTAAGTACTTTTCCTTAATAAGGATACATTTAGACATGTGAATTGAGGCTTGCATAGACTAGTAAACAAGGGAATTTTCAAACAATTATCAGCCATCTGTATTAAGTAATCCACATAATGAGTGGAGTTTTGGAGATTTATATCAACTGATACTGTGTCTTGTACTGCGAAAGAGCTTCTGAAATTAAGTTCTTCACTAAAACAACCACGCAATCCAACAATGTACATTGTGCTTAAGTGAAATGCTGCTGAATATTACTATGATGTATTTAATGTTCCTAGCTCATGCAATTCAGATGATCACATCAAGAAGGAAAGCGATTTAAGAGGTGAGAACTGGAGCAGACTTTGGTAATGATTTAAATCCTGGGTTGTCCCATTAGCTAGTGTCCATTAGACCAATCACTTCTGAACAATGCAAATGTAGGCACCCAAGTAAGTGTTTGATATTTTCTGAAGTGCTGAGGAACTTTGTGCAACTGCTATTATTTTGATAGATCTACCAATATGATTAATATAGCTTATATTGTTAATAAGGATTTACAGTTGTAAGCCTTTGTTTTCTATAATTTATGTTTGGTATGTCCTCAAGTCAATATCAGAAATGTATTCTCTGACAAAATGAACTTCGGAGAAGATATCCTGTGCCTAGGTTGTCAGTGTGGTGGTGCTACTGGCAGAAATTGCACTAGACTTCCCAGGTGCTGCATAGCTCCCCACCTGATCACTGCATAGCCAGGAAAGATGGATCTTACTCTGTTTATTCTGTGCACTTGTGTCACAACAACCCCATGCAGCGCTACAGGCCTGGGGAAGAGTGGCTGGAAAGCTGCCTGGTGGAAAAGGACCTGGGGTTATTGGTAGACAGCCGGATGAATAGTGGTGGTTTTGGCAGTGTTAGGTTAATGGTTGGATTCGATGATCTTAAAGGTCCCTTCCAACCTGGACAATTTCATGATTCTACGATTCTACGGTTCTATGATTCTATATGTTGACTTTTATTATTAAGGATATCTGCAAAGTTCATCTTCAGGAAAGACTGATGAGCTATGCTTTGGTTAACATTCAGTGTAATAGCAGCCATATTCCCGTGAGGCTCCGAACCCTTCTAGTAATGAAGGTGACATTGCATCAGTACAACGCATCAGTGCTATCTTGTCCTGTCATGGCTGTGTCTGTAGTGTGCTGAATGACGGTACTGACAGGTTGCCAAGCTGGACAGAGGCCATGACTGGAAAGGATCTGATCCTGCCGGTAGTCAGACTGGGAGGCAGGCAGGCAGCTCAGCCAGCTCTGCGACATCGACTCCCAGAATGGGCTGTACTTGAAGCTAGGAAGCCGCATGTGGGAAGAGGGAGGTGAAACAGTGTTGGAAGAGGAATACGTTGTAAGCTGTGTCAAGTATTGTGTGCCTTTTCTTCACTGGACCAGCCAAGAGCAGTGGTGGAACAGGCATACCTGGGCATATGACACCAAAGAGAACTTGCTGCCGGGGAGCTCAGACGACCACTGTGGAGGAGACAGCTGTGTCTCGAAGAAGCACTGGGCTACGGCATATGTAATTGTGCTTCTACAGGGCTATGAAAGTCACTGCAGTGGCAGGAGTAGAAAAAAGGTGAGAACTGAGTCCTCTGTGTACATTTTTCTCATTGAAACAATTATAAATTTATTTGTCTGCCCATCTCTCTCCAGGCAGCATGTGTAAGACTCAATGTGTATGTGTTGACTCATCTTCCGAAAAGGAGTGGTGTTTTGAAAACATGATCATTGTCATCTTTACCATCATAACAGGTAGTCATTTGCGTACCCAAATAATAGATTAGCTGGTCAATCTAAAAGCCATATTGTGCTGTCAAAAGGGATTTTGATTGAAAGTTGAGGATATAATGTGGTTTACTGGGGGGACACATAGGTGATTTTTTGAAATCTCCGAAAGTTGAAAGGCTCACTGCCTCTCCTCCCTTCACTTATTTATGTTTTAAAATGTCACTATTGATTGTTGTGGTTTCCCATTCATTTTGAAAAGCATCCATTTCAGAGAAGTGTGTCAGTTTGATTCATTCTTAAGACATGTCATTTAACATACTATACCCAGACACTAACCTCACAGAACATTCAGTAATCAGGGTAGGTTATTTCTTAAAATTATAGAAAGAAAACTAATCTGAAGATATTCAGACACTGGTGGTACACACATTTAGACTGTATAGCCATATTGTTCCTTTTATTGACACCATCCTTTTCTATTTAGTATTACAGCCCCATGTGGTTCCTGCTCTTACTGTTAGATATCTGTTTTGCAAAGATCTCCATCCAAACAGACCTTTGTACTTGTCCAAAATCTGAATGAAATCATTAGGATCATATGTAAGCACCAGAGAACAGAGTGAATTCTTTGTCTTTATGATCTGCAAGATTGGGAACTTTCTCAGGTATCTGCCCAGCCTTTTGTACAATATGGAGCAGAAGAAAGCTGCAGTCCTAATTTTGACTTGTGTATGATGTTAGCGCAAATGACTGAGCACATGGAGATGTTGTCTGGCTGTCTGGCTGTCTGTGGTGGCCTTGGAGTCTTTGGCAGCAGATCTTCTTCATATATTGTGTGGCTGATAGTGACAAAAACAGTTGAAGATCATCATTAAAAGCCCATTTTAACTTGATGCCAGAGTTTTCCTTGGTCTTTCTGCTTCACTGTAAGTCTTAGAGAACTCTTCATTTCTACAAACATGTGCTGTAGATCACATGTTTTAGTCACAAGACGTGCTACAGTATAACATCTAAAATGTATGTTATGATGCATAGGATACAGAGGTAATCATAAACATGAATCTGATATAGTGGTATCCTCCTGAGGCTGTAAAACACTGCTCTGAACGTTAACTGAAACCCGAAGTGGTCACTTTCTATATCAGCACTTTCCATGGTGACTCAATAGAACATGTTGAACCAAAGGTACAGTAGGTGATGTACTCCTGCTTTGAGGAGAATGGGAGTCGAAATACTTCACTCATTTTCAGGATGCGATTTATTCTTCTGCTTGTACTCACCTACGTTTCCTGGCTGGATCACAGTATGAACTGCAGTTATGGCTTTGTCTGCCTTTCATCTGTTTCATAGTCTTTGCTTTCCATTTGTCTTACAGAGGGCATCTGCTTTCCCTGGGTGCCAGCAGCTTGGTCTGAAGAGAGCTAGTATATCTCTCAAGGGAAATCAGAGAACAGGGCTTATACCCATTTAAGCACTTTGTGTTGCAGGGCAACCAAAGCTGCTATTTACTGTCAAGGCAATGGATAAAAAATTAATAAAATACTATTCTAGTATTTAGATCATGCCACCATCACTTAAATAAATAAAGGGTGGCTGATCACATCATCTTTTACATCCCATGTAAAAACCAAGTGAGTGTGTTTCATTAGATGAAATTTTTAGACACAGGACATAGGTCAAATTTTGTGTTTAGAAGCATAGAATCATAGAATTGTTGAGGTTGGAAGGGACC
>RSEF01000005.1:49849796-49864138 GCA_003993805.1 Himantopus leucocephalus | reverse complement strand
ACGCTCCAGCACCTCAATGTCTTTCTTGTAGTGAGGAGCCCAGTTTGCTGGTACTGAAATCCTGTCAAATTTTTTTTAAAGATTTTTCAAGATTTTCAATGATGAAATCTTATAAATTCAGCTGCTCTTCAGAGATTTCTTTTGAATCAGCCAAATAAAGAATTAAGACAACAAGCCTCTACTCTTTGATGGTTCTGGCTGTAAAGTAAAACCTTAAAAGTAGGTTTGCATGTGGAGGTTCAGAAGGTAGTGCATCATTCTGAATTTCAAAAAGATTCAGATATGAGATTTACATTTTATTCCTCACTTAGGAAAATGCAAAAGGTGAAAACAGCAATTAGCAGACCATACACAGAACTGCATATTTAATAAAAAAAAAGGACTTGCTGCTTGGCATTCAAACTAGTTGTAGCTAATTCTAGTTTCTGCAGTGATAGTATCAATCTGCAAATAGTACTACAGGTGGTGAATTGGGCTCACCTGTTAATTCAGACAAAATATCTCACATTTGTAAGTCAATAACCACAGCCTTTTGAGAAACTGGAAGTCAAATGCTCTTCCCTATGAAGGATTAAGTTGTATCGTAGAATCATCTAGGTTGGAAGGTATTGAGTGTACTGATCACACTGCAGAGCCTGATGTGAGGTGGCAAGAGGAATCCTTAGCTCCATGAACTTCGTTACTCATGTACGTCATTATTCCAAGTTTGTTTTGCTTCATAGTTTTAGTAGCAGACATCCAATGCGGAATGAAGATTTACTTGCTGACTGTGTCAGTCCAGTACAACCTCATCAAAATGCTCATGTTCAAAGCACAAGCATTTCAAGTGGTCCAGAGTACAAGATCCTTCTCGTTGTGATTGCTTCACAGAAGTTATGTTAGTCTGTTTGAATAAGGTTTGATATTAATTTGTTCAACAATTTAGAACTTTTTCTGAAATATTGTTTAAAATTACCATAAATTTGGGTTTATATGCTACATTTATTTTTAAAAGGACTTATATCAAATAATTGATGGTTATTTAAAGCAGTTATAACCCCTTCCATTCGCAAAGTACTGCATTAACTTGTTGCATGAGATGCAAATGTGAAATATTTTATATTGAAATTTTGTACATGAGACATGTTGCTCTGCCAGTAATGAGGTCACTTGGACAAGTCATTTCTGTGGCTTAGATTCTTTGTCTATAAAATGGGATAAGAAAGTTGGTGACGGGTTGTTAGGTTCAGTGATTAATACACAAAGTCTTTGGATGAAATGTGATGTGTGAGAGGAATACTATTTAATGAGATAAGTCTAATCAGGAAGAAGCTGATGAACCAGAATCAGGTCTCTTTTCTAAGTTTCTTATCAATAGCTTTTTTTTTCATCTATTCCATATCTATGTCATTTCTTTGGAACAAGGATCATTGCCTTGTGAAAGAAATACGTAGGGTTTGAAATAGAAATTTCAATATTCTGGTGTGGGATGTCCCAGTATGTGTCACTCTTGTCTCCTTCCTGCAGGAAGGATTGGTAGTCCTCTTTAAAGTGCCACTATGGCACTGCCATATGTTGGCCCATTTTTAGTGGAAATGGGCCAATGAAAATGGATTGCAGGACTTAGATGTGTTTTGCACTACAAGGAATAATCATGATAATAAATGGAAAATCATATGTTGAAAAGCAGAATTAGCTACTCTCCCTTGTCATTTTGATCTGTGTTATAAACTCTTTGTTTCCATCTGCATGGTGAACTTAATCAAAAGCATCTTATTTTCCTTCTCTTTCTTTCTGTGCCAGCTGACCATCAGCATCAGTGCTGTGTCTGCTGGGTGGACATCACCACTACCTTTTTATTGCCTTTATGTATATGAAAGACCTATTTGGCATCATGGGAATGTATGTACTGAACAAGAGAATAATAGTTAAAGGCTCTGCCAGACAGATCAGAGAGGTGAAATTAGTTCTTAAATTACAGTTTAATTCCTTTTTGTATGTAGGCTGATAACTTAGTCTGGATTTTTCTTCAGTGCATACTTTCTAATATTTCGTATGCCAAATACTGAACAGATGTACTTCTAGTCTGGATAAATTAAGACACACATTTAGGATATGAAGCTAAAAATTCAGAAAGCAATAGACAATCAAGCTTTGAGCTGAAGCTCTACACTGACAGCAGATTTTCTGTTATAATGGAATGCAGCATTCAAATTGCATCAGTATATCATAAATATTTAGAACCTAGGTTTCCAGTTATCTGAACACCACCACCACCCCCGCTTCCCTTGCCCCCCAGGCTCGTGCGTTTGTCCAGACTGAAAGTGCAGTTCCCTACTCAGAGAATATGAGGTACCACCAACACCCCTTGAAGCTGGTTTGGCCAAGAATCAGGATTGTACAACTGTTGGAACAAAAAGTCCCATTAGTGGCTATTTTCAGTCTCTTATTCTCCATTGGCACTCCTGGAATGTCTTCCATGCTCACTTTAGCTGCCTCAGGAGCCTTACAACTTCAGGACAAATGTTTCTTATGGAGCAGGGAGTAAGAGTTGAGTGTTTCTTCCAGGTTTCATTTGGACAAAAGGCCCTGTAAATGAAGCTGCATCTCCAAGATTTGAAATCCCTTAGAGGATTATAGGAATTTGAGTTATTCTGTAGTCAATATGGGTTTGCAAAGGCTAGATTTCCAAATCTCCCGGAATCCACTGCTGCATGAAATCTCTGTTCAAAGAAGCAATAAAACTGCAATGGTATCATACAAAGCTGTGAATAGACATGAAGATAGTATTTTGACTCCCTTAACCCAGCTGTGCTATCTGGGTCAGTTGTACATGGGTGCAAACATCTGTTTCCTGTGCTCTAATGAATGCATCTTCATGGTCACACGATGAGAGGAGCACATATAGTTGGTCATGAACGTGAGGAATGACCATGGCGCTAAGCTGGTGCAGCCTTTCTTTCAGTAGCACTTATAGGATCACAAGGTAGCTGAGGTTGGAAGGGGCCTCAGGATGTTATCTAGGTAGAAGTCAGTGACATAAAATATGCAGGCATTGACTTGGAGCACAGAAGTGCAAATACGTGATCCAGTTAAAGCATGATTTGAAGTTGGGTTGTGTGTTAGGTGGAGAGTAAGTCTACTATAAAGAGGGTGGTCTGAGCAGGACTCCTTTCAGTGTGAGACTCCGATGCTTGGCACCGCACGCTTTGTGATGTGTGGCATCAGGCTGCCTGGCAGCGCTGCCATGTGGTGTGTCATTCCAGAGCTGGAAAAGCTAACCTGAAGATGTGCAAGTTGTGCAACCAGTAGTTGAACAAGTTTTGAGGACAAGGGCACAAGGTCTTAGAAGATGATAGCATTGATTAAAAAAATAGTTCAGGCCATTGACTATTAACTTAGTATGGTAAATGGAATTGCTTCCTGATACTAAACAAATAACACAATATTTTGCTGGGCTATCAGACTATTTAATGTGCACAGAAATGTGATTTTGGCATGATTAGCAAAAGAAAAAGAAAACATTTGAGAAAGCCATCTAATCCTGCTTCCTCCTTCTAACTCTGGAGAACCAGAGAAACGGTAGCATTTGAAATTGCGATTTCCTCTTTCGTCTAATTATTATGGGAGCTGGAATGATTAACAAAACAGAAAACAAGCACTTAATGGACACATAAAAGCTGTTAAATAGACACAAAAAACACTTATGCTCTGTATTTGCTCTGCTGTTAGTGGTGGAATTTCAGAGACACTACCTCAGCGTTACTATTTAACACATGAGCTTTAAAGATTCAAACAAGAGCAGACAGGTTTCATTAACATAGGGGGTCCCTGAAGAAATAAATATTTATTAAACTTTCAGTGATGTAAAAAAGTGTTTTTTTTAACCACACTTCAAGTGTTGGTGTACTGCCTGCCAAATACATACCTGGTGAGCTATTTAGAAACTTCCTGTTCCACATGCTAATTAACAGTCTATGAATTTTAACTTAAATCAGGGTCACATAGCTGAAATGTATTTCAGAGGAGGCCTGCGTTTGTCATTCAGAGGCATTGCCAAGGTTTTAAGGCCTTGCTATAAAGTGGATTTCACAGCTTGAAAAACTAGTTCTCCAATAACAACTGGGTCAAAACTGGGAGGAGCCCTTATGCACTGAGTCACATGAGGTGCATTAGACTGACGTTTGAAATCAGAGTTAATCCAAAACTGGAACATTTAACATAAACCTCTTTGAATCTTTGTGGGCAGTGAGGCCTTGGATTCAGATCCCTGTGTTTTTCTGCTTTAGGTTGCGATGATATTCATTGCATGGGTAGCAACATTCTTGGGCAAAAATGCTCCTCTTCTATCAGAAGATCTGGCCAGATTTTTTGGAGAGCAGTTCAGTGCAGCGTGGACAGTGTCATACCCAGAGCAGTGGTGTAGCAGCATGACCCCCGCTTCCTACCACTGGCTCAGTTGCATCTTGCAAAGAAACAGCTTCTTGATATGCAGATACCTTGAACAGATTGTCTTTAGGAAGTATTTTTTAACTGTTTGCTGGCTGATGGCAGTTATTTCCAAATGCTTTTCTTTCTTACTCTGCTTTTTTTCCTGCCCCTCAAGCAGAATTAGCTCTGGAGTAGTTCTTTATTACACTACAGCTTTCTAACCAAGATTTTGCTGAGTAAATTCTTTGTTATAACGTACCTATATATGTTTTAGTGTCTTTGCATCTAATAATTTAAAAAATATATTACTTCATACTTTTATCATTGATTTTGAAGGTGAGATTCTTGCATTATTAATAAATATTGCACTCTCCTTTCCATCACGTATCACTTCCCCATTCTTTAGTTGCAGTCTCAATTACTTTCAGCCCTCGGTACAGACAAGCAAGAAGTTTTCCTTTGGCAAATTGCAGGCTCAGCTGTCTAGGAAAAAGGCATGTGGGCCACATCTACATGATGTGATTTTATCCTGATAGCCCAGGTGCATCTTTAGCTGTATGTGAGTATCTGGGGAACCAAACGGCCCAGAATCAGAAATGGGTTAACTCCAGTCAGAGCAAAGACAAAGAGATGTGGAGGAAGTGAATCTGGGATACAGAGTTAGCTGGAAGTGCTGAGATTTGCTGCTTTTCCTGCTACCTTAGGCAGGGAGGAGGGGGAAGGCGGGGAAGGGTGAAGAAGGTAGGGGAGGTATGGCAGCAGTTGCTGCTGGGGGCTGCCAGCCTTCATTCCAGCTGTTCTTGCCACATAGCACCTACGATTCCTTCCTTGGCTGTAGTAGCAGTGACAGGAATGACTCTTCAAGGCCCTATTGTAGTAAAATTTGTAAGGCTGTGGTTGGTTGTCTCCTCCAGCAGTCTGGAAATTACTTACGTCACCTATGGATAGAGTAGTTCCTAACAGGAAGGGCCTTTGGATGTACAGAGCAGAGAATATTCAATAACTGTGTGGAAGCTATATTTCCTCAATGTTTGGTACCTGCGATTACATCAGGAAAGAGAGTTCAAATTTTGCCATCCTCAACTGAAGAACAAAACGATAAAAATTGGACAGGGTTCAAGAAGAACCTACAAGCATGATCAGAAAGGTTGGAAAATACGTTTTCCAGTCTGAAAACAAGTTCAGCCTACTTCTTTTATTAAACAAGAAATTAAGTCTTTAGAGTTAGCCTTACTCTCAATATATAAGTAAACCTAAATGGGGGTCTAAACTGGTTCTTCTGTCTGTCAGATACCAATGTAGCAAGATCTAAATACTTAAGTGTTGGAACAGACTAGCAAGTTCCTTACTATTGAAAATGTGAAAACAAAATTTGGATGCTTTTCTTAAAATCATGTTTGTAACTCAGCCATAAAGGTTGGAGTCAAAGGCAGGAGTTAATGCAGGAAAGGTTGCTTCCCTGTTGTGTACAAGAGATTATCCTGATTATCACTGTAGTCTCTTCTAGTCTTCAGAACAATTAATTGTGTGCCACAGGCCTGTCTACTCCCTGAAATATAGCTGATCGCCTCCGTATTAACTCTCTTCCTTCAAAATTCTCCACGTGGTAAGTGCATTGCAAGAACAAGGAGTTCTGTGAGTGGGATTCTTGTAGTGATCCCATGTGTGGATTCTCTGGCATGTAAGAAGATGCTTCCACTCGTTCTACATCCTTTTCATCCATGGAAACATTAATAAAGTGCCTCTGTCCTGGCACGTCTTTTCATGCAACTTGCAAGAGTGGGGCACGTGGAAAGAATATAAACCTGCAAGCCTTGTTTGCGTAAAGAAACAGCCTGAAAAAGAAAGTAGTTCCTGTGACTATCACTAACTATGGTGAGACAGGAACAAGAAACAGTGAAACTAATGATCTGAATTTTCAGTGACATTGCTAAGATACCTCACTGAAGCTCCTGTGTACCATCTGGAGTTGCAAGGATTCAGCAAAAAACCCTACTGTATTGCTTTGAGTTGTTTTTGTTTTCAAACAGCTGAGAATGCTATGGAGCAAGTCTCCATTTGGAATTCAAATTGGAGAAATGGGTCAAATGGCAAGGGAGCAAAAAGCCTACAGAGTAGCCAATAAAAGTGGCTTTTCCCTTAGTGGCTGGACAAAATGTGTATTGTAATTGTGGATTTTAGGAACTAACAAATTCAGCTTTTATTTTTGGCCTCAAAAGTATATTCAACATAAGAAAAATATCCAGCGACCGTAGTAAGATCAGTGTTTGACCAAATGCTTTCATCAGCTCTTGACTATGGCTCTGGATGTTCACCTCTAGTACCGATAGCTCTAGACTGACTCAAGAGTCCATGACAGAGAAGGAAAATGGGTCAGTGCAGCTCTCAGTGTTTTGTGGTTTTTTTGTTTTGTTTTGTTTTTAATACATACGTTTGTAATCTTTAATTCGTAGAATTTATATGCAGTGCAAGTAGCGTTTTCTCTAGCATAACATCCAAGGACAGCTTAACTGGGTGGTACCAGCAGTCTGTCCAGGCCGGGATCTTGTCCTTGATACTTAGGAAAGATATTAACAGTGAGATTTTGAGAGTAATCCTTCCCTAGTAGACATTCCTGGCATCTGGTAATTGGTGATTTATAAACTGCATGAGATGGAGGTTGCATATGGGCCATCAGCTTACATAGTCATGGCTGGACCTGTCTTCCATGACGTTGTCTAATCCTTTTAAAATCCTTTTCTACTTTCTGTCTTCATGATGTTCGATGGCAATGAGTTCCACACTGTAGCTGATTACTGTGTGAAAAATTATTTATTTGTATTCACTTTAAACCTGATGCTTGATAATTACCTAGATGACAAATGAGACGAGAAACGCAGAGTAATCAATTCCTGTTCGTATTCTCTGTATCACTCACGGTTTTAAAGCTGCCTATCATATTTCTCTCAGTTGTCTCCTTGCCAAGGTGAAGACTCATAGTCTAATTGATCTTTCATCAAATGGAAACAGTTTCACATACCTGTTCGTCTCTGTAAACATTTCCTTTGTTTATTTTTCCCCTATTCCTTTTTCTGTTTTAAGTGTTGTTGAGCAGGGAGCTAACGATTGCAGACAACCTTTTACAACAGGCTTGTGTCCATCTTTATGAATGTGAATGTGTTCCCCGCCCGCCGCATTGCACATTCTGACGTTGGGTTACTTTTGCTGCTCAGTTGCTCAGACATTCAGTTTCGTAAGATTTCTTTGCAGTCAAGTTCATGCTCTGTGACCCTCTGCAACACCAAGTCAAGAGTCACAAAGAGGTCAGGGATAGAGGAATTAATTTGCTAAACTGAGTGCCAGCCAAAAGATTACACACGTGTGTCTGCATCCATGTTTGTGGGTGCTCATGCACTTTTCAAAGGAGGAGGCTGAAGATCAGGATTGTTTTCAAAGGAGTCTGTTTATACATGAGGGCCAGGACTGATCACGGCTTTCTCTTAGGAATTCAACAAGTTTCTAAAAAGTCCTGGCTTATTGCTGGAGTGTACGAGATCACGAGAAATATATTGAATAGTCTGGGGAGGAAAAGCAAAGGAACTGCAAGGCTGGGTGTACATAAGATGTAAAAAAGCAGCTCCTTCTGGTCCAGTCCCAGATGATTTGTGCAGTTTATTTCTTCAGGCCTAAGTTTGTAGATACTTACCAACTTCCTCCCAGTCTCCTGTTATTATCCGGTGTTTTGAACGACCTCCTTCTGGTGAAGGCAGAGCTGATAGACTCTAGACATTCGTGTTGTCCACATCAGTCAACAAACAGCCTGGAGCAGTCGTTAGCTGGAGGTGATGTATGGACTCTGTGAGAAGGAGAGATGTGCCCAGGGTAGATCTTGGAGCTTTGTAGTTGGACAAAAGTGCCGCAATGTAAATTTGTGAAGGGGCAGGCTGGAAAGTGTTACTCAAGGGAAATCTCCTGTTGTTTTTTCTTCTCTCCTTTTGTATTGTAATGCCATTTATTTTCCAATTTTTGTAATATGATTTTAAAATATTACTTTTGTTTTGGAATCACGCTGTAGTTTTCAACGACTTTCACTACTGGAGGGAACAAATACTATTTGCTGTGCTGCCACCTAGTGTTTACAGGTGCTGCTTTAATTTTGAGTCCTTAACTTTTTTTTCCTTTCTGCTGTTTGAAGTTCTCTTTGTCATGAAACGGCACTGGACATCAAGACTTTCTCTTAGTTTGAAAAATACAAGGGCAACTTCATCTGATTATCTGCTGCAGAGAATTTGGGAGGCACACAATGAAGAGATGGCCTTCATTAGGCACGAGTTCAAAGACACCCTTTCACAGGTGGTTAATGGGGGACGATGCCTGCAGTCCTGAAGGAGAGTTGTTATTCTGAAGAGCTGGTGTTTTTCTGTTGTTTGCTTTGCAGAATTCTTCAATCTCATGTCTATCGACATCCATTTGGTGGGCAAAGAAACATTCTGGGTACCTAAAGAAGCAAGCACAAGTGTGCTCAATGTCTTTTTTGTGTATCGCAGGTATGATGCAAACCACAGTTTAAAACTACTCCCTGAGGTTAAACAGAGTTGCAAAGAAGAAATGATAGAAGGGATGTATAGCATAAAGCATACAGCAGAGTGCAGTGTTAATACAGTTTCCATTGTGGTCTGTTCTGTTTCCAGGATTTAATGTTGTTATGATTCGGGATAGGCAAATGGAGTCAGAAAAAAATGAAAACTAGCCTGATCTGTTCCCCATCTCCAGAGTCAAACCTTTTGGGATGTCTGTGAATGTTGTGTGTAGGCACTTGTAAGACCCAGCAAATCCTGCTGAACTATCTCTTTAAAATTTAACAACACACCAGGGTCTAGCTGCAGTTTACACCCCCTTGGCCCCCTTCAGAACTGTAAAATCTCGGATTGTGTAAGATTTGTTCTGCCTCCTTCCTGAGAGGTCGGCAGTTTTTGCAGGAAGGAAAGGTGGGATCCGTACGTGTTGCAGGGTTTTATAGTCCCTCTGCACTTGCTGGGGCTGGCCCAGGTTTGGAGGTTGCCCTTGAGTATTGCAACACTTTCAGTGAAATGTCTGTGGAGGTAACGGGAGGACTGGTTGCTACTGCCTGTTTTGTTGAAATGTGGGAATGGGCCAGTCAAGGCTGCCATCTTGTTGGAGGGGAGCAGGTCTGGCCACCTTCTTATTCGAGGGCAGCTAAAAAGGGTGGTGGTGGGGAAGTGTTTTATCTCTACAGAAAGCTTCAGCAATGTTCTTGCCATGTCCAATGGTTCAGTGATGATTTGAGTGCATTGTCTGCTCTAGTGGCAGCGCACTCCTTCGTGCTTTACCTGTACTTTGTGCACTGACTCCGTATTCGTGTGACTATTTCTGCCTGGTAGATCTGAGGCGACATTCTTTTTACCTGTCAGTTGGAGACTCAGGAGAAGACCCAGGCATAGAGGGCTTAAGGGACAGGTTTGTATCTATACACCACCTTGCTTGCATTTCTCTGCTCACAGGCAAAATGCATTTAGAGAGCAGATGTGCCTTTGATACTTTAAAATCTAGTGTTGCTTTTTATTTGCCTCTCCCCCCCTTTTTTTTGCATAAAAGGAATGGCTATATGAAAGTAATATATTCCTGCTTGTAATGCATTCTATAGTCACTTCAGACATGTATTTATCCTATTATGCTTTAAAAATTAAATAAAATTTATTTTAAAGTAGGAGAAGTGAGGAGAGAGCAGTAAAAGACAAAATCTTAATCAAGTCTTTGTCTTCTGTCTGAGCAGTTTGCACATTCTGCTAAGGGGATGGACAGGAAAAAATAAGACTTAAGCAGAAAATGAATTATATGATTTTAACAGTTTCTTATTTGTCAATATTTGCACGTTTAGATTTCAATAGTTAAGCCCCACCCCTACCCTCAGGACCTGACTTCTGCTGCATGTGAACTTTTCAAATCTAAAGGAAAGGAAACATCTGGTGTATCATCTGGCCAAAAAGGCCATACGCATTGCACTGCAATAAGTCATGACAATACATTTGATGTTTTTATTACGTATATGAATAATGTATATTGCTTTGTCTATATATTTGTCATTATAATTTTCCTGCTATAATTAACCCACAAATCATGCTGCACAAATATATGGATGACTGAATTAGTCAGATGCCCTACTAATAGTTTGACATCTGAACGTGAGGGATGAAGATGGCTGCGTTTGGAAAGTATTGTAACTTAATACTTGTTATTGTATCTCAGAAGATAAATATCAATGTATCCCATGATGTTTTTTGGTTATCATCTGTATTCTTTACTAGGGAACTATATAAATTTTATGTCATCTCTAACATTTAAACTACCTCATCCAATGTTACTTGTCTGGAAAATGTTCTTTGTAGGACAGAGGCAGATCTGCCCTTCAGACAGTCTTGTGGATGAAGAACTGTCCTAAGACTTGGGAAATTACTCTAATTTCTCCTTCTAGCTCCATGGACATCCACAATTGGGCCCAAAAAAACTGAGTCCCGAGAGTAAGGGCTGATTTGTGTGTGTTAATCAAATGTGTTTCCAGCCTTGGGGCACATAGAGAGTGCAAGATGCTGCTCTGCATATGCTTCTGTTGATGTGGCCTGTTCATTTATGGGGACTGGAAATAAGTTTGAGTGGTACGAGGCACAACTTCAGCAGAGTGTGGAATGCATGTATGTTATNGTATGTTATGGAGTAGGCCAGAGTAAGTGTTTCTGTTTAAAAAAAAAAAAAAAGACAGACCTACTGAAAATATTTATGGCAATACAAAAAAAGTCATGAGGTTCAGGCCTTTGGGCACCTGCCCTCCATCTGAACTGTCTGGGCACTTGCGCAAATACACAGCTCTTTGTAAAAGAAGTCTGTGCTACATGGCCAGTAAAACACATTCTTTGTGGCCAGAAGGCCCGCAAAGATAATTTTATAATTAATGAAAATCTAGGTGCTAGAACATCAAAGTGACAGCAAAACCTTGAAGCGATTTTTACTGACGCAGACGGATGCAGCCAAGTCTTTCATATCTCAAAGTCATAATTAATCATCAAAGCAGTACCATTTCACTGCATTTAAGAATTTTTATTTATTTAGGATTTTCCTTGAAAGTGAAATGCTGCATTTTGTGTATTTTTGCACTATTCGACAGCAATCTCAGAAAACAGTCCCATTCAACCCCTATTTATAAAGCTTGCAGAGGTTTGTCAGATCAAGACAGCTAAAGTAAACATGACAAATGTCATTTTGTAGTGCTTAATACCGTTAATCCTTAAAGCATGGAACCAGGAAACCCTTATTCGTACTGGTATTTGAAACCTGTAAGCAATCTCATGTTTCTAATGCTGATTTTCTTTTTATTCCACAAAGAAAACAGTATCAAGGCCTTTTTCCTGGAATATTACTTGAGGCTATTCAGAAAAAAAAACACAACAGGAAATTTGGCTCTTTAGCCCTAATAATGGTCTCTTTATTGAACGGAGACTTGCTTTTTTTGTTAAACAGATTTTCTTATGAAAGGGTTAGAAGTGAATAAACGACAAGTTCAAGCTCATCTGATTTCTTCTGATTTATGTTGACCTTGAAAGAGAGAGAGGTCATGCTGTTGGCAGGCAATAAGAACTAATCTGTTACTAAGTGAGTAATTAAAAGTGAGGCCTTATATATTTTTGTAATGAGTTGACAGCAATTCCATCCCCATGTCATACGGTTGCTCTAATCAACATGGTCATTGCATTTAGTGCCAAATGAGAAGTTTACAAGAAGTCAGATGACAAACTCTGAAATGTGCAGTTCTTTCAGATGTGCAGATGAATAGACTGACTATATTGTAGACGAGGAAAAACTCCAATAAAAATTAACGTCAAGCTGATGTGTGCAATTAGGAATTTTATATTTTTCTAATGAATTGGAGTGGATGCTTATTAGCATGTTCAACTGAAAGATGTAAAGTTTGTGTTCAACAAAAAAAATAATCCCAGTTTTGGCAGCTGAGGCACTGTAAGCTTCTACTGTTTAACCCGCCTGACTCAAGACTGTTCTGACATCAGACATGACAGTATTGACTTCCATGTCACCAAATAACCTAAAGTACAGTCCATTTTTCAAGATACGTTAAAAAGTCTGGTTTTTTCAGTTCATGGTGATTTTCTAAGTTGATTCAGGGCCTGGATATTCCTGCAAAATACTGAATGCCTTGGCCCCAGTCCAGCAAAATGTAGTGTCTTCACTGTGTTTTTAGAGTGGTCTGAAGGCTGGGCTTGATCACTCATGTTTGTCTCTGACAGGAGCTCATTGAAATCAGGTTTGGAGACAACTGGGAAGAGAACCTCAAGTTTGTTCTCTGTGTTTCCCATCTGGTCTTGCAAAGCCATTACAGAAGCGATGTTGGGCAGGCAGGGTGTCCTAGGGAGTGGGTAGGACAAAGTAATGCTGTAATGTCCCATAGAAGGATTCTACCATTGCCTGCTGTGAAGACAGGTAGGATTTACAGGCAACTGGGAGTCCTGTAAGAACAAAATAGACTGATGGAGCATCTTCCTCCATCACAATGAGTTATCTGAGTGTATTTGCTACCTTGAACACCTGCTTAACTATTTTTTTTTTTTTTTTAAGATAATAGGACTTCCATGGGTAATGTGCTCTGAGGTTTCAGACAGATGCCCAAATACTTTTCCAGATTTGGGCAACCACTGGCAAGAGCAAGCCTCTAGAATCAGAAGTTTCTGTAAAAGAATAGCTAGTGTAACCTCAGCTGGTGACTATCGGCATCTGCTACAGGCACATCATGAAAGTACTCAGCAGTTGTGCTGAAAGCATATCCATTTTTTCCAGCCATACCACTTGGTCTGATTAAGGTATTACCTTACTCTAAAAGTTTTGCCTTCCCAAAAATAGGGAAGAATGATCTCTCCCAGAGAAATGATAAAAAAGTCTTTCACTTTTATCATATGGAAGGATCTGTTTTATGGTTATCCCCTCTTGTTCAAGAAACCACTTAAAGGGAAAACTTAAGCGAAGACATAAATGTTAACTATGAGGAGTTTTTTAGCATCACTGTCAAATGTAGAGTTACATCTGCCTGTCTCTCAAAGAAATGGAAACACTAGTCTTGTTCACAGATTTGCTGTCAAGTTTAACTAAAATATAATTATGCGTCTCACTTGGGTCATTTAGTTTTGATTTGTATTTCCTATGCCGCCATTAACAAGACTCCATCCATATGTGCACGCAACTTGTATTTTGAGGCTTTATGTCAACAATCACACAGCTTATGGCTTGTTCTCGTGTTGCTTATAGCCATGTGAGATCGAAATCTTTGAACTTAAGATCTAACGTTGCTCAAGGTGGGATTAGCTGAGTATCACTGCCCATCAGCCAGCAAAAGTTGGGGCCACTTCTTTGCCTAATTTCCATAAATTACTAAGCAGCTTCTACTAGAAAATGCCAGAGTTACAAGTGCCTATAAAGCACTTTTCCCATTTTCCACTCATTGCTCATTTTGGCCATAAGTTCTGTTATATGTGATAAAATCTACAGAAATATGTGAGATGAGTGCGATTGGCATTACAGTCAGGCAAAAGATATTTCCTGCGAGTGGCAACAGCACAATTGCATCTCTCAGCCAGCATTCGCTTGGGTCCGACACTATTGTGAAACAGGCTGGAACTGTTTGTGAATGGGCGATTCTGCCTAACAGATGGTTATATGTAAAGGCAGCCAAGAGACCACGTATGAGCATCGTGTGTTTGTGGGGGCATGAGTTGTAGCCAGAAATGTCTATAAAGAATCTGCCCTAAGCTTTCTGGTCCAAGATTAAGCAGATATGTCATTTCTAATCCAGTTTTGGGGTAAACTTCTGGAGTATTAAAAAAGAATGTTTCTGCAGCTGTTTCTGCACAAAAAAAAAAAAAAAAAAAAAAAAA
>RSEF01000005.1:49838947-49849786 GCA_003993805.1 Himantopus leucocephalus | reverse complement strand
AAAAAAAAAAAAAAAAAAAAAAAAAAAATTGATGTCCAAAAGAAGAATTCGGCAATGTGGATCAAGGAGCTTGAAAGGGTTGGCTTTTTAGAGCTGCATTTTTGTATTTCCTGGTTTGACCTTTGGACTCCAGCCAGCTTTCTCCTGAGTAGGTTGGCAGGGCACAGGAGTCAGATACACAACAGTCTGCTGCCTTCCATGGCACCCCCCCACGTGTAGCGTTCCTGCTGCATAAAGCCATTAGTGACCAAATTAGAGAAAACATAGGGTTTTGTTTCATAGCTTTTATTTGTTGTTCCATTTCCTGTTTCATTCCTATTTAACCTCTGCTCTTTCTAGTTCAGACATAGTATCAAAGTGAATTTGGAAATGAACTTCATATGGATGAGAATGAATTGTAAACTATACATGCTATATCCAATATCACATTTTTTTTTTAAATAAACCTCATAATTATTTTTTAATAAACAGAATGTTTTTTATTAATCTGCTAAGTTTTAATAACAGTACATTTCTCCCTCTCTCTTCCAATATTTATTTTCCATCAAAACCATCCTCAAAATTAATCGAGCTGCATGTTTTGTTACAAAGTCTTTTTAGAGCAAGCTGCCTTTGAATTGCATAGATAGAGCCTGTAATGGATTGGGGAACTCAATGTTTTGATCCTCAATTAAAGTGCTTTCCTAATATAAATATATCTCAGTGTTTGGATAACTATCCGCAATATCAGAAAATAACCTTGAGTTAGAAGAGAGCCTTTCAAGAATTGCAATACTGGAGAACTACGCAGGAGGATGCTCTCTGAACATGATCAGAAGGAAAGGCAGCTACCCTTCACCAGTAAAATCTTCTCGAGGTGTTCCTTTTTTGCAAATCTGAATTAAATGTGTTTGTAACTTGGCGTTGCAGTTTTATGAATCTGTCTGTTCATGATTTGAGGAGTTGCCATACTGGCTTAGACTTTAGGTCCGGGGGGATGGATCTGAGAGCAGTGAGTTCCAGATGTTTCTGAGAACAAGGGGAACACCCTGCAGTGGGCAGAAATGGCACTGTCTGCCCTGTCACTAGACTTTATTTTATCTACTAGCACTTAAGAAATTGCTTAAGGCCCGATGCACATTGTCTTATATGCTCTCCACACTGTTTTTCAGTGTTATGTTAGGGAACTGTTGCTACCTACATAAATACCTAGCTGCTTTTTCATCTAACTGCTCAGCCTCATTATCCTACTGTAGGAAAGTGTTCCCAAATTAGTCATCATATAAATGCGCATTGCCTTTTACTGTATTTGAATGTTCCAATTTTCAGTTTGGTGTTCTTTTTTTTTTGGTTTTGAATATTTGTTTATTTTATTGAAATGTTTTTCCTTGTGTTACAAAACATGACACAAAGTCCCTGGGTATCTGATAATTTATTATGTTTTCGCTTGTTCATCTCCTTTCAAAGATAAAGCAATCCCAGTCTTTTCTAGCTCTTTTCATAGGTTTTCCAGGCCCAAGCTTATTGCTCGTGTTCTTTGCCTTCTTCTTTTAAATTTCCAGGCCTGTGTCTCTTTGTCCTTTTCCCTTTTACCTGTCTGTTCTGCAGGGTCTTTTGAGCTGAATGTTCAACATATCTAGGATGTGACCTTGCTGTAATTGCCTGTAAAGATCATCTAGTTTATCCCATTCCTTGTGCAAAATTGCATCTTTCTTACGTCTTGTCTGCAATTTAGTTGAATTGTGTACAGTGAGTCAAAGCTGCTTTCTCAAAGAGTCACTTTGAATTTATAAACCTGTAAGTATAAAAATTTCAAATATAAGAAATATATCAGATTTTTTTCCAGAGGGTATTACACGTGCATATTAAAACTGAAATAACTTTTTTTTCACATTGTTAGAAAGTTGAGTATTTTCAAGTTAAAAGATGAGGACTTTGAACTTTGGTGCAGTAAACTAATGTAGGTAGTGAAGAGAAGGGAGGACAGGTGTGATGTTTTTACAGTAGATTGTGCTGTTCATAGGATGCCCTGTAACATTTTGTGCAGCTGGAGCTTCTGGATAACCCTATAGTTTCATACCAAGTACAGAGAACTGGAAAGAAAGTCAGTTCATGTGACCTTGGAAGTGACAGCTGTAATGGTGAAATCACTGCTTTTTGATATTTATCATTAGATGTCTTCAGACTTGAGAAGTCCATTCACTCTCAGAAGACTACCTGGACTGCTAGTCTTTCTCAGGAGTTTGAGTAGTATTTTACATTCAGCTGTATATATTGAATCCTGCGTACCTTTATAGGAAGAGATAAAACCTCATTGTCACTAAACTGTCATTTACAGTTCCCAGCCTTGCATCCAGATTATGCTTTATCACTTAAGTGATTCTGAATACAGTCTAGGGCTAGCTTTACTAAAAGCTTGTTCAGGAATGAAAGGTTTGGACTATCATATAAGGAATGCTTTCTTCTGCATTTACTTGACTATTGTACATTTGAAGGATGAAGGAAAGTCTCTTCTGACAAACTGGTTGGCTGTTTCAAGACCTGACTAACACTAGACTTCTTACTTTGGTTTTTTTTTAAGGTGAGGAACACCATGGGTTGGATTTACTGTGCTTGCATCATGACTTCGTACTGCTGTATTCAGCTGCATGAAGAGTCCTGATCCATTAGGTGCATATCTTCTTGTGAGTGACATGGACAGAATGCTTAACAGCTTCACTGAAGGCTGATGAGACATTTTCCTTGGCTTGTGATGCAGGCTAAATTACATATTTTCAGGAATTCATTGTGTTTTATTGTGCCTGTCTCTGCTCAAGTTCTCTGCCATTAGCATTTGAGTATAATCGTTTGTTTTCAGCTGGTATGCACCTGTGTGGGTGAGAAGGAGGAAGAGAGGATTTGGGAGTCAGTTTGTGTAGCTAATACACAATAATAATGATTTACCAAATTATCAACTCCTTGCCGTGTGGATTCTGTATTTCTGTCCTCTAAGTTGACTTAAGAGTGAATGTCCTGCACTCTGTCATGTCTGTAGTGTGTGAAATGAGCTTTAAAAAATGACAGAGTCTAGAAGTCTTTGTCTGAATTAGGTTCTTGAATGTTTCTTGCTGGACAGGAGGTGATTCCTTAGTCCCATCTATTAATGCACTCTCTTTGTAGAACAGCAAGAAAAATAAGAGTTTCTCAAGGATGAAACTGATGACCAATAAAAAAATGGGAGAAAACAAGATTCTAATGCCACACAATTCTCATCATTTGAAGAAACAGCTTGAAAGGGGTCCTACACTTAGGACAGAGAAAATCCAACACACAGATTCTATCAAGTGTCTTGACAGAATAGGCCACGGTAGAACACGAGGGACCTTGGGGTTATTGGTTCACAGCTTAAATTTAGGTGAAGTGTGTGATGTATTTGCAAAACCACCAAAAAGCTATTCTGGAATAAATTTAGCAGAAACACATATATAAGAATAGGAAATAGTTATTTTCTCAATTTGTCATTGGTGAAACCTCATCTGGAGTACTGTCCAGTGTGGAGCATCATTCTTTGAGAATGACTAGAAAATTTTTAGGGTGCCCAGAGGTGAAAATAAAATAAAAGAAACATCTAACCTAAAATCTTACCCTATGCAAGTCTAAGAAAAAGACCAATTATGAAAGACATCATAATTCTTAAATATTATTACAAGAAGGCCAACAGTAAACTGTTACCAATGTTGGCTGAGATAAGGCCAGAGGTAATCAGTTGAAATGGACACAGGATATCCAGATTAAATACTAGAAAATTCTTTTTGTGGGATATTTTAACAGTGGAACTGGTGAGATTTTGTGGGTTGTGGAATCCCCATCATTAGAATTTTTTTTTTTAAGAACAGATGAGTGTCAGGGATAGTCTAAGTTTTCTCACTTCTTTTTCATAGATGGGAGTCCAAATAAATCTCCTGTGGTTCATTCTCACCTAACTTTTCTGTGGTTTTGTCCCTATCATCCTAATGTTTTAAAGGCCTATGAAAGATTGTGCTTGAGATGTAGCATTGGCAAAAGGCTCATATGTGAAGGGCTTCATGAGCCGGACTAGAGGCAGCTTCTGAAAGTAAGAGGGAGAGAAGTGAATTTTGGAGTTTAGACGTCTGTCTTTGATAATGTGTGTGTTGAACTTGCCCAGAGTGGCAGATCTTTCTTGAGCATCCCCATTAAAATACCATTGACCTCACCTTTAGATTATTTTATATTTGTCTGTAACTTAAAGTGACTTTACATTAGATTTGTTTCTGTTGCTAAGTGAATGATTCCAGTGGTATTTGTCTTACATAAGGGACCTGTCTTTTCAAATGTGATGTTTGTGGAGAAGACAGATAGTGTGTTGGGAGATGGCTTGTCCTGCCTGTAAGGGGTGGAGAATAGGTTGGTTAGTACAAGGCTTGAAATGTCATCTAGCTGGATCTCAGTGATGCAAGCTACAGTGGATGATTTGTTGCTAATGACTCAGATGTTGTTTGTTGTTGGCAGCTCTTCCATTGATTATTGTCTGTCTTTTTTTTTTTTTTTTCTATATATGGTTCTCTTCTGGACTTGTTTCCCCTTTTTGTTCCGAGTTATACATGAAGTTGATCTTAATTTTCTGGGCTTTTTGTCTAAGTATTTACCAAAGCCTTCCCTTTTAGACTAGTGCTTATTCCTTTTTATGTTATCACTTTAGTGTTGACATACATAAAATTATGATCTCTTCTGCTTAGTGGCTCAGGTCTTAAATGAACTGTAAGTAACACGTATTAAATAACTTAGGAAACCTCAATCTTCTTAAAACCAGCTGTTCCAAATTGCAATGGCTTTGTCTCCGAGGTGAGAGCCTTTCTCCGCAGAAGGTGGCTGGTTATTGTTGTGAATGTCTCATTAGAAACTAATTCCTGCTTCACCTTAAATAAGTAGTACTTTAATAATGATTTTGCAAGGCTGTGTGAAGAAATGAAAACCAGGGCAGGTAGAGCGGGGAGGTGGCTTATGTAAGTGCATCAACGGGACTTCAAGGAGCCTGCTCTTGTGTAAAGCAACCGAATGTTTGAACACCTTGACTCAGTTCCAAAACTACTATAATATAGTAACAGGCAAACACTCATCAATATTTCAGTGGCATAAAATATATTTACTCAGAAGCTATTAAGATCAATTATGACTGATTTTGAATTGATCTTCCTGATTTCACATCTGTCTGTCCTCCCGCTGTAGCCGCGTTGCTTTCATACGCTCAGAGGGTTTCACAAACAGCTCAGGCTGATGTAAGGCCGTGCTGCCTGCAACGCGCATGCCCAGCTGTGCCCTGGCCGTGTGCTCCTGCCTCTTCCCTCACATCTGTGCTGCCACTCATGAGGCCATGGAAGAAGTTGCTCATCTAGCTGAAATTTAACTGAAAATTAAGAAGAAGTGTTTTAACTCAGATCAGCGGGATGATCTGATGTGTAATGAAACTGAGTAACTGCTAGGGCTGAAACAAATCGTGGGCCAGGACTGCAACAGGACCTGCAGAAAAGGGTGGGACTGACCCTTTTGGTAGCCTGCAGGTAGATCAATTTAAGGCAGCTGTGAATTTATTATGCCTATGGTGTGCCTAGCAATTTGCGCAATACTCTTGGTAAGTGACAAAAATTCTGTTTGATTTTCCTTTTTATGTGGGCGATTTAATTGTAGAATTCCTCTGAAGGGTTTAGCATATTTTTATATATTAATCTTGCAATGTGTAAATAATCTTGTTAGTTTGGTTTTTTGTCAGGTAGGTACATCTCTTACCACACGCATTCTGCTACATGGAATTACTTAAGTTTATCTTGTTTTGAATCTCACTTCCCTTCTTCTTCCCCCATTACTTCTATTTAATAAGGCTCATTGTCTGGGTTAACATTATTATTTCAGGTAACAATGAAACTTCAGAGTTTTTGTAAGAAATTGCCCCAAATCATCATGTAATAAGTGGGAGCCCAGCCCACCATTGTTTCTTCTCTTTTCTATTGTGCCAAGTAGGTTTCGTTGCTTGGTCTAGAAAGACCGCTTATGTCTATTATATTTTCCTACTGTTCTAATTAACTGCTCTGCAAACTAGCACCAAAACAGAGGAGCCTAAATAACCAGTGCTGTGTACAGTCTTGGAAGTTCCTGAATTCGAGTCGTGGTTTGTCAAAATAACTTAGTGACTCAAATTACTTTCAGCTCTCTCTTCTACATTAAGTGTTAAGAATCAATGATACTGTTTTTGTCTGCTATGCCTGATGTTTCAGCAGCTAAAAATGTTGGCACTATGAGATGCTTTAAAGATGAAAAATGCAGTTATTACCACTCTTATCTTTTGTTTTTTAAGGATTTAAATTTCTGCAATCATTGATGCAAAGATCTTTTTTTTTCTTCTCTCCAAGTTCCATTCTTGTGCTTACTTTAAAATCTTTCTAGCTTAGACCAAAGGCAAAGGTATAAGCAGAAAGTTAGGTCCTACTAGTACCAGGTATGCAAGCGCTTTGCTGAGAAGGGTCTTTGCTTGAATTTTGCAGTTCAGACATAGAAGTGCTTATGGGGGAGAAAGTCCCTTTGCATGGGTCTGGGAAACATCACACGGAATTCCTCAGCCAGGCGATTAAGTCAGCCTAGAATGCTCCAGATGAGAACAGCATGCTTAACAGAACGCAAAGTTACATTTCATGGATCTGGTTATTTTAATTCAGAGTGAGGTCATCAGTGTGAATGTTTCCTTCAGTATGATGACGACTAGAAGCCATTGCCTATTGTACTGTGACTGGCCTTTACCATTTGTGGTTTTAACCAAATTCCACTGTTTCTTGTATATCTGTCCTCCTTTATATCAAATATTACAGCAGAAATATTTTAGTGGTAATATCTGCTCAGTTAGAAGAAGAAAGGTCCTGAAAACTTTGAAAGGAAATTATGGGCTCATTTTCGTATCTACTTTCCAACCTTCAGCAAGCTTAGTAAAGCATGTGGATTATTAGGTATATAATTGTACTCAAGTATCCTCTGGTATCCATTTGGCACCTCATTTCATGGTAATCATTTAAAATAACTGGTAATAGAAATCACCTGAAATGAAGCTAGTTTTTAAAGACATCCAAGCTTAAGGCCAGGAACCCCCTGAATCTTGATTGTTATGCTGGTCTTTAAGTGAGAACATGAGTAAAGACGAATGAGAATAATTTCATTATTTGGAAGTATTATAATGTACTTGGATCTGTGCTCGTATGGTTCCTGGAACTGTTGCTTATGGCCGTCTTTGACAGCGTTCTTTAGCAATTTCTGAGTGAGGACTTGGCACTCCTTGCAAGTACAGTCAAAAGAACCAAGAAAGAACATTAGGGACTCTTTTGAGATGATTTCCAGAACTTACTAATCTATTCTGAAGCAATTTATTTCCAAAAGGTAAAACAGACTTCAGCTTTTTTTCAACAGGAAGAGGGTAGCTGGGACCTGGAAGTCATGTCTGGAACGTTCTGCAAGAAAAATGGGTACTGCTGATTGAATGTCACGCATGAAAAATTTGTTTTGGAAAAAGGTTTTGGAGATTGGTGTTCTTGAGACGGGAACCTGAAATGACTGTTTCCTCTCAGTAATAGTGGAAGTTGTTCTGTCTAGGCAGAGAAAGGACCGTATTCTAGCCTTTCAGTGTGCAAAGGATCATGACAAGTGTAAGAAAAGGAATATCCTGTTAGATTTTCAATTTGCTTTGCTTGTGAGACAGAGCCAAAAAGATGTTTCCTATTAAGTTCATTTGAAAATGTTGTATATACACCTCATATAGGTGGTCTTTGTTTTGATTTTTTTCCCCAATGACCTAATCTACAGTCTTCTGTTCTTCCACTTAAATGACCTATGATTGACTACATGTATATCAAGGATTTTAAGTCTAGAGTAATATCTGTATTACGTGATTCCCATTAAACCTCTGCATCCAGGGAACAGGTTACAAGTCTTTGTTATAACTGAAGCTATTGTGTTGCTTATTTGGAAAGTATTTTGGATACATTTATTTTCACCCATGTTAGGGAATGTGAACAGAGCAGCTGCTACAGGAATATCACCTATATCAGCTGTGGGGACAGTTCTTTCAAATAGTACCAAAGGAATAAGATTGAGGGATGTAAAACATTCTTGGTATTTCAGAGATTTGAAAATGGGTTATTTCAAACTATTGCATAGTTCAGGAGATTATTATATTACCAGGGAGAAAGGAAGCTTTCAACTGCCTAGAATTAGCTCTTCATCCCAATCTCATCTAATGAAAAAAAAAAGCGTTTCTCAGTCCATGGCTGGAACCCCTGATGACATCTGTACTGCAGCTGCTCCTTCACTAAGAATGAGGCTTGCAACCCCGGATGACGGCCAACATGTACCCACCTCTGAAAACACGCCTGTGTCTGTGGAAGCCCGTGGTGACCAGAGGCTCCAAGTCTGAGTTCTCAGTCAGTGTCCTCTTTGGACATCGGCAGAGAAAATGTTCTGTTCTTGCACAGCAATGATTGTATGTCCTTATCACTATTTGCCAGTTCCCAGCTGAAACATAGACCATATGTTTCTCAAAAGAGGGAGGATGGGCATCTGGCACTGTCGTGTCACCTAGCTCGTTGGCTTGAGTTCTAGTTTGCTGTATATCTCTCAGTTCATTTCCTTGGGTGTTACCCTGACAGTGCTTAAACTGCAGACGGAGGTGCATACAGATGAAGTGCAGGGCTGCTGGGAGCTTACATTCACATTCCTAATTTTCAGTGCATTCATATTAATTGTGGTCAATGAAAAGTGTGCAGTTTAGCTAGTCTCTCTTGCTCCCTGGCAGTCCCAGACATATATGCCAAGCTCAGTTGTGAAAGATTTTTTCCAGCAACAGCATGTGGCTCTCTTTGGCAAACTCCCACCAACCATTTTGTTGGCAGCTACTAAGTAGCCTCTGGATCTCTAATGCAGGAAGGCTGCTGATGGGCTTCTGATCTACATATTTCTCTGGAAGCAATTTCTTTTGACCTACCTTTCAGTTCTGCAAATGCTCATTTACTTTGTATTTATCTATTTGGTTCCAAACCCCACATAAGTCTCTCAATGCATATAGATCCACTTACAGTTGAAAGAAAAATTTTACGTGCCAGAATTCCATGCTGTCCTTTGCCCTTCCACTTTTCATTTGTACACCATCTTTTCATCGTGCATCTGTAAAAGCTCCGTGTTCTCCAGAATTCATATCCTGTGCCTCTTTCTTGCTTGGTTAGTATATATGAAAATGATGGGCTAGATGCTGGCGGCTTTTGGGTACTGGCTTGAGACCTCAGTAGAGTCCTTCACCTTTTCTTGTACTTCTACAGTGGCAAGCCAGATGTTCCCCGTGACTATTAGCATTGCTAGAGATGACTAGAGGAGGTGTACCAGGCATGCCAAAAGATATTCTTGAATTGAGCCTGATGGCACCGCACCTGGCTAGCGAGATGTGAGTAGTTGCATTTCATACCCTTTCTCAGGAGACACTTTGCCCTCCCCTTCTTGGCACAGGGAATGTAAATGCAAAACTAACTGCCCACCTCTTTGAAGTGCTGACATTTGTACAAATCTGTCAACTTACATTTTCTGCTGGCACCCACTTCTCTGCTCTGTGCTTTTATTTGTCGTTACACAAGACAGTCTTTCCATGGTTGTCTGCTGCTTAGAAACATATGTGAATTAAACCTCAAAATATTTCCATGACTTAATGGAAATAACCCTAAGTTATATATAAGGGAAGGTGGAAATGCTGTGGAGTCACAAAATCTGTATTAGGCAGGAGTTCCTAATTGCTGGCATAAATTTCTTTCTGGGCAGAGCAGTGTCCCTTCTGTTTTCTGGTACTAGATTTTTAAGAATGAAGAAAATGAGTATGACAAGTAACATATTTTGCATAGCCTCTGTTGACCATAGCATACTGACAAACACTCTCATCAAAAACCTGCTATACTGTGTCTTACACCATAGCAGGTACTTTCTGTGTCATTTTTATAACAACTGTACCGTACAAGTTCTTCCAGAAACCATAAGGACATCTTGAGTGCTGAGGAAAAGACTCCTCCCAAACAGAGTTTCAGTGCTAATCTCTGGGAAAAAGTTTGCTCTGAGTTACGCTTCTGTAACTTCTCTTAAGGTAAAAGTAGATTCTTGGGTGAAACTGTGAGCAGAATTTTGCCCTGAAGTCCCATTGAGTATTGTCAGATTTAATATATCTATAACCATAGATGGAAGCATTTCTACCTTCTTTCCATTTTGTCCATATGCTGGAAGAAGGGACTATGTGTGGTCCCAAAATGCATATACATCTGGGAGAAAATGAGAATAAATGGAAAAAACCAGCTTTTCTTAAAATCAGGTATTTGGATGAAAATCACTACATCTCCAAATATAGATTTCAAGGTGAGTGAAGGCAAATAATGCCATGCCAGCATTTTTACAGTTCATATATTCCTGCTGTTGACTTTTCACATGCACTTAGTAGAAACCAAGACAGTTCTCCATTGTTTTTTTGTGAGTTTTAGACATGTTGCAGGCAAAAAGCAGATCTGTCATATCTTTCATCCGTCAATGTACAACTTCAGTCCTGTAGCAAGTCATTGTGTAACATGGTGAGCCGTGTAACTCAACATGAACTGGCAATGTGCGCTCACAGCCCAGAAGGCCAACTGTATCCTGGGCTGCATCAAAAGAAGTGTGGCCAGCAGGCTGAGGGAGGGGATTCTGCCCCTCTACTCCACTCTCGTGAGCCCACACCTGGAATATTGTGTCCAGCTCGGGAGCCCTCAACAAAAGAAGGTCATGGACCTGTTGGAGTGGGTCCAGAGGAGGGCCAAAAAGATG
>RSEF01000005.1:49827543-49837947 GCA_003993805.1 Himantopus leucocephalus | reverse complement strand
TATTATGATTGGTGTAAAATTCTCTCACCTCACATTTAAAGGTGTAGTTTATGAAAAATTCAGGGCGCAGACTCGAGGAGTGGTTGCACCTTGGAGGTGGGTAGCCTTTTGGATGGAGGTGTGTTTAGGTATTATAATGACATTATAATGAGCAAAGTTCACACAAAGGACAGCATTTCATCAACATTTGACAAACTGTTGGCTCAGGGTAGTAAGTATGCAGCTTATCAGTTCCATAGGACCATCTCGTTCCCATATCTGCTGTATTATCACAGGGCTTGGCCGTAAGATCTTCATCCCACTCCACCCCCCNATTTATACCTTTCCTTAATGTGCGAACAATGCCATATTTTTGATCATTTTAGTAATTATTCCACATATTCCACCTTGTGACTACAGTCACTCAAGGTACATGATATTCCAAGTTGATTGGGAATATCGTATGTGCTCTTGTGGTGAGGGTTGTCAAGTACAAATACATCTTGTGGAGCAATCGAAAGAGTTAAGCTTTTCATCATAATCCAAAGTTTAACATATAAAACAATCATCAAAGCAAAGCACAATGCAGTGAGTACTAGTAGAATGACAACACGATGGATCATCTTGTTAAAGATTCCTGTAGCTGTTGGCGACCATCCAAAAAGAGTGTCCCACCATTCATGTCTTCCATCTTTCTTGACTCTTTCCAACACTTGGTGTATCTCTTCAACGTCATGATGAACAGTAAAGTAGGTCTTTTCCAACTGAAATTATTCTATGATTCTATAAGAAGAACACTAATAAGACATCTCTAATGCTACTAGACAGCTCCATAATAAATGTACCTGATCTTTCTTTTCTCATGTTCAGAATTATAAACTATGGTCATAGCATTGAGGGCATACTCTGGGAATAACACAGCTCAGGAACAGTCCTCACTAAGTTTGCGTACCCAGATACTTTCACTATTATGTCAGATTGACAAGGGAATTCTTTCTTGTCACTCTCCTTGAATTGCCTTGCCTTTTGGCTATGCAGACCTCAGAGGTTTCTAATGCTGCAGCATGGCTGAAAAGAATCCTCCTGCAGCCTTTGCCACACTTCTCCACATGAAAAAGCACTCTTTAATGTGTCAACTTCAACAGGTCATAACAGCTGGTTTACAAGAGGTGGCTGTATTCAGTAGCTTTGAAATAACTTCAATCTGCTATCAGACCAGAACTGTCCTCTTCAGGTCTAGACATGGTCTTGTCTGTGAAGGGAAGGCTTGAGCACTTTGGCCCAGATCAAGTGAATTGGAAAAGGATTCATGCAGCTGGAGCACCTGCTTCAAACCTACACATGGTCTTCCTCCTGTCTTCAGCAGCCCCTTCTGCCAGAGAATGGCAGTGAAGGGGAGAGGGCTTTTCCTCTGCATCTCTGTTGTCCTCCTCTGGGGAAATGTGTTGGGGTAGTTAAATTGGCATAAAGACTTTCTTTGAAGCAAATGCACCAAATTACTTGCGCTGTAATAAGCAGATGAATTGAAGCTGGTGGATTCATATGAAAATAAACCAGTTCCTTTTCCCCTGGGCCTGAGAGAAATATCCTGTCAGATCAACTGAGAAGCTTTTGAAGAAAGGAGGAGGGGAAGGAGGAAAGGAGAGAGGGAATTCATTGATAATTCAAGGTTCCACTCTCTGACAGCTCAGGAGCCTGAAGCTATCCTTGGAAGAGAAACACGGTGGGGTGCAGTCCTGCAGGACCGCAGTCTGACAGTCAGCCAGGGATGCCCAGAAGCATTTTGCATCCTGTGCAATGACCCTGAGGGCAGCATTGGAAATGTAGCATTGAGTTATTACGTTTCAAAATACTGGAAAGATTGCTAAGTCAATCTCTTGGAAATTATGAACTATGACAATTAAAGTTGGCAATCTAATTGATTCAGCAGCTCTACCTTACTTTGGAGTGCTGTCTTCCTGACATGGTTACATGTTACTTTTTTTTCCACTGAAGCCCTTTCTGCATTTCTCCATGCACTTTTAGTCATTTTTAAAACCACCCCTTTCGCCTTTTCTATTTAAGAAAGAAATAGAGGATGTCAGGAGAAATTTACATGTGCAAAAATAGAAAGAGATAAACGTTGTAAATGAATACAGTCAGATAGCGTAAGCAAAATATTTGTGAACTTGGAATGAAAGAGTGGGTTACCTATTCCGATTCTAGCAACCTGCTTCCTGCACTTGGTGGGATGATCTGTTCTGAAAAGCAAACTCAGTATTTATTTCTAAGTCTACAATTCCAATACTTAGGCAGCTGGGCACTCTTGAGTTATAGAAGGTTCATCGCTGTGTTGCCATTACTTTCCCATGGGCAAATCCTAGGGTGGGATAACTGATTTCAATGAGTGTCTCAGCACTTAACCGGGCTTGCAACAGCTGGTTTAGGCACTGAGGTGGACCAGTACCAGCTCAGTCAGAGTCGTGTAGACCAGTCTATGTTAAGTTGGATGCTTATCAGAACATGAGCTGACGACTGTAAAGCTCTTGCTGGAATGTAGGCATAAGAATAAAAGAGTGAAGCATTTGGGATATATAAAATGATAGTCTTGCCATTTTAATTCTTTTCTGGTAAAAGTTTCCATTTTGTTATATTGTACTACGGTTCTTAGAAATTTTTCACACATCTGCAGTTCATTTTGTATATGAAGCAAAAGAAATTCTGTTTTCCCCACCTATTATAAAAGAAGACAGTTTTAATTACATATTAAGAAAAAAGAAAAAAGAAAAGAGAAAAAGAGCCATTAATAGCTAATTGCTTTCCAACAAGTACTGGAGAAATTAATGTGAATTTGTCAGAAACACTGTGCTTTTGGTAACATTTGATATTCCATTAAGTTAAAAACAATGAAGTTCCTTCTTGTTTATGAAAAGGCATTTAAATGTTAGATGTGTGCCTTTTACTTTCTGCATGCTTTTTATATGTTGATAGATTCACTTTGATATCAGCTCAATCTATCATTTTTGTAAACAGCAAGAACGTCCTTTCTTTGTGAAGTGTGGTGAGGTTGTCTGGAGTAATTAGCCCAATGTTAATGATATAAAGTCTCCTTTTCTCCTTGAAATGCAAAGAGCTAGTGTGGTGCTGAGCAGCATTAGCAAGGATGACCAGGGTACACTTTGTACTGAAAGCTGGCCACATAATGTGTTAAGCTTTGCAGTGGGAAGGAAATAACTTTTTGAGAGTAAGGCAGGGTAATGTGGAATAACTAATGTATTTTAGCAGTCCCATTAAAATTAGTGAGATAGAAGTCTCTATACTTCTTGTTCACTACCAAAGCTGTCCAGAGATGAGGTTATGGTGCTATCTTCTTTTACTGTCCATATGGTGAAAGCTTCAGTGACCTGCCTTGTCCTTATAATGCTGAGTGATAAAGTCCTGGATAGAATTCCTTTGGGCCATGCTGTACTTGACAGACTAGGGTGATTTTGCAGACATGCCACAGAATTACTTTTTCTGGAGGTTAACAAGTGCTTCCTTACTGGTGACCTGCAGCAACCTGCAGCAACCGCCACCACAGCCACACAGCCTACACTGCTACAAAGCAGTTTTAAAGTCCTTGTGTTTTAATTGTTTTAAGAGTGGCCACAGGAAGAATCTAGGAGAATGAGGGAACAGAAAGGAAAAGAAGAAAACAGGGGGGATATTCAGTTGTCTGTTAATTCATTTATTTTTGCTGATTTTTTTTTAGGTTTAAGTCAGTATTTATGGCACCCTATTAGAGCTATGTCTACTTTCAGAGACATGCTCACTGTGACATAAGAAATGCTCTTAGAGCCTGAGTACTTTCCCTTCACTATCCCTTTCTGCATAAATTACAAATAACGGAGTGAGGAGCTAGCTAAGCTGCTGGGAAGGAGTTCACACCATCTCCCTGCACATAAACCTGTTAAACCGTGTCTACTAGAGTTCAGAACAGCTCCTTGCAGACCTGAATCCAAAAGGGAGCTTCCCTTTCTGGGATGAATGTATCATTGTGGCACTTATACTACATTGCCTGTCTCTTGGTTGCCCTGTCTTTCAAACAAACTGAGCACTACTCGGACAGCACAAGTGCTGGGGAGGCATCTCTGGAGCTGATCATTTTGGAGACTTTAGTTTGTATCTGAGCTTACTGCTGAACGGCTGGTGCTGGCCAAGAAATGGAGGAAGAAGAGGAGCATGGTGGCATAGCCCTTCTTGGAATGGCAGGTTGGCGATAGTTGCACTTGATCACACACAATTGTGAAGATGCTAGTGGTGACAAATGGTACTTCAGTTTACGTGTTACGATTTACTAAACATTCAGTTTACATGTTAAGATTTACTTTGCCACTTAGGAGCTAATTGGGCAGTGCAAGGGAGCACTGATTATACCGCTAACGGATGTGACAGATGGAAGCAAATGCACTTCTAACTTGCTATTGTAATTATGGCACTGATGACAGATTTTGGCAGGTTATTAAAGTCAAGATATAACCATGTACGGGAAAGACAGCCTTCATTTGTACATATTTGTTTTCATTACCAACTTGTACTGAGGCTGTAAAAAAAAAAAAAAAGATTATTGCCTCAAATGTATGAAAAGGAATACAGACGCTCAGTTCAGGTCATAATGCAAGCAAATAACACAGGGACCTGAGAGGCCCTGAAGAACCATTTTGCATATATACCTCATTTAATACTAGTTGTAATCTGGTTTTTTATGTTCACTGAGGTCGTTTTTACAGGAAAGTAAAAGAAAGAGTACAGAGGAATTCTGCTGAAAGAGATTTTATGAAATCGATCCTAAGCATATTCAGATACACTGAAAAGGGAGAGAGCAATATATACAGAGAGCCAATTACAGGTGCCTATAATTTACTATGTTTAATTTCATTGAGTGGCCCAGCTGCCTTAGTGACTCAGCTGTAGCTATGAAAATTGACTTAAGGTCTGCACGCTAACATATTTGATTTCAGTATGGCTCTGTTTGGCTTACCACCTTGCCATATTCCAGAATATGTAAATTAAAACATGAATGAGTTTCATTTTTCCAGCCTCATTTTGATGTGTTTACAGCAGAGGTCAAAAAACATGAAACCGAACTGAGCATAGCAATTGAATATCCCTGTTTGTTTTGGACAATGTCTTAAAGCATCTTGGTGTTTTTCTTGGTTAACTTTTACTGCAACTTTCTTCTCTTTGTTGTCAGCCTTGATTTCTTGGGACTGTGATAATGAATTAAATCAAATGTGCTGAAAATATCTGCTCCAAAAGCGAACACACTCTTTCATTGAAAATTCTGTGCAGCTTCCCGTGCTCTTCTTGCTTGTCAGATTTTCTGGGAATCGCAGTGGTGAGATTTAATTCATAGGATGACATAATTATTCCCTTGAATTGCTCTCAGCCTGCTTTTGTAGTCCTTCATCAAAAAAGAAAGACTGGTTGGCGCACCGTTAATGCAAAGAGACAAGGACTATGCAGTCTGTTTTTAATCAAAATCAGGTCTAACATGTCCAAGAAACATTTCTATTTCTATTTGTTTACTAATAGAATCTTTTCAGAAATTCGACTGCATCATCTAAGACTCAGTGAGATGGGATAATAATTTTTTTTTGTTTTGTCTTGTTTTTCTTTATAAACAATCATTTTTTCCCTTGATGTCACACTGGGATTTTGCTGTAAAAAAAAGTTCATCAGAAACTAATCTAACCTTTCACACTGTAGTCCCTAATTCTGCATGACAGATAATTACAGAGGTTTCCCAAATGTGTGTCCGAAAGTTTATCTGAGAACACCTCATGTAGCTGGGAGGTATGAACTAAGCTACTAATAATAAACTAAAAGTCATGCCAAGCAAGAAAGTGGGAGCATAAAAAAAACATATATCAAGTTTTGACATTTACTCAGAATGTTCTTGTTTGTTCACCAGATGTTGTCACAGGGGGGAATCCTTCCCCATCTGAAAGTCTTGGCTGAACACTTATAACACAAGAGAAGAGTAAAATCTCTCTCTCTCACAGTTCAGGATTTTAAACAGTTTCAAACAATAGGATGAAGCCTTCTCAGTGAATGATTATCTACAAATCTCCCTCCTCTGTAGCTTATCGCACCTTAATTCTGATGCTATAGTAAGGCATCTGCAGGCTACTGGTCTGACTGCTGCTTCCCTAAATTCTATTCAGTTCTTTTTGGTTTTGGGTGTTGTGGTTTGGGTTTTTTTTCCCTACAACACTTATGAAGCCAAATAGCTGAACAGACAGCAATTAATTTGGTTTACCTACACCATCACTATTTGTCCAAAACGAATTTCCTGAAAATTCTTGTAGAAGCCTACATTGAGGGCTTGACATTGCCACAGAGTAGCAATACATGAATTCTTCCTGGCCTTTATATCTCTAAGGTTTTTAAGATTAAGGGTGGGGGAATAAAAAAGAAAATGAGACAAGATTATTTTGCTATGTTTTGTTTTGAAATCTATTTGTGGGTTTTGTTGGGATTTTTTGTTTGTTTGGAGTTTTTTCTTGGTTTTCTTTTATTTTAATAATCCTGGTTGCTAAAGGCTCTTAGATCTCATTGCTCTGCTGGCAGAATTTATAAAAGCTGGAGACTCCAGGTCACTGGCAGATTTACACCTGCCATAAAACAGTGGTCTATCAGCTGAATTTTGTTAGCTGGGTTTGCTCCATGAAGCTGAACACCTCCTGCTTCTCCAACCAGTGAGCACTGAGCAAGAAAGTGCCTTGAATCACGGAAGCAGACTTTTGTCCATGGTGAAGTAGATAATTTAAACAATTATTAAGCTGAAAATACTACATCCTTGATAACAGCAGTCTCTATGAGATAATCTACTTTCCTTTTTAGGAAAGTTTCTACTTTCTGAATGATGGGTTTGTCTAAGCATGACATGTCTGTTTGGAATATACAAGGAGAGAAATGCTTTCACTGTAACATACCTAAAAAACAACAGCATTTACTCACATTGTAGAAAAACATTCATGTTTTAAACAGAGAACAAGTATGGGAACTGTTGGTCCCAAAGACATGTATTAGGGAAAATTAGGAGAAACTGAAAAGGGACAGATAGAATGAAAGTATCACTTCAGCCTTGGTTGCTGTGATCTCCTTTAGAGCAATATAATGATGTGCAAAAAAGTACAAGAAATATATATTTTTCACTTATTCATAGAAGAGCTACGTTTCAGCAGGCTACTGTATTTTATGGCAATGCATTTCACTATATAACAAAGAACAATAGCTGTTACTTTCACAGAATCATAGATATTGTAAAAGATGAACAAGACCTAGCTGATTATGGTTTTAATCACTATGTGGCCACGGGGTTTTCACCTGCAGCAAACAGAAACTGAAATAGCATCAGCCTCCCAGGTCTGAGGACATGCATTATGATTAGCTTAAAATGAAGAAAACTTCATATGATGAGCTGTTTCTTTTCTTTTCAGATTGTATTTAATATTGCATAAAGTCATGTTCTGTGGTTCAAAGTGTGTTATAAGACTATAATGCATTCTGACAAGTGTGTTTTCTTCTGTCAAAGTGCTGCTGGTGCATTGTCTTTCTCTTTATTAAAATTTCTTGTGTTACGTGCTGTTCTTGATGAATAGTTCTTGACACTGTTCTTGTTCAAAACACTGAAATGAAGTGAAAAATGATGATTTAAAAGTGCATAGACTGCTTGAAAACAGCAGTTGCAGAAACATAATGTGGTTGAGGTTGGAAGGAACTTCTGGAGATCATGTAGTCCAACTTCCTGCTTAAAGCAGGGTCAGCTACAGCAGGTTGCTCAGGGTTGTGTGCTGTCAGGTTTTTCATATCTCCATAGGTGCAAACTCCACAACCTCTCTGGGCAGCTGTGTCAGTGTTCAACCACACTCACAGTGAGAAAGTGTTTTCTCATGTTTAAACAGCTTTTTCTGTATTTCAATTTATGTGTCCATTGCCTCTTTTTCTGTCAGTGGGTACCATTGAGAAGAGTCTGGCTCCCCCATTTTCATTCCTCCCCATCAGGTATTTATACACATGTATAAAAGCCTCCTGAGTCTTCTCTTCTCTGGGTTGAATAGTTGCAGTTCTTTCAGCCTCTCCTTATATGGAAGATGCTCCAGACCTTTAATCATATTCATAGCCTTTCACAGAACTCTTGGCAGTTGATCTAGTTGGTGCTTCATAAGTTGATCTAGAAGGATGTTATGGGAGACACTGTCAAAAGCCTTACTAAAGCCCAGATAAAGAACACCCACTGCTCTCCTGTTCACCAAGCAAGTCATCCTGTTGTAGAAGGCTGTCAGGTTGGTCAGGGATGATTTCTCCTTTTTTAAATGCATGCTGACTGCTCCCAATCACCTGTTTTCCTTCAACTGTTTGGAAACATCTTAGAGGGTTTTGCCGCAACACCTTCCTAGGGATCAAGGTTCCCTGGGTCCTCTTTCTTGCTCTTTTTGAAGACAGGAGTGACACCTGATTTATTCCAGTCTCAAGAACCACCGCCCTCCCTGATCCCATAATTGCTATCACCTGTCAAAGAGGATCAAGACTGGACTCATAATGACATCAGCCACCTTCCCAAGCAGTCTTAGGTGCACCCCATTCGTGGGCTTATATATAGAAATGTCTAATTTGTTTGTATGATCCTTCTACATTGGGACTAAGTCTTCCTTGCTCTACACTTCCCCACTGGTCTTAGGCATGGGATTCCTGAAAGCAAATCTGGTATGTGAAGGGGTAAGCAAAGAAGGCAATGACTACCTTGAGTTTTTCATGCCCTCTGTCACCAGGTCCCCTGCCCCATTCAGCAATAGGCCCACATTTTCTTTCATGTTCCTTATGCTGCTGATATACCTGTAGAAACCCTTGTTGCCTTTCACATCACTTGTCAGGGTAAAGCCCAGGTGACTTTAGTTTTCCTAGCCCCATCCCTGCACTCTTGGACAGTGTCTACTTATTTCTCCTGGTCACCTGTCCCTGCTTCTAGTTCCTGTATGGTTCCTTGTTATGTTTGACTCTAGTCAGGAAGTCCTCATTCATCCATGCAGACCTCCTGCTATTTTTGCTTGATTTCTTGCTCATGGGGCTCCTGAGCTTGGTTAAAGTGATTCTTGAAAATCAGCTTGTTCTCCATGACCATCTCCTATGGCATTCTTCCAAGCAGGTCCCTGAACAGGCCAAAGATTTTTCTCTTGAAGGCCAGGGTTGTGATCCTGCTATTTGCCTTTTTTCCCTCCTTGCAGGATCCTGAAATCCAGCCTCCCTTGATTGCTTGCAGTCCATGCTGCCCTTGCATCCCTGACGAGTTCTCCTTGTTTGTAAGTATCAGGTCCAACAGAACACCTTCTGTCATCCACTCTTCAGTCACCTGTCTGAAGTTATTAATCAATTAACTTCAGATACCTGCAGGACTGCTTGTGCCCTGCTGTGTTGTCCTTGCAGCAGATTATCTGGGTGGTTCAAGTCCTCCATGAGCACCAGGGCCTCCAAATGTGAGGCTTCTTACAGCCAGTTGAAGAAGCCTTATCACCTTCTTCCTGATCAGTCAGTTTGTAACAGACATCCACCATGATGCCGCCCACATTGGTTTGCCCTCTAATCCTGGCACATAAACTCCCAGCCATCTGACCACCTATCCCAGGCGGAGCTCCATGTGTTCCTGCTGCTCTCCCGCATTCAGGGCAAGTCCCCCTTCTTGCAGTCCCAGCACATCCTTTACAAAAGGCCTGTACCCATCTGTTGCAGCACTCCAGCCATGTGAGTTTTCCACTGTGCTTCTGTGACCCCAGTGAGACTGTAGCCTTGAAGTGCACACAGACCTCCAATTCCTTCTGTTTGTTCGCCATCCTGCCTGCATTAGTGTGCAGGCACTGCAGAGAAGCACCTGGTTATGCTGATTTCTTAGATAAAGTGTGAGAGCATCCTTCACAATGGTCTGTAATTACTGCAAAAAAAAGTGAAACAAATTAAAAACTGATTTGTTTTTCCTTTAGTCTAGAGGGTTACTCTTGGATTTTACTTATAGGTATGTATTCCAAATGATGCTTTGAAAGTCATGCAAGTTATTTCAGGGAAATTAATTAAGCTTTGTCTTTGTCTAGGTAGAATATATTCAATAAATCACAAAAGAAGTAACTGTACCTGCTTGGCAGTCTTCTGGGGAAACCAATTTTGGTAATTATATATATATATCTCTGTATATTTTTATCCATAATGCACACACACATATCACAGAATCACAGGATGGTTGGGGTTGGAAAGAACCTCTGGAGGTCATCTGCTCCAATCCCCTGCTCAAACATGGGAACCTAGAGCTACATACACATAAAAGTATTTATATATCTTTCGTGGTTTAGGCCAAATTGGCCACTGGGGATGTGGAGGACCCCAGATGGGACCGACAGATGCTCCCCTCTACCC
>RSEF01000005.1:49788589-49800072 GCA_003993805.1 Himantopus leucocephalus | reverse complement strand
GAGAGGAGAGGAGAGGAGAGGAGAGGAGAGGAGAGGAGAGATGTTGATGATCATGGCAGCAGTAATCATGATGTGATCAGAAGCTTGGCTGAAGCCACCAACCAGTTATGCCATCTGGCATGTGACATGCATTTCAGTCATCACTGGCTTGGGTTGATTTAAAGTGAGAGGCTGAGCAGTAGAGAGCTCTGTGTCTCATTGCTAGGCTGTGATCCCAACAGGGTAGCCAGCTTGTGATGTTCGTATTTGTTCTTTCCCTCCCCAATTTATAATAATTAAGACTTCAGGAAAAAAAAATCATTAGGAAATACAGGTTGTCTTTACAAATCCGTAATTTTCTTCTTGTTCTGACAATTACTTCAATTAACTCTGTGGATGTTAGCTTTATTATTACGTTTGTCACTATCTGTCACTGTAAAAAAAATCTCCAATAAATGCCCTCAATTTCTCTTCTAGAGTAATCTCATTAGCCTCTAAGTGAACAAAATACTTAATTTGTTGCCATAGCAGTGGAGTTTTGAGAAATAAATGGTGACCTGCATAGAGAACTAGCACAAACCTGATGAGCACGTACTGAGACTATCATAAAATCAGAGACTGGCTTTACTAGCTCTGAGAAGCACAATATTTGGGACAGCTACCATGTCGTGTTTGTGAAAATTAGCATCACCCTGTCTGAATTAGATATCCCAAAAAAAACTTGAATTTTTTTCTTACCTTTGATCTAAGACTATCTACCTATCACAACCCATGTAAATAAGCCAAAGTTTAATTCAATACAAGACCTTTTGTCTTAGCCTGGAATGGCTGTTACTTACGTTCCTGTGGAAGGACAGGCTTGAGCCACTTACCCGTGGGCGTATATGTGTTACCTGTGCTACTTACCTGTAGCCAGCTTAAAGACAGCTTTGGTGCATCTGCAAGAAGTGCAAACTGTTGATGTAGATATACAATGAGAAACACAGCAGGGAACCTTCCTCCCACAGCCTATTTCCACCTCCTCCTAACCTGCTGCCTGATTTTGGGCAGGCGCTTCGTGTTTTGTCCTCCCCACCTGTAGAATTACAGGAGGGTGGCTCCTGCCTTTCTTTGCAAAAGGCTCTGCTGATGTCCACACGCAAAGCTCAGCACTGCTCAGCCCTGGCTCTGGGGTACCCATCGGGCTGCAGGTAGGGTTGTTGCTGCCAAAATGCAAAACTCACCAACCGGTTTGACCAAACAGCTCCAGGAGCTGCAGGAAGCCTGAGGAAAAAACAGCTCATGGAGCTGGAGCCCTGGGGCACCACTGGCTGCATTTATCAGCCCAGCTTTGGCTGAACTCTGGCTTGTTTAGGCCAGAAAATAAAAGCTCTTGCACTTGGTAAAGCTTATTAGCTCACTCATACCACACCAGCAGCAATAAAGGTGCCTGCAATGACCTGGCTTCCCTCCTTTTCCTCTTGGTCTCAGGGTTAAAGATCCATTTGCAATCCATCAGGAAAGACAGCTACATGAAACCAGCAGTATTTTAAAATACCTGTAAAATGTAATCCATATTACTTTTAGAAAGAAATACTTGAGGTGGACTGGAAATCTGAAAAAAAAAAATTTATGAAAAATACTTACATTTTAAATAGTCCTTTAAGTAAATAGATTCTAAAAATTATCACTGCTTCAATATAAACATCCCTATATATCTATATTGCCAGATATTAAACACCAGATAACTTTTTTACCACATTTCATCTAGTGCAATTCTCAGTGCTTCACTCACATACTCTAAACACGCATTATAATCAGGCAACCTTATTATTCATTGCAACAATTTAAGAGGACAAGTACAATGACTGATATGTCATATTTTACTGATTTATTTAGTTATTACTACGTGTGAGAAGGATGACAAAATCACATGCAGGACAAGCAAGCACAATGAAATGTTCAAAACCATTTTTTACAAAAGATTCTGCAAAATAGCCTTACTGATTTCAGCAGATACACTCATGGTGTGCAGGAGCAGAGTTTCACAGAGTACTTGCCCACCTATATTTCAGTTACTGGCATGGGTTTTTCTCTGGATACCAGGAATGTAGGCGCCTGTCCAAAACTCATCAAAATCTGTGGGAAACTTTCCACATACATAACTAGTCTTTCAGTTGAGGCTGTTCAATTCAGTGACAAAGATATAGTATTTTTGGAAAAAAATAAACCGGTACGACTTTCTTAAACAGTCAGAATGCTTTCATTCTCACGCTGAAAACTTCAGTTGTGGTTAAAAGACTGAAAGGAACTCAGACAATTTATTTGAAAATCATACTTTAGCAGTACAGCAAGAATGCACACATTTACACATTCACAGTCCTACTCTCAGAATCTGTTTTGATATTAGACATTACAAATGACTTAATGGGATTATAAATCATATTCTACTAATACTTAAGCATCACAAAAAGTTTATATTCTGTATTTTTTTGCAAGACAGACATGAAATTATGAGAAGACATTCCTTTATAACACATGTAACATGGCATAACAAGTATTATTTATTGTACTTATTTCAAATATAGTCTAGACTTCGAAGTATTTATCATAGCATTCATTATAAATAGCAACCATGGGAAAATATCTCAAATGTCACAAATTTTAATCAAAAAATTAAAAATAAATTGAAGTATCTGACAATCATCACCTGCAGAAAAACATTTATTCTGGTGGAAGAGTAGATTGGGTGGGGGAACACACCAAAAGAACACATGTAAAGATTAAAGAGAAACTTTCAAGAAAATCATCTTATACTCTCAGTTTTTGTCTGAGATGAGTATAAATGAAAGTACTATAAAAATATTTTCTGTATTTTCTCCCATTTATTTAATTTAAAGTTTTGATGGTACCTGGTGACAGATTCAGACTAGTTGATGCAGACTGGTCCAACTGCAGCAGACGATGGAAGAGTAGACCTACCACTATTTTGCATCGCTACACCATTTTATATCTGTGTCCAGTTCTACAATATCCGCAAAAGCTTTCTGACCTGGGACCTGTCCCACAGGACTGATGATAGTGAGTGAACTGGGACTTTAGTTAGCCATATTTTCCATCTGGACTTTTTTTTTTTCTTCTTATATAAGCAATGTGACACACATAAAATGTGAACTCATTTTTCAATCATTTTGTTTTAAACTGGCCCTCAAGCCACTGTGTTCTCCCTTTCAAGAGAGTCCAAGCTGGGAGTATTACAGTTTATTGCAGCCTTCAGATCTTCATTTTGAAGGGATGTTTTCTATTTCTTTTTATAGCTTGGGAGGTGGCACAGGAACCATCCAGCCGGTCCAAGAACTGCCAGTGAAAATGCTGAGAATCCAATGAGTGTCTCCTAAATTAAAGGAAATAAGGTTAAATAAAGCTAAGCAAATTGGAATGCTCCCAGGGTAAGCGGTCTATTGCCAAGCAAATTGTGTGATATTATTGAACTTCTGCAGCTATAATCCCAAAGACGTGACAGATTCTAAAGGCAAAATAATCCACAGAGGATTATTTTACGTGTTTGGACTGGGAGCTCTAGTAACCCATGGCAGCTGGAAAAAAATTATCTTAGTCCATGCCATGCACAAACATGCTTATATAAGACACAATTAAAAGCATAAAAGACACATTAAGAGAGGGCAAATTTCTTATTTTCCTACAGATGCCATAGATTTTGTGCCTATTTCTTGAGCTTTTTATGAATAAAATCTTTACAGAAACAGTATTATTTGCTTAATAGATACAGTAGTGCAGCTCTCCACTAATCATATACAAAAGCTTTGGGTATCTGCTAACACTGATAGTTGATATACTAGGGGAGAGAGTTACTGCTAAAATTTAGTTATAATTTTTCTATAATCCCATATTAGAGTATTTGTACTGGGGACTATAATCAAAGCTCATAATGGGGCACCCCACAGAAATTGGATTTTGTGACGCGTGTCTCTGGAGGATGCTGTGACAGCACTCCCTTCCTCTCAGGAACAAACTTGCCATCTAGGCAGTGGGAGGAGAGGAACTTCTGCGAGGAGAGGAGTGGAGGGGAGTTCCTGGGGAGAGCTGGCTTCTAGCTGGGATGAAGAAAACGTATATTGTCTATACGGAAGAGAACAATGAGAGGAAGCTCTTCTGAGAAGACTGCGACTCACACCTAAGCTCTGGGCGAGGAAAGGAAAAGTGAGGGCACAAAGACAGAACTCACCACCAGTCCCACTTTTTCCTCCGGTGGGGAGCTGTGGATGCAGCGGCTGCTCCAACTGGCAGACCCGAAGCGGAAGAGTCGGGATCCATGGTGCATTATAGGGCCCATCATTTTATCCCGGTGAGAGGAGAGCACGGCTGGGGTATCCTGACCAGCCAGTAACTACTGCTGCGAGGAGTTTCCCAGTCCTTTGCTGTTTTCTATTGCTCAAAACCCGTAGGATGCTGAATTCTTTTCAATAAAGGCAAGGAGTCCTTCTGCTTGACAGTCAAGTCCCTTCATTTTCAAGTTGGGTGCAAGAAGCACCAATACAAACCAAAACACACTGGGTGGGTCAGCAGCAGCAGGAGTGTGAGCATGTGCCTGCTCTCTGGGAAAGGAGCACCTTGGGGTGATGCAGCCACCTCCCACACGCTCGCTGAATGATGCTGTTGAGCCCAGCAGATGGGAGGAGTCTGTCTGTGCTGAAGATGCTGTGAGGCAAAATGGACATAACTGTCTGTCCTCCCATCTACCAGAGCCTTAGCAGTCCTTTTTCCCTTGTATTCATATGCATGTGCCTCTCCGCACAAATTATTTGCACCCCCAATTACACACTCTCCGAAATTCCCATTTACCCACACTTGCAGTTCACTTACCACCTTCATCCAAAAAATGATCTGACCCATAAATAACCAGTACCTCAAATAAAATACTTCCCTGCCCCTCACTGCAGAGAATATCTCCTTCCTCCATATCCTACCCAAAACACCCAAAACATTCAGGTGCACAAAGAAGCTGTGAAGCAGCCTGCTGGGAGAGCAGCCATCCACAGCAGGGAAACGTCAAACCACCTGCCGGGGTCCAGCATCAAAGCAGAATGTGTGACAGGGTAACAGACAAAGGCAGAAATTATCAGCATTATGGATAGGAGATTATTTAAGAGCAGAAGTAGCTGGGCAGGCACAGAGAGGGATGTGTCCACTCCTCTGCACGCAGAGCTGGATGGATGCTGGAGAGCTACGGCGCCGTGGCGCTAAACCCAAGCTTAGGGGCTATCAGCCCAGGACCAGCACCATGCTAATTAAGCAACTTGACTTGCAAACTGGGGCTGGTTTATAGCTAGTCAGCTTTCACCAACAGTAATCAGACATCTGACAGTCTACACACATCTGTATAAAATGTGTTACTTCTGCACTCGGAGGTTAAGAGGCAGGGAAGTAAATAACCGTCCCCTCAGCTACGGGCTGTGCCGTTTCCAGTGTGAACGTTTTTGATAGATGAAATCTGTGTTTGTTACATGCAGACATGAAGATTTTCACTCAGCTGCAGTAAAAGTGCAACTTATTAGATTTCCTACTCATTTCTAAATGCATTTTAGTAATTTCTTCTGTGCTTTCTCCTGCCTTTACTTAGCAAAGCCTGAAGCAGACAACTATGGCATCCTTCTCTGGGCTTCTCATCAGAGCACATCCCTGAAGCTCACTTCCAAGACAGCCTGCAACGCGGTGGTGGTGGTGAGAGCCTCAGCTTGAGGTTTTTTGACAACGTGCAGAATATGTGAGCAAGGTGTGAAGAGTAAAGAGTTAGCAGTCTACACAAACAATAGTGGATGAATAATTAAACAGACAGGTCCGGCATGTATTTTACCAGTGATGTGGTTTTGTTATCTCGGTAAATCTACTCGCTCAGGTTTATGGAGGAAGAGACAACAAGGTGGGTTTTTTTCCTGTAAATCCTCCCGAAACACTGAATATCCTACCTGTCTGTAACAAATACAGAATTTGTCCAGAAATAAATACGTCTGAGAGGTGCGTCTAAAGTAACTAAAGAGCGAAAGACTGATTTGCATTCATCAGCTGTGGCACTAGCAGCTAAGATAGATAACGCAGTAGATAACCCTAAGCAACCGAACTTCCCGAGACACACCCTCTAACACCAAGAGATTGCCCTAGATACATGCTATGTGATATTTTAAAATAACAGGTTTCAAGTTCTACTACTTGTTTTCAGGTATTTAGCTTTTGGGTTTCATGCTTTCTACATGAACTTTATTTTTCTCTACAGCTGTGAGGATTAGAAACTTCATAAAGTTGTACTGAGATTCTCCTTTCATCTTCCAGCTGTCTGCTGCACAGACCTCACTCACTAGCATTAATTCCTGTATTAAAATGAAATCAAACACTGTTCTACAATAGCAACAGTGACTCTCATTAATCTTACCGGGCTTGGCAATTATTTTCCAGGTTTCTGCACATTCACCAGAAAATGAGACATAATCTTATTTTTCTAGCAAACCTGCCAACTACTCAGCTGTAAAGTCCAAAGCGCTCTTTCCCATTACTGTAGCCCTCTGCTCACGCTAGTGCCACACCATTTACAGCCAGTCTATGGATTTTCACATAGCAGTGAATACTATTTGTCAAAGTCTCCCCAAAAAGAGTCAGCTGTGCTTGGCTGAGCACCGGCCGTTTTGCTCCTCACTCAGTCTGTCTTTCATTTAGTGCCTGGGGACGCTCAGCCTGCTCCAGCCTCACCTATACTCGCGTTGCCAGCCCTCCAGACACTACTTACACACCACTTGTGAATACTAGGAGTTTTCTCGCATTAAGTTTAAATTTTAAAAGCCTTTTGGTGTTCCTAGGTTTGTCATTGGTCCCTTCAGGGCGGCAGGAGGACTCCAAAGCTCTCCTGGCAGAGTTTATTCTGCAGTTTGCAGCTTCTCTCCTGCCTTAAAAATACACACGCTATTTTTCCGAGCATACCTGATCCCACAGGATGGTTCCCTGCTCTTTCTCTCTTTCAGAGCCCCGCTTTTAAGAGTATTTGCTCTTTAGACTGCTACCACTGGAATAATTTAATTTTGAGTTACTGAAGTCCCTTCTTTTATGTTCATTAGCGAGTACCATTCCCTCACACCTTAGCTGAGAGGACAGAGTCTCTACCCACTGCTGCAGCGATACAGGTTACAACATCCCCATCAGTGCCAGAGCAAAGCGCTTCCAATTAATATCTGCAGTGACAGCACTGACCCTCTGATGTTGTTCATTTTCTTCCTCATCTGCTTCTGGAAGGAAATTATAGATAACAGCGTAAGGCTGTTTCAGCAGTTTAATTTCAGCATGAGATTGCTCCTTTATTTTATGTAAAAGGTTGAAGTGGGTATGCAGGAAGTTAATGCTGGTCCATATTTTCCGTGGTACTCTGTTTCAGAATATCACCTGAAGAAATTAAGCCTGTGAATCTTTACTTTCCTCAGACATTAAAATTGAAATCCTTATTTTAAAGAGAATGGAACATACAGAATTATGATACATGTTGAAACTTCTCTGAAAAATATCACTCATTATCACTGATCTACAGATCTGCAGTTTCCTCAGTCCTGATAAAGTGCCTCCAATGACATCATTGGAGAAAGAATTTTTAACCAGGGTTTTTTTGGGGGTTGTTTTTTTTTTTCTGGTCTATCTATCTTTAGTAATACTCCCACGAATAAAACTCTTGATATTAGCTTTGAAAGACTGTTTCTGATTGTCTTTGCTTTCTCACTGATGAAAGCATTTCAGTTGGAATGAACTAGTTTCTGAACTATCACTGACATAAAAGATTAAAGATGCATCAAGATACAGAGGAATTCAAAAAAGAAGTCTTACAGAAATGTATATTTAGGACAGTTGTACCAATGGTGGTACAATAGAACTATGATGAAATTTAAGTATCTAATCTGAAAAATAAGTAACCACAATTACCTCGGTTTTTTGGAAGGTTTTTCTTTCTTTTATTTTAATGAGAAAAAATAGAGCAGGACCAATCTCTAATGTTGTAACGTTCTTGCCATGGTTTCTATATGGAAAATAAACAATTCTATTTCTACTGCCTGGACACATCAAAAAATCTGCCTTCAATAAAATTAAATATACTTCATCTTTATAAATATGCCTGATAGGAAGACTATTCTAGTTTTTCCATAAATTGCAGATCAATAATAAGTATAGTAGAAGACAGAGGATTTGGTGATCATTCTCCTCTTAGCCACTTCTCCCACCCTTTCCAGTTGTGCAAACAGAAACTATTCAGGTGTCCGTTTCTAGGACAGACCCAAGCTAGATGTCTTTTAACATAAATTCATGATCTTTTTGTCCTGAACCTTATTGGAATGCTTGTTTAAGCCGCATGGGCTCTTAGAAGCACTTCTGGGAAAAAAAAGGGCTGGAAGTGGTTTTTCTGCAGGCAGCAATGGGACTTGGCCAAACAGCCTCCCAGCAGAGCCCTGAGCCCGGTGGCCCACACCCAGGGTAGCCTGGCTCCCTTCCAGCCGCGACCTGGGCTTTCGGTGTCTTTCCAGGGCCAACACTGCCACCTGGGGACTGCAGACTCCAAAGGACTCCCATTTCAAAGTGGAAGTTCATTAACTGCATTCAGTGAAGTTGCTCCTGAATTACAAGAGCGTATCAGAGAAGGAAATCAAACGCTGGGCTCGGACGCTGCGCGTTTATAATCCAGACTGCATTTCGCTCAAGAGCATTGCCAAAGCGGGTTTAACAACACTCAAGTCATCATTGCATTGGGAATAAACAAACCATTTACAAGCTAATTATAGATATCATTTTGCCTTCAGCATTTACTCAGTATTTGATATTCCACAGGTTGTTTCTGTGCAGAAGAAAAAATGAAGGCAGGTACTTCTTTAACTTAATCCTTCTTTTAAGAAAAGCAGCTGAATAATTCTTGTGTCCTAGAACACAGACAAAACAAATTTCTTGTTCATAATTCTACAACTGTTTTGATTCTGGGGGGGAAAAAAAAAAAAGCATCCTTCCTCTCAACTCTAGTCTCCAGTGAATTCATCCCCCAGCCCTTATTGAGGTATCTAAGTTAGGAGCGTGGACACCATAGATTCCTTCTATCATTGGGGTTTTTTATTTCTTCATTGTATTACATCTTCCTTTTCTACCAATGTGCACCTAAGATCTGAATCTACCGTGCAGATGCCTTTCTTCCTCTACCGACTTTAAGAGTAACCATGCTTCTAACAAAGGTACCTTGGTTAAGTACTGACGTTTGATGGGATGAATGTACGCCTGCCTGCTGCCAGGCTCAGAAAATCAGTGAGGCTTTCGCGACCGGTGTGGGCTCTCAGCATGGATCTAGCCATGTCCCTGCTAATACATGAAAACTGGTATTTCTAACTATTTATGAATTTACCAGAAAGAAAGGCTGGTGCAGCGTATTACTGCAAGTTTTGCTTCAACATTTAATAAGTCTGCTCTGCATAGTGTGTATACACAAGGAGGAAATACGTTCTTGGTTTGGTCAGTGTATGACCCTAAGAACAATAAATATAATACCACTGACATAAGAAAACAATGGATCTAACTGCAAACACTTGTAAGTACTGAGGAGGAATACAAGCAAAGAAGACAAAAGGAGAGAGAGGAGAGCAGCGAGGAGGGTTGTGAGGGATCTTGAGATCAGAGCCTGCTGCTTCAGTTCCTATTCTCAACTCCATTTCATTTTAGAAATACCATCAATGGCAAATGGCGAGGTCATTCTCCGCCAGTTTCTCAGAGATCACTGTTAGAGAGTGCACGTGGGCACTCAGGTACTGCAGAAATCGGGAAGCTGCCCTTGCAATGATTCAGAGCCCGACTGCCAGTTTGTGTAAGAGTTTAGGATGAGTCCACACGCAATTGTCAGAAACTCATTCTCCATCCCAAATTGTATTTGTGACATATAAAGGCTGAAGAGCAACTAGGCTCAGCCCTCTTGCTGCGAGACTGTACAGGGGGAGAAAGAAGTGAATGATTCAGTTTATCATCACATGGAGGCAGGGAAACCCCAACCTTTTGATTTACTGCCTGAACAGAGTGCATAAGAGATAATGGAGAGACCTTCCTAGATGTCAGGACAAGTTAACAAGTGACAAGGCCAATAAAATGTTCATGTGCTTTGGTCAAGAGCACAGCGCTTCAAAAAGGGTGACATGCTCCTAGGTTTTGAATGACTGCACTAACAAGGAAAACTCCACAAAATGGAATGTACTTAACATAGTCCCAATTCACTCCTCCTGAAGCCGAGGTAAGCCGTACCGATGACCCCAGCGGACCCAGAGAAGGTTTAGTACGCTGTTGTGTAGACCTTATTAAGAAGGGCACCAGGTGACTTTTTCATTTGTCATTTACTTCAAGCTCAGTTTTATCAACAATAGCAAAAATAAACAAACGGAGAAAAAAAAATCCCAAAATACATTAACACATCGATCTGTGTTGGAATCAAGCATATTCAAAAGCACAAATCTTATTAAACAGAACTAAACCTTCTGTTGCTATTTTAATACATATGAAGCTTTTAATTTAATTTCTTCTGGCTTTTTATCATGTCTTTATTTGTTTTAAAATCATAAGGTAATTTTTTGTGCATGCTGTTTTGCTTTGCATGTAATTTAAACCTGACAGCTTTTGGTCTTCGAGACCCATTTCACCCTGTAGATGGCACTAAATCATCGCGCAACACAAAGCAAGCTCACCATTACCTACATCTGTGACTTTCCTCTGGTTTTGGTCTCCTGAAGGATAAGATTTTTATCCACCTAAGTAAGTAGCAATGAAAAACAACTTAAAACTTGCTTGCAACCTGGGACAAAAGATATTCTCTACTATGCTTTTGTCTACAGCATCTTTGTTCTGTAAGCTCAAACGATGCAGTCAAGTGGTGGAAGAGCTGGAATACAGAGATGACTTGATGTGACTCCAGGCAAGGATTCCTCAGCTGTCCTGGCACAGCTAAATGCCAGCAAAGTCCCCGTTCAAAGCGTGAGCCTCTGAACCGTACAGCGCTGTACGACCGCTCTTGGACGTGCTGGGGAGCTGGCAGGCAGTCTGACCGACCAGAGACCGAACGTGGCTTCCTGGGCAGCGCAGGGCCAGTAGCAGAGGACGCTGCTTTCTGTTTCTGGCCACAGCTGCTCCGGTACAAAGCAAGAGCTTTTGAGGAAGGCTGAGCATTTTGCAAGTTCTTTCAATGGGTATTTCTGTATATGGTAAGGGCCCAAAGTGGCTGCTGCCTTTATTTGCAATCTCAAAAATAATCAATATATTGCTAACATTGGTAGAAGCAATGAAATGCTGAATTCCTCTGAAAATTATTCCGTTTTCATAAAGGGCCTTTATTTCAATTTGGGGATTCATCCCACATCCACCACTCAGTGATGATGTTCCTATCAATTTTAGTGGGACAACATCAGCTTTTTGCCCACCCGGAATACTGTGTCCAGCTCTGGAGCCCCCAACATAAGAAGGAC
>RSEF01000005.1:49733848-49787589 GCA_003993805.1 Himantopus leucocephalus | reverse complement strand
ATCCGTGTCTCTCCAGTTTAGAGACAAGGATGTTGTGCAGGACCATGTCAAACGCTTTGCACAAGTCCAGGCAGGGCAAAAGGGCTTCTCATATTAATCTCAAAAGGGAGTTAACACCATTTCCTTTCATTTACAGCTTGCAAAACAAAAACTTAGGGATGCAAACAGGATGGTCTAGATCACATAATGAAACTGTGGAAAAGCATGTGACTGAATCCGCATTCCAGGATCCTCTTTTAATTATTTAGGGATTACATTGCACTTCTTTGCAGGAAGATGGCATTCTCAAAAATAATAGATATACTAGATAATACGGTGTTTACTGTACAACCAAGAACTAATGACAGGGAAAGAAGAAAGAACATCAAGTTCTCCTCTAACATTCTTGGCTTTTTTATTATTTTCTTTTGTGGTTAAATTTAATATTCCTAAAAATGAAGGCCTCGAAGGCACCAGCCAGCTGGATCTAACCATTTCACAAGAAGAATTAAGCAAGTTTCTCAGCCCTGTAGCCCTGCAACAGCCTTTCTAGAGTATGCCTGGCTGAAGCTCGCCACTGTGAACACAGCAACACTAAACTGGAATTAGGCGCAGTGTTCAAAAAAGACCAAAACCACCATCAACAGGGACATGTAATGAAGATGAAAATGTAGAGCATTCCGCAAAGCATGAGAGGAATTCACCACTGATGCTTTCATCCACTTTATTTCCTTATACAGTTCCTACTGTTAGTTGAACAAGTTCAACCATATTTACCAATCAAGTCAGGAGACAGGGAACTATTTCTTCTCCATCTAACTTGCTCAGAAATTTATACTCACTTCCATCTGTCTATACTACTTGAGCTCTGGAAAAAATATACATTGAACATGCATTACTGTAGAGAGAAGTTTTCTAATGAGACACTCACTGATTAACAGAGCTACCAACAATTAAAGGGTGCTGACTTACACGCAGCGTATGTCCCAGGGGTGTGAACAATCCCTTTGCTTTCTACAACGCTTGACACACAATCCAAATTTCCAGTATTATAAAACAAAAAAAAAAGTTTCAACTTCCCATCAGCCTACTGCAAATTAGCTTCACAAGAACCACAGTATTATTTTTGCTTTAGTACTGATATTTACAGGAAAAATATGAAGTCCATTATTAAGAAATAGAGACCAATTTATGAAAGGGTGGTGGTAAGCTGAGGCACAGAAAGATGTAAGCGTTCTACAGCAACAAAATAGTGGCAATGGTAACAGACAAAAGACTGAATTTCAACCCTATTACGTAGTCTCTGGATTAGAGTTATTTCTGTTTCACTGTACTGTAACCCAAACCTGTTCCAGCCCAACTTGTTTCCCCTTTTGTTCCCTCTTATTCTTAAAAGGCAGCAGACAGGTCTGCAAAAATATCTAATTTAACTGAATGCTCTTCACCGTGCAGGTATTTAAATCAATTTATGACTATGCAAATCCCGCAGAAAAAATCTGACATGCTGTATCAAATACCTCTGGCAGTACTCTTGAAGATTCCCTGGGATCAGTGACTGTTCTCACCTCTTCACATTCGTTAGCAAGAAGCACATCCCCAGTTAAAATCTATAGCTCACCCATTACTGTACGTGCTGTACGAGATTAAGGCCATGCCGCCAACAAAAAACTCAGGCAGAGGAGACAGGGGAGGTGATGTTAACACAGATGAACCTGGCAGTATGCGAGAGAAGCGCTGGGTGAGGAAACACAGAGAACACTACGATTTGTTTGCCCGGAATCTTGAGCGAAGGTTTCTTACTGGTTTCCTTCAGAGGCCACTAAAAAGGAAGCTCTGTGATTTCCAAGATTAACAAAGATAGCAAGAGCTGCAGCACAGTCCTAAAAACCAACACAGCACAGAGATGCTATTACACAGCTTCCTTTAACAGGGGGTCACCTTGAATATGGTGACACTCTTGATTTATTCTTTCCAATGGGATGGAGAGGAGAGGCAAGCTCTTGCACACAAGGCTACACTCAAATAGATAAAGTAGCATTTTAGGGCAATTTGAGTTTGGTTGTTTAGCTTTTATTAAGCCTCTGATTTTAAACTGTTTGCAACAAGTTGCTCCACAGTTTTAACACAGGAGGAGTTAACCAGCCTGAGCGAGACGTGTGAATGTTACAGTAAATTCACCGTAGGACACGGACAATCACATCTTGCAAAACAGCAACTGCGGTGGAACAGAAGCACAACACACTGCCTCCGAACTTCGATCACGGGCACAACCTGACAGGTGAGCCATACAGGAACGACAAGGAGGCACGTACACGAATAGGTGGGAGCTGCCGACAGGCGCACAACCGGAGGGGTCCCAGTGCCACACACCACAGTACATGGGATTTGAATACAACCATTTCTCAGCCGCTCTGAAATGAGGCAGCTCAACTGAGATTCGCCAGCGCTAGCGCAGGTTATAATATTGTCCCAATAAGAATATCCCTGTAAATCAGGGGTCTGCAGCCTTTTCTGATGTACATACCTCTAGAAACTTCCACCAGGAGCGCGGACTGCCCTACAGAGGACATAAACCTCCTGGGAGCGTACCTGGTTTTCCTAGTTTGGCTGATGCCTTCACAATACTCAACAGACTCTGTCCCACTTGCCCAGCTCCTCCCATATCCCAGTCTCCTTACGGTTGAGGGCTCAAGAAGTCTGAGAGCAAACAGCCATTGAAATTTATACTTAAACCAAAGAGCCCTTCAGCTTCCACTCCGAACTCAGGCTCGCAGCCTAACACGCTGCAGGAGAGCACTCCTCCAGCTGTGGTCAGCTCTTGAGGACCGTGAAGACCGCCCTAAGCACGCGGGTTGGACTTAGCCTGTAGGGTGAAGAAACGGCACCAGGTGAGGAACCGGTAGAACTGAAGTACTAGAGAAACCATAAACAGTATGACCAAAAAGTCCAGGTGGTAAAACCAATGCCATCGTGCATGACGGTAGGGAACAGATTCAATAAGCCTGACAGAAATGCACAATTTTTTCAAGTTTTGCAAAGCTTTTGCCTACGGTCTCCCGTTCCTGCCCCTGCCACCTTGCACACTTTGGAAAAAAAAAAAAAAAAGTGGAAATTTGAGATCTCTGCAGAAGGCAATTCTGTGCTGAAACTGAACTGTATCTTACTTTCTGAAAAAAAATCCAAGCTGCACTATATAAAATACCTTTTTCCTGACAAAAGCATAGAAAATGGAAACAATACCCCCACATATATTTCTTATTTTTATGCTGTATTAACTGTTATATGCAAACTAACTATAATTTCTAAAAGTTTAAATCAGTAATTTCACTTCAAATAGTCTGTGGTTAAAAATATGCTGTATTTGATATCATCATTTGGAAGAAAATGAAACCTGTAAGATTAGTGATATGTTTTAACTTAATAGCTCTGTAGAATTTGAGAATTTTAGGAAAGACTTTGGCTGGGAGGAGTTAGGTTTTTGGTTTGTAGTTGCAGTTTTGATTGGTTTTTCAATGTTTTCATAAGGGGATGTTTCTGTTGCTGTTTTTAGGCCACTGCCTCTATACTCAGGTGATACTGTTTTTCAAGTGCTATCAAAAAAAACAATGCAAGTCCCTGAACTAAAGAACAAATGGATATTTATCCATAATTATATATAATATATCCATATATACTGCTTCTTATCACTCTCAGAATCTATCCCACAAACTCATTAGATAAAAAATGTATTTTCAGTGAGATTTTCTAACTTAAATATCTTCAAAACCAAAGCGTCAGTATTTAACCTATGCAAAAATAATGGATTCAGTTACTTAAGCAGTATCAAAAGTAGACAGAATAATGTCAAGGTATGATATTATGATTACTTTAATAAGTCGGGTAAGGGATTTAGCTTTGGCAGGTCACTTTACCTCTACCAGCCCACTAAGTCCTCAGCCAAAGCTGAGGCTCTGCCTGCAAAGTGCTCTGCCCTGTTTCATACCGAACTTCACCTTGGTGGTTAAATGCAGCTTTAGGAAAACGCATCCTCTATACTTACTACTGTTTCCTTCAGATCTCACTTCGGTACTTGAGAAAGTATCAGCTTGTGACTTTAAGCTATTAACTAGAATAAGCTGACTAGCTGAGGTTCTTACTAAAAATATTCCTTATCCACTGAAGAGTTCGTGTTCAGGAATAAAAGAAAGGTGTTTTAGATAATAATTGTACTGCTACACACCAACTGTTGTTCTACAACTGCTTGCACAAGCTCGCCACCAGCATGTTCTCCAGGTGACAAGGGACGTGCCACAGTATTACACAGAGCTGCGCTCTCTGTGCCTCATAAAGCCCATCCTTCAGCAACAACATAAGAACTGGGGGTGACAAATCACATGAGTCTTAATTGGCTGCGAGCAACTTAACACGTGCCCTCTTGCCTCTTTGGTCACCAGTTTCTTCCGTTAATAGGATGGGTATATTGCGAAGGCAAACTAGTTAACGTCTGAAATAGGGAAAGACTGCGAGCAGAAAGCCCCTGAAGTCCATCTCTCCATGTGCTTCTTTGGACATTTACAAGTTTCCAGTGCTGTGGGAAGCGGATGCCCGCACTACTTAGTGATGAATAGTCATCTACTATTCAGAGAACTGGTGGCAGAGGATCAGACCCACAAGTCAAACCTTCTCCTCTCCTGTGTGTGAGAAACCCACAGGTGGGAGGAAGCAGAAAAGCCTTGTGACTAGAGCAAAGACAATATTGATTCTGTTAAGTAAAATATTTTGTGCGTTACTAGTTGTAGAACATCAAGCAGAGCAAAGAGAACATAATTTCCCAAGAAAGCAAAGTTGTCAAAATAGCAGAATTTCTCAGCTGTTTTTCCACGTGACATGAATATATTCCATAAAATTCTGAAAATATCTTTTTTAATTTTGCTTCTCTTTGAAACAGAAGAAAAGAATATACCTTTGATCAAAGATATCCACCAGAAGCAACACCTTTTAAAAAGATAAAGTTGTAGCTTTATCATTTTCATCGGCGTTCAGACTACTGATAGGAATTCATTGGGAAAACAGTTCTCTGTACCACTGTGTCCTGCGTATTTCTGACCTTCAAAGTTAACTTGAGAAAAAAAAAATATTAATAGAACAGGCTTCTCAGCACTAGAGGACAGAATCACTCACAGTAACCTTGACGTTACAGAAATTAGCATTCCAGGAACTGGGAAGACTGGACAGAACTGGGCCAAATTAATTCCGTGGCTTCTGCCATGGAGAGACACGTGTAAAGGACTCTGCAAACACCTGTTCCTCTTAAGAACAACACTCATGCTCTTCGAATGACATCAGGACAACATTTGGTGGGAAACCAGTTCTTACTAACCTTACCAATACACATAAAACCTATTCAAAGGTGCAAGTCCATTTTAGGCTGACAAAACTCTTTTTGCTGAGCTATCAGTAGCAGGGCAGCAGTGTGCCAGGCAGGTTGGTTTTTTTTTTCCTCAAACCCTACCAACTGCACAGGAAACACACTGAATTTGCTGCACCAAGATCACCCTCCTGCTTGCAGTGCAGAAGGACTACAAAAGAAGCACTTACCTGGAACCTGTGAACCAACTCCAGGGACTGGCTGTCGTTCTGGTCTGCTTCAAGGATGACATCTGTCAGTTTATGTATGATCACATCCAAAGGGCCCTGATCTTCAATGGGTTTGGTGAGGTCAAGCTGAAGAAACCAGAGAGAAATCTTTTATTAATATACAGGGGATCTAAGGTTCTTGTCCCTGCCACCGTCCAAGGTATCGCCACCACACAGAAAGCATTTACTTCACACGCTGCCTTTATTTTGGTATGTTAACCAAATCCCTGGAAATTTACATTTCACTGAATGTCAGAACACTTTACTCAGACATTTATTTCTCAGCAGCGTAGATCTAATCCCATGAAAAAACAATGAAGTCATTGGCAAGCACCCTTCATCCAAACACCTCCCTGTGCTTCTCCACTCTGAGCCAACATTTCTCTCTTTCCCTGTGCTTACACATACACGCAAAAGGAATGAGCCAACAAAGATTAACACCGCTAATAAAAATAACACCGCCTGCTGTGCCCTTTGCCCTTTGGGATTGCAAAAAACAGCACGCACTGATACAGGTAACACAAAAGCAAGTGACTCAGGATCTATGCAAATTCATCTGCTGCAGGGACAGTTATTTAGCTGGTACGGAGGAATGCGCTCGGAGCACTCCCACCAGCAGACTTTGGCAGTTAGCTGGACAGGGGACAAAGATATGGGGTGGGGTGTGCAGAAACTCTGCTCCACACAGCACGGGGTGGCATGTGGCGATGCGTCACAGGGCTTGGTCCCCAGTACCAAGACAAGGAGCAGAGGAACCGCCTTTACTGGAAAAGGACTGAGTTAGGGATCTCCTGAGGAAATCTTAATGCAAAGAAGGCTACTGGACCTGATGAGATGCGTGCCCAAGGCACGACACAAGGGTACCAACAGAAGGTCATTGTCAGGGCTTAGATTTATCAGGACATAAATCAAAACTGTGGAGATGCAAACTAAATCAGGAAAAAAATTCCACCATGAGGACAGTCTGGTTGCAGCAGAGAGTCCCACAGAGGCTGTAGGATCTCCATCAAGGTTTTCAAGACCTGACTGGACAAAGCTCTAAGCAACCTAGTCTAAATTTAATGCTGAATCTGCTTTGATCAAGATGATGTATTACGTACCCCTAAGGTCCTACCAAACTTAATGATCCCATGAAGCTACTTACCAGATTTGAACAGTGTAAGTACCAGAACTGGGGCGCATTCCAGCCAACACATCGGGCTGCCCACAGCACGAAAGCTGCTACATTATCAAGCACTGCTCTTCAACCAGTTGGGAGAACTACTGCATCAGTGGCAACTTAACCTTGTACACTGCAAACCGGGAACATCTTTGAAATGAAAGACAGATGTGTGCTCGCTAAACTAAACCTAGCAGCTGATTTTACAGTTACATGCACGCTCCTTTCCATTGCTCCTATTACTTTTATTCAACTCTGGCAGAGAAGGGGGTGGGGGGCACAGGAGGGAGAGGAGGGCTGGCCAGAAGATGCTGCTGATGCTCTGTTTCGATAGAAGCCTGGTCTTCACTGTCTCATTAGTTTGAGTTTTGCCCTAATAAGATTTCTCACCCTACATAAATGGCCCTGCTTTCAATTAAGGAGCACCTTAAGGAAGGTAACGATAAGACAGGATGGCTGGAGCTCAAGAATCAATAAAACTAAAACAGCAAAGATCTAGCAGCCTTATAATAATTTGCTAGTTGTTAATCTAACTGATCCACATAGCTGAATTGCTTTTCTTGTGTAGGCACTCATATCTGGGCTAGGCTTACTTGAGTAGAATAACTGAAGTTGCCCGTGGCACAAAAGCGAACCGAAAGACAGCCAGTTCTTCCCAACAGAGACCACCTTTGCTTGCCCATTACTGTATACTCCTACTAACAATTACAGCTTGAGGCTCTAGTACTATCTTTGAAGTACTTACGCAGATTCTAATACAACTGGAAAACACGTAGTGCATCTATATTCCGAGGAGACTAACAGAGGCACTGTTCACAGGTGGGCAGCAGACTCCCTACATGCGAAGATTACGCAGTGGTAAAGACAAACAAGCCAGACTTGATGCGGATGGCTCAGTGACTGGTAAGCTGTGGCTGGGAGAGGCAGTCCACAGGCGGTCTGGCTGTCCTGGCACTTACATTTTCACTCCCACAGGTAGTGCAGCATGAAGGCTAAAGGCAAGCATAAGAGCCTGCAAAATCAAGGCAGAACGAAGTAAAATGCAGCTTGGCTAAGGACATGGAAGGAGATGATCTGCTTCTGCAACCAAGTTCCAGAAAAATCAGTTAATATCCTTAAAAGAAATCTCAGATGATCACACTGCTTTTCCTGAGGTTTTTTCATCTGCCTATCACATCTGGAAGGAAGCAGCAAAACAAAGGTTCCATTTAACTGCGTCAGAAAGTCCCCAGTTGCCAAGGTACAAAAATGTGAATTAATCCCCATTTTCAGGACTTCCAGTTTGAAAAACAATGAGAAGCAAATAAGTATTTGATTGGTTACTCCTTTACTTTATTCCTGCAGTTGCAGCTCAATCTGCACAGAAACATTCCAAAACCAAGAAAACAGTTCTCCCTTCAGCCTTGACCCAAGAATAGAAGTAACCTCCAAGGCATATCCAGGCATTTTCAGCACAGTGTTTTCCAGAAGCATAAGACATCTGGGCAAGATAATTTCTTCACAACAGCTGTGCCAGCTAGAAGCAACTGGCATATTTTGAGAATGAAACCAAATGCACCCACTTTGCACATTGGGAAGTGTTAAAAAGGGTCCCCCTAACAGTGCTGTGCTTCCCCTTCAGGGAAAGCAGTGCTAGAAATTACAGCACGTTAAAGCAGCTCCGCCGGTAGGAAGTTCAGTGACCACTTCCAATTGGCTCAACGAGAACAGCAGGTACATTTCAACCACACAAACCTTCAAAATTGTATCCAGTATTTTGCGGATTGGAGGATCAAACTGTTTGCAAGAATAAGTTCTCTGTGTTCTGGGCTATGCTGCAGAAAGCAAATATCCCTGGGCTGTGCGGAATTTGGAAGAGATCCACCTTCCTTTTATATACCAAGAAGAAAAAAAGAGTAAAAGAAAGAGAAGAAGAAAAAAATAAGGTTTGAGGGGGGAAAAAGAAGCCTTTTCAAGTGGAGTATTGGATCCAAGCAGAAGTCTGAAAGTAGAGTGCAAAATTTCTGATGGCCCTCTGCTGAGACAAACACTGATTCATTGTTTGTCATCAGCTGGAATTTGAGCCCTCCTACTTCCCTTCTCTTTCAGCATCTCTCTCTCCAAACGATCTTTGCATTTGACATGATCACCCAAAGGTTTGTTTTTGCACAGAACTAACACCATAGCAACAGAAGCGAGAGAAAAGATTTATCAGCACCAGCTTGAAAAAACAGAGAGATATGGCTATGGTGCCCTTTCTTCTGTGAAGTAAGCTACAGCCCACTCTGCTTGCCCTTTTTTATNAAAAAAAAAAAAAAAAAAAAGAAGAAAACCAGGTATTGGTTTCATGGCATTATCCCTTACCATCAAAAGCCAGCAGACAGCAGAAATCAGGTGAATGACATGAAAGACAATGTCAAAGCCGTACACAGAAAATGACAGACAGAAGGCATATGCCTTTCCAGGTCTTACAAAGCCATATATGGAAGAAAACAACCTCTAGATAAACGCTCTTATCATAGCTGGCTGTAGCTAACCTGCTCACCTTCTAATAAAAACACTGACTGGGAGTTTAAAAAACGCTCCAAGCTTAGAAACCTCACAGTCCACTCCATCGACTTCCCAGAGCATCCACTGGAGAGCAACTTAGAGGCATACAGAGCTCCATCTCTGCCCTCCTCTCCCCTTCCCCCTTCCCCTGTCCTCCAGAAGCACACAGCCAGCACATTATCCAAATCATTACCCAGGAGGGCAAAAAAAGTTTATTTCCATTAAGCATAATTTGTTTAAAGTCTTGGGGTTGTTTTTCTCCACAACGCTGGCAACCCATCTATATTGCAGGGACAGGGCGAGCGCCTGGCAGAGTGCCACGGCTCTCCACTGGTCCCAACTGCAATCCCACACGCATGCATTTCTGGAAGCCGTGTTTAAAAATAAAACTACGTCCAAGTGAAAAAAAAATCTGGATTCGTTCAGTCAGGAAAAAAACAAACAAGTGAAAATGTTGGATTTAGCAAAAAGAAATATCATTTATCTAAGTGATTAAAAATAGTTTTGTATTTTTTGTTTTATTCAGCGTTTCCAGTCTATGCTATAATCAACCGTATTTCAGAATCTGGCTGAGCAGGATTTGTGGTTTTTTAAAAGCTCTCCTTCAGAAATAGTTTTTGGATTATCATTCACATGAAATGAAGTCTTAATACCAACCTGTTCTGTTCTCTGAACTGGAGACAGATCTGTCCACTGCTATATCCCTGAGGAATTTACAACTCATCTCTCCATTTCTACTCATCCTCACTTTTCTCTTAAAATATTTTCATTAAAAAAAAAAAAAACACACCAAACGCTTAATAAATCTACTATTTAAGCATTTTTATCTCCAATCGGCTACCAAACTCCACTCACCAGGATACTGCACTAATTTCTTGCTTTGTTTCACTTTTTATTTGATGCCCTGCTTGGGAGCAACAAAATAGGAGCGTGTGTCCGTCCACAGCAGCCTGTCTTGTTGCAGGTGGAAAAACCTCACGAAACTTTCACCCAAAGGGGGTGAATGAAGACAAGGAGAAAATCATCAGAGATGACAGGTTTGTTCTGAGCCTTCTCACTAGGCAAATACCACCAAATCATCAGACGTTATCTTGAGTGCTTGAAAGCTTAATAAAATGCCACAAAAGGGAAAGAATCTACCCAATTTTCCAGTAGAGACCTGTCAATGCTCTGCTACACATTTTCACAAGTCACAGTTCAAAAATCTCTTTGTGGTAATTTAACCATTTCCCTCCCTGTGAACCGGACATACAGCACCAGCCTGACCTGACCTCTCTGCTCCCTGACTCCTGAGGCTGTATACGGAATTTTCTACGCAAATCTATTGCATCCTGTTATTCAGATACTCAGTTCAGGCTGCACTGACCCCAAAACATGTGGGGCTTATTTCAATCTTAATTCAGCTTCTTAGATTCCACCGCACGTAGACCTTCAGGTTTTCAGTCATCATGTTCCTCTCCTGGGGCTATTTTCTATCCTGTGTCTTCACCACATGCATTTCTATCAAAAGGCTGTAAAACAAAGCTTTTTAAATTCTCCCCTTCTTCTCCCAACCCCAGCCCCAGCGTTCACCTTCAGTGTGCATAAATCCTGAGAAAGCCATAATGAAAAAAAATCCCTGAGCTCTGGGCTGGAAAGCCAAGACTTCAAGAAGCTGAACCCTGACAGCTGATGTATTGGTGGATGCTGTTCTCTCCCCAAAAAGCTCAGAGATGAAAGCCTCTAAAAATATCTTAAGCGCTCTGGAGAGGGAAGGGAAGCAGCAAAAATCAATGCTGCCAAGTTCACTCTTTTGCCTTATTGTAAAAAGTAAAAAAAAAAAATAAAAATACACAGGATAGTCTAATTACAGGAGAGATGGTGGTTGTATTTGAAAGGAAGTGGGGAAATTCCCTGCAAAGGAATCGGGAAAACAGTTGTGCGTGTCCATCCATACATATGAGACCTACTTATGCAGAGCAACAGCGACAGAACAGAATGATGCAGAAGCCTGCCTGCTCTTCTGACAAACCAAAGGAAATCCACAGGACCAAACAAGACCAGCACATCCTCCTTTCCCAAATTAAATCCGGCAGTTGCAGTCCAGTCCTGTCCCTCCACCGGGACTACACTCCCACAAACCCTGCTGTCAGCTCTACGCAAGTACAAAACTGACACAAGCGACTCCCCACCAAAGCCTACAGAGAGTGGCACACTATATATCAGTATACATTTGCCCATGAGGAAAGACATTATGTTACCTGGTAGATGAAAACCAGATATTTTCACTGATATACAGGCTCTCAATAGCTCCTAAAATATTCACATATTCAAACTAAATAAACATTTACATGTTTAAGAGGGTTACTCCTTGTCTCTGGTCAAGCAAGAAAGTGATCTGGGCTGTATTCTGCACTTGCTGCTGCTGCCAACGTGCCCAGAGGATACTGCGGGAGAACATAAACCCCTCTGTGCGATGGAAACGCCAGTTCTGTCCCACTGCAAAAGGCAAACATGGACCTGACTACTAATGGCTGCAAAGAGAGAGCAAAAAGTTCACTAAGAGGCCCTATTTTGTCTTTTCACGCCCCCCTTCCCCAGCCGTCCTTCCCCGGTGCCCAACGAACATGCACGTCCTGTTGCAGCGGCGGCAATCTGAGAAAGGAAATCCGCTGTGATGAGGAGACGTCCCCCCTCGGCTCGCCCGCTCTCCCCTCACACTGACAAGAGGAGAGAGCATTGCAGCATCGGCAACAGCCGCCACGTCGCAGGGGAACTCCTTCCCAAGCAGGAAGGAAACGTAGCTTGAAAATAACCTACCTTTTTGCTAGGCTTCTCGGAATCGAGGAAATTAAAGACTGACCAAAGAGCTTACCTTTCCACCACTGCGGGATGCTAACTCTACGGGTCATCTTTTTGTTGCTCTGCCCAACTTAGTTTAAGAGAACCACCAAAGGAGAAGCAAAGCGTGGCCCATGCTGGGACACATCGCTCAGAGTCTCAGGTGCCAGGGATGTCCCAAGCAGCAAGATATGCCTAAAGGTGAGGAGCAGCACAGCTACGAAGCCCTGCCGGGTTCCCATTTTCTCAGCTACTGAAACTTTAACACCAGAGAAGACTCTGGGTTTAACAGATGGTTTCTTTGCATTTTCTTGTGTGGGCGCCAGAGTGGATTACTTTGCATTCTGCTTGGCACAAGTTACCAGAGGGTATGTGTGAGCACTTCGCACATTTTCAGGAGTGACACGCTGCCACTCCCCTGGAAGCTAGGTATGATCTCCGAAACGTCTGGGAACTTCTCTCTTCTAGCTGTATTCTACGTAAAATGAGGTAAGAAGGAATCTCAGAGCTTTTTTTCCCCCACTACATGTACTAACATATACAGACACCATTTATGGATCGCTTCCCCAACGACTACATAAACTGACCAGCCTGTGCGCATTCAAAGCTTGTGCTGCAGTCACGCAATCCCCCGGGACCTCGGCGAGCATCGCCTCCCCACAGCCTCCCCTGCAGCCTCCCACAGACACGAACAGCCGGCCAGCATTGCTGTCGCCTGTGCAGTAACAGTGACAGACTGTGACTCGCGACTCCTACCCAGTGTGCAGCACAACGCTGGGACACCTCACCGCATCTCAGTCACCCAAAACCTCTCCCGCTGCCCCCCTCTCCTCCCTCCTCGCTCCTCTGACCCCGGCATATAAACCTCCACCGAGCATCACCCTCCTGTTAGCACCAAGTTTTGCCCCTTCACTTCTTTAAAAGCAAAACAAGAAACCCCACGTTTGGGCTATGGTTAAAGTTCTTTGCAGCATATGACTTCCTTTTCAGTAAAGATTTTTTTTAACCAAGACTGGAAATTAGTTAGTATATTGTTTTTGACTTGCAGCCCAATGCAAAAAAAAAACATTTCCAGAAATTAAACTGTAACTCGGCTTTGTCTTATCTCCTTCTCTCATGGACAATACTTCAGCAGATGCAGAAAGTTCTTTCCAGAACTTGCAAAGATGTGAGAATGGCTGTTTCCAAGCACAAAATTAACCTGAGAGCTCCTGTCCCACTGGGGCTGGACGGCAGGTTTTGGTAGGCAAGTGGTTAAGTTCAGCCTTGTTCAGGGATGAACTTCCCGAACAATTGCTGATTTTCAGCACTGCAGGAGGAATAATCGGTGTTACTCGAACCCAAAAAGGTCTCATGCCAAGGGTGTCTCCTGAGGTCATCAGCGCTCCCATGGATTAGGAAGGGCAGCAGAACAAATCCCGAGATTAGCAGCGGAGAAAAGTGTAACAGAAAAATGTGTGACACGGGAGGATTAGCGCTCCAAAGAAGGAAAGCATGTTACAGAAAAACAAGCTCCTGAGAAGAATTCGCAGCCACCATAACCTGCCACTGAGACCGCCCTGCTTTACTTTCTGTAACTGCCAAAAAGATAGCGTTCACGTACACCAGATTAAAAGGCCATACAGGCAATCCCAGTAGTGGAGGGCACAGGAAAATTGCAAAGTGGTTCACAAAATTTCTGGCTCACTTCTTGAACTTAAAGTTCAAGATCTGCTTTGGAATGGGCAGATTGGATCCAGAAAGACTAAGACGACTTTACAAGGAAGATTTTTAACATTTCTTTGAGCTAACTGGGTCAGCTCTAGCCCAGTTATTGAACCGACAGATCAATCAATCCTGTAGGAGAGCAGATATTAAAGGAGGAGTGGAATGGAGAAGCCATCCATGCTGAACACTCCAACTAATCCAGAATACAGAAATACTGCAGCACTACAGCCGGTACAGCGCGAGTAAGCGAAGAGAGGGGGGCTGAGTGGGGTGCACTTCACTTCTCAGAAGCTTTCAGTGCTTAATTATAACATCATATAAACATGCAAAATATCAAGATCTGACAGTACTGCAAATACTCTCTTTTTTTTTTTTTCTTAATAACTACTGAATTCAGAGAAAGTTAAGATGAAGGAAATGTGTTCTTCTGAAAGTTTCTCTTGGAGCCATGTAAACATGCACTGCACAACCTCCCTCCCGTTGGCCATGGGATGAGGTAAGTAGAAAAGCTGCTACATCAGAACCATTCCCCAGAAAGCCCGGCTACCACCCGCCATCCCAAGGGCCGAGGAAGCTCAGCTCTGGACTTGCACCACACAGCTCAGGCTCAGCTTAGGGATAATTCTTCAGCGGCACCTGTCAAACACCAAGAGCAGTCAGTGCTCCCGTGCGCGTGGTGGCACTTCCCAAGAGATCGCCAGTGTCTCTGCTGTAACCCTGCCTTCAGCAAAGCTTCCAGCTGGTGAGCAGAGAGGCACAGCCATGCCGGCAGCACCCTCTTTGCTTCTTTAAGTGGTCTTTACTGTGTACTCGGGAGTTTAAATAAACGTGCAGAAAGCAATAGCTGTCAAGGTAGAAAGTTTTAATGCTCTTTATTTGCACCCTGCCTAAACTAATTAGGATCCCTTCTGAAAAAAGAAAAAAAAAAGAAAAAGAAACAGAATTGAAATGTATTTCTGTTAACAACAGACCCTCCTTCATCCAAACATACTCTCACAGTGTTGCTCGCGGACACTGGGTAGCTAGTAATGTTTGTGCAACCGTGAAGGATAGAGGAGGGGGAGGGAGAAGTACACTGGAATACAACAGGGAAGAAACACAAAAGCTTTAGAAGACTTAGTCAGCCTACGGGGGAAATAAAAATGGGTAAGGCTGCTTTTAAACAAAGAGAAGGCCATGCTCGGGCTGATCTATATCATATCCCTATGCTGCATGACCAGAAATCAGAAGAGAGACCGTGAAGATAGGCAGAGATTGTGGCATTCCCTTCCATCCTGTTCCAGCAAGTATTATTTACGGGAGAATGAAGCTGCCTTTCAATTACAAAGCATTACTTCAGCTTGAAACCACCGCTCCCAGTGAGACAAAATGATGAAACTGTTCCTTCCAAGGATGAATTTAAAGGCACTTGAAATGGTCTGAAATGAACATGGACCACAAAGACAGCGAGCCCATGATTTCTCAAACCAAGGAAGAAGAGCATGGGTGGAGATCACAACCATCATGGACCACCTTCTCAGGTGCTGCACTGCTAGAAAGTGTTGGATAAAGGAGCAGAAAGCAAAGCCAGGAGAAGGTGGCTGGGACACAGGCAAGGCTCTAACACGAGGAAGAGGAGCACAGTGCATCTGACTCATTGCTTCAGCAAACACCATGGCACAGAGAAGGTGATCAAAATAGTTAATGGCCAACAGTTTGTTTCTCAGCAACTGCAAGGTATGTTTGCTTTTTACTTTCCACCACAAAGTCCCCTTGTATGCCCCATGGCCCAATCATGCATCAGACACCTTTTCCCACCCAGGTGAGCTGTCTTCCAACACAGCACCTGCCCAACACATACAGAGAAACCACTGGCACAGGCAGAACGTTTTAGGTAAAATTCACTTTAAATGACAGTGATAAAAAGTCTTGCTTTTGCTGTGCTGAGGAGGTCTGGCAATCCCACAGCATTATTTGGACACAGCCAGATATTAATGAGAATGAAAACAAGAGGAACTGTACCATTAGGGGAGATTAGCTTCTTAAACTCAGGAGAACAAACACTAGGACTGAGGTTATGGTCCAGCTATTCCGAAGCAGGAAAACTAAGATAAAATTTAGTAATACAAAGAATACTACATCAAGCTGGGCTGGTTTAAATTACAGGATAAAATAGTGTACAGCTGAAACATGTTTTTATGATCTCAGGATGACAAATTGGTAAATTAAAGGAAGTAATAAGTAAAGACTGCTGAGCTGTGAAAAGCTCAAGGATGTGAACATAAAGGATGCTCGGCATTTCTTGCAGGCATGCCAGATAGTTAAATGTATTTCAGGAATACATAAAAACCAAGAAAAATTGGGATCTCCGTGCAGCAAGCAAAGGTTTAATATTAAAGATAATATAGGAATGGCCCCAAACTTTACACAGACATTTGGCCTCAGTTTTCAGCAAGAATAAAGATGCTGACTGTGGGAGCAAGGCAAGGTGGTAAAGAAAGGTGGGTACAGATATATCAGTGGGTACCAGCAGTCAAAGCCAGAACTCATGGAGCGAGATTCACTTCATCTCATTTTAAGGAGTTGATAACTACACTGTAATTTCAGGCTTCTCCTTGCAGTCAGCGAGAAATGAATAAATACCCTGATGTTTTAAATTCATCTAGCCTGCTTTACATTCATATTCTAGGATATGAGGAATTGCACCTGAAATATGCCTGATGAGAGGGAGCCCAGCAGAGTAGCGCAGATGTCAGATGACTCTGAAGAGTTTAATGTCTTGAGGTGAGGGGAAGCTGCCTCTCTCCCATAGTTGGATACTTAAAAAAACCACCAAAAAACCCCAAACCCTCTAGAAAACGAAATGCAATTAACCAAAACATGGCACAGGAAATCACAGGGTGATGATACAAGGGTTCTGAATAACTGTATCTATTATGGAGCGCTTCCCAGGGATCAAAAAAAAAAAAAAGCAGCTACATTAGGAAAAGAGTAGGAGGGGGGGAAATGAGAGCTATTGACTGTTCATCTGACGTAGTACTACACAATCATTTCAGCACATTTGAAGATATGGAAAAATAATCAGATCTCCAGAGGTAAATAAAAAAACATACTGAAACATGACATGAGTCTACAAAAGATGGATCCAACCCATCTAACTGGCTGTATGACTGACTCTCTAGACAAAGAAAATGCAGCAAAGCTCTTCTCTCAGACTTCAGTAAAGCATGCAGTCCGGTAAACTGGAGAAAGACAAGGACCAGCAGAAGAGGAAGGTAAATGAAGAGCTAAATAAAAGAGAAGATGACAATGGTTTGCATGCTGAAAGCAGCAGTGGCAAACCAGAGAGGGTGTGCTGCTGGCATTGCTCAGGCACTAGTCTTATGACCATTTTGTTTAATATCTTCATTAGCGGTCTTAGCACAGTAAGTAGATTACTGATAGACCTTAATAATTACACAGAAGTGTAATAGACACAACTGCCCAGACAGAATTATCATGCAGAAGAGAGAATCAGAAATAGGACAATATGACTCTATAAAAAATAAACGGCTACACGTAGCTGGACTCACGATAAAAAAAAAATCTGCCCTATGCTCAGAGGAGGATGCTAGTATAGTAGCTGAAGTATGACTGTGACAAAGATAAATTCAGTTTCACCAGGATTGGGGTATTTGGGGTGAGGTTTGTAAGAGTCAAGCTAGTATAGAATGCACTACTGAGCATTCGTGAACAGCTGCACCCAGTTTAGGGCATCCGTTATCAAGAAATGCAAACTCAAAATGAAAAGAAATGCTTAAGAATTCAACCCAACTTTACAAATTCTAGGCTCAAGAGCCTAGAAAATCCCTTACACACTTACATCCCATGGTCATGGGTCCAGGAGTTCCCTAAAAATTCTTCTAGGAACAAAAGGACTAGGAAGTGCAGCAATGGAGATCAAATAGAAAAATCTCAGGTTACAAATTATTCAAACTCACATTTCTCTTCTGTCATCAACAGAGCGCGAAGTGAGCAGCACACAGGCAAGATTAAAAAAAGACCATCAGAAATGTCACTCAGGAAGAAGCGGGCAAAGAAGCACTTTGTCATCGAGCTGTAAATCAAGTCTGGCACTCTCTCTAATTCTGGGCTCTTTCCTCACCCACCTTGACTGACGAGTCTTCCTCAACAGATGGAGAAGGAAGCTGTAGCTCCTTCCTTGGCAAGGCACCCAGGCCTCGCTGGACTTCTGCAAGGATCCTAAGATAACTTGTCTCTCTAAGATGGCTGCGCTAACTTAAAGGAATATCAGTGACACGAAATTAGGTCAGAACTTCATTTTAATTGGGTAATAATAGTTTCAGATGCTATCTCCTAATCCTACCATCTGACTGTTGGGTCTTTAAAATGACATTACCCACCCTTCGCTATTCATTTTCTTTTCCCTTTCACGGTTTGAAAGGCTCAAGCGAACAGGAAAATGACTTCCTATTCAGGGAAGACGGTGAATGCAGTGGTAATTAAATGAGCTAGAAAAAGAACAGCTAAAATTGTAGTTCTTATTCCTCACTCAACTCTGTTTACAGGAATCTCAAGCGTTCCTGTCACAGCAACAGGTAAAACATCCTCAGAAAATGGAGTCTATAAATGGTTGGTATGCCTTCCACAGGCACCAAATCCCATCCTTAGTGTTCACACTAATTTTAACAGGCAAAGATGGGAAGAGGAGAACACAGTTAAAATACAAGAACACAGCCAGAGTGTGAAAAGCCTGTTTGTGTCCCTTATAACCCCACGACAGAGAAAACCAGATAAACTCCTAGAAGGTCTCACACGATAACCTAGTTTTCAAAGCAAGTCTGCATGCACTCTCTCCCTGAGCTCTGGATATCAAGGCACTTGTCTTGACCATCACTCAGCTGCCTGTCAAGACACCCTAACGACTTCCTACCTCCCTCCGCTGCTTCTCGTCTACCAGCACAGATGATGCTCCACTTACTCTCACTTTTTTTCCCTCTCCACTCTTTTGCACTCCAACAGCCCTTGCTGGAGAGGGTATGCATATGCATTTTCTTCCTCTCCTTCCCTTCTGAACTAGTTACCTTCCACTTAGGATATGGCACAGAAGAAACCTCCACATGCGGTCACCTTAAGCCGTCTTCTGAAACTGAGAACTTATGTTGAGCTTCTATGCATTTCCCCATAGCCAATTCTCGCCACTGTGGTATATTTAAATGCCTACATTTTGAGGAAAGGGGGCTTGAAACCGTTACGATGCTGTTAACTGACATCACTTCATAATCAGAAGTACTCTCCCACACTAGCCCTTTGAGCTGTGACATGAACACTAACTCTTTCTCTTGCCTGTCCCACACTCAGAAGCCAAGCAGTCACCTCTGGGCTGTCTCAGCAGGAAAAACCGAAACCACACATCATTGCTGGCACAGCTTTCACACCCAGTTTTCACATACAACTGAAAAAAAGAGCCCATTTGATGACAAAACCCCTTCCACGTGCTTCCTGACCGACGGTTTGGTCTTCACTGGTAGTCTAAACAAAACATCTTGAAACCTTTTGGGCTCAAGCACACTTTAAACTTTCAGGACAAATCTCAATCTCCAAATGAAAAACGCTTTCCTTATTGAAAGCAAAAGATGTGAATAAACTTCCCATTTTAATTTATGGCAACAGTCACATAAGAATCAGCTTCATAAAACTTCAGGGAAAACTTCTATTTAATGAGGATTTTAACAGACTGTGCTGAAAAAAGAGAGGAGAATTTTCCCCCCTTTTCATCCCCTGACTCAATCCACTAGCACAGAAAAGCTGACTTCACCTCAGACGACTGGCAAAGAGAGTTCCTGCAGATGAAGCTTACCCTGCGCACCACAGCAGTGTAAAAAAGCTAAGTGCTTTCCAGCAGGAGCTGGTAAGGCAATTTCCAAAGGCTGCCTCCTCTAAGCTGTGCTGCAACGTGAGCACGGCCGCCTTTGGCCAGGGTCTCCCACCAGAAGGCAGCAGATCCAGAGCTGTCCAATTCCTGATTCCCACCTTACCGGCGAGGTGAAAAAGAGCATTTCAAGTTTTCTGAGCATGACTTCCCTCTCCGCTGCTTTGCATCTCTCTACAAGCCCCCTTTAATTGCCCTCCGTCCCTCCTTGGCAGCTGAGGATCACTGCCAAACTGGCATCTCCCTCCTCTTCAGCGAGTTCGCGTGACCACGACTCCCCTCCGGCAGCCCGCGGGGCCATCCCTCGCCGCTGCTTACAGACCGGAAAGACCGAGGTGTGTGACCCAGCTGGCCCCTATTAAAGATAATGTTATCACAGCTCCAATTGTTCCTGTCTACATCTGCTGGTGGGAGGAAATAATCGACTTGTCTGAGCTGGAACAGGGGATATGTTGGAGAACTAGAATCCGAAAGCTGCTTGTTTCAGGGAACTTCAGCCATATGTTGCATTAATAAAGGATTCTTTTCCATAGCTGTGCTAATAAATGGCAACTTACCGTTATTTCTCCTTATTCACGTGGAAGCGAGAGGCAGGGTGTGGGGGAGGTGGTGTGGGGAAAGGCAGAGACCTACATGCAAAACTAGAGGTAAACCTTCCCAGTGCCTTGTATGCAACTTCAGCCATACGCAGAGTCTAACACGTGCAAGACCTACACTGCAGTGAAAATATAACTGCTAGCAAACAGGAAGCACCGCAGGATCTACATGCACGTCCTCAAGTGCTGAACTCTAAGCCAAGTCCTCAGAAAAACACACAGACTGAAAAAACAACGGAGGTGTCCTCCATACCAGCTTCCTACTGACCTACAGCAGGACACCCTGCGGGGCCAGTTCGGCCCTGGTTGCAGGTGCTGGGAGGGCCTTTTGGCACAGACCTTCAAGGATTTTTATTCTACACAGCAGCTTTTCAGAGGAAAAATACTAGGAATATAACTGGTTGAGTTGCAATGTTTTAACTAAAACAACAAACTATGCTCCAAGGCACCATACTCACCTTGAGAAAGCTTGTCTTCTGTCCCGTTACTACCAGCATTACCTTAATTAGTTTTACCAGACTGGCTTCCTTTAAGCTGCAGTGCCTGCTGTACTCTCACATCTGGAAATTCACAGCCCAGGAGGTCATTTAAGCTCTTCCAAGTTACTTCCTCCACCATGCTTTTTTATCATTAGCCTATTTTAGCTGGTGTTTGAATACTGGATCAGAACATCAGAGAGATGCTTATGAAGCTACAGCAGCCTTACGAGAACAGAGGTGACACCCAGGCTCTTTTATTATGCCTCAACTCTTTGAGATTTTCAGGGCTCTGAACCATCAGCCAAAGTCAAGGATCCTGTAGATTGTTACAGCGGTGTGTTAAGCACAACTTGCTTACTCCACTTTTGCAACGCGTCAGGAGCAGAGTCTGTTACTGCTTCCCAACCGCGTGGCAATAGTGTAAGCAAACTCACCATCCTGCGGTTGATTAGAAGTGCAAAAACGTCTCTCAACACCCGTTATTTGCTAACTGTAGTACCCAAATGGCCTACACAATACCTTGTTTCACTTATAGACAACTTTATTGTTTTCTCCTATGAGAAACAAGCCATGGGACTAGATGACTCCGAAGTGCAACTTTTCCCAGTGGAAGCTCTCAAAGAGAGGGAGAGAACCCCATCCTGCAGTCCCCATGCTTTGACCAGCTCCCCAAGGATGCTGAAGGCTTTGGAGTTGCTTCTGTGTCACAAAGCTCCACATTGTTAAGTGCAGCTACCAAATATTCCTTCTTCGGCAAGACAGTAGGAACTGATCTCTGGAAAAGCAGACTGTTCAGGGCAATGACTGGCTGTACTGGGTTTGGCAGGGATAGAGTTAATTTTCTACAGAGCAGCCTGTATGGCACTGTGTTTTAAACTGGTGACAAAACCAGTGTTGATAACACATCCACGTTATGGTTATTGCCGAACAGCACTTGCACGGCGCCCAGGCCTCCCCTGCCTCTGAGGGTGCCCCTGCAGCCAGTGGCCAGGGCGGGCGAGGGGCTGGGAGGGGACACGGCCGGGACAGCTGAGCCCACCTCAGAGAGCGAGAGACTGGTTGGCGGCTGAGCTGCCGGCTGGGGTCAACCCACTGCAATGGGCTACAGACCATCTTCCAAATTTGAGCTCAAGCTGCTGCTAAACACAGATTTAAAATCATGTTATAGGGTTAAAATTAGATGTGAAAAATATGTTTTAAAACATCTGGCTGGCATAGGCCAGGTATTTCTGTTGTTCGGGTAAACGTCAAAGCTCTTTTTGAAAGTCCCCTTCCCTTCTCTACATAGCCATAAGCAGACATCCTTCTAAGATGGGAAGACATGGAGTGGGAAACCTTGTGACCACGTTTAGCACATTTATGGCAATGTACCATTTTTCAGTTGTGCAATTTAAAAGACAGAAAGTCATTTCACTATCGACGGATCTTGAGTGTTGACATTCCATCTTTTTTTCCCCCTATTCCATTTTTTTTCCCTCCAGTTATTTCAGCTGTCTAAAGCTTTTCACATCCTTCAAGAAATACTTAAAATATGCTGACCAAATATGCCCGTTCCAACACTGGCACAGGAACAATTTCCCTAATTTACGGCTAAGAAGATGGCCAAAAGACATTCCCAATTTCCTAGGAAAATGAGTGGACTATCCGCTAATCACACCCTCAGCTAGGCCATGTCATTACTTATGGCTATGACTGCCAAACGAGGAGCAGCTAAAGAGAAGATAGGAGGACGCTCGCCTGAAGTGAGAGCCGCTCCTGCAAAGCCTCTGACCGTGTGGTTCGTGTCGCTACTCTGGTGGCACAGGCTCTCCAAGGAACGGGGTTACACAAGCGTGTGTTGGGGACAGCCAACCTTCAGCAGCGAGGGGACCAGTCCTGCAAAGTCAGCTGCTATTCAGAGCAGCAGCAGAGGGACCACAGCTGAAGCCTCGTCAAAGGAAGCGAGCGTTGCAGACACGGGTTAAGGGTGGACAGAAAAAAACCCAGAAGTCATTTGATTTTGATGAGGGTGTGTTTGCTCTGAAACAAATATTGAAAGGCGTATGTTAAAAGTCTGGCTGAGTTGCTTAGTCACGTTCTCCTAAGCGAAATTTGAGTGCAACAATTCGCTCAAAATTGGTAAAATTTCTCTTCTGAACCAGACGGTTTAACTAAAGACAAAAATAACCTCAGAAATTTGTATGAAAGCCTAGACGTTCTCCTCACAATCATTATAAAACCTCACACATAAGGAAAGAAAAATAGCCCAAAGCGTATTATTCTCGGGTTACTAAAGAGCCCATCGGGCTGGGCTGTCTCTCTTTAANAAAAAAAAAAAAAAAAAAAAACCCAAAAAAATCAACAGAGGGGAGGAGAGGCTGGAAATAAACCACTGTTATTCAAACACTGCTAGATCCTAAATAAAACACAACAATACCAACCAAGCAGAGACACAGAAGACCTGGCATGGCTCCAGAACACAATAACCATTTGTCTTCTTTGCCAGAGGCAAGCAGCAGCTGGGGATGCCACTCGGGGGGGAGAAAATAGCACCATGCTACAGCTGGAGGATTACTCCCAGGAGCAACGCAATACATAAGAATAAAAGATGACAAGTTAGATGAATACCCTTTGAGAATCTTTTCAGAAAGGACTAAGTGTTCTTTAGGAGAAGCAGGAAAATTAAGGATGCAAAAAACTCCCAACATATTTTTGCCAAATTCACTTGAGAGTGAAAATGAATCGACGTGCAAAAGGCTTCATCTGAATCGGCCTGAAATTCCACGAGGAAACCCTGGAGGGAAGATCCCAAAACACTGCAGATTACCAAATGGTATTTTGTGAAAATAGAATATTTTTCCTAAGAGTGAACAGGAACCCCTTGAAACACTCCCCAGAGTTTGCAGGATGATTATACACACCGCAATGGGAACTTGTGAGTGGCAGAAAACGTCTCAAGCATTTCATAACATTGCAGGGGAAAGAAGCGGAAAGCCAGCAAGTGGTATTTATTTATTAATTAATAATACCCGCTTTAAAATTAAAGTTTTAATACTACCTGTAAACCTGCACCACAGCAAAATCAAGCTTTCGGGGAAAAAGTATAAGAGTGGAATCAAAATATAAAATCCTTCACAATGCTACCTGCTCTGTAGTGTAACAAACACCGTTGCGTTTCCTACTTGAGTTCACTCATCATGTGGCTGCTTCAGTAACAATATACTAAGTGAAAGCAGGAGTGTAGGTGCCTCGGAAATATACCCTTTGTGGTAATATAATCAAACATGCAGAAAGTACCAGACCAGCAATACAGGAAGCTTTTCTCCTGCAGGGTGGGGGAGCTAAACTGGGAGAGACTTCTCAAGTGCTAATGGGAGGGAAGGGAGAAAAAGGAGAACAAACTTCTATGGCATGACATCAAACTTCACATAGAGTAAATTACAGAGCTTTCTAAAACACCATTAAGTCAATATACAATATCCCTGCTAATGACATGGAATGGAAACAATCTCTTTTCTGCAGCTATTAAGGCTGCCAGGAAAGAAAAAGCACTACAAGGCTGGAAGGAACGTGGTGACCAGCAACAAAAAAATACAGGCAAAGGGCTCAATTTCCACCAAGAAAGCTAAACTTAGCTAAGATGTCCAAGGCAACAAAGAATTCAGGTTCCTAGGTCACAGCTGAATTTATTTAGGTACCTAAATCTCCTAGGTGGTTAGTTTGAAACTTAGGTTACAACCAAACAAACAAGTTACTCTAAGATAAAGTCTGTGGATTTGCAGCTCATCAACAACGCTGGAGCCAGGCAGCTGTGGAACAACTCTACTTTCACCCAAGGTGAACGGGCAGTATGGTAAAAGAGTATCAGCATTTAGAAGGTGCTTGGCCTGGAAGGGAGATAATGCTTGAGATGAGCAGCGTACAAAACGGGTTAACTAGGATCAATGCGATAGAAAGGAAAGGTATGGGCTGATTTGCAGGAAGACCTCCTGGCAGACAAACGTGTTAGGCCACGGAGCAATCTCCCACAGGAACTGGTGAAAGCCCGATCGGTTGGAGCTTTTTGAAAAGATTTGCACAGAACAATAGAAAAAACACAGGAAAGAATCCTGCACTTCAGGGAAAATGAGTGTAGGTATTTCCGATCTACAGAGCCTCCCTCCCCAATTCAACCAACCAGCAAAGCTTTATGCAGGTCTTTTTATAACTGGGTCCTTCCTCTGGCGCAGCAGCTTTGCTCCCACTTGATGCCAGCCACCCTGCAGGGGAATCAGTCCTGTCCCCTCCCGTAAGGCAGCACCACTTCTGCCACCGCAGGCTACCCAGCTCCCACCTCTGCGCTGCCTGCTGTCAGCTCTGGACCGTGCCAGTCTGCAATCTGTGAAACTACGACCACGGAGAAATTACCTCCTGCATGTGGAAATCATAGAATGGTTTAGGTTGGAAGGGACCTTAAAGATCATCCAGTTCCACCCCCCTGCCATGGGCAGGGACACCTCCCACCAGACCAGGTTGCTCAAAGCCCCATCCAGCCTGGCCTTGGACACCTCCAGGGATGGGGCCTCCACAACTTCCCTGGGCAACCTGTGCCAGTGCCTCACCGCCCTTAAAGTGAAAAATTTCTTCCTAATATTTAATCTAAACCTACCCTCTTCCAGTTTAAAGCCTTTCCCCCTTGTCCTATCACTACATGCCCTAGTAAAAAGTCCTTCTCCAGCTCTCCTGTAGGCCCCCTTTAGGTACTGGAAGGCTGCTATAAGGTCTCCCCGGAGCCTTTTCTTCTCCAGGCTGAGCTGATCCACTCCATGACTGACTGGATCCACTCTGTAGAGACTGCAGACATCTGCCATGCCCTTAACCAAGGCAGGCTTGCAGGGTTAGTGTTCTGGGATATTAATATATTGCTTACTACAGACATGTGTCATTCAAGCTTTAACCAGAGCATTCTGAATAAATCTGCTCTGAGCTTTAACAAGTCCTTACACAGCTCAACGCTGTGGCATTATTCACAATGCAGTAGACAGCAGTACATCTGAATACACTAATAATACAAAAAGACCTGTCATAGTTAGATTTCAGCCCATTAACTATCCTGTAGCAATACAGGGCTGAGTAACCACCGGTTTATTAGCTGTGACCTATAGCTATTTACAAAGGAACATACCAATGTAAATGTATTTTGGTAAGTGCTGTGTGCTGTAAAGTACAGGGTTCCAGGCGCTTCCCTGTGTCAACGACCAACAACCAGGATTTTTAAAGGTCCAGTTCATTTCACAAAAGGACAAGAGCCTCTCCCTTCAGCAAAGAAATTTAAAGAAGTGACTGTTTTTAATATTCGGTAAGTTCATAGTCTCTGCAGCATGTGCACTTTGACACCAAACAGACTACCAGCGCAGTCAGGAAACGCCCTATGCAAACATAACTGATTTTATTTACTGCCTGATAAGAGCTTTCAGAGGCACCCTTGGCTCAGCAGTAGCTAAGCAGCAAAGATTACCGAACACGTACTTCCACAGTACGTCCTGAGTCAGGTGTTTCAACACTGTGGGCATCTACGTCTGATAAAGACGCTGTACGAGATGAAAGCAGGTCATGACGAGGATACCCTGTCACATTTATTACCTCAATGAGTAACGGACAATAAGACCTCAAGTCTCGTCATCCTTTCTCACTGAAATCTGCCACCTTTCTTCCCCTCCCTCTCTTTACGCACCCTACAACCCAGGATGATCCCAGGAAGCGCAAGCACTAGAGAATTCATCTCCAGACTGCACTGGCAATGAGTACCATGCCGTGGGCAGGCCCACCTTTGGCTTTCCTGCTAACACTGGCAATTTCAGTTTTCAATATTTGATTGCCTGTAGACATAAGCAAAGTGGAAGAGTAGCTGAAGCACACTAAGTACTATTAAATTTATCAAGGTAATATGCAGCAGGAATTGCTTCTATGATTAAAACCAACAAAACATATGTACATATGTAAGATACCTCAATCGTGTTTTTTTTTTTCTTTAATGTAGCTGATCCTATAATATACAAGAGAATAGGAGAACAGGATTATCTAGAAAATTTCAAAAAGTTACTTATGCTTATTTTGGATTCACCTTATTTACACTTGCCACAATTAGTGGTGCAGCAAGAAAACAGAAAGCCAGAACCCCCGCCCAGAGCAAAAATTAACCACTGCCCGTAGCACCCACAACAGGGTGCAGCATGTGAGAAAACTCCCCAGGCAGCTACATTTGCAAGAGCACATTCTTAAAACACTGATTTTGCATGAAATCTCAGAGAGCTGGTGCTGCAAAACTAACAAAACTCAAGAAAAGAAAAGGAGAAAGCAGCAGCTGGAACCATCGAGGCTGGTATAATGGAAAACCAGGTGCTCTCCTGGAGAAAGGGCAGTGGGCGCTGGTGGAGCTGAGGCACTGCAATCCGGTTGTATTACCACCACAGCGGTGGGCTTTGTAAGCAGCCGCCTATGAGTAACGAGTGGTGCTCAAAGGCAGGGACAAGGAGAGAAGAAAACCAACTCCTCTCTCGGCTGCCCGGCACTTGCCAGGCCGCGTTGCATGGAGCACCGATGGTACAGCCTGCACCTGCAGAACGATGGAGAGCAATCCTGCAACAAGGATTTTTAAGCCCAAAAAACCCCCAGATGACCATTAGCCCCATGCATCATTGTAGCTTTTCTCCCCAGTAGATCACTTTGCTCCTCTCCTCTTTCCGTAGCCCCTTCTAGTCACCTCTTTGTCCCATGGTCACTAACAGACCAGTGCCTATCACGCAGGAAATCTCTGTCTTTATCAAAGCAACTGGGCGAGAAGCGGTTGGTGAACTAACTAGGGAAAACACACTCTCATCACGCAAAGGTGTGCGTCGAGCAATAGAGGGTAAATATAAAATTCAATCTATGAAGTAATTTTGTCAGGAAAAGAGTTTCACCACCTCTTAGAGGATCTTAAAACCTCTTCGATCAGTTAAAGGCTCCTAAATCCCTGATGAGGTTCAGACCAATACAGCTAATGGGCCAAATTAAGGCCCAGAAAAATTATCCAAAGTCTCCGATGCGGGAATGAAAACAGGTATTTTAAACACTCGGAACACCCACCACAAAGTGGCTTAAAACATGCATGGCTGAGGTTTCATTTTGCTTCCTTTAGCCAGCCGTCTCCCCAGGGAACAATAAAATCCGCAGACGAGCCTGCCCGACCCCTCCAGAAACCTCCTGCGCCGCCCCAGCGTGCAGAGGGACCAGCTCTCCCAGCCTCCACCTCCCCCATCGGTTCTCCCCTTCCGCCCCAGTGGGATGCAACTCACTGAAAGGGGCACCTCCACTCCAAACCCTGCGCTTGCAGGCTAAGAAACTAAAGCTCCTAAAAGCCAACTCGTCAAATGCTTGACCTAACGCCCTCCTGGTTAACTTGAATCACGATTCTGGCGATATGTTTGGGATCAATAGGCAAGAAGAGCAGAACAGGAGGTTACAGCACGTTTTGCCTCCTCCTCCTCCTGGTAAAGCTTCCAAATTTTTATTCTCCATGAGACAAGTGGGAGCAGGAGACAGAAATACAGACAGAGCCCGTCAAGGAGAAAAAAAAAAAAATTAAAAAAAAAAAAAATGGAGATTCACCCTGCAGCAGAGACTAAGAATATATACAGGAGAGTTCAACTGTTTTCTTCTCTGCCGAAAATAAACGTCTCAAATAAGTGCTTCAAGTAACTTCTAAGTATTAAAAATAGTTTATGAAAAACGGGTGCCTTTCAAGCTGTCTCCTTCTAGGGAAAAGTTCCCAGCAAGCATGATGAGAAATAACTAAGACCTAACAGCAATTAATTTCCAGCCCGTCCAATAAATTGCATTTTATCATTTTTATTTATATCTCAGATTGACACAAGACAGCTAGACATAAGCTAACAACCTACTACACAAAGGTGACAGCAGCAGAGTAACAATTTATTGGACTTATTCTAGGCTCTTTAATTTGGCTGGATCTTGCTTTAGGAACCAACAGCGAGGGAATTATTTTTACCACGGGATATAAAGCTTCTCCTCTTCATTCTGTGCCTGCAGGAGGGGTGACCTTTGTTTTCTTAGTAATAAAACTTTTCTTTCCCAGTCTTTCTTTATGTTAGACATACCAAGCTCATGACATTAGTCTGCTATTTCAGAATCAGAAAGTCGTCTAGAGTTTTGGAGAAAAGGGGTGGTATCCTCAAAAACACGTCTGGGACTGCTCTGTCTACAATATATGGTGTTTTAAAATGCAACGGGAGACGTTTTTGTGGCACAGTCACACATGTGTGTTAGCGTGAATCTTCCTAGGAAAACAAGCAAAGGAGGACTCAAGTGGCATCGACTTTGGTCTAGATTAGCAACGTAACTACGTATTTCATGCTCTTCAAGAGATCGACTGGTCCACATGGAAAAGATGCCACTGTTGCCACCCGTAATGGCTAATCCTGCAATCCCACTTTCCCGGCTACACCACAGGAGCACTCCCGCAGCTCCTGCCCAGAGCTGCCACCTCTGACTGCAGGACGGACCAGAGTACAGGAAAGGTTTTTAACCAGCAAGGATCTCGGCACTGTAAAGATAGTCTTGTTTACACAACTGGCCCAGTCCCCTTTGGCAAAACCAAACTAGGCAACGACCCACATCAGCCACGGATTAAGTTAAAATGTTAGACTCAACTACGCCATGAGAACAGCCTTCAGATCCTTCCTGTTAGTGTTCTCATGCCCTGGTGTAGACTCACCAAACGTCCTGCTGAAACCCTGCTTGGGAAGAGGTGCTGAGGCAAGAAGTCTCTCTGTACTATTGGAAAGAGCAATCTCTCACTCCCTCACCCTGTCAAAAAAGCATATTAAAAGTGCGGCAATAAGCTGCTGGTGGTGGTTTTCGTTTTATAGGGGCAAAGGTTCTGCAAGTCACCACGCTACTTGGCTTCTATATTTATGTCTGCTAAATTTGACCGGTTCCCACAGAACCACAGTCCCTCACTAAATACTGAAAGTATCTCATCTTGTGGGGAAAACCTTTTAGCTTTTTTTAAAAACAACAAAAAAAAAAGTTTTCATCCTGAAATTTGTATTACTTGCCTCCTTTCTCCCCCATGTAACGAGCATGCGTATGGAGTACACATGTTCCTTTTACAGACGGTAGTATCTCGTTAATTGCAAAGGAAAAAGAGTGTAATCACTGAAACATTAACAGAAATTTCTCATTCTGTGAAGCTACTAGGAAATAAAAGGTTAAGAGCCTGTAATTTTATCTTTCTTCTACTGCACTGCCAATAACTAGTAGATTTACAAATGTATTATTTTTTTAATAGGGCTACGAGAAACACAAATACCAAAATCATGCTATTTTGTAAAGTATAACTATGATAACCTCACTGAGGCTGGAATTCTGCTGATGACACACAGGCTGTTGCATGTGGGATTTTGTGCACTTTGCTCTGAAGTTAGAAAAGGAAAAGTCCCTCAAAAGTGGCCAAAACGTTCATAGAGGGAAGGACACCAATGGGTCAGCTTCAGCACAGGGACTCGAGAGGCTCTCCCCTCCTGTGCCCCAAAACTAGAAGTCACCCATGCACATTTATATCATTAAATAACAATCGAGGTCTAGAGCAACCCAAATACAAGCAGCGCAACAGTAAAGATGGTCAGAACACCTGCTGGCATTTGATAATGGAATTCATTCAGAAACACATTTTTTTGGAGGGGTGGGAGGGGGTGACTCAGCACCTTTGAAAAGCAGGCTCACTACTTCGCAACTTACCCTCAGGTTTCAGATACAAGAAGGACCAATATGGTCATCTGACTTGTCCTACAGCCCAAGCCACAGAACTTCCCCTCATCATGACCTTCATCATAACTGACAACCTGCCGAAATACTTATGTTTGTGAAAATAATAAAAGAAAATATTTTAAACAGTTTCAACTAACTGTGAAGCTGATTTGATACCTAGTAGTACCTTTTTATGATTACTTCCCCTCAAGTAGAGCACCTCAATTCCAATGCAGTGCTTGCAAATGTCATCTTCCAACCACACTTTCTATGCCATGAAAAAAAAAATTAAAAAAATAAATAAATCACCTTTCAAAATCTGGAGAAACACAAGAAAATTTAGTGCTGGCAGCATTAATTCTGCCACATTTTTCTTTCAGAACATTACAGCCAGTCTCGGGCTGTAACTGAGCATTCAGCAGTGGCCCAGTAGGTAGGACTCCACGCTGAGGTTGGTCGCGGGAGACTACTGTGAGTGGTCAAACATTCAGGCTTCCACCTTCGGCTAACAGCTAGCACCACAGCTTACAACCCAGGATGTGCTGCAGGTAAAACACGAGGTGCAAAGTGCTCTTCTGCCTGTCTTGGTGAAGGAAACAAGGTGTGACAAACAAGCCGGCGTAAGCTGGTACACAGCTAGCGAGGAGCGGGAGGGAGCCCAGCAGTTTAGTGGGGACCATCCTAACAGTTCATCATGCTGCAGGAGGCTCCCCATCATCAGCGCTCTCCCTACGTAAACAGTCATTCAAATGCTATACTCGCACGGATTAAGAGATTTTGGGTAGGTCTGCGGTCACATACAGGCAGAGACACGCACGATCTGCCTCTTCTTTGCACAGCCAGAGCAGACGTAACCTGGTTGTGCCGGGGATGCTGCCTGGCCTCGCTGATGCGGCACGGGGCTTGGGAGGCTAGTAAGTCCCACGGAGAAACAAAGCCAGTCCTCTGCCACGCTAGCACAATTTTGCAACCTCAAAACGAAGGGCTGGCTTGCCTCCAGCCAACTTCAAGTACAAGCACAGGACAGGCCCCAAAGACGCGTCCTTCAGTACAGCCTGTTCTGAACACCACAGCCCAGACATTTGTGAAGGGGAACAAAGGAGGGTACGAAGCCAGTGCGAAGGGTGGTTTGAAGTTTGAAATTTGCTCTTCCAAAGCTCTGTCCTTCAGGCTTATCCTGCTTATGCTCACTGCAGAAACATTCAGCTCAAGAGGAAGCCCCGTACGCAGAGCTTAAACAAGTGAGCCAGTAAAACCATATAAAGTAAGGGACAAAATGCAAACCAATGACGAGCAAGTTACGTATATCCTTGGCATAAATACATGCTTTCAGCATGGAGATTAAGTGACTTGAACGTTTCAGTAGACATGCCGTGGCTCCATTTTGAGCATCTTATCCCAAAACTCCAACACATAGAAAAGCGTCATCTAATGTTTTTAATAAAACGCATATACAAATACGATTTTAATGGTCTTTAGTTTTAGAATTAGCTTGTATAGAGTTTATTCTTTTACCCATTTATTCTTGGTCAAATGCACAGGTGTCAAAATAGGTGAAATGACAAACACATGTGGCAATGGATATTAAAGTAGATAGGTGTCCACTGTTTTGCACAGAAATCAGACAGGAGAGAAAAGTCTGTTATATAGTTCCCCAAACCAGACTGAAATGACAGGAAACACTGTGTGTGCTTTTAAATGCAAACAAGTGCAACGAGGGCACTTAACTCTGCGCTCCAGCCACAACTAATGGTTTCTCATTCCCATCAAATGTAAGTTCTTCAAATCCCGGATGGCTGCAAGCATCTGCAGAAAGGACAGCACAACCTTAGATAATTTCTTTGTGCCACGCACAGAACAAGACAACCAAGACAGGTTTGGTTTGACCTTCCCCGTCAGGTTAAACAAACTGTGTGATAACCCTGCCCAAAAGAGATTACTTGTGTAAAGGCATAACCTTGTCCTACCTCCTTACAAGCTAGTTCATCTCAGATAAACCCACGACCTTGACAACACAGTGAGGTATGACTTTCAACATCTGTAGTGTTATGAACGACGTAAGCATGCAGATGACAACAGTGAACTATGCTACACCGAAAGATCTGACTCTTCGTGTTAAAATATATTATAGATGCAGATTTGGTTTTGCAAACCGAGATAATTCAGCAGACTGATCTCTTGGTGAAGTGTTCCAACTTACAGGTTTGTTGTATGGCAGGGTAAGTTAGCAATTGAGGAAAGACTTGAGGTCCTTCACTAAGTCAGCCTCCCTGTTTTAATAGAAAATATCACTGCTCATGCTCAGCACTTTATCTCCATACCTTCCTTACTATGAGGGTGTATTTTCCAAGCAAAACAATAACGTTCCCTGTTTTCTCCTCCTTGAAGACACCAGATAACTAAAGTCAGCGGACTAAGAATTTGAAGTGACTGCACGAATACCAGCAGAAAGAAACTGAATTCCACCGAAATCTCACCTTTTCCATTAAAACTTAGATTCATACCCAAGCTCTTTTAAAACTCAGGTAACACTAGACCTACATGTAAATATTGCAGTTTGGTTTCTTCTTAAAATGGTAGAATTTCTTCAGCTCACATCCCAGAATCAGAAAGAATAGTTAAAATAAAGCACTGCCATTCAACACTCAACATTTCCCCCACTTACTAAGCGCCCCTTGAACCAATAAGACCCATAAACACAATGTCCGCTGTGTTCCTGTCAAGTTACTGTTGCCTGCCAAACGCAGATGTGGGGCATTTCCCATGTATTTACTGTCCATACCTCAGACCCCGAGGACAATTTTTTAAAAAGAAAATGTCTTCTGATTGCATTCAGCTTTCACCTCCAGTGCAAGCGAAGTCTTTTGAGCCAAGCAAGTTATTGGTATCAATATACAATAATAGATGGATTGAAATACACATTCAGATTTGAACTCAGAATCCCTCTCGATCTCAAAAAAAAACCCCAACCCTAAATATGGTAAAAACCCCATCAGTCTCAGGAAAATAAATGTTGATTATGAGGAACAGCAGACTCTTACTGCATTAGCACAGAGCTGTAAACTTGGAATACCAGTCTAGATCCGAGACCCCTCCAGGGAACTTTTATTCCTTAGCCATTACTTAGTGAAGCACTAATTAAGAAGATTCAACAGATTAATGTGTGAGTTGCTTTAATATCAAATAGTTGCTTCCATTTTAAATACTCAGGAGATGCTCCATTACAACATCTAGAGACATCCCATGAACATCTACAGAAGCAGAAAGTATCACTAGATCAGGATGACAAACATGTACGTGAAGACTGAAAAGCAAAGAATTTCACAAACAGTGCCCACAGAAACATGGAACTTGTCAGTAAGTGAGATGCTTTGTTTTGCTTTAAATTTCTATTTACTTGCTGTTTCTGGGTGTTTCCTCATTGTTTTATAGTTCATGGTACTAGGGACAGCAAGTCATAGCCAACCTCTCTGTGCCATAGGCTGTTGCTAAGTGATCCTCTGCAAACACAAAAAGTTCTTGAGAAAAAAATCATAAACAATCCTGATAGATTCGATAAATAAAGTTGTAGCACATCAATCTTGAGAAAATTTATAAGAAATTAAAATTCCTAATCATCAGCAACTATGCTTGGTACTCCCGTCTACTGAAAATGAAGTAAACTCTGTTAGCTCTTCTTTTAAACATTAACTTGATGGTATTACTACACCAAAACTTGGCTACAGACAGACATATCCGGGCAGTAACAAAGACGACCTTCAAGACAGCATTTCCATGGACAGATTATTTTTCATGCATGATTATGCAGCATTTACATTGCAATTCCTTACACAAAGCAAGAAAGACAGCATAGTATTACTTGCAAATCACTTATGCTGTAAGCAGAGTTAAGCTGTACCCACTCCAGGAGAGTCTCAGACAACAGTTATAAAAAATAGTCCTCAAAAAATGGGAATACTCAGCACTAAGGAAAAGGCACAAGAAGTCAGATTTATTGATTTGAAAAGGACACATCAGAAGAGGCATGGAGCTGAGAGTTTTTAAAAAACCACACAGCAGACCCCTTTCCGGCTGCTAAGAAAGCACAGGACACCCCGCAATAACCCCAGCTGATTCGGGACTACCACAACTCGTGGGACTTAGCTTAGCAGCGGCATGAGAACACCTTTCAAGTCGCAGGAGGGTGAAGAGTGGTGGTCTGGCCACACCTGCCTTCTAGAAGCACCTTTGGTTTGAGCTCAGTCCCTACAAACTGAACAAACTGCTCTCCCGCTGCAAGCATGGTGCTTCCAGCCGGCTCCCTGGTGTTTCGCTGGGACAACCTCTGGGTAAGGCGCTCCCTCCTCGACTGCTGTCTGGAGAGGTCCTCCTTGCACACAGCAGTGTACATTGGCTGGCACAGCAGGGACTTAATAACCGAAGGCAGGAGTGTGATGAAAGCAGACCTGCTGAAAACATCATTTAAACCTTCTTAGGGTCTAAGGCAGCACTTCGCCATTTAAGAAAGAAGGAACTCGGCAATGCAGAAGTTGACGAGGCAAAATACATTTCCACTTGCTATCTAACTTTCAACATGCAAACTACTCACGGACCATCAGGGTGTGTTGCTATCCTCTCTCCTTCCTTGCGCTATATTGGAGTGGGACCTACTCTATACCAATAGAGAAGTCAATATAAGCCACTGAGCTGCTGCACAAGGGCCTGACCACCCTAAATTAGTAAAAAGACATTACACCAACCGGCCCTTAAAAGGCACTGCAAGGCCTGGACCGTACCGGGTAGACTGAACACGCTCTGGCCCTAGCAGCTGCACGCAAACCCGAGACCAGCCGTACCAGCCCAGGCACGGCACCGTCACATCTACGCAGCACACAGCGCTCACAAAGCCAACACAGCTTTTGTGTGCATCCGCTCCGGCAGGCTCACCCGAAAAGATGCAGATTTTAGGGAGCACAGAAAGAACTGGAGATGCACCAATCTAATCGTACAAGAAGGCTGAAGAAGCTGAGAAGAAACCCAGCAGGCAGTAACACCCAAGACACGCAATCACAGCATTTATCAATAGAAAGCAGAGGACTTGAGCATCCAACACACCTGCTAGGCAAGACTCACAACCAGGCTGTAGTTTCCTCACCCAGCAGGAACTGGAAGCAGCGCAAGGACAGTGCACTTATTTTACTGGCAGGAAAAAGCTCCTCTGGCCAATGCAGAAGCGTCACTGTTAGAAACCCACCAGCAACTCTAAGCTGCCCTTTTTGGCCCAGAGGTGGAAAAACAATCAGGAGCAGGTACGGTGGGAGGACCTGTCACCAGCAGGGAGCAAATGCTATCTTCACCTCCTTTTTAGTCACTTAGCTCGCTGATAACCAGCCGTTAAGGCCCTGAATGGTATGCAAGTCATCACAGTGGGCTCATGAACACCTAATCTGCTTTGACTCCGTTTCAAACTGCTTTATACTTCAAGTTATAAAGAAAAAGTTCTGTTTCACCCTTTATAGCTGCCGTTCTTTTTTTCAACCACTTAAGGATGTTATCATAAAGGAAAGGGTATTACAAGATAAGCTCATCTAGGTCACAGGAAAGAACATTTTCCAAGCTAACCTAAAGTACAAATGATCTCTCTGCAATCAACATAAATTCTCTATAGACTGCAGTTAGCTTTTCCTCTAATCTTTGCCATCAGTAAGTCAATGAACAATTTTAACACAGTAATTGTATGCTGCTGAGGTTACAGGACTGCAGAGTTGTGCAATGAAGCTTCTTGTACAAGAAAACATTTTCAGATGCACTTAGACCTTTGAGTAAAGGAGGCTCTGGGCTCCAATCAACAATCTACTACAAAAACAAAGCTAAAAAGCTTTTCTCCGCTTGCAAAGTCAGCCAAAAATTCCTCTGCAACAGTTGTTTCCCTTACACTCCAGTCTCTTACAGTATTAGCTCAGTCCCAATGGCATCTTTTCCACCCTGTCTTCAGATCATTCTGTCAAAACACTGTAAATAACTTGTTTGCACTTTGGCAAGGTACCAGGAGGAGTATTTTTTTTGTTGAAGAAAGGTCTTCACTAACTAGTGAGTACCCACCTGCTAACAAACACTCAAACGAGGACACAATATACATGTAAGTTAACACGTATAGCAGCTTGAAATTAGATACAAACCCCCTTTTATTGAGGGAAGACGACCAGTTGGAAAATTAAATGAGGCAACTATAATTTATTGCAGTAACCTCAGGTTGAAAAAATCGTAAGTGAACTCAAGTAAGACACTGAACTACCCTGGATCCTAAAATAACAGCCAAAGAATAGTACAAGGTAAGTCCATTGCTTAGCAATGACAGAAGCAGTCTATTGTTTGTATAGAGGTGCAGTTTCTGCTCTCCCACTCATAACCTCTGTTGTGCTTTTCTTCAAAGCCAAAGGAGCAACACTCATAATTTGATTTAGGTTTTTTCATCGTGACTGAAATGCCTGATATCTTAATAACTGGTTAATTGACAGCATTGCCTTAGGATCCTACAGGTCAACAAGCAAACTTTAAGCAAAACTACACAGGACAAGTTCTCTTGACATGTCTTTATTCATCTCTAATATGAGCAACAATTAATTCTTTTGACTCCTTTACAAAAATAACCTTAACATAAGAGAACAATTAAAATAAAATGTACTATGGCATCACCATTTCAGTGACAAATCTGTGCTGTACACCGAAGGCAGGCTTGGGTTTGCATTGTTTTTAACACGCAGCTGAGTCACAAAGAGCACACCTGGATACGGAGCCTCCTAGGAAAAAAAACCCAGGGCTCTATGGATGGGGAAGCAGGAGGGGAAGCAGCAGAGCACAGGCTGTGGAATGAAACTGCCCCACAGCGCTGCACGGACAGAGCTCGGCGGCTTTTGTGGTTCCTCTGTCTTTGGGATTTATACAGATTCATTACTATGTCAGTAGCACACTGTCTTTAACTATACTAACAGTATTATCTCCGGTAGAAATCTCAGCAACAGAGATATATTCACCTGCACCTGCCGGAGAAGGTTTGTCTCCACGCTGCCCCGCAGTCTACGGGAAGAAAATTAACTCCTGCCCTCAACCTTCTTCTCTTTGAAAAGAGCTTTCCAAAAGGAGGAACTCTATTTCCACCACTTCCTAAGGGACCGCTTAGGGCAGATCATACCCCCAGGTATCCAACGACTATTTTGATCCATTTATTAACCACAGTTGGCCCGCTCTTGCTCCTGGGATAGCTGGTGGAGAACCACACTAATCTCATCTAGGAAGTTGTAGCAGCAGTCTCCTTTTTGACAAGCCATGTGAGGGAAGAGGGATGAAAAAAAAAAATAGGACATACCACAGCTCTCAAGAAAGGAAGTTCAGCTGTTCTGATTAAGTTGAAGCCACTCTGCTTTCTTGTGCTATAATTTCACGAAGGCAATCACGTTCATTTCCAGGTTTCGCTGTGTATCAACGTGCCCTGTTTTATTTAGGGGCAGTCGAAGTACATGTGAATAGATTCTCTTAACTTAAGGCTAACGACCAAATACAGGAAAACTTAAGAAATCTTATGGCCTAATGTCTTTAAGCACCGGGTTTTACTGAAATCCCATTCAGTCGTGTCACATGAATACGTTTATCTCATTTAATTGTGAAGTGCCAGAAGAGCAAACAAGCATGCAATGATCTCCAGATACAATTATCTCAGGTCACAGCTAAGATCAAAGGAGTAAGCAACATTTGCAGAAGCTGGAGAAAGGACGAATCAACAACATACACTAAAAAGACTTCCCCAAACACCACTGCTCTTCTGCACAGTCCTCTGGAAGTTCAGACCTACCAGCACCCTCACTGAGGAATGCAGGCATATAAATAGTCTCCTTTACTGTCCTGATGATATTCTCTCTATAAAGCTTTGGTTCAACACAAGCAAGTCTGAGCTATGGTGGATACCAGAGTCATTGCTCCCAAAGGAACACCATTGTCCCTGTGGAACAAAACCCCAGGACTGAAGACAAGGTTACAACTGCTGTCACAGGAATGAGCTTGCAGCTCTGCTTGAGCAGGAGAATTGCCTGATTTCATCCCCAAAACAGACAAAGGATGGGGCATTCAGCTGGGAGAGGACTCCTCAGTACTAGGGCGAGAGGTACAGTCACCCTTTCCGCTGCATTAAATTAACTCCTCATCCTTCCTACTCTGAGGAAAAACTTCAGAAGAAAAGGTCAAAAGAGCTACATGCATATTTGTATTTCAACACAGACTTTGCAATTTCAGCAAACTGCAAATGAGACAGGTTGGTTTTAAAATAAGGCATTTCCCGAGTTACACGTCTCCGAACACCGTATTTGCCCTGCTTTGATACCGTATCACAACGTCTGCATACACCGAGACAAATAACCCTATTGTTTAACACAGCCTAAAATGAAAGCCTGGTCTTTCTTGGCCCATAGGCACCACTGCAGCAATCATGATTAATAAAAGCAATGTCTAACTATCATTTTGTGCAGAGAGTGGGACTGTATGCTGCAAAATATTCCGAGTCAAAAGGAGGCAAATACAGAGTTTTACTCCCCAGCTTTTCTGTCAGGATCTTATTTTTATCCATAGTGTTTCTTGAGGAGGGGTTTATAAAGTTTTGCAGTTCACAGGGGTATCTGGGAAGACACTTACATGCTGATGGCTGAGAGAATATTATACACAATCTTCAGAAAATACCAGCCCCCATTAATAGTCTCATTTTCCTTTACACACTCAATCCTGCTCTACATCTCCACTATTCAGATATCTCAAAGAAACTTAAATGGTATTCTACTGGGAGTATTACCTTCACAAGGAACCAGAGGTAGAATTTGAAAGGGAGTTGCCCGAAGTGCCTGCAGAAAGTGACAAAGCAAGGCAACTCCCCACTGCAATCTCAGTCCCGTAGTCACCCGAATCTTTCGCAGAAGTCCTACAGGGATTGGATTTCCACACAGGACATCCCAACTCCCAGCCTTTAGCACTGTTAGGAATCACTGCCTCATCACTACATACGGAGAGTCAGGAGAAGACAAAGGGGCTGGGCAGAGCTGGCCCCATGGGCCACAGCAGTACAAGCTCAAACCTGACAGCCATTCGTCACACATTACTTACAGATTTCTAAATCTGAGTAATGTTTTCAGTCACCCAGGTGACTTCTGCAAGTGGCCGTGGAGCCTACACCTCTCCTGGGCTACTGGGATTCACAGTCAAAAGAAAGCAGTCAAACCAGTCAAATTTTTTTTTCGTGGTTCTCTCATTCACTCACCAAGAGTGAAAATAAATCAGACCTAAATGCATTTGATTTGTTTGGCTTACTCTGTCTAATTTTTAAAAATAAGTGGTAATTTATTTAAATCTGCTGAGTCCACATGGTGGAAGCGTTCTGTGATTTTCTCTTCCTTCCCTGCCCCAACAGATGTGCATTTATTTTTCTTCCCCACTGGACCAGAAAGGGCCACACTGTACCTAACTGAGCAGTCTGCTGATGCAATAGAGAGGAGCACGCCAAAAACATCTCTCCCTGCACTGGAACCTGTGCTTTGTTTCTGCTGGGCAATGCTGCTTCTCAGGTACCACGAAGGTCTCACATAGAGGGATCTCCTCTGCTGAGGAGGACCAGAGAGAGGATTCCGCTCGGGATTTGTTACTCCACAGTCCTGCTGTTTCTGGGGTTGAAGCTGAGATTATTACCGCTTTGTTGAAGACCCCACTTTGTGTGTGCTTAGCAAACTCTGCGTAGCACCGCAGCTAAGAAGTATCAGGACCTTCTCAAGATTTTAACCAGCACCCCCACACCTTCAAGCACGCGCAAAGTACCTAAACAGAATCCAGACCGAGGAGGGCTGGAGGGCTTCTGCAGCATCATTTCCAAAAATGCACTGAAGGCAAAGCCGACTGCCATTCTCAGGAGAACATGCACTTTACTGAGGGGCTGGCATGCATGTGAAAATAAACTTTCTTCTCCCCGTACCAGAGAGCCAACTCTCCAACATCTCAACAACCCTGCTTGCTTTGGAAGCTTTCCAGTCACATCCTTCTGTATATGCTATCGGATATATATTTTATAAGCTCCTTTTCTCGGTTAGAACACTGCCGTTCCAAGCTTATTCCATTAATACTTCATGTGAAAATAAACCTCTCCACATTTCAAGAAAACAACAGTTCCCTGGCAACAATTAGTGGAAACTGTTGTCATTGGTATTTTACTTTGATTGAAGAATTAAAAAGGGGGGGCGGAGGGGACCCTCAATTCTCCTTCGCAGGCTTCAGTAAACCCACAGCTCAAAGGACAGTTTTCTTCTCCAAAGTAAAAGATTTCAAATAACTCAATTCCCAGAGAGTTGGGGGGAAAAGGAAAAACAAACCAGCAGCCGAGACCATTGTAACTACTACAATCAGCTGTTCCACATTGAAAAACATGTTGTCCTCCATATCCCACTGCTATTAAAAAATGTGCAGCTTGAAATACAATGACTAATCCCACTTTTATAGCCAACTGACTAGAACATCTTTCGAAGATAAAAGAGAGCATTAGTGTTCATTCGAACCAAAAATACCCACCAAAAATAGGAAATCTTTGCTATTTTAAAATAAAAAAAAAAGCGAGCAAGAGCTCTAGGAAAGCTTGGGCATGGAAGTGCTTGAAACGGCTTTGAAGTCGCAAGAAATACGAAGGCTCCAAACTTTGTCACACAAAGACCGAACTGGCAATTTGTCAGAAGCCAAAGGGCTGCAGCTAATTATTCTGGATTTGCATAGCTTGTGAAACAAAAATAAATGCATGTCCCCATCAGAGGTACTTGTGATGATTTCCACTTCACTGCACATGTTTTCAATCTTACATTCTTCAAACTAAGCCAAACAGTTTTTTCCTGAAAAACAAGGTAGATGGAGATGTTCTCTCTTTCCCTCACCAGCATATGAAGTCGTAAGAAACCAGCTAGTTTACTAGCTGAAGAACCACCACCAACCAGCAATTTTAAATTTGGCCCTATGCTAGTTTGGGGGATGGAAGGGTGAAATTGAACAAAACCAAGCTTTTATTGAAAATGATCAGAAACAGTTTTACCTTTTAGAAATCACCCAAAATCCTTCTTTGCTAGATTCCATTATTAAAAAACAGAGTATTTTTTATTGTAAATGTCTCATCAGACAATCACTGCATAACTTCAGAGGCAGTCTGTCCCTTAATAATTTCTTTCATCGCCATTTCAAGAAATGCTTCAATGTAAGCATTTACTGGCGCGTCACCCCAATGCCAGTGCAAGAACTGCTCTGCCTCAGCCTTGCCAGCTGCTGCCTGCCCATAACTGCCCGCAGGCCACGGCAGATGGGCTTCAGTCACGTCTGTCACCTGTTCAGAGCATCCTATGGCCACCACCAGCTCAAGCCACGCCGGCTGAGCGGGCAGCTGCAAGGGGCTGGAAGAGCTGGCGAGAAAAAACAGGAGGGGATGACAGGGAGCAACCTGGACACCGAAAGCCAGCTCTGACTGGCCTGGCTCTTTGCCTCCCTGTGAGGGGAGGTGTGTAACTGCCGCAGGAACAGCCTTTAGATGAAATGCAGCTGAATCGGTGCTGCCTTTCACTGGAAGAAAGCCAGCAACGCCAGGTCTGCTGACTACCTTCGCCTGCTCTTCCCTTCCCGTCGTGCCCCACAGAACAGTCCGGGGAAGCCCTGACACCAGGGCACCCCACGGCCCTGCTGGGACAGCCGCAGAGGGAGCTCCTGCCCCGCGGGTGTGCCAGCACAGCTCCCGATAGCACTGGGGCTGGGACTGCAACAGCCTCCCTGTAGGAGCTCGGACACATCCTTCAGTCTTCCCTCCTGCAAAACTGGAACAAGAGCACTTCCTTACCTCACGGGGTACAAACACGTAAGCACCTTAATTCAAAAAGCAACCCGATGCTAGGGTGATGTCTGCTTAAAAATATTAAGCAAACGACCTGCCACAAGGTAAGAGATAGAGCACAGTATTCTGTTAAGAGCCCATATTTAAAAGCCAGGAAGACATTTGTTTTTTTCTTGCAATATAACACTGGTTTGTAGCTGTCCCACTGACTTGGGATTTAAGCTGCAGAAAGCAAATCTAGATCCGAAACACCGACAGATCTTAAAGATGTTGGCACTCAGAGTTCTGCCACTGCCCACCGGAAAAAACAGAAATGACCCAACCCGTTCATGCTCCCAAATGTTTGGGTGCAGGCTCAGACTCATACTGTCTTCGGAAAGTTCAGAACCTTGAAAGCTTTTTATTTAATTCATCTACTGTACCATCTTTCAAGCCAGATAGCTTGATAGATGTTATTCAATTGTAGTATATACGGTCACACATTTCAGCCTCTGTGCATTGCGTTCACAGTGAATTCTCATTGTTAGAATTTCATCAGTATTTCTAAAAAAAACCCCAATTACTTATCACCACACAAGTTGAGAGGTTCTTTCTTTGTTTTCAATGTGATGCCTGAATAATGTCTTACTGCAGGATGAAGGAGCATGCCTGCTTAGCGTCTCACTGCCAGTTCTATTCTTCCATTATTTCTCTTTGGAAGATGCACATGTTTCCCCATTCAATAAAAATAGAAAGCTGGAACCACTCTTTCTGCTGGACCTGAAAGTCTGAGACAAGACAAAACACAGAACTTGAACACAAGTCACAGAACGTTAACTGCTGTCTAGCAGCAGCTTGCTGAAGCCTTAAGAAAGCAAAATAAGAGGATATCATCGGTCTAGGTAAAGAATAGAGGACCATCCTAATTCCTCACTGCAGGAAGGAAACAGAACTCACACAGGTGCTTATTTAAAGACTTCGAAGACTTCCCCTTAGTAGTAGGAAATTCTTTCCTGCTCCTGTGAAACATCATTGGAAAAGAATAATCTCTTATCTGTTCACAGAAGTCAGCACATACCAGTTCATCGTGCTTTGCTATCTGGAAGCCAGTAACTGAACCTTACCTTCTGACTCACTACTTATTACTGGAAAGCACGTCTACATTCAGAAAATTTTCGAATTTATGTAAAGAAGAAAATAGATAAACAGCCTGCGTGGTTTTGTGTTTTGAGTTACTTGTCTACTGTCAGGTGTAAGAGCTGGTTTCTCTTGAACAGGATAGGTTCTTTAAAGGAGGAGAATGGGAAACAAATCAAAGAAACACTGCTACTTAATGCAGGAAAACAATATTCCCTCTGTCAAATAAACTTTGTCCAGCAGATCAACACCAAGATATCCTCCATCTAGAAGCAGGGCCAGTGGGACGGATCACGCGAGCTGACTCAAGCAAAGCTTTCTAGTAATGCTGGATGGAGAAAGAGCCCATTTCTGATACAACCCCTACTGGCTACAAGTACATGCGTCGGGATATATGAAGCAACAGACAAGTGATAGGCGAGGGCCATCCATCCTGCTGCAGCAGAGCAGCAGGCGCCAGTATTCAAGGTATGCCTTTGGGGCACAAATGCCCAATATAGGTTAGTCTGACATCTCAACTATGCTGTGAAATTTGAGACCATAAAGTACTTTTTACACAAAGTCCTGTCTAGTTCTGTCCAAACATTTCCCAAAATGCTCTTCCAATAAAGAAAACCCTTTCAATCGTTCTGCATCTATCTGACGACTAGCCATTAAGCTACACAAACATCAGACGACTAACAGGCAACCCATGGAAGGACAGCAACTTTAATCCACAAGGTAGAATGGAATTTGCCCTCTATTCAGCTAATTGGTGCATCATTGAATCCATCTCATATGAGCACCTTGCTTCTTCAACATACAGTGAAGGCACAAGACACATATAACAAATGCAGACATTGGATTGTAATACACTGGGTATTATTAACATAATAGCGTCCCCTAGACAGCGCCACAAACATAGGCTAGCTTTCTCCGTGTGCTGCTTGTGAAGCTGTGCTTCACAAATGCTGGTTTGTATTTAGCAATCTGGAGATGCTACTATCACATCGGTCAAAAGAAGCTGCTCCTTAGCCCTGAGCAATAGGAGGTACAAGTAAGGAAGATGATGCTCTAATGGTGAAAGGTTAAATGCAGATAGTAAAGTATATGCCCTTTTTTCCTTGTAATACCACGCAGTTCTCAAACAACCACACATACCTGAAAGACATTTTCTCCAGTTTAAATAGCAATGAGAATTTTTTAAGCCTCTTCTGATAGTCGATTCTTTAAAATAACATGGCCTGATTTTTCAATTTGTTTTTTTTAAAAGTGTTTTTCCCCTACTCCCTGCTGGTGTTGAGAAGCACCTTTCACATGGACTTAAGAGCAGCCTCAACTCTCAGTGGCTATCACCCCGTCTTCCTCCTCTGTCCTCTCTACTGAGGCAGATTCATCTCTGCTACTGAGATAGAAGAAAACAGTGTGAGGGACACACTGACCACCTCAGAGGGCGAAACGAGCCCCAGGTAAGCATCAGCAAGAACGCAGCCTGTGACACTCTCTCTCTTCGAAGTACGCAATATAAGCCAGAAGGAAAGAGCGTGCTTCCCCTTTGATCTTTTAGGGCTATAGACTCTATGTTACAGCTGTCACAGTAACATAATATCTTTCCCAAGTTGCCATCATCTTTTAAGTAACATCTTGTGTGAAATATGACCGTAGAGACCTGGGAAAGAACAAATGTAGCCAACACCTCAATTTACCTGTAGATGGGCTACAACTTGAAAGCACTTTGGTATCATTTCTCTGCTCACTGGCTTACAAGAACATTCCTTTTGCCATAGTTTTTTTTTTGCAAAGGCCAGCTCCTGTTTCTGTTAAGCCTGACTGTCCGTGAGTGTAATAAACAGAGTCACGTTGCCTAATCAACTATCAGATCTTATTAATTAACAGAGACAAGAAAGGCCTAACTGCATTCCCACTTTCACCAGGGCAGCTGTTGAGTTAAGACTAGATGGGCTCAACACATGCTTCACAAATGGGGGATCCTCTTTTTCCAGGAACAGTATATGCAGCAGATAATTAAGCCCAGGTCACGACGACATCTAAATGACAGCATTTAAAATCAGTAAGCCTTTTTTATAAGAAAACAAAGGTGGGGGGAAAAATCAAATATAGTTTTTACTCACCTGTACTACTTCTACTCCTCTTTTCCTGGAAAAGAAAAGAAAGAAAAAAAAGGAATAGTTAATGTTGGAAACATGGGAAAAATGTAAAACAAACACTAATGGAGAAGGGTTGCTTTGTACTGGAATGCAAACAAAAATCTGCACTAATGAACCTGATTCAAATTCAGGAAAGCACTCGTTCAATTCCATTCCCTGCCTAGGAAGCACTTCAGCAGCTTCTGAATCATGGTCTCAGAAGCGACCAGAGATGCACACTTAGCAGCTGCACCGCTGGGGCTCGTACAGCTGACAGGTGAGCAGAGGTAGAAGTGGGTGACGCCGGGGAGGGAGCACCTCCATTTTAGTCAGTTCTACTTTGCTCTTCATTTCTCACCTGGCCTCAGAGTGTGCAAACTGCACCACAGCACGTTCCACATGCTCGATGGATCTTTGATTTTGATCCAAAGATATATGTACAAATGTCAGGGAGAATGAACGCAGCACCCCGCAGCCACTTACCCTCTTATTTACAGCCTTGTTCTACCCCCGTCACCTTAGTAAACAGAATGCTTCCCAGCGTTGCACACACAGTGACTTGCATCAGTTGTTCCCTGCTTGAAACCCTTGCCAAAAAACTTCTAAGCTGTCCCATGGCTTGCCTTCATCACAAGCACAAAGATACCCACGCTGGCCCCACAGACTAGCCCTGCAAACAGAGCGGGGAAGGGGACAAAGGAAGGGTACAGGCACGGGTCAGACCCAGGACAGAGAGACTGCCCTGAAGCTGGAGCACGCTGCCCAGATGTGTCATCCCGCTCCAACTCCATAGCAGGTACATCCCCGTGGATCCACTCCTCAAGATGTGCAGTTCACTCTGGAAGCAGCGCCTCAAACCCACAATTATTTAAAACTCCAGCTGGCGATTGGTACTGCACTGTGTCAGATGGACCTAACTGTGCTGGCCTCAGCGTAGGCAACAACCCCTGCATCCTGTAGCTCTGCCCAAAGAGAAGCTAATAAATTACACAAGCAGCCATGCAAGCAAACGCGTACAGATTCAGCCCCATAAAGTGAATACACTCCAACATCCCAGCCCGAGCAAGCGCCAAGCTGCAGGCTGGGATGGGACTCTCTGCGTGCATCAGCCCCCAGCGCTGCTGTTTCCTTCAGGCAGAAAGGGACACGCACCCAGGCGTGTGACCAGGGAGACAGACACAGCGTACTGTCGTGCCCTGCTCTAGATGGCGAGCAGTCTGGGTGTGGGGACACCACGGAGTGCGGTGCCCCATGGTTCAGACACGTCCTCGGAGTCCAGTTCAAAGACTTGTATCCAGCCAGGCTCCTGCAGGAGCAGAGTTCAAAGACTTGGGGTTTGTCAGAAAGGCCCAAACCTCTGAACGCTGCTTTGGCCATATGGGGAATAATTCAGGTCATCCTGAAATGCCAGGGATAAGAGACTGGAGATGCCTACTAATTATACACCAAAATGTTGGGAACTGTGATTGATCGAGCCAGTTTAGGCATGTCTGTAGGGACGGTCATCTACTGTGCTGGTATGAGAATTGAGATTCAGGTACGTGCAGCCATTGCTCAGTCACTGCATTTGACGAGTTATCAAGCAAAACAAACCACTTCTGCTCTCGTCTTGAGAGCAGAACTGAGTCCCTGGCACAAAGCCCAGCCATCCCTGCTCCATGCCACCCTCCCAATATATGCAGGCTACTTAAATGTGTTGGAACTCTCTCCTCACTTTGAAGACATAGGAAATTTAACTTAAAAACCAAAAGCCTCAGTAAGCACAAGACAGGAATCTCTCTCCCTCGTTCCCACTAACCCCCATATGTGAAAATCAAAGACCCTTTTTGGGGAGGTCACGGAGCAGGACTGCCTAACTCTGTCCTCAATGCTTTTCTATCTAAGAGCGTCTGTGTTGTTGTCCATAGTCGCAACTGCTGCACACTGCTGAATACACAATGGCTTCTCCAGTTTTCCGCCCGATACACTAAGTCTTTCTTTTGGGAGGCCATTACAAAGATGCCCAAAGGGACAGACAATCAATCAGCATCCATGACACAAATTGCTCCCTTCTCCCACTTTACCAGTCTGGAGTTTCTCAGGCCCAGAAGCAGCATGCGCTGCACAGCCACAACAGAGAGCTGGTCGTTACTCAGCAAGGAAATTAAAAAGAAAATGAAACCAAGCACCTCTTGCAGAGAATTTCAAAGCCCTCTTGCAGATAACAGTAGCCTGTAAGTGGCGGGTGATTAATATACTGCCAGTACAGTGTGAGAAGCATTGCTGCGGACCATCACCTGAGGCTGGCTAGATGCGTTCCAATTGTGTTTTGAGAAGAAAATATGAATCTCATAGAGAAAGAGTTAACAGCCAAATTGTTCAAACCATGATTTTCACACAGCTAAGCAAGATAAATAAGAAATATTAGGTGGGGAATGCTTTTTTGTAACTTAGGGCAGCAGCCTACTCAGAAACATTCCAAGTATTGTAAGCTAAAACTTAAAATAACCAAACTAGCCACATTTTTGCTGTGTCTGCCCTGGAGTAAACAGAACAACTCAAAACTGCCACTGAAATACACCAGGCTTCAGACAGGACTTCTCCAGAGCCCCTGGAAGAATAGAGGCTGATAGCAAAGGCTGCATTTCTTGCCGTGCCCGCATACACACTGAATGAGCTTTGTTCTACTTTGAAGAAGAAAAATACTCGCAAGCTGGTTGCCAAACCTACTTGAGAAAGAGTCAGTCCAAAGGTTTTCTATAATCCCCCCAAAACGGACTTTGCAAATTTACTGGGACTTACTGAAACTGATCGTCCTGCCCCAGCAGAAGGGACGAAGCCAGAGCAGCACACAAGCGGGGAGAGAAGGGGTGCCTGCTGTTGGGTATGAGGTCCCACACACTTTCAAAAGGTACTGGAAGGAGGAAACTATTACCAAGGTTGGCTTGTAGCACTGGGTCTTCCCCTTTTTTGGAAGGGGGGTGTGTTCCCCTTTGGTTACCTGAAACGTGAGAACTTTTTATATTTAAACCCAGGGGACCAGAAACCATAGCAGCATGCCTATTTTGAGGATTAGTTAATTTGGAAAAAATCCTCTACCAAAATAGCTTTTTTTGAAAATAAGTTATTTTACAAACAAAAGGTGTGCAAAACAACTACGACGTCAAGGAACCACACACCTCAGTTCTGGCATTAGCTGATTCTCCACCTCGAAGATCTCCTAAGCCAGTGACTCCAGGCTGTTCAGCCAGGCGGGTCAGAGCTGAGGGCTGGGAGCAGCAAGACATCCTTTATGCAACCAAGCATGCAATACCACCTAACCACACTAACTGCCTCACGTCACACGTGAAAGGGCTTAGGGACAGGCACAGAAAGAAAGCTGAGCCTACGCACAAGAAACTCTAGGACGGTCAAAAAATAAGCAGAGAGAACAAGGCAGGCTGTGGGCCACAAGCAATATCCCAACAAGGGGCTGTCTGCGCTGGGGACTCAATGGAGACAACCCGGTTGCTGAATTTAGCGCTCTGGGAGCGTGACAGAGCCATGGACCAGCCACCACTTCTTCCTGTAGTGCTTAAAACGCTAGAAAGAAAAATACATCCTACAGTCTTGGTGTACGTTCTTTTGGGCTCCTTCATTAGCAGAGGACAGCCTTTCTGTTAGCTATGCTGACACACGCACCGCAGACGCACTTAACATACACCAGAGACTACAACAAACTCCTCTCCCAGCGCAAACCACAGTCGCTTGCATGGGTACAGGACCGCAGCTCAGACACAAGCAGGGAACTGCAAACTCTGCAGACAAGCCAGACAGTTAAGAAAAACTAAGTGAGGGATACAAGAACCTGTCCAGGATAAGCAGAACGCTTCCAGAAGTACCAATGCCTATGACAAAGGTGCTGTCTCCCACAGAGGGCTATTTCATTTGGAGTACTGACCACTATTCTTGTGTTCCTCATGGTGTTGTCCATGACCCTTCTTTCTTCCCATGTAGCTTGAAATTGAGCCAGAGCCTACCAGGCTGCCATTCCCAGCTGGCCTGGCTGCCTCCTGATATTGGCACACAGCTCTGCTAAATCACACGCTAAAGGAAAACCAGAAACATTTAAGTAACCACTGCCTTAGCCTGCAATACCAAATAAAACCCAAAAGCTCGTTCCACTTATTAGTTCTATACCTGAAACCAATGAAAAACTCTACTGGATAATGCAAGCCTCACCATAGGCAAGAGCAATTAAAATAATTACCATGCAAGGTGACTTCATATTTAAGTTAGAATGATGTATGGATTTACAGAAGAATTCAATATCAAGTTACTAAAAGCACATGAATTGGTGTTTTGGAATTGATGTTTTACCACAGCCTCAAACTATGTAGAACAGTTGGCTTTGGGGGTTGGGTTTGTTGGGTTTTTTTTTAACATTCAAAGTAAATAGTTTGGACTAATTCCCCACAGCATCTAGGACCCAAACCCTACAGTCAATGACAGTTAAAAGAGAAAATGACTACCAGGTCACATATCACAGCCATGGTTAAATTAAGTAACATATTTTTGCTGTCCGGTCTGAGTGACAGATTGAAAAATGCCAAACAGAACTTACAATTTCAAAAGCAAAAGGCAATCTTTGTATCTGTTTTAAAAGCATAAGAAGTTATTAGTGCATGCAGTGAAGTTCATTTTCTCAGAGAGGAGAATGTTTCACCTCCAAAATTTCCCACGTAAAAAGTGGCTAATAATAATAATAATGTATTGCTTTGATATTAAAAAAAAAGCATTTTCCCAGAAAAGCAATACACTGGCATCCCAGAGAGTTGTATAAACATTAAGGTATCAGAGCAAAAACCTGCAGCCACTAAGACTTTCCGCCACACTGAAATTATCAGGCACAGCAGAAGGCACCGGCCAAGCAATACCGAAGCAGGAGAACCAGCCAATACTGCCCATCCGCAACCTTGCGGACAGCCCGTTTCTCCTCCTGGCTCAAAGGCAAGCTCAGCTCATTTGCCTTAGTTTTTCCATCAGCAGAATACCCTGCATTTCTGTTACTAAACATTTGTCAGGATCCTTGCTTTTATTACTTTTCGTCACTGATGGACTCCACCTTATTGTCTATCAGGGAAGCAAACAAGCGGCAACCCCAGCACAGTGGTGCTCACTGTCTGGGTGCCCCGGCTTGCAGCCGCAGCCATCCGTGCATATGGAACTTACGCGAGGGCATCTGAAACATGGCAAGACTCAGCTTGTAACATGGGGATTTTTTTTGTGGTTTGGTTTTTTTTGCACACGGGCTATCAAGCAGGCAATTAATCAGAGTTAATTTTACCAATTTATATCCAACTATTCTTTTGCCTTTCAGCAAGCTTTTCCCCTTCAGTAATCAGTATTTTGGAAAGATTTATGACTGAAACGGATCAAAAGTTCACATTTGGGGGAGGGAGTCCTCAATTTTCTCAGTCTGTAAAGCATCGTAGATCCAAAGGAGAAAGAAAATAAAGTGACACGAGTTTGGGCTGTCACAGAGAACCTTTTAAGTAAGAGAAAAAAAAAAAATCAATCACAGAGGGTAGCCACATTCATGCATTTCTTCCTTGTTTTTATAAACAGGGAATGGTCCAAGCAATAGGAGCCATCATACATCAGACACTACAACACCATAAGTGATTTTCACACCACCACCCCATTCACACATGACATTTGGTAGAACCATCTGATCTTCTCCACATCTTCAAAGCGTTGTATCATCTCATTTACAGCTATAAAAGTGCTTCTTAAGAGTGCTGTATCAAAACAAAGCACCCTGAAAGGGACTAGAAAATAAAGAGGATCTTGGTAGGGCAGCAGCAGCATCACTCCAGTATTCGCCTGTGGCACCCCAATGCTTCCACATGCCACAAATTCCCACCACAACACACAAAAACGTTCACCAGCATCTCACAGCGAAGATCCACCAAGAAACCCATTAACCTCTTATCCGGCAAGAGCAAGGACAAAGTGAAGCATCCAAAATCACGACTTCAGAGGTTCAAGTAGCAGGGAGGAAAAAGCCATGAAAGAAAGAAACCAGGCACTGTAAGCAGTAACTAGAGGAAAATAAACTGCCTTTAGTCACTAAATATTAAGACAAAGTTTCAGCAATGGTTTAATGAAACATTACATGGCTACTAATTTCAGCCTTAAAAAACAGGTATTGCAGAAATAAAATCTGTATATCCCAAGTCATAAAAGCCATTAAGTCAGTAAATATAAACTCAAAATGCTCTGTTTTCTTTTTAGACTAGGCATTTAAGACGGATCAGTGCTGCTGAACTCTGCCAGAGTCTTTTCTTGGAACTAGTGACCCCAGGTTCTGGGAGCCCATACTCGCTGCTTTCCCAGCAGGGACACAAAACCTTTAACCACAGTCTTTTGANAAAAAAAAAAAAAAAACCTGAAGAGCGATCAGTGGGGAGAAGGAATGATTAACAGCTGCACAGAAAAATTATTAAAGGCAATGAGTTATTCATCCTACCAGACATTCAGAGACATATTTAGTACCTGATGACAATTATAAGCAATTGGGCAGGGTTCAGTCTTCAGCCATAGGCTTACACCACCAGACATTATCAGATCCAGCTCCCAGCTATGGCAGGGAGCCACACCATGTGATCTCTTTATAAACTTATTAAAAACCATCTTCAAACCAAGCTGTTTTGGCACTGTATCTTCCATTACAAGACATTAATTTCCCAAAGGTCAGAGTCCTTCAAATTTGCAGGCTAAATTGTTCCAGCATTATCCTTTGGCTTCAACAAACCGCTTGCTTCCTGAAGCACTGCAAAGAGCACGCATGTCCTCTCTGCTCCCAGCTCCCTGTTGCTCCCTATGACCCCAGTCACCCCAGTGTTAATATGACCCTCTGCAAAAGGCAAACACATGACCCATCCCTTTTCAAAAGTCTTTCTAAGGTCACGAGGCACCGGTGATGACTGGAAGAGACCCAAGAAGAGGCAGCAGAATCACGAGGCAGAAGACAGTATCCCTTCTGGGGACAGATATGGTATTTATCTTTTTTTATATCTATATTAAACTCTTACTGTAGAAGCTGTTAGAGGCTTCTAGAAACATACGAACATACATACATTTTACAAACAAAATGAGCAATAACCTCCCACTAACAGGTTTATAATCAGAAGGATGCTTAATATTGCATACTTGCTCTCCAGTGCCACGGTATGTTCAATTACCTGTCACACTGAGACAGAAGTTTTCTGCATGTGTTGATAAAACTTCTTGGTAATGTAACCATAAACCAAGTATTTTATTCTCCAAAATTAAGCTTCTACAAATTTACGTCTTATATTATCCTTACCAACTCTCCTCCCATGTTAATTTAAGCCAGCAGTTACAAATTAGTGTCTTATTCTCTTAAATCACAGAGTAAGTAACTACTCAGCAAAAAAAGACTCCCAAAACCTTCCATTTTCCATTGGCAGCAGAGCCCTAGGAATCAGGTATGCAGATTTTCTTCTTCATCAAGGCAATCTTCACACAACTTGGGCAAGAAGGGCAATCCCCTATTCACTAGGAGGTACATTAGTTAGCAGATTGGTATTTTGTTTACTTCTGACTTCCCAGGTATTGCCAAATTGCATGAAAAACTGTAACCCACTTCTTAACATCTATTATGCTGAAGTAGGAAGGCAGGTATTAGTTTCACCTCAACTCCTCCAGTACTAAATTGGAACAGAAGGCAAATGAAACCATACCGAAAGACCTGCCATGAAAAGCTACCTACAGTGAAGCTGAAAGTACAACCTGCATTGACTCGAGGGATGGAGATTTCATCAGTGTCATTTCTGGATAATGCTGCTAGAACTACTCCAGCCTGAAAGCTAATGAGAAATGGATACTTCCAACTTCTCCCCTGCGCCAACGGTGGATCCAATAAGCAGATAGTATTTTTCATTCTTCCAGATGACACGAGTCATCACCTTTCCATTTCAAAGAGGAGAACACCCTATGCACTCAGAAAGCACAACGTAACAGTCGGCAACTGTGTGAAATGGCATTCAGGCTGAGAGAGTTGGGGTTGTTCAGCCTGGAGAAGAGAA
>RSEF01000005.1:49678138-49733748 GCA_003993805.1 Himantopus leucocephalus | reverse complement strand
CAAGGTCCCTTCCAACCTAAACCATTCTACGATTCTATGATTAGAAAGGGCTGCCAGAACAATGCCATTTTAAGAAAGTTAACAACAAATTAGGATGGTCAGTCACAAAGAGTCACATGAAACAAAGAGCAGTAAATGTAAAGGAAACACTCGGCAACCCTGCTGGCAGTTAACAGGAGGTATTTACTGTCAGAAAATACCCTGAAGCTCCTGTGGCTACAGCTAATAGATTTCTTATGCCGAAGCTCCTAAGAGGACTTACAGGTAAGAGCACACTCAACTATAAAAGTGCTGCAAGCTGAAAGGGCAGGGCTGCAGGTTCAGTTCAGACTTAAAGTTTCTCCCCTACCGAGCATCACCATCTTGGGAATGTCCTTGTCACAGCAGGGAGAGCTGGCAGCGCACAGATCGTGTCCATGACAGACTGACACAGCTTTACATTCATACTGCACGCCAGCTGCATTTTGATGCCCTCAGTAAGCTTCGTCCAGCAATATACAGAATTCCTCCTACTTTTGCACAGGTCCTTCTAACTGTATACTCAGTTCTCAAACCAAAGTAGCCAACAGTGTTAGTCAAACGCCTGTTCTCTTAGACTGAGATACCATCGCATCTAAAGTCAATTGCAGTACCACTCCTACAAACTCTACCTATAATTATGGTTGGCTTCTGCATCGCTTCTGAGCAGTATCAACTCTTGAACAGAGAGCTTTACCAGTAAATCCTTGAACTGCATCAGACACGATGATCAAGCTTGCTGCCTGTCTGCCTCCTTTCAAAGACCACATCTTTTGCAACAGGAACTAAGAATTAACAAGCGCTGAGGCAATGCACAAAGAGTCGAATCAACGCATCCATCTACGCTTCTGCCTACCTACCAATAAATCTGTCTAAAAACTGGAGCCTCACCTGGCTTTAAACGCCTCAGCTCAGGTACTAGGAGCTATTTTACTGTGGTAGCACGCAGCTTAGTGCAGACTGCAGCGCTCAACTAAGGATGTAGCCAGCTTCTGGGTTTTGCAGCTCACTCTCAAAATCTCCCAAACTGGTTTGTTTAAAGTTGTTTCACTGGTATCTTCTTTTATTACAGTCAAAGCTAGACTGGACTGTTGGCCCATTCTGACTGGAAAAGAAAAATGGGATGAAAAGGGCAGAACAAGGGTAAGAAGAGAATAGATCTTTTTTGTTCCAGCATAGGCAAGGCTGTCAAAGTGAGTGGGGAAAAATCTGGTCCACCTGCACCCGTACTGGAAGGCCAATGAAATCAGGTTGCTCTTACAGATACCCATCTAGAAGGAGAGCAGTTCTCAGAAATAAAAGATGTTAGGCAGATGAAAGCAAGCCTTGGTGTATTCTCAGGCTCCCTTTAGGCTCCTGCCTCACTGTTTGCTGTGACCCAATATACAGTTACTTACTGTTCAATATATGTTTTAATTTTTAACCTGTGTGCACCAAGGCTAGTAAAACCTGCATACATATTTTATAGAGAGCTTTCTCTCAGAACTGTAGCAACCACCAACATCTCCATATTAAAACAGCTACCTCCCATGTTTTGGTTAATCAAATATATTCATGGTTTCTGGGGCTTCTGTAAGGCAAGATGAGTTTTACATCGGGACAGCATACATTTATCCCTTATTTGAATAATATAGAATCACGACGTACGTTAAGACACCCAGAAAGTTGTTTCATTAGTGGTTTTAGACTTAAGCACTATCAATCAGATTTAGGCATCAAATGATTCTTCTCTATTATTACAGATAAACCGTCTGAATCACACATATTGGTTTACCGGTATTAATGCAAATAGCATACTGTTACCAGCTACTGAGCAAGGTTAAACATTACAGAGATTTGGGCTGATAATATAAATCTCACTATATTTACCTATCTATAGATCTCACTATATCTTATCTAGAGAGAGAGAGAGAGAGAGAGAAGGATCTTCAGATTAAATATATTTACATCGCATATAAGCCTTCCCAATACCTCCCTGTTCTATTTGGACAGGGGGAATTCAGATTCAAGAAGTGCAACACATCTGGTAAGCTAACCTACAACGTGCGTAACTCTACTGACAGCAATTGTCTTTTTTTGGAAGAGGAAAGCAAAAGAACAGAAAAGATGACAAAAGGTGAACAGGTTTGGTCTCTCAAGCTCACATAAGAATTTTAAGTGCCCAACCTGTCTTAGCCTACAGTAAACGGACTTTCTAAAAGTGCCTGGCAATTACCCTCTGAGAATCTGACCCCTTCAGGACGTCTCTTAGCTTCAGGTACCTGCCATAGTCACTTTTAACAATCTCGCTGGAGCTTGCACACAGCTACCTGACAAAAGCATACAGAAAGAGAAACTGTATTAGAAACAATCATTTACCAGACCCATTATCCACAGTTTGCTGTAACTAGACCATAATCCCTCTAGGCAGTGCATTTGTAAAGCATCCCACACCACTGACCCGGAGAACTACCGCAGCACTCTGGGGCTCTAGCAGTGCAAAACAACTCTGACGGCAAAAAATGATTCAAGAAAACAGTGTGTCTTCTTCAAGCTTCTGGAAGGTTTGCAGAGAGCTTGCGGGTCTCCCACGAAGGTGATACTCAGCATATTAAGACCACTTGAAGGCATTTGTTGTAATAGCATGGAGGCTTTGAAGAATAAATTTTGTCATAATCCTATAAATCCCAAGAGTGAATGAGGAGTATCTGGGGGGAATCTCCCTCCTACAAATGCCTTTGCAGAAAGGGCATAGGTATGCCAAGCCAACCTAAAAAGACCTCTGCATCTGTTAGATTCTCACACACTAATCAAAGCTCAGAATTGAGTTTCTTAAACAAAATAAAGTAATTTAAAAGGAAAAAAAGGCACTTAAAGTAGACTTGTGCATAGGCTAGAAGCTGCTGCTTCCACACCCCTCCCTCTGCCCCCTCCCCATCACCTCTCCCCAGCACGCTACAGGTGCTCCATTGACTTTCGTAAGTCTTATCCGGATTCCTGCCTTTTACCCAAATAAAAACACTCTAGTGGCTTGCCTTGACATTCTGAGAAGGAGCTTCAGCTCCTCTCACCTTCAACATAAGCACGCTGCAAAGACCATCAGTCCAGTACGGCCAGTGAGACGAGGCTCTGCTGGGCCCCAGGCTGGCACTGCAGGTTCTGCAGGTCTCCTGCACACTGCGAGGGAGAATGAACGCACACCTCCACTCTGCTAAAACCAAGGGGTACAGTGAGAAGAGCGTGTCTGCCAAGCCAGTTTTCATCTAGAAATGACTTTTAATCCACTAACCCTGAAACCAAATATTGTACATCCACTGCAACTTTCCAAGACTTTGGCAAACAGCCTTGAATAAACCTTTTGGGAGTTTTTATAGAGGCCAGACACCCACTAAGACATGCATGAGAAATGTGTAATACACAAAATTTTTTTCACTTCTTGGATCTCTAAAAGAGACCGGGCATTTTTTTGGCAGAAATTACAGACTTATTTAAGTTCAGCAACTTGCCATGCAATAATGAGTTTATTCGTCTCCAGCCAGGCTTCAAGAAAGATATATAGGTGTCCGGGGCTTTTTCCTTCATGCAAAACTTCATTATACAAACAAGAGAAAGTTAATGCAAGAAAGTTAACATGTCTGTTCACCAAAGAAACCCGACTGAAACTCTTTTTCTCTCCCTCCATAAGGCATGGCCCTAATGTTTTGGTACTGTAGAAGTCAGACACCAAGTCTCCCTCAAGTTTCATTAGCTTTGAGAGCACTTGTGATTTCTTGTCTCCTCCACTCACCAAGTGACCACTGTTTGCGTATGCAAGGAACAAATTTTCCTCTTCGTTTATGGAACCAGAGTCAGTCATAGATTCATAGACGTCACTGACAACAAGAGTCTATGCTGAGAAGTTCCTGGGGCCAGCTATACACACTGTCAGATACCAATCCAAAGGTTTTCATGAGCTTAAAAGGACATCCATGGAAATGTTTAGCATGAAATAATTAAGTAAGATGTCTCTAGAAATCTCTTTTTCTCAAACTCTGCATCAGCTTAGGCTCACATAACTCACGCAGACAGTTCCTCTGCTTTGTTTGCTCTCTGAGATGCATTTCAAGCTTCAGCCTTTAGTTTGGGGCACTTACAAATGCAGCTGTTATTTTAAAGAGGACTGGCTGGTTAAGCCCCAAATGAAAAGCTGGCTACAAGCAGTTGCAGTATCATCTGAAACTAGGTTTCACCTTTATTTCACTATGCAGCTCCCTCCGAAAACTGTATGAACCATGTCAATAGAAAACAGAAAAGCACTTGGAATCTGAAAAGCGCAATTCTGCAACCTAGTACCGTATTGAGAAGAAAAAGATGTTCAGCAGAAAATACATGGTACAAATTAAAGAAATGTGAACTGGATTGCTTTTCTCCATTTGAACAGATTCAGACGCCAATACCAATAATGGGAATTTCCTCCCCCTGCAACTGACTCTTCTGGTTGAGTTTACATCAACATAGATCAAAAAAAATGATTTTACTACATTTGGAAGCCTCATTAGAGAGGTCTGCAATAAAACGAAAGCTTGGCTTCAAACAAGTGATGATCATACTGTTTGAAAATATTCCATTTATTGACACGTGGCCAACTTCCCTGAGAAGCAACAGGATAGAGCATTTGACAGTGCTGCAGTGAATCATCTTGGTGATCTGCTCAAATTACACGTGATCCGGGAAATCAAGTAAAATGTCTGCAACACGCAATATTTGAGTATGGCCCTGCTTACAAGAAAAAGGGATCTAAATGGAGAGACAGCAAATTAATAAATGTGTTTTATTATACAGCATACAGAATAATATAAATAGCTGATGTGAACCACACACCCTGGGCAAAAACCTTACCAAAACTTTCAGGTAAGAGAACAGAGTTTTCCATTGGTCTCATCGGACGGGGCTGCAGTTTGAGGAGTTGGAAATCCAACACATGGAACAAGGTACTGCTGCCAACCCTTTAATATCAAGGCAATATAGGTAATGAAGATTAATCAAAATACACCAAAAGCTTTGGGCAGGGATGGACATAGGAATGTTATGCATAGGATCAGCCAAGGTCACAAAGTGCAAACTTGAAGCTGGAGCAGAGATTACACGACAAGACAAAAAGTCTCCACCACTCATGATAGTTTCTGCACCTGAAGAGGGCAAAAGAGCACCTCTGAGAAATCTCCATCCTAGCTGGTGGAAATTCCCTGGCCCAGTGTCCACTTCAGAGAAGCGCACCTATGTGCGTGTTACAAACCTATCTATTTTATCGGGCATTTTATCTGCTTCAGATTACACTGAAGTTTGCTTTTAAAGAAAGATCAAAATTATCCCTATTTCTTCCAGTCCATAGGCTTCTTGTTCTAAGCAGTGGCACATCTGTAGTGTGCACAATTGCCAGAATACCAATTTTCTTGTTTGCTTCAGTCGATTGTTTACAGTGCAGTACCAGAAAAAAAACCCAAACACTTGTAAACCATAACACACAACTACTGCCTGGTTTTTATCCAAGCTGTTAGACAAAATGCACATCTCTCCAGATGGTAAAGTGAATGACAAATACAGTAAGTTCTCCAATGTAAATCCTGTCTGCTCACAAGAAATTTAGAGCATCCCAATCTGTCTGAACCAGCCAATTTTTTCCGATCAGCCTCAGCCCTCCCGCAGGCACCGCTTCGCCCAAAAGGCCACCTTCAGAGCTCTGCTTGGGGCCAACACCCACAGCATGTGCCTTGCTGTCTCCCACACCCCGACCTTCCATGGCACATCTTGCTACTAATCTCTCTCTCGCAGATGCACTGGGGTACGCACACACAGGGCGCTCTAATTAATCCTGCCCTTGTTTTTTTCATAACTTATCCTGGACGGCAGCTGTTACACCCATCGCTTCCATCAGTGACTGAGCACACGTGTTTTAAGACTGCAACTTTCCCAAATTTGGCCAGGGCACGCAGGAGCTGATATACAACCCCCAAAATGCTATTACATTTTCTAACCAGACTCTGTTGTAGCCCAGATTCGGATCTGCTGGGAGGTCTGCTGCACTGCGTAACTAGAAGAACTGGACAATTTCTTGGGCCTCCTCAGATTTTCTGGAAGCTGCCTCGACAAGCTAAATCATACCATCATACCGGAGCTCTGTTACTCATACCCTGTTCTCCCTCTCAGAAAAAAGGCCTAAGGCCAACAGTTCAGCTGCATCTTCTACATTTGTTTCCCTTTATGGACTTATCTAAATTCTCTGGTACCTGCCCCTCCCCATTGCAACACTGGGGTGATCACAACACGCTGATGAGTTTGTAAGATAACCTAAATCCCTCTTAAAGGGAAAAATAAAAAAGTTAAATTTCTATTCTAACCTACCAAATTACCATTGTCTTTATCATTGCTAAGGAGGCGGATGCATAAACAGCTGATCCAGCTTTTGAGCAGGAGCTGGAAAGGCAGACACAAAAGCAGAGCAGGAGCTCGTTGTTTTCCTCTGGGTTATTTCTGTCCGGCTCCACCCTGAAACTCACTCTTCAGTCCCAATAATTGGCAGCAACTAATTAGAAGGAAAAATGCAAGCAGTTTATTAAATGTTTGATTAAATGTTGATTACATGTTTGATTAAACACGATCACAGAACAAATCTCCCTTGGACAAGCATATTCATTTTCTCTTGCTCGCTTCTTTTGTTTGTAGACACAAGAGATAAGAACTGTGGAGATGATGCTATACCACACACTGGGATTTCAAGCCTATAAGTGACTGCACAACACAGGGCAAGGAGAAGCTCACGATTCCTCTGCTGTTTCAGGTACCTTTCCACATCAGATGGAATGTGGAAATCATCAGATGATTTTCCCATCATCAGATGCACACTGCTAACTCCTCATGTTCTCTCTTCAGGGCTTTCACATTTGACTGTGGGGTGTCATACGCAGGATCAGCTCAGAGGTACTGCCAGAATTACATCGCAGGTTAAATGGAGATACAATCAGAATAAAAGAAAGGGACTTGTAGAAAGGTTCCAACTTTTAAATTCCTGTCATTCTGAAATACGTAGAAGGACTTGAAGAATCATTATACATGGCAAAAATCCATGTTAAATAACAGCTTCAAATGTTGAAAATTCTGGATGTCCAGCCTGGAGCAGAGAAGACTCCGGGGAGACCTTATAGCCCCTTCCAGTATCTGAAAGGGGCCTACAAGAAAGCTGGAGAGGGACTTTTTACAAGGGCATGTAGTGATAGGATGAGGGGGAATGGCGTCAAACTGGAAGAGGGGAGATTTAGATTAGATATTGGGAAGAAATTTTTCACTCTGAGGGTGGTGAGACACTGGAAAAAATTGCCCAGGGAAGTTGTGGAGGCCCCATCCCTGGAGGTGTTCAAGGCCAAAGATGGGGCTTGGAGCAACCTGGTCTGGTGGTAGGTGTCCCTGCCCATGGCAGGGGGGTTAGAACTAGATGATCTTTAAGGTCCCTTCCAACCTAAACCGTTCTATGATCCTTGAACTACATCTGCTGAGAAAGTGATTTTTGCTCATCCCATTTGCTGTCACTTAAGAGTTATCAAGTTAATGAAAATGACTGAACCATGTAATACTATTAGAATGTTCACACACAGAGAAACATACACATTTACCCCTCAATCTCTTTGTAAATAAAAATAACATTTGCTCAGAATATTTCCAGGAATTCTTGTTTGTGAAGGCAAAAGACAATCCTCAACCAAGTGTCTGCTTTTACACCCCACTAGCACATCTATCTGCAACAGCAGGACTTCTTATCCCAAGAAGTCTCTTTCCCAGGCAGCATGTTTTCACAGCTCTTTGCACATCAGATCCCTGCAGTCAGCCGTGTTTCATAAAGGAGGAGGTTGCTCCACACCCAGCTTTACGTAACCCCCTTGCACGCAGTTGCTCGGCCCCGCTGACTTCACTCTCGCGCTGGGTGGGTATTACCTGCCTACTCGGACCTGCAGGTTTTCGTGCTCGGTCAGCACACAGTCCAAGGTGCCACAGTCAGCTGCAAAATACACAGGCATCACCTTAAGCACAGAAGCTATTCCAATTTAGCAAAAACGTTCCTCCAGAACAATAAAGTTGTGATGGTTATAAAATGATAATCAAACCCTTGCAAAAGTTGCGCTCTAAGAGGCAATAAACTGTCATTATCTTATTTGGACTACTCCCTTACATCTCAATGAAGAAACTACATCACCCATAATTATTTTCTCTAATTAGTTTCCAGATAATAGTAAAAAAAATTGCCAGGGTAATAATTTTTTTTTCAAGACTAATCTGAAGACCTACATTTTTTTCCTCCATCTGAATTCTAGCATCACCATCCACAACGTGTAAGAGAAGTCTTCCTCCAGCCTGGCCCGCACGTCCCCATATCACCGCCCAAAGGCGGACACCAGACAAACATCACCCCGGTCCCACAGACAGCTCTCAGACCTGCAAGGCTGCGGACCACCCAGCACCCTCCGCAAGGCACAGCTAACCAACAGCCCACCAACGTCAGTCTAACAGGATCAAGGATAGACAGCCTGGATTTTGCAGCAGAGTCCTCTCTCAAGGCCTGGCTTCAAGAGAAGATCAGTTTCAGCGTTAAGTACTACAGTGAAAATTTTTTGAACCAACAAAAAGCACTGGCCTGCGTATTGGTCAGACCTAACGCCTACAGTTCCGATTACTAATTTCAAATAGAGTCTACAACAGCAGCTATGTGCCCCAAGGTGCTTTTAAACCACAGACCCTGCTTACAGAGGTACACTACAGCTTTATTTACATCCTTGTCTTATATCCCTGTCTTACTTCAGAAGTGATGCTGGAAACGTAACTGACCATTTCATTATGATTTTATTCTACTGTTTTCACATTGCGATGTCTCCTTAGAAAAATCCTAGTAAGGTCATGACTAGACTTTTTCAGCAAGGCTTTCCCTGGTGAAGAATAACTTCTCTACTCACATCACTGGGGAAAAAAAAAAAAAGCCTACAGACAAACAATTAGGAAACGAAAGAAAAAAACTAAAACTGCATTTTTGGCCATTTAAGGCTATGAACTCAGAAAGACTGAACAAACCCTTATGTCAAAACAAAACAAAATTTTAGTATTGTTAAAAGCAGGAAGATTTCTCTTTTTCAAGTATTTGTCTGTAAAATACTTCACTGTAACTAAGGCCCTAACCCACAAAGCCTTGCATCCTACCTAACAATAAACTGCTTACAGACGCTTCTAAAGATAACCTGCATGCTAAACTTGCCATTAAACTCCTCCTTTCGCCCATACACAAGAGAGAGAACTACAGAGTTCATAACATCAAAGATCAAGTTTCCTCCCATTTCTTCCTCAGATTTTAGCACTGCCTTGCTGCTAGGATTGCTCAAGATGCGTTATCTAACGTCTCTCCCCACCTACAGCCATACAGTTCTTGTGCTGTAATTTAATGGCACCCAGCCAAACATCGCCACTCTTGCACCTTTCTAGTAGTGTAAGTAGGCACGGCGTGCTTATGCTGTCGAGTACCAAACACCTCCCCTGACGATGAACGTGCTAGGAGAACATGGGCGACAGAAGCTGTGGATGAAGCTTGCCACTACAGACACTTCACACAGCACTACTGTTTCTTACCTCCTTTCTGGGTTTTGCAGAGGAGCTGCGTGAGCTCTTCTCTCTAAGGTGCCGCCCCCTTGAGATGTAAGGCGCAGGTCTGCCGTTACATCAGACAGCTGCAAGATTAACACTGCAGGCATCTATCCTAGGTTAAGATCCTACCAGCACCAAACAGCTTTTACTCAAACCACTTTCACAGGGCAGAACTATATGCTAAATCCTCTTATTTTTGTCATCTCTCATTGTAGGTCCTTATCAAAACAGCCAGTCAAGTGAAGGCATTATATTATAGTGCCATGCTGCTTTACCTTCCGTAACACCAATCTTCGTTGTTGATTCCATGCCACTAAGAGCAAAATCACTGTAAGTCATTTAATATTTGTACAGAGAGATCGACAGAACTTGTCTGGAAACGAGCCTTACTTGGGAAACTACTCCACCCACATACACACATTAGGATCATATGAACAGTTGTTTTCTGTCCATCAACTCTTCCACTTGCTATATACCTTTTACATAAACATGCAACAGATGACAATTACCTCCCAGTAATTAAGCCACAGAGAAGATTTCCAAGGTGTTCTTAAATAACTAGCTTACCAGATCTTCCAAGAACTGACACCATGACATAAGTGAAGCAACAGAGCACTACTCTAAAGTAGTCAAGCTGTTCCTCTGAAAGCTCTCCTTTATAGCAGAAGTTTGTATTTGTTCCATAAGTCCAGATACAAAGGTGTTTTTAAAGAGCTAAAGATAGAACTTGATTTTTCAATGCAGAGGTTTCATCTGAAACAGGTTTCAAAATGGATAACCTCTAAGGAGGCCATACTGAATCCTACCAATGTCTCGATCAGAACACGTCCCAGGGACAGGAGGGTAGGCCTATAACCTCTGCCTCTCACGCTGGCCCTCGGTATTTCAGCTGATGCTCTTTACCCTCCCACCCACCTCACTGCTCTCTCACTTAAATACTCCTTGGATCAGTGAAGCTTCCATGGGCTGCATCCCACAGGCTCAGGCTCAACAGTTATCCTGGCCACTTCTGCATCTCACTCCAAAAGGCTCATCTATCCCACACTCCTTTTGTGTTGAAAGAACTTCTCTTCAGTCCTTCCATGTTCATCCCGCAGTACCCGCTCCCTTCATTTGCTGTTATCAGAAGCCTTGAACGTGACATCTGCTCATTTTGGGACCCAAAGACAGCGGGCTAAAGAGCCCTCAGCCCTCCTACTCCTTGCCTGGGAGGGTACTGCAACCCAGCTACTCTCTCGCTCCAGTGATACAAGACAAGGTGGCAGCTGTGGTCCTGCCCTTTCCATCTATCCTCCACAGGAGGGGGAGTCTGGGAGGAAAGAGAAAAGCAGCTGCTCAGGACCATCCTATCTTTCATACCCAGGACAACCGATAGTGAGCTTTTGGATGCCAAGGGATCATTTTGGACACTGTCTGCTGTACACTGGCACCCGCATAGCAACAACAATCCTGAATTTCATAGTGCTTACGCTCTGACAGCTGGATTAGCCATCCTGGGCTAGTACCAGCACCAAGTACTCCGTTCGGAATGGGAACTCCTCCAACATCCCTTTACCACTTACCACATACCTGGCTAATGGACAAAGCAGTCACAGTTCTGCTTAATATAATTTCTTCAACACAAGTGGGACCATACAGAAATCCTTCCAAAGGGTTTCCGAAGCCAAAAAGAAAAGACCACATTGAAGTCTCCTCCCAGTAAAGGGAAAAAAAAACAAAACAAAACAAAAACACACACCCCCCCACCAGAAAACCACACCTTAGAGAAGCAATACAGAGAGCAGAAAGGTAACCTCCAACAGGTCAAGAGCATGGGAAATCCATGGGACACTGTCACTGTCAGTCTGAGCATAAAATAAGAATACCCGTAATAAGGATCTCCTGAAACCATCTGTATTACATCAGGGCAAGAAGTCATTACTAGTCCACAAGTAATCCAGAAAATCATGGTAAAAAGAAAATAGTCTTTGTCACAGCAGGACAATTCAACAGCCTAAACTTCCTTGAGGAGGAGTAGGAACTGCACCCCAATTTACATCCGTGCATGACCCTCGCCTCAGATCAGGAAGGGCGCTTACACCAGCTCAGAGCATCGCGCAGCAGGCAGCCTGCTCTGATCAACACATCCCTCTTCTTCCCTACATGTGGCTCACAGCTTTCCATTTGAAAAGCAACCAGGAGAGGAGGTACAGGGCCTTGTAGTCTAAAAAGCCTTCATTCCATTTTGGGCATTTTTTTCCTCTCCTGTGAGACCACTCCTTGAAACTTTCACGTACACAGGCACAGGAACTGAACACACGATGTTCTGCAGACATACTGTTTTCAGTCCTGTAGATGAGACAACCGACATAAACAGAGCCCACCTTAAAATACTAAGCTTAAGCCAAAGAAAATTAACTGCCCCCTCCTTGTTTTCACTGGGGAGTGTTTAGATTACACTCCTCCACTTTCGCTGCTAGGATGTGATCTGGCCAGGGGCTCAGGGCTACATCCTCACCTGTAAAGGAAGACCGAAACACCGCCTGTGCTGCTTGCCAATCACTTGAAAGAGGTATTCTGCTATTTCTCAAGCATCCTTCCAGAAGACGCATCAAATGATTCTATTTTTCAGAAAATAAATATGCAGTCTTAAAATCTCCTAGGAGATCTAGGGCCTCATTTAGAAAAGAAAAAATAGTTTCTTGGTACAATGGTGAACAGCAGCTTCCTTTACAAAAAAGACTGCAGAATGTACTCGATCTTTTAATTTTTAAACAAGCATAACAAAACCAAGCTGCTACCCACTTCTGATACAACCCTCAGCCAGCCAGTCATTCGAGTCTTTCCGACATTTATTACAAGTAAAATTGTGTATAATAAACACAAAGGAGTAAAGACTTCCTGAAGAGCCAGTCCCAGTAAACAACCTGCAGATGTGAAAGAAAATTAATCACTTCTGAGAAGCAACTTTTTTTTTAGTTCACAGCTAGATAAGTAAGTTACATAGCAGCTTCTTAGATAAGCCACTATAAGAAGAATAAAAACTCATACTTTTCGATAGGGGTTTTTTTTTCCCCAAAGTTCCCATGTTAAGTAAACTGGTTTATCACTAAAAAACCCCTCTCACTAGCCTCAGCCTCTCACTAGGCTCAAGCTCAAATTTATTTGTACCGTCCAGAGTTTTCATTTTCCTGTGTTTCTTCAGGTTTCGTGTGCACTTGAAAAACGGCCGCTACTTGCTCTATCTACAGGGTTACAAGGGCTTTGTTGGAACTCAGGCACCCACACAAGAAGCAGAGAAAAACATAAGCAAGAAAACAACCCTTACCACTGTCACTGTCTCTGCTGGGCTGGATTGTCACACAGCCTCCTGGCTCCTTTTCTCCTCTTTGCTTTTCAAACTATAGCTTCATTTTCACCACAAATTAAAATGACCAAGTTAGGAAAAATCAATGCAAGAAGACGAAATTTTAGCTCGGCAAAAGCTGAGTAATCACTTACTCTGTATATGATAAACTGAAAACATTTACTAGTTAAATAGGTCTGAGAACAGCAGTTAAGAGCGAGTTAAAATTGTTAAGGCACGTTGGGGTCCTCAACAACTGGGTTCAATGATATTTCTTTTATAGAAATCACCACTGAGGAGGAGACAAATTTTAACAACTTGAATTTTTAATTTTCAACTATGCCTTGGAACAGACAGATGTGAACTAAGAACTGATGACAAACGGCAAGACAAAGTAATAAACACTTTGGCTCTCATTTGAGATCCAATGATCTATGAGCAATTTGCAGTCAGTTCAGCCACATGACAGCATTCCGACAGGTTTGTGTTATTTCTGCGTTTGACAGGTATAAAAAGTATTATATTGGGAAACTCACCCATTTGCTTAAGTTCAAATGAAGCCTACTACAGAGCCAAAAGCCAACCCTATTTGGGCTGCCAGGCCTATGCCTCATTCAAGAGACTTTTCTCTATTGTCTCTCTCGGATTAGAGAATATACCTTGATTTGCAACCTCCCTGTACAACCCCCACCCCAGTGAATACATGGAAGACAACAAGATTTAAGCACATTTCAACTGTTTGCAGATCATCTACGTACACCTAAAACTTTACTCATATTTCAAAGTTGTCTGGTCAGCTTGCTTCAAAAACCTCTCATAGTCAAACTATACATTTACAGTATAGCAGGAAGGAGCCACCTCACAGGTTTTTTGGGGCTGGCCTTGCAGGAATGCCTCCAAGTTCCTGAGCTAGTGTAGGTGTCCAACACCGACATCAGATCTTTTAAATAAACAATTCAATTTCCTGAAGCATTGGAGGGGAGGGAAAAAGCCAGGGGAAGAATTTTCACATTCAAAGACATATAGAGAATGGAAAAAAAAAAATGTTAACCCTTTAATATTTTTTGTTTCATCAAAAGGAGGTCAAGCTCCTTCATCCCTGAAGAGAACCTTCTTCCCTGTTCTTATAGAAGGCTCCAACATTTATCCCCTCAAAGCCAAAGTGGCTGCTGAAAATAACCCCTCCAGATGTTACTGTTTTAAAGACTGAAAAATATTTAACCAAAACCATTCTGCAGCACGAGCCTTCCTTTACCGTATCATTAGCAGCACGCTAGGCTGCCCCATTCTGCCTGGATCAGCCCCAAACAACTGGCAATCTACTTCGATTTAATGGAAGAGGGAACAGGGAGATTTTACATGGACCACGTGCATTTTCCAGAAACAAACATTTTGTGTTTCAGGTTTCACAACCAGCAGCAGCAACTATGCTAAAAATCTATTCTTACAGGGAGCTTTCACACCCACGTATCAGTCAACATAAGAAAAGGTGGCAGCAGCACTAACAAGTAACAGGAAACTCAAATACTATACTTGGTCCTACAAAAACATTTCAAATTATGCTACCGGATACTTCTCTGGGCCAAGGAGGCATTCAGAGCACTTTCAATGGCATCATGGTTGCATGTTCTAATTACTACCTACCACGCTTTTGATTCTTGGCCATCAATCATTGTTATCAAGCCATTACATCTTTTAAGTGCCTGCTCTCAGTAGTTACAGCGCAACAAAGCAAGAACAAACCAGCAAGAGGTCCATGTGTTGATCCCAGGTTTGCCACCAAACTCGTGCCACTGTGAACAAATTCAATTTCCATCCATTTAAAAAAAAAAAAAAAAAAAGTTAAATCTGGACAGCAGGTAAATCCAGTTCCCAAGGAATCCAAACTACAGAGATTTCCAACAGCTTCAGAGGCAGCCGGATTAGGCCAAGGTCTGCAAACGTGCTCTGCTCTCACCAAGGCCAAGAAAACTCAGCACCTCAACCAGTAGGAGCTTTTGAGAATATCAGCCTAACTCATATGCAAGGATTACTATTTTAACAGTAAGCACGAGTACAAAGAACTTCACCCCCATCTAATTCATCTACAGAACAACAGATTTAGAGATCTTGATCTTACACATCAGGAGACAGTTTTGCCCAAGAAGAAATCTGTGGTAAAGCTGCCTTAGAATAAATGACTGTTTCCAAATTCTTTGCCCAAGTTACAAAGCAAGCATTTTAATTAAGGTCTCCTAATTGCAGTTAGTGTAATTTGGGGTAGGGGGCGGGGAGGAAACACGCTTTTCCACAGTCCACTGGTACCAAAGCTGACAAACAAACAAAAAAACCTAACTTTACAAATACACGTTAGCTGTAGTAAATGCTCTACCCGCCTTCTGTGGTTTCAGAAACACACTTTCCTGTTTGAAGAAAGCTCTCCTGTCTGGTTCTACAGACCTTTTTCACAATGGCAAACAGGAGAAACGAGGAACAAGGGAAAAAAATCAGGGAAGTTATTTGTTAACATACGAACAGCCACAGCACGTCAGACTGAAGGTCCATCCTCTAGTGTGGCTGTTCTCTCTGTTCTATAGTCAAAGACACAAAAGAAACATCCCAAAATACTGTTTTTCTTCAGTGGTCTCTTGCAATTAGAGCTACAGTTTCATTACCACTGCAACAATACTAGAAGAAAACCTGCCAAAAAGGAATGGGATTAAGCATTACATTTTAATAGATTATTCAAGACAAACGAGAAATCACAGCACACCACAAAAATATTGTGCCAAGCCCCACTCAAACAATACCTATTGTGAGCCAAGATGCAGCACTGTGCTGATCAGGAAACTGCTTAACACAGTAGCATGAAAATGAGAGAAAAGTTTTGCTAGGAAAGCTGGCGGTTGGCACAGTACACGTGGAAGTGACAGTCTGCTGCAACCGTAATCCTGTACTATGCACCTGAGTTTATTTTACTTCGAGAAAAAAGACAAAGCTCCCCAACAACCCTATGCCTTTCTCATTCAATCACTTCTGGCTCCTTCCCACATCATTTTGGGCTCCAAATGTCAGACTGCTAGTTGACTCAAGCGAGCACTCGCATCCCACCAGTCTCATAGAAACAATCACAATTAAAACTCAGCAGCTGACCAGCATCAATCAAGTAAAGTCGTCTCTCCTCTGCAGAGCCTTCTCAGGGAGACAGGAGCACACACGCTAAAGGTCCCTGTGGTTTGATCACTATGCTGAGAACCAGTGATAAACTGTTACATACTTGAAGGAGAAGAGAGCCAAGAGAGGCTTTAAATGACATTTAAATCACAGTAAGATCCACTGGTTTTACTGCAAAAAAAGCAAGTTCTGATCCACAAGAAAGATCTACCTTGAGGTGCAATGCTATTTGAGAACGGGCAATCCATCACCAGTAAGCAACAGAGTGATGAAGATCAATGCCCTATAGCATACACAGAGTAAAGCTACAATCACACTGCACTAACAAAAGAATTGGAAGAAAACTAGCTAGGCAGTTCTTGAAACAAAGTTAGCCCCAAACAAAAGCAATTTAAATGTGGGGATGCCTATGACCAAAGACTTTTCACTTTACTGAATTGTGAATAAAACAAAATTCAGAGCACAAGTTCTCCCAGATGCTGAGAACTGAAGGCCTAAAATAGTATCGGAAAGAGAAAGAAAAAGAAAACGGAGCTTCAACCCCCTATCTAGCAGCAACCCTGTACTTTCTATTCCTCAAAGCATGCTAAAATTTTTGTTCTATAAAGGCCAGGAAAAAGGTCAAACCCCCCTACTCTCTTCAAAATTCACTCGAACCTGGATAGAATCCCTGGACTTTGATCTATTCCTTGAGACAGAAGGAAAGGTTACACCAAAATGTCAAGCCCCAAAGCCAAAATATAACCCCATCCAGCACTTGGCCACCTGCTAACAGATCTCTTGTCCTCCTATAGCCCCAGATCCCACTTGCAGTCCATGCAACCAGGAACAGCTAAAGGCGTAGCACAAACCATTTTCTCTCCACAGATTAAACCAGCTTTAAAAGATGGCAGTTTTGAAAAAGAAAACTTCTACTGAGCGACAAAGGGTGCTGCTCAATTTTATCATCACGTACTCTCTGCAAAGCACACGCTGCTCTGACCCAATATGCTGGCAACAATACTTCTCCCCTTTTACTCTTCTGCTTTCCCCTTTTCTGCCAGACACAGGGTGCAGGTCAGCAGCTACAAGTACTGGGGTTTGGTTGTTTTTTTTTTTTGCTATCAGCCTTTCATCAAAATAGTAGACTTGCTTAGTTTCTTTTTCCCTTTCCTCCCTCACATGCAGTTATGCACACTTTTACAGGAGTTTTCTTTCAGTGCTTGAAAACTACCAGATTGACGGCTCCAGTGAATTAAACTCCCTCTTTGTCGGCAAAACAAGAGCAGCACCACAGGCAACCTCGGAACAAGCTCCCTCTGTCCTCCTCTTCCCACCTCCCCAACTAGCAAGCGTATCTAAATGCCCAGCTTCGCATACAGCTCTCTCATACCAGGGGGCCTTGTAAAGAGTCTCTGATAATGTGGTTTACCCAGACTATCTCACAGGAGACTAATGTTAAAGCCACATGTGATGGAAACATCCTAAGTCGACACATTATCGGCACACACCTGCGCCAGACAGCACAGTGACTCTAAAACCATGAGGCTGATCTGAGTGCATGCAACTCTATGCTTAAAGACTGACTGGCAAAGAAAATGTATTTTAGACAACAGTGTTAAAGAACTCCAAGTTGAAGCAACTCTCAAAGCCATACTTCAACTACAGAACGGCAATGTTAACTGAAAACCAACAGAAAGACCAGAAAAATTCAATGCTTTCAACATCAGACAAAAGACAAGTGCAGATTTTATTTGGAAATGAACTGTACGTTTGGCATAAACGCTACAGAGACAGAACTTCTGTTACTATTGCAGAGTACTGATACTGTATGTCACTTTGGAGAGTGCTCCTCTGCTGTGTTACCACTTAACCTGGTCAGGCCACAAACGTGGATCTGGACTCTCTTCAATTACAAGGAGTTTTTAGGTTGCACGAAACCCTCCACTGTTGGTTGTCAGCCACAGATTAGCATGCACTAGATGAAGCTAGAAGGTGGTTCCTAAGCTGTACTCAGCTTTTAGCTCCTCCTCCTCCTCTCTCTTTTGCAAGCTTTTTTATTTTTAGCAGAAAAGTCTTTTCTCTTTGGGGAAGACCTTTTGACATCTTGACTGAAATGATTTTTCTTTCACTGGTCAAGAGCCAGGGTGTTTTAGTAAAATGAACATGTATAAATACACTTAAAAATAAGTAATGCCTGTTCCTTAACAGGTTTAAAAAAAAAAAACCCAACACACAGAACAGCAGAAGCAACTTTATATTTGCTTATATTTTACTCACAAAACTACAGAATAGCCAACATGCACAAACAGCCTCCTGTGATATCAGGAATGAAAGTGAATTCAAAAATGCATTAAAAGGTTTATGTGGAGCAGATCCATCTGTGGCTATTAAATGTGGTACCATGGCCGCAACTGCTGCCACTGCAGTCTGTACACCCGTGACTGAGAGAAGGCAGGAGGGTCTCCCAAGGGGAAGGTGAGCACATTAGCTCTGTGCCTCATCCTTTCTCTAAGCACCTGCTACAACCATCATTCAGGCCCTGGCTGGCCAGGTTCAGGTCTATTTGGCTGGCCTCACGCTCTTCAGCTGGGCTCTCAACCGAAACACCTCCCAGCAGCTACGGCCTCTGCTCCGAACCAAAACGTACTGATGAACTTGTGCGGGAGTAACCTCACCATTACCCCGTGCTACCCTCTCGCCCTTCCAACAGCAGCAGGGAGAGCTCATTCGGGCTGCACCGGTACCAGACTCCAGTGACAGCAGGCAGACAGCGCTGGATCCTCAGCCTCTAAAGCCTCCTGCACCGAGATGGAGTTTTTTGTAACAGAACCGAACAGCGTGTTCCTGAAAAATGAACCATCTACACAGAGCTGTTATGACACGCAGACAGAGCTAAAGAGCAACAGTTATCAGTATTTACATTCATCTCTGTGGTTTGTTTTTTAACTACAGGGAAATAACCAAGATTCTCATTGAAACACACACATTTAAGAAATAACATGCCCCATCAGGTTGTAAGTGGTCACTGCTGGACCCACTAAAACATAGCATATTGCTGGAACAGGCAGTGTTTCGTAGCCCGCCTATACAAATTATGACACTTTCCATCCTTGTAGTGAAAGCAGGCTGACAAGAGAAGGAATAAGCCTAGTCATTACACCCGTCCTTGTAACCACAAACGTCATTTCGGGGCAGCGGGGAGAAAGGACTGCAGCGCTGCGGCTGCCAATGGGGCAGGCGTGGCATGTCACAAGTGGACCTTTATGATATCATTTCCTTCCAGCGTCATTAATCACCCCAGACATCACTTGTTCTATCAGCTATTAACCAGTTGCCCCAACATGCAGATAACTTTATCAAGGTTAGTCAGTAAGAGTCATTACTAAGCACTACAACATGTAGTGCCGAAGGCCTTGTTTCCAAAGGATCCTCTGAACTACTTCCTTCTGCTGTAAGAAAACACATGACACCAGCCCATGTCCTTATCCATCCCTAACATGGGGCAGCGGGGAAATTACAGAAAGCAGCAAAAGTCACCAGCACTTTAAAACACACGATTTCAGAAAATGTTGCTCTTGGCCAGAACATTCAACTCAAACCAGGTCTCTTCAAGCATCGATTTTTAGCCCATTAGTGCTCTTCAAGGCGGAGAGATTCCCTCAACACATTCGCACGCTGGTGGTGTGGTCTGGCAGGACAAACACGGCCCTTCAGAATGACGGCCAGGAGCATCCCAGCCCCACAGGCCAAGGTTCAGTAATTTTTCTTTTGCTACAGGTATGTCTCATTCAAGTATTTTTCCTCCTTTGCCAGTGGCAGCATGAGGAATTCAGTTTCATGAGGCAACACCTCGGGACCCAGACTGAACATGCAGAACCGGTGCATTACAGAAGGAAAGGATCAAAGATGGCTTGTTGACAAGGAGGAAGGAGTGCGAGGAGTGTGAAGAGAGAAAACAAGCCTGGTTTTTTGAAGGGGAAGGATGGACTTCAAATTCTTCCAGGCAAGCATGACTCGGCAGTCTGCGACAAGACAAAACGAGACGCATTATAAATCTTTGCTAACTGCATCCAAGGGGAGAAGATTAAACAGCTCAACATGAACTGAACCTGCTCCCAAGTTCCAGGCCCAGCTGTGCCAATTGCATTCCTAAAAGTTGTGTTAGATCTAGAAACATGACATTCTCCACTCTACAGAGCAGACCCTGGGAGCTCTCAGGGCAACCTCACTGAGCGCACGCCCTCCTGCCCGCACAGGTAGGAGTCCAGCTGTGGGAAAGAGAAGACTTCTGCTTTGGTTCCCAATTCACAGGAATTATTTGACAGAATTTGCATGAGTGGCAACCACACCCCAGCCAAAATAGCCCAAGCACTGCAGCTGGGAGGAAAGAGAGCTACAACTAAGGACGTTTTACTTAGAACTAAAAGACATCCCCCCCCCCCCCCCCNAACTCACTCATTTTGAAAGCCATTCTTAAAGTACATGGCTGTCCTCCAAAGAGGACTCTCTGCAGAGTATTTGTGTAGTCTTTGGACAGTATGGAAGTATCAGCAGTTTCCTCATTCATCATATAAAGGGCATAACGCCTTCTGAGGAGCTAAATTCCGTCAGTACAAAACAAACCGTTGTTACGAGGACTGAACACTGAACTCAAAAATGAGAAAAAGATGACAACCAGACAGAAGAGGGTTTGTTCCACAGCACTATGGCACAGATGTGCCCAGCACAGGTGCTCATTTTATCTATTATCACATTTATTTTGGTGTGCTTCACATGTTCTGCTTCCTTATTTCCTTGGAAAATGTTCAAGAACGTCACCGCACCAAAAAGTGTCAACTGTTGAGATGAATAGCACATTATCTGGCCAATATCATGAGATATACTGTCAATCAATGCTTCCCAGGTGCAGTACATTAAGGCAGAGCAAACACTTGCCGTCATCTCTGACGCCCCTCTCAGGTTGAGCCTAAATATTCCAAAAAGCTGCATACATTTAGACTGTATGCCTAGACTTCCCAAGTCATGACTCCCGAACTTGTAAAGGGACTTCAAACTACTTAAAAGTTCACAAAGAACTGCTTCTCAGGCACCTTCTGTGCTATTACAGATTGCGCCAAACCGGGGACAGCGGTGACATCAGGAGAGGTCAACATCTCGATCTTGAAATGGGACCAGAGACCCACATCATTCCTAGCATGTTTGTCCAAACCGGTCTTAGAAGTCTCAAGCAATGAATTCCACTGTCTACCTAGACAATCATGGTACCTCTTCCACTCCCACTATCATCCCACGTTCTCGGCACAACTGAAGCCCACTACTTTTTGTTCTGCCTACAACGGAACTGGAGGATACACTGGGGTATTTTTTGGGGGAAAGGTTGTTTTGGGGTTTTTTGGTTTGTTTTTTTTTTTTCCCCCCCTACAACAGCTTTTTAGAGTATTCAAAGATCCATCTCCAGCTTCCTCTTCTTTATGCTGAACAACACAGTACAATACGCAGTATTTTCAAGACCCCCGATTCCTTCTCACTGCTCTGTTTTGGGCACTTTCCAGCTGATCTGCCTTTTCCTTGAAATGCCGTGCCCCAAACCAAAGGCAGTAGGTGAGGCTGCTGCAGCAGCAGCCTTATCAATGCTGTGCAGAACGCAGGCATTACTTCATGTGCCTTGCAGGCTGTGTTCCAACTTATGTACCCCAAGATGACATTCGCTTCTTTTTTTTTTTTCTTTTCGGCAACACTGTCAATTTGTATTCAGCCTGCGATCTGCAAAAGACTGCAGATCTCTCTCTGAAGAGCTGCCACCTGACCAAGCTTATTATTGTTCCTTGCTGCATATCAGTTCAAACAGTTTGTGGTAAAGGGATGTACCATAAGGAGGACGCAAACTTCCTGAAGCTGAGGTAAATGATTGCTAGATCATGAAACAGAGTCGCTATGAAAGGGTGATTGTTACAGTCACTTCTGTTGCGGGGCGGCCGTGCTCCGTGTTCCCATGAAATGGTTCTGCAAGAATAACGCAGAATGCTTTTTGTGAGAAGGCTGCCTCCCAATAAGCACTCTCAGAGATTAAGAAAATTCACATATATCCAGTTCTTCTGGGAAGTAAAGTCTTCTCTGCAGATTACTGGGAGAAGGAGCAGGAACCCAGAAATACAGTGAACTTTTTCTCCAAGAAATACATAGGGGGTTTTTTGCAACTACCTTCAACACTTTTTCATGGCTTCATATACTTTCTACCAGTAGGCCAGTTGTAAGTCTTTGTTAGAACTGATGTCTAAGAAACTCACCCACCCATCCGGCCCCTGGTAACTACTCATGATATAGTATTTCAGACTAACACAAGCAACAATGGGACCTATTGATTAACACACGTACGTTTTATTTTTAGGGCTTTTAAGGCTGTAAAAGCTAACTGGCACAAGCCAGGCATTTAACAAAAGTAGTATTTAGGGTTTTTTTGTGGGGAATTAGGGTTAAAGAAAATCCCCTGAGTTCCTCCTGGAAAAAATATACAATATACTTCATGGCCTGCTATATAAAGAAACAGATTAATTTAATACCCTCAAACCAGCATGATTATTAAATCTATCTTAAAACTCACATTTAGGTTCTTGTGCACAGGCCATGGCACACAAGGGACCACAAATAAAGTTTAGAAGAGAAAAAGAGAGAGCTACAGCACTGACAACAGTGTTTACCATTTTATGGTAGATTTACTAAACAGAGTAACTTCTCAAACCTACTAAAAGAAGGCTTAACTATCAATCACAGAAATGAAATGGGCATAAGTTGAAGAATCAATTTAGCTTAAAGAAAAGAAAAACACCCAAGTCTGAGTCACACAGAAATCTACATTAGGTATGCTAATACTTTGGTAGGAAAAAATCATTGGTTGCTATGTTCAGCAGATCGATCTGGTATCAGCATCAAAATAGCTTCATCATAACTCAATAAAAAAACAAAAACAAACCCACAAACAAACCAACCCACCACAGTGACCTGTCATACCCAAAATGGTCTTCAGCGCAGGTGATGTATGCTCTAACAGGAGCTATGTACCCAAAGAAAAACACATCCCTTGCACAAAACCTAAAGCCTGCTGAACCGATGCAGGCAGCAATTCAAGAACATGGTCTCAAGTTTCAGAACAGCCTTCAGCAGTGGGTAGCGCCTGGGAATCCAAACCAGACCAAGAAGCCTTAGCTTCCTGTGGGTCAATGAACGCTATCAGTGTGTCATGGATGACTTCCCAAAGAGGGAGGATGACAATTCAGCTTAGTCACTAAAAATCAACACAACTGGGCCTTATTAGAAGGCATTCTCAATTACCTCACTTCCATTTTCTTCTTTTGTGGGCAGCATTTGAGTTTCTCAGAATTTTTATAATTTCCTGAGAACTTTTTCCTCCCAGATGCTCACCCTGCTTTTATGAAAAATAAATAAATAAATAAATAACCAAGCCAAAAAACCACACAGCACAAAAAAACAATCTGATCATAAATATTCTGGACATTAAGACGTACAAACACAGTTCTGTCTCTCAAACTACAGGATTTATCACGACATGGATCACATCTTCAGGCAACTCTTCAACTCCTTTGCTACTCATTTTCTACATGCTATAAAGAGGAAACTCTGACTCATCATGTATATAGCTACACAGAAAAGCTACCACATTACCATGCAAACTTACAAGTTGCACATGTGAATGCTTTTGCCCAAAATAACTGAAAAGTAGCTTATCGTTCAGAACCGGATGACTTTAAATTATCTCCTCTTGGATGAAGCGTATTTCACTTCACCTCATACCACTGTAACTTGTTCATGTTGCCATAACCTTACTGCCTCGCACGTCCATGGCTCCCAGAAGATACTGTATTAACAATGACATGCAGAACAACTACCAAGGAAATGGAGGCTTTTATAGAGCAAACAGCCGTTTGTAAGTGGCTGCACCTCGCTACTCTGAACTGGTGCCAAACAACTCATTTTCTGAACAGATACATGCATTTTACTGTACCACCACTCCTTGTATGGCATGAACAGAAGTCTTTTTATTCACAATGTCCACAGAGACCTGGCAGTACCTCTATGCATATTTTACGAAAAGATAATATGGGTATCCAAGAGTGTTTACCACCGTCTACAGTTCACACCACAGCTCTGCCATCTCTGTAATGGAATGGGACATCCCCGTTTCCCTAACCCTTTATTAGCGCTTGTGCACCTGCACAGTGACAACCAGTCCAAGGTCAATGTGATGAGCAGGGAATTGATCGCATTGAGAGTCTTCGCCAACTCCATAACCACTAAACTCAGCTTGAGACAGAGGATGAGACCAAGCAGCTAGAAGGAGGAGGAACTGTTCCTTTCAGCGGTGGCAGGATCACATGACAATGCCAGAACTACAGACTTACATCACAGGCTCCTAAATTCTCAGTTAGGTGTCCCTAGAAACCTTGTCCTACTTTTTAGCAGGTGCACTGGTTTTGGCTGGGATAGAGTTAATTTTCTTTGTAGTAGCTAGTATGGGTCTATGTTTTGGATTTGTGCTCAAAACAGAGTTGATAACACAGGGATGTTTTCATTATTGCTGAGTAGTGCTTATGCAGAGGCAAAGCCTTTTCTGCTCCTCACACCGCGCCACCAGCGAGAGGGCTGGGGATGCACAAGAAGTTGGGAGGGGACACAGCCGGGACAGCTGTCCCAAACTGACCAAAGGGATATTCCATACCATATGACGTCACGTCAGCATATAAAGCCGGGGGAAGAAGAAGGAAGGGGGGGATGTTTGGAGTTACGGCATTTATCTTCTCAAGTAACCGTTACACGTGACGGAGCCCTGCTTCCCTGGAGATGGCTGAACACCTGCCCATGGGAAGTGGTGAATGAATTCCTTGTTTTGCTTTGATTGCATGCACGGCTTTCGCTTTACCTACTAAACTGTCTTTATCTCAACCCATGCGTTTTCACACTTTTACCCTTCCAATTCCCTCTCCCACCGCCCTGGGGGGAGTGAGCGAGCAGCTGTGTGGTTAGTGGCAGGCTATAGCAGGCTATAGGTACTCTATACTTTGCCCATAGACAGCTAACTAAGGCTCCGAGACTGTGCTGTCACCTTGGTGGAGCCAAATATAAGGACTCACAGGGAAGACTACTTGAGATGCAGAAACCAGACATTTTCACGCTGCAGTCCTGTAAGAGGCCCTACTGAGGGACCTGCAGCTGCAGCAGCTATGCTCGCATGCAGATAATACAGATAAATAAAATTTAGAAGTGGTTTTGTCAGGTTAGGTTAATGGCTGGACTAGATGATCTTACAGGTCCCTTCCAACCTCAACAATTCTATGATTCTACCCAGTTCAACACGAAGCACGGTGACCCAGCAGCTTCACTCAGAAGCACAGGACAACTTGGCAGTAGTAGTTTCTTAAATTGCCTCCTGACTAATAAATTCACTGAGGAGGTAAGAAGCCTGTACCAAATGCCCTGCTCCACACCGAAGTGCTCAATCCCATATCACAACTCAAACAGGAATGCCCTCTTATCAGCAATGCTGACACAGAGACACTCTTCTCTCCACCGAAACTGTGCCAATGCACAGAAAGGAACAGAGAAGTCTTACTCCACCGACAGCTTACATAGAAAGGAGTTGTTGGGTGGAACCGAAAACTGCTGTGGGAAGCAGATACCGGAGCCGAGGACACACCTGCTCCCAAAGGAATGCCCCTGCCACGGTGCTACAGACGCGGCAGAGGATGGCTATCCTGGTGCCGGGGAGGGAGCTCACATTCCTCTCCATACACAGTGGTAGGTTCAGCCACAGGATCGGAGCGAGCCTGGCCCATCTTCAGGTTCAGCCTCCCTTGGGAGGAGACACCATCTGCAGGCTGGAAACCGGGTTTCCCGCTTGCCAGGCAAGTGCTCTGTCCTCCCAGGGGTCAGCTCTCAAGGGACCGCTGATCCTCTGCAACAGGCCCGTGAAACCACACTGCCTTTTTGCTCACCACACCACTCAGAAGTCTGAAAGAGATGTAGAAGCATTAAGGGCTGCAGTGGGCTGTAACCCAACAATTTGGGAACCGCTGGTCGGGGCTATAAACGTGGAGGTCGGTATCAGCACAGGCACTGCTTTCATCTCCTTGGGCTACACCTGGAAGGCACAGCCGAGGCTGTCATGCTCTACAGAGGACACAGCTCAGGTAGGACGTATCTAGTGTGCCACACGGAGGACCAAAAGTGCAGGTGAGCTCAAAGGCTACTGATAGAAGGAAGATTACCTTGTGGGTACAAACCTTAGGCAAGAGCCCCAAAACACCGTTCAGTCACACGTTACCAGAACTTTACCTAACCAAACAAAAACGTTAAGAAAAGAAGGCAGGTGCCTGTAAGTTCTCCAGTAACAAAACCGGAAGAATTCAGATGCCAAAATTTAAGAGGGAAACCTACTGAAACCCAGCAGCCTAAGTGGCACGTTAAAGACACAAACATGAGGAAAGTATTTAAGGGACTTGCCCAGTCTTTGTGGAGCAGAAACCTGACGGCAGGGCTGCCTATGCCCCAAAGCTGCACCTTAATTGCTGGTCCACTCACACTTGCCCGTGTCTCATTTCAGCTAGGACGATATAAGAACATTTCAGCTTAGGAGTGCTGCTGGAAAAAAAAAAAAATATGGAACCACTCTTAAGAAAGCAATTCAGCACTTAGGCTATCTCTCAGAGGATGGTTCAAACAGATTTGGAAATGTCTGTCCGTGATCCCTTTAGGACAGCAGTGGTTTGCACTAGAAGTGGCTGCACCGGCAGATTTTTCTCATCCTAACAATGCCCCCGATTTAAACCCAGCACGTTTCAGGAGTTCATTAGGAGGCTTCTCTTACTTTCCTGGATTATATAACTGCTTCATTGCGAACCCATACAAACAAAACTGAACTTTGTAGTCATCCAGAAAGTATATCCCTAGGCAACAGGCAAATAAATTCCAAGTAACAGTCACCATAAAGTACATAGAGTAGACAGACAGACACATAGTCCACTCTAACGGATGAATCACTGTATAGGAATGAGTACGCTTGCCTTATTTCCTAGCGTACACAATACTTCTGTTAAGATGTACGTTGAACTTGGCATCACTTTTTCTACAGCAATAAAAGCTTACAAACACACAAGTAATCAAGTAGATATGATGTATAAAATACTTGAAATCTTTGCCTAAATGAATTCAGCCTCCCACTGGTGTCAATGGAAGTTACCGGGAAGGAAAACTGAGCATCCAAGATATCAGCACCACTCGCTCCACTGACTGTACTGATCTTTAAATCAAACACTTAACTTCTACAGAAAGGCTAATATTAAACGCCTTTAAAAATATCAAATCATGACAGACATACCTATCCGATGTCTGTAAATGCTATTCAAAGTGAGCTTAGCCTGTACAGAATGCGATAGCCTAATTTTCATCACGAAATTAGTAAAGTGTAACAAGAGAGATACTTTGGGGTCAATTTTCACAGCACTGCAAGGACCTAAAACTATTAATAAATTTGTACAGTATACAAAGAAACTGTAGGTCCATGTTATGTAACACAAGTGTAAGGAATTGCTGAAGCAGAGAAAAATTAAGCAAAGAACCTAGTCAAAAAGAGAAACAAGGACAGCGGCGGTCAGAAAGTCAGTTTTGGAGACTCCTAACAAGTACAGCACATAATACCAAGAATGAAAGACAAATTACTACAAAAACCTTTCTATGTATTTGCTGAGATTCCCCTTAGTTTCTGGGCGTGAAAACCAGCCTACACCAAACCTCAAGGCCCTAAAAATGACATTTTTCTGATGCTTGTTAAGAGTTAGAAGTGTATTTTTGAGTGTCACAAAAACCACCTGAAAACCTCTTAGGTGAGGTCAAAGCTTAGCATTATTTATCCCGAAGTATTTTGTTTGGAGAATCACATGAAATTTAAAAAGACATTAAACCAGAACCTGTGGCCTTTTCTATACTTTCAAGAACTCCGGTAAGTTTCGCTGAAGTTTGACAGAGAAGATACAGGATGCCAAGAATACAAGCTGATGTAAAAGCTTATGTTACGTTCTCGAAATAATTCTGTTTCTTCTGCCTCCTTCATCTTTCCAGAAAGGAGCCAGTGCTGCCAACAGAAATCTCACAAGGATTGGTGGTTTTAGCATGACATGCTTTAATAAAGTGTATTTAACGAGCCTTCGAATATATTCTGCAAAGTTTGAACAGACTTCACAGAAACCACAGCATGGGTTATTTAGAAGATTTTCAATCATCAAAATTAATTTTGCGTCCTCGTTATAAACTTACTATTAGAATGAAACAAATACGAAAAAGCTGGTATTTGATATCAGAAGCCGAGATGCACGTGTCACAAGACCTTGGACCCACATGGAGTTTACATTCACAATTAAATAATAAAATTGTGTAATATACTGCATATATTATCCTCTAAGCAATTCGGATACAGCTTATCGAACTAACCTTTACCTCTAGGAGTGTGGAAAATACACGGAGTTATATTACCTTCAGACCTCCCGTTCACGTCTCAGGTGAACGCAAGCTCACTCTGGGCTTCGTACACCCTAATTTTACACGGTTTTGCACAACACGAAGGGAAGTTATTCCCAGTTATTCGACTCCTCCTAATAGCAGCAATTCGGCTTCAGCTCCGAACCTCAGCAAGGTGCGTAGAGAGCCCAAATGAGAGTATTTCACCGGGAATACTCAGAGATCGCTGGGGAAGCGGCGGACAGACATTTACCCGGGCAATGCACCAGGGCTGTGCCGGGCCCTCACACACACACACGCGTGCGGAGACCGAGTTTCCCGGCAGCCGTGAGCAGCCGCCCAGGTGAGCGGCGGGCAGGAGCCCTCCGCCGCGGCCCCCGGGGCAGGGAGCGGGGCGGCCGGCGGGCACCGGGCAGCGCTGCCTCCCCCCGGTCCCGGCGGGCAGAGCCGGCTGAGGGCAACCGCGCACCCAGCACAAAACGCCCGAGGGCCGGCGCAGGCCACGCTCGAGGCTCGGAGCGGCCCGGCCCCGGCCCCGGCCCCATCCTCATCCCCGCGGCCGCCGCCCGCCCCAACCGCCTCGGCGGCCGCCCCGGCGCTCCCCGCGGCGCGGCGAGGGCCGCCTCCTTACCGGCACAGCTCGGCGAAGGCCTGGAAATTCAGCTTCCTGATCTTCTTCTCGCTCAGCCAGTAGCCCACCCGCTTCCCCTTCAGGAAGGTCTGCATGGTGCCGGCCCGGAGAGGCGGCAGCCGCCCCGCGAGGATGGGGGTGTGTGTGTGAGGGGGGATCAGCCCGGGGCGGCGGGGGCAGCCCGGCTACCGCTCCCGCTCGGCGCCTGCCAAAGCAACGGCTACAAGAAGAGAAGAGAAAGGAAAAATCAGTCGGTTCCCCGCGGAGGACGCCGGCGCTACTCCCCCCCCTCACACACACACACACACACACACCCCCGCCCGCTCCGCGCCGCTGAACCGCGCCGGGCGCAGCCTCCGCGGCGCCGTGCAGCCCCCGGCAGGCCTTCTGCCCCGCACCGGCAAGGCAGCTCACCGAGCCGGGCACGGACGGTGCCTCTTGCCGGCGGGGGAAGCCGCTACCCCCCCCTCCCGCCCGCTGCCAGCCCCGCTGCGGCCAGCCCAGCGGGCATGCCCCCGCCGCCGCCCGCCCAGCGCCACCCGCCGCCCCGCCGACCCCCTCCCCGGGCCGCCTCCGCCCGCACCGACCCCGCCGCCGGCTCGCCGCTGCTGCTGCTGCGCTGCAGCCGCTCAGCTCCCCATTTGCCCGCTATTCGCAGCCGCCTCCACTTCCTCCTCCTCCTCCTCCTCCTCCTCCTCCTCCTCCTCCTCCGGCTCGTCCCCTCCTCTCCCCGCTCCCAGCCCACAGCACAGGGGCGGGCGGGCGAGCGACGACAGGACACACCCGCCGCGCCGCGGCCCCGCTCGCACCGAGGGGCCTCGCCCGCCGCCCGCCCCGCGCCGCGGGCACGGCGCCCGCCCGCCCGTCCGTCCGTCCGTCCGTCCGCCGCCGGCAGGGGGCGTCCGGCGCCGCCGCCTTAAAGAGACAGTACCCCTCATTCCGGGGCCCCCGGCCCCGCTGAGGGCACCGGGCTCGGTCGGAGGCTCATCTCTGCGCCCCGGCACGGGGCCGAGTGCCCGGTTCGCCGCGGGGATGCCGGCGCTGACCCCGCCGGGGCATCGGGGCCGGAGGCGCGCAGTGCGCTGGGGGGGGGCGAGGCCCGACGGTGGGCCGTGTAGCTGTGGTTTCCAAAGGCAGAACGGTTTATACAGCTACTTGTGGTTCCTATTAGATCTCCTCAAAAAATGGTTACCCGGTATGAAGGTGTACATCTTTCACAGAAAAAAGATTCCAACAAATATGCAAAAAAAAAAAAAAGTATCATCCTGCTTCCAGCATCCGGCAAGGATCCGTAAGGATTTAACAGAAGTTTCAGCAACAGCTATTTCTTATTTAACTTTTTTTTTTTTTGCAGGAGGCAGCAGAAGGCAGGCAATCGCCAGCATGAGCTGGCACTCTGATTTTTGGGTTGTGCATTCCTAAACACCTAACCAGCCGTTCCGTGCATCGTGTCAACGGAAGAACGTTTTCTGTCTGAATTGCTGCGGTATCTCACAGCACAAGTATAATTTTCCTATCTTGGTTTCTCCTTTTCATCTGAAATGAGTATCATCCAGCCTGAACCTTTTTCTGTCTCTTTGGGAATGGAAAGCACAGCTTTTATTACAATTATGCCTTTCGCAGAGGGGCTGGCAGTACCTGCAGTCCTGAACCGAGATGCCGATGATGCTCCCGTGACGGTGCTTTCTGTGAACCCCGCTTGGAGCCCGGCACAGTTGAAACTGCTCAGCGAGTTCTGCTGACTCACAGTGCCACAACAGATGCTGTTTAATAACTTCAGCAGAGCATTGGAAAAGTGGTAGAAGCATCCATTCAAAGGCAAGAAGGGGGAAAGCCAGGAAAGCCTTTAAGAAATACGAAAGAGGTTGTTGACCTAGGGAGTAGGTGGAGACCACTGTACATTCCTGTCGTTATTTACATGAACAATGAGGTCATCCTAAATCAAGAGTACGTTAGAAAGTAGGTGGGGAGTGGAATCACCTGCAAACAGCTCATACCAATGTTTTTTGAAAATGTATACCACAGAATCATAGAACCATCAGATGGTTTAGGTTGGAAGGGACCTTAAAGACCATCTCATTCCAACCCCCCTGCCATGGGCAGGGACACCTCCCACCAGCCCAGGTTGCTCAAAGCCCCGTCCAACCTGGCCTTGAACACCTCCAGGGATGGCGCAGCCACAGCTTCTCTGGGCAACCTGGGCCAGTGCCTCACCACCCTCAGAATAAAGAATTTCTTCCTGATATCTCATCTAAATCCCCCCTCTTTCAGTTTAGAACCGTTACCCCTCATCCGGTCGCTCCAATCCCTGACCAAGAGCCCCTCCCCAGCTTTCCTGTAGCCCCTTTAGGTACTGGAAGGGGCGCTAAGGTCTCCCCGGAACCTTATTATACAGAGTATAATAGTACTTTTTCTCCATTTTTGGTGGCTTTGAGGAATAAATATGTTTATTTTTCTCCTTCATCTTAAATTATTTGCCACTGGTATGTTACAACCTTTATTTTTCAGAGCACTTTTTATCTTAATCATATTCACACATTTTTGCACGGTTCATTAATTAATGTAATTAGTAAATGTATTTTGACAGCATGATCCCTGCTGCAGAATGTTTCACTGATATTTAAACATTTTGGGGAAGTGTGGTAACTTCAGGAAAATTTGTAATTCAAAAAGGTCCAAATACAAGACTTTATCAAACACTGTCAAAGTTAAGTAAGAATCCTGAATCAAGTTGATTTCGGTTTTCTGTTTTGAAGTATTTCATTTTGATAATACCGGTGCTTTATTTCAGCTATCACTGGACTTATTTTAGACTTTATTAAAATTTCATCAGTAGGTTAAGCTCAAAATTCATAGTAGTCCCAGAACAGAGTATCAATGTATTGAAACATGACATTATTGAAGCATCTTCCTAAATGATTTCTTTCTGAATGTTTTTTCTTTAAGAAATGTCGCCGTTTCCGACCAATCTAAAACCCAGTCTGCAGAGACAGAGAGATTTATGAACTTCTTTCCAGATACGGGAGAGCAGGTTTTCAGAGGTGTCGAACATTCTTGGCTCCTGTAGAAATGAAGCACAGGAGCTACAAAGGAGGAATTTGTTCTGCTCCAATATAGACAAACTTGAGTGACGTGTATCAGAGGTCAGATCCAATCTTAGGAAGGAGAAAGTTGGTAAATGCCTTCATTTTAAACTGCCTTTTTTTTGAATCATAACCCTTGAACAGTTTCAGATGGGGGAAAGATATTTCATCTGGTGCGCCACTGTACTGCATTTTGCTGCAGAATGTTGCTAAATAAATTACAATCCTGTGTTTACATTGCAGGGCCAGTTCAGGCAATGCCAAACCTGTGACCACACCAAGCCCCAGGGTAATGTTTACCCAATTCCTGATCAGGAGCAAGTTGACTATTCCTGTGACTTTCTGTGGCCCAGTGCTGTAAGCTGCAACTCATGCGCTGCTTCATGCTAATTAAAGGGGTGAGGGTTGATTAAGATCTTGAGCCCTCCGGCAATCAGAACTATCTTCCTCTTCATCTTTGCTTCAGCTACAGGTCAAAGCAGGTTTCCCTTGTTTAGCTGGAACCTCTCACACCTTGTCTTCTAACCCTTTGAACAACCACAGGGGCTCAGATGAGGGTTGGACACTTGCGATGTGGCACAAGTTAGTGAAATTCTATGGCTGTTCGTTTTGGAATAAGATGAGGTATCTCCATTCACTTCATTAGTTATCGAAGTATATTTTCTCAATGAATGATTAAGAGCAATTTGATCAGCACCTGGCAAAAGTCACAATAGGATCTTTTGCAAGGAGTGGAAAGGAGAAGGTGAAGTGATTTTCACTGCCTGTAGTTTAAGCTTTTTATATTTTATTTTTATTTTTTATTATTAGAGGACAGATGTTACTCTGCTGCAGATGGGCAGGAGGAAGGGCTGAGCCTTCCGCATCAGGACAGGCCTCCCCTTTCTCCAGGTGGTCCAACCACCAAGTCAGATCATGTGTTAACATGGCACTGCTGGAACGAGCCTGTAGGTGAGAGGGAGGACACAAAACCCCTGCACGTGCTGCACTGCACCTTCTTCTTGACTTTGACAGACTCAAAGAAGAGTGCTGGTGCTGCACAGCACGTGGAACTGGTCATCACCAGTGAGGCTGCTAGAGAGAAACGCATGAGAAACGCGATGGGCTACAATTTCCTCAGGTCTCTGCTGCATCTACAACTGATTCATTGCTGCAAGATTCACAAGAAGGCCAGATGCGACTTCTTTTCACAGCGGTTCGCTAGAGGATATGTGTGAGTGAAGCTGAGCTTCTCCAGTTTATGGTTGGTTTTTGCCTAACTTCTGGCAAAACACGTTATAATCTCAGCTATTGTCTGGAAACTTTTCTGAATGTAATCTGGACCAGCAGCTTTTAAATGATAAACCAGTGAAAGTTAGTACTCGGGGATGAAAGCTCATTGTGTTCAAAATCACAAAGGCTAACTCTGGGCATGGGACACACTTCAGCCAGCCTAGCGGCTCATGGGAGGAGGCCCACCTAGTGGCTGCTTCAGCCCAACTCCGTTTCCCGGAATGAGCCGTTTTCCTGAATGAGCGGTTGCCCATAGACACTGCACTGGAGGACTGGCCTCACTAGCTGGAAATCAAACTGTCATTTTACAGTCAACTAAACCAGGCGTTGCTGTTTAGAGAAGCAGTCCCTCCAAAAACTGCCACTTGTTCTCACCTTCTGATATGCCCTCCTTTACAACAGCCCAACTGCTCACGTGGCTGTGCCTGTGCAGGATCAGGGAGCCAGGAACTGAGCTGGACTAAAACTCAGAATGTTGGCAGCAGTATTTTAGCCTTAATCCAAACCAATTCCCCAGTCTGGATCACCGTCCTTCTTCCGACCGGTTTACAGTGGCACAAGGCAGAAGGCAGTGAAGAGGCTGGAAGGAGGCCAGGTAGAGGAAGCACTGAGCTGCCTCTTTTGGTGGCAAACACATTTTACAGCAGCAGCGGGGGCTGGTGAAAGCATGGTGTTCACCCGTGTGACTACTCCCTTGCTCACCTAACAACCTATGCCGTTTATACTGCAGTATTTTGACGTTATAAAGAAAAGAAGGATTAGTGAGGACTGGCTGAGACTCATCAGTATTTCTGAGATCTTGTAGAGAAGAAGGAATTTAGCCGGAAAGGCTCAAAAACCTTCCAAAAGAGGGTAACAACGATGCCTGGCAGATGACCAGATCTGTGTGGACCAACGCAGTGCCCTTGAGGGATTCCTGAGCTAACCGTCACCAGCCCCAGTGGAGCGCTGCTTAGATTGCTGCTACCTGTTGCACTGGTGGCACAGCAAGCTCTTATGTTCCAGTCATAAAACCAGGATAACTAGGGTTTGGGGTTTTTTTAAACGACAAGGAAAGCAGCATTATGAGAAGGTATGTCTTTCTTCATGTACAGCTCAAAAGTTTGGCTGTCCTGAGCTCTGATGAACGTACATGCTGCAGGAAAGTAAAAAAGGGTCTGGCTGCCAAGTTTGCTCGGTTGGCTTGTAGCACTTTGGGTGCAGACTCTGTGTGAGCTCATAAGGAAAGCATATCATCAGCGCACAAAGAATTTAAAACCACAAAAAACATGCGGCCAGGATGCAAAAAATGAAGTCCTGTGCCAGTATAATTATCTCAGTAGGAGTAGATTTTTTTAAACTGAATGACGTTTGTTAGTCAAATCCCAAGTGCGGATACAGACTGCGCTGCTATACGTTGCTGTAGCTCTCTTGCCTTCTATTATGGGAATAAGCTACACGGAAATAATGCTCATGCAAACTCTTTCATTACAGACACAAGGCGAGATTTACTTACCCGATTGCTTCAGCACAGTTAAAATGATTCAAACTATGTGTGCAAATAAGTCCTGAAAGACTGTTCTCTGAAGAATTTGGGCGACCTGACAGTGCATTAGGTTTGAATTGAGACTTGCATAAGGATTAGGCTGGACTGAGGTTTGCTCTACCTACGATTTCATGTTAACAGAGTTATTCAGGTTATAGGTGGTGGGTTTTTTTTTTTAAATTGGGTAGTTTTAAGTACCTATGATAATTCTGGGAGCATGCTCCCAGCAAAATGAGCTATCTTTCCACAAAAAAATCAATCATATATATTTTGTATTGCTAGAATTTATTATATTTTAAAACAATATTACTAGTTTTAAAATGATGAATGTAAGTAAGTCTGACATGGATGTATAACTCTTAGGTATAAAGTGACCTAGGCATATATGAGTCCTACCACTATTATCCCATATTTTGCTGGCTTACGTCTGTCTTTGCCTCTTGTGTTACGAACACATTGTTCCAGATGACCTAAAGCACACGTCCTCATTCCAGTGCTCCTCCACTTCCACAAGTTGTTTGTGGCTACAGTTGAACCTTTTAAATTGCTAAAACTGAGAACACAGGAAAGATAAAAGTCCGATGTGGCCCACAGTGCCACACCACCACTTGCACTTTCTTCTCGTGCTTATGCCTCCAAAGATTGAGGACCCTTTTCCTGTTTTGTTTAAATGCTTCCTTAGAGTTCACTGGAAGTTCACAGGCCACAAGTCTCAGAAAACCATTGTGCTTTCTGATTCTGCACGGTCACACCAGGAGACACTGGCTTTTTTGCTGTCTGGGAAGGGCAGCAATTTTCATCTTTTCAGAAGCTACCACAATATGTAGACTTACAAGAATAGATGCAGAAAAGCATTTCCAAAGCCCATGCCAGCACTATTCCAAAGCCAACTAACTGTAGCATATTAAAGAAAAAAACTCAAACCAATCTGATAGTATCTCAAACATATGAGCATGTTACAGAAGGACAGACCTCATTTTTGCCTGCGACACAGTCACAGAGCAAACTCATGCTTCATCAGCAAGGTTTAGAAATGTTTTTTGAAACAACCGGAATCCTAAACAAAAGGAGCTTCTCCTGGACAGCCAAGAGTTCTCTAGGACATGCCACAGCTATACTGAAGTTAACTAAAGATGCTACTGGGAGAGAATCCAGAGACACAGCCGGGAAAGCCCTGCTATGAGTCAGGTGCCGTTCCTTTTGTGCTCGCAAACCTTTCATACTTAGGAATCGGTGGTGCACTGACTTGACTCCTACTTACTACTGTACTGGAGGCAGGAATGGTACCTGTCTTGCTCCACCAGTCATCCCTGTCCTTGGCTTTTTCCCACTCAGAGAGCATTTCAAAACGTTATCCAATCTCACTACTCAATGACCAAAAGAGGCTTTTTTTCTTCTTGCTAAAATACCAATCTCATATCCAAAGATTAAACTATGCACATATGTCTCCTCCACATTACCAACATTCTCTGTCTTGTAACATCCCATTTCTACCTCTTACTACATGCAGCTCTTCTGAAGGAAGACAAAGGTCATGTAGAGAACTGGAAATTCAGGAGACAAGCAAGTTACGGAAAACAGGAGATAATCAGCTCTAGCGTAAAAAGGAAAACAAACAAAAAAAACCCCAAAACAAGCTGGAATGATCAACTGAGCCCACCATTTGGTTATAGCTATGAGCTTTTACTAGATGCTTAGGCTTGTTTAGTGAGATATATAGCTCATTTAAGATCACAATCTTTCAGACATTTTAAATTGCCTAGATCCTGTAAGACGCTTGCAGTTCCATGGATGATAAATTCCGTTAATACTTGTTTGTTGTACCACCATGATATTAAATTTATTATCTCACATACTTAGTGCCTGTCAATCTGTAAATAAAACCTAGGCAATGAGAACATCAGACTGTGGGACATGCTATAATGTCATAGTGTCATTATGGAGCTGCCTGGACAGGTAGTGCTTCCCAACCATTTTTCTGACAGCTGAAGGGATGCTTCCCCAGACAGGATCACTGCAAATCTTCCATTCTTCCATTCAAATGCCTGAGTCATTCTGGGTCTCTGCTGATTTCTGGTACAGGCCTCTAGCATCGGCTTCAGAAAAAGTTAAATTCAGGTAAAAGGCTAGGTGAGTACTTAAGAGCTTCACAACTACAGTGAACCGGCTTTTATCTTCCACTAAAGTATGTAATAACAGGAGCTCTCCATACAGAAGAGGATGAAGATTTACTTCCAGTTGATGAAATTGATATGAAATCCCCCCCAGATGCTGACTTTTCAGTTGAGCTGGAAGCTCTCGGCGTGCACTTGAAAAAGTAACAAGGTGCTCTCTAGGTCCGACGTTAGGATTAATCATCAGGTACTTTTGTCATTCAGTCTACCTCTGACAATGACTGTCCACTGCCTCGGACAAGTCTGTTATTTATCCAGGCTCAGATTTTCTTTCTGTAGGGACTACTGAAGAGACCAAAAAATGGGAGGACTGCAAGGGATGCTTACTGTATCAGGCAGGCAGCTCAACAGGCAACTGAAATGTGGAGTTTATTACTAGAAGAGCATAAGCTATCCGTTTTGGTTAGACTAAATAAATACCATCAATAAATGGGGCTGACTGTGTGACATTCGGAGGCACCAGTCACTCTCAAGTGCCCAGCACGATCCTTTCCATTATTTACATGCAAAACCTAAATTGCGGGGTTCAAGAATAAGCAAAGAATATGTAGAACAGTTCTGAAAATAAAACCACATAAGATTATGGTTGAGAGACAAACCAGTGTGCAAAATCTTCAAGTAATAAAATGTTATGAAGTGGCTAAATACTAGTGACTGAAGTATTCTAGAGAATGAGAAATAATAAAGCTTTTAAGAACAGAATGAATTTAAGTGATAGAAAAAGAAAGATACTGATACTTCTGTAGGCAGGTGGGAGTTCTGTTTTTTCATAACGTATGCAAACATTTTGTGACTAAGAACCTATCAACCCTCACATTACATGGACGGATGTCTTACACGTATGCCTCTTGCAGTACATTTTAGAAGTTGGTAACTACGCACTAATTCCTAAGCTCTAACAGGACACAGGGGAGAGGTTCTTAAAAGAATACAGACAGACATGTACACAAACACTTTTTTTTTTTTTAAAAAAAAAGAAAGTTTAGATTCAGAAAATCTCAAGCCATATCCTCTCTACCACCCGCAAACTGCCATCTTGCTCTACGCAAAAAAGCTGGGATCCTTTGAATGTGGGAAAAGGCCTAATCTGAACTATGTTCTTTCAGTGTTTGTTTAGTAAAAGAAAGTTATGCTTCAGGAAAGTCTAAAAATAGATACTCCCTGCTGCACACAGTTCACAGTCTACGCAAGACACGCACAGCCTGGGAACTGGGAATCTCAGAGAGACAGTAGCTAAATCTCTTTGAAGTCATTCTACGGTATTACTGACTTGCTTCACAAATGCACCACAGAAGGAAAGATAATTAGTGGAAATTTTAAAAAAAAGCAAGAGTGTCATTGCAGCCTCCTCTCATGAGGACAGAGCTGTCACTCCCTCAGATGGTTAGATGTTTCTCTTGGAATATGTATATAGAGGGAAGAAGGAAGGACAGTGAGTGACCTTCAGAGAGGATTATATTTTTTTTACTTTTTTTTTTTCTGCTAATGGTTGAAAAGTACCTCTTTTAGGCCAGCTAACTGAAGCCAGTGCTTTCGGCCTGCAGACCCTTGGTTATGAATCTGTTTTTTCTTTTTAACATGGGTGACTTTTCAGTTAACTTGTTTACATGAACAAACGTGCTGGCAGCAGCAAACTCAGCATGGAAATACAATAACTGTTCCTTTCTGGCAGTATGAGCAGACTTCAGCTGAAATCATGGAAAAGCATATTTCTCAGAAGTTTAATGGCAGCTTTGGAAGTGATTTTTTGTTGTGTATTATTTGTGGAGATTTAGTTAAAAACAATAAATTGTAATGAATAATACTTTTGCTGAAATGCAGTTTATAACTGAAAACTGCTTTGACCAAAATCCTGCAGGATAGCTCTCTCTCCTTCTAGCTCAGTACAATGCTGGGTCATATTGCCGGAGCCGTGAGATCAATACCTGCATTGCTTCTGCACAAATTGTATTTGTCCTCTGTTTAAATAAATGCCATGGAGAGAAATACTCAGTCACCAAACATCTCTGCTGGTAGTCTTTTTGTATGTTTTGTCAGTTCTTGCTGAAGTTTGAAGCCACTTTGTAATTGGCTGAAAGCAGAAGGTAAAAGCAAAGATTTTATCTCCTTCCTGTCGGAATTATTTTGACCGCAGACAATGTAAACATGAAGCTTATATTCAGTGGTAACTAATGAACAAGGAGCATCACTGTAATGAAGTGTAAAAACTCAGTCTAAAATGCCAAAGCCCTTCTTCATCGAAGACTCAGTTCTTTAGAGGCCCTCTGACAAAGGGTCGATGTATGTAATTCTACATTTGGCAGATGTTTACTGGGGATGTTTGGGAGAATGAAATAGCTATTCCATTTGTATATGTCAAAAAGCTCGTTGTAAAGATGGTAAATATGTCTAGAACCAAGAACAAAGTTTGGCTGGTATTCAGAGAACCTGGATAACATGATTGCCTGAAGCTTAACTCAGATGTGGCTGCTGTGAAAAAAGGGCTAGAGCAGAATTTCAAGAACAGAGAATTAAAGATCCAGGTAATTTAAGGTCCCAATATTTCAAAGTATAAGCAGCAAGTCAAAGGAGGAAAAGACCACCATGGATTACACACAGCTCACCTCTGCTTCGTGTGGTCAACGCAGCCAAAACAAGCAAACATAATATTTCAATTCAAAATGAGAATAAAATATTAAAATGCCAACATATAGAAAAGTGTCTTACAAGCTCCCAAAATACTGAATGTGCTACCCCCCCCCTACCCCCCGTAAGAAAACAGATGTTTCCAACAGAGAAGTTCAAAGAAAGACAACAGGAAAGGCAAAATAACGACCCAAGGAAAAAAGGGGAATCAGAAGACCGTAGCCTTACTTTCAGAAGAAACAAGAGTTATAAAATACAACATAAGTGTTCATAAAACATGAAATAAAGCATATGAAATTGAAGCTGAGGGGAAACTAACGTTTCTGATTCAAAACAAATGATAACATAAGAAACTGTTCAAAACAATTTATTACACCACAACAGGATACTATGAAATTCACTGCAACTACATGTAATAACCAAACCCCCTACAAGCGGCAAAAAGCACTAGGCATTCATTCACTCACTAATAAAAATTCACATAAGCACTATAAATATTGTTCTGAGAAAAAAAACCCAAAGGCATTCTCTCTTTCCAATATGTCACTTCAGTTTTTCAGGTGTGTTACTGAAAAACCCTTCCCTTCTGTATTTCCTTATAAACACAGTACTAACTCATCTTGTTACACATAGGGGAGTTTGCCCATCTGGAGCTGAGGGCAGCTGACACTATGAGGCTTGGGTTTCCATGTGTTTTCTTTCTCCAATCAAAGCAGTGGTTCTTCAGTTTGTTCTTCTGTGCCCTACCTTTTGAGTGCAAGGAAGAGATGGGAGCCTATCAGGGTCTGAAGAAAGTCTGCCTTTCTACCAATTGTCCTCCTACTCCATAAGCCAGCAAGTGAGCATTTTCAAGGAGCTCTGTACTTCCTCCCTACTCCTCAGAAGCTTAGCCCTACTCTAAAACTAGTCTAACCCTCTTGGCTTAAGGTTAGGTATGATCTTCATAGCACCAGTATATGGGCTTATGCTCTGTTCTCTTCCTTTATGCCAGTCTTCTCTTTGGAATCCCAACACACGTGGACTCTGTAGTGATCCCTGATCTCTAGCCAAGAGTTTGTCTTAGAGTTAGGATTAAGAAGGAAAAAATCCAGGGACGGGCTGTTCTTGATGAATCAAAAATCAGTGTCCTACAAAGTGGAAGGCAGATGCCTGCTTGAGAGAAATGTTTCTGTAATTAGATTTTCACTTCTTTGTTACTTGTCAGTAATGAGAACCTACCTATGACTATGCTAAATCTTTATCCACCCAAAGAACGCATGCTGCATACTGCCCTTCAGCTTCTGCCTTCCATTTGGAAGCCCAACTAATTTTGGTTTGGTAATTATCTCAGGTCTTCTACCTTTTCTCTATTACTTTGGCCAAAATCTAAGCCTACTGAAGACCTTCATTTAATACTAAGTTATGAAAACTTTGTTTGATGCAAAGACTACAACTAATCTTTCTGTTTCCTATTGCCAGTCCTCATGTGTCCTATGTACTTTGTCAGGACCCTGAGTGCACTAATAGGCCTTACCAGCCCCAACAAGCCTCACCTGCGCCCTACCCATGGGCTCAGGAGCCCAATTTAAGCTGAGCCCTGGGCCTTCAGTCTATACCTGAGCTATGTTGTAGGAGTACGGGTCTCTGGCTCAGTCATGACTGTGACTAGCCGTGTTCATCTGGATCTAGACTTACAGACTGACTTCCTAGCTTGACCTCAGTCTTTTTTTATCAGTAGGGACCTGCCTGGCAATCACTATGTTATGTCTGACCCCAGTTCTCCTCACTGGACCTGACCCTAACCTGCGGGCTGCCTTCCTGGATTGACCTTGGGCTTGCCTTGTTGCTTGCCTGATGACCTGGACTCTTGGCTGAATTTGGTGTGCCCCGCTCGCTTTGCTCAGGTACTGTGGGACTAGGTTCTGGCAGTGAAGCTCTGCGCTATCAGCTGTGTTACCACACTTGGCTCCTGCCCTTGATCAAGCAGCCAGCCCTCACTGAATCATAGAATCGCTGCTCGCAATGCTTTTCTGTTTTACCTTCAAGATAAACCCAGTATTTTTATACTTATTTTCACAATCCCAACAATAACTCATGTGTCTAATCAATCATTGAAACAATATTTTTTTTTCTTTTTAAACACTACAAAATCCCATGATTAACTCTCTAGTTCTAGGCCTGAACATTAAATGTTAATTCCTTTTGATTCAACAGACTTTTGTTCTCTCCTCCTATTTGTAACCCTTTTGAGTCTCACCAGGTGTATGTCCCCATTTCAATATGGACAGTAAAAATTGTTCCTCCTTATTGTTCCCAGCCCCGATGATTGGAATTTAGCTTGAAACCCCCCTAAAGCTGAGAACAGTTGCTTCTTGTTCCACTAATTTTGGTATTACCCCACCCCCCGTGCAAAGGCTGGTGCTAGAAAAACCCAAACAAATCCTCAACTGAGCTATTTGCTCTGTCCCTTCCTATACTATGCCAAAGGTTAAGCATGACACTGAATTTATGCAAACTGAGATCTCGCCCAAAGATATTACAAATCACTGTCTAGTGTTATGCTTAACCTTTCAAAGGCAGCTTGCATTTGCTATAACAACTTGACAAATGTTTTAGGTCTTTCTCTTCATCACCATAATTTCAGGCCTATGGTTAACACAGAAGAAAAGACCCATAAATCGAGCAGGCTAAATCCTAAACCGTCCTCCCTTACCAACTCCAACCCTTCAGAGGACAAACTTGTTAAATAGGAGTACGCTGCACATTTCACTCCTTTTTCTTCAGAATCTTAAGTGCAGCTGCAGGCTTTACACTTAGCACGTGTGTCCACTGCCAAGCCATATATTCAGACAGTCACATACTAATTCTGACCAAAACCCTTCTCTTTCACATCTAGGTTGATATTTTAAAGGCAATAGGCTCTATGCGGTACCTATTCCATTTGCCATCATTACCTCTAACCCCAATAGTAGCAAATGCAATAAAGCCGTACTTGAGTAGAAGGTTTGTCAGCTATACAGGAGCTTTTTTCACTTCTAGATCAACCATGACCTCACCTTGGCAATTAGCCAAGAGCAGTGTCCCAGGGATAATTAGTTGTATGTAGTTATTCACACCGACATCTTTCACCAGAACTTCATGAAAGACTATGAAATCCTCATTCAACTGAAATCAAGTGCAAAACTTCTGAACTGGGAGTCGGGGTTTCACCTGCCCTGCAAAAGGTTGGCTTTGCCTGTGGTGTTGAGCACCATCTAGTGTCCTCACAGTGGCCAAGGAGATACACGTCTTTGAGCCTTTAGTTGAATGAGCATCACAGAAAAAAAAAAAAGCAGCATGGCCTAAGGTGAAGTTGCTCTGTGTCGGGGAACTTATTTCTGACTTTTGTGGGCTCTCAACAGTGTCGTTTTTCTCCAACGACATTTACAACACCATGCATTTAGCCATCAGCAGTTCTGAATATAATCCAAAACACTAGTTCCTAACATTTTTCATTGAAACACCAAACGTAGGAGGATTAAACCATCATGAATTTAATTTTGCAGCAGCTTTTATATACTGCCTCACAAGCACCTAGTACATCCCCCAAGAAAAATGGCAGAAAATCCTACATGTATGCATTTATTTACACCCAAACAAAAAATGTTATTGCTTTAGCATCTTTCATTTCTTATTTGACATCCCTTTCTAAATTCTCTTTCAGCTTTCTTTTTAACTATAGCTGGATACACGCGAGTTGTGGCCACCACTGCTTCTCTGTAACTTTAGAGGACAGAATTCAGCGCTGACTGCGAATGACTCAGCCATTCCCAACACTAACGGAGGGTAACAGTCAAGGTTTTGACAAATCAAATGGATTTGAAATCCGTTTTGCTCATAGTTGTTTCAATTTGTGAAGCAATTCAGAAAGAAGTTACAACAGCTCCAAGCAGCAGTGTAAGAAAACAGTAGCTCTCTCATGACTCCAGGATACAATTAGTTAAAAGTTTTCATTTTACATATAATGCTATGCAGTTACTGAATTCTTTTAACTAGCACAGGAAACATGCGCTAAACAGTTACTGAATTCAGACAAATGTTGAAACACCTTCTGCACAGGCAAACTTTCCAAACGCCACTGTGGTGCGCTTCAGTGAACTGCACACATCTGACCAAATCAGATTTTTTGGGGCAATTTAGATCATCTTTTGGCTGCATTGAAGGCTTTTTCCCAGTACCGTATTTCCTAATAATTTAATTCAATAGAAATACACCAGTTAGACATATTTATGTATAAACATATACTATTTTTTAAGTTCATCTATGTCAGTTGTTGGGAGACTGTTCCACAACTTAAGTCTCCATTGGTAGGTCCCTCAACGTGTCACACCTGGCTAATGCAGGCAACTGTCAAAATGTAACTGTTTTCAGTTTCTTCTCTCCTCTCATGCCTGCTCCATTAAAACAAATGCACTCAAACGGGCAGCGCGGGAAAAGGTGAGCACTGTGCCAGGCCACTGGGGCACGGGCCTGTCCACCATAGCATGCTGGAGGCAGGCACCATGGCTGGGCTGGGCTCGGCTGGGCTGCACGGCCCCGGCCTCTCCTCCACCACCACACGAAGCTGCACTAGCGCTGAAACGACGGCGGCTCGGGGCCGGCAGCCACAAGCTGCGCCGGCAGTAAGCGAAGGGTGAATAAGGCAAACGAGCACCGATCACAAGCGGGCCTCCGTGACAGCCGGCCGCCATTTTGGGCGAGGCCAACCACGCCACAGAGGGGCGCGAGACCGAGCCAAGATGGCCGCCGGCCAACTCGCCCCGCCCCGCCTCGGATGCAGACAGGCGCGCACCGGAAGTAGTTCTCCCAATGCCGGAAGCGCCGCGGTTCCGGAGCGGTGGCCGGGCGGCGATGGCAGCGGGCCGGCAGCGGCGCGGCGGGCCGGTGGGCCCCTCCGCCTCCCGGCGCGGCGGCGCGGGCTGAGGGGAGCGGGGCCGCCTGCCCTCCCGCTCCCTCCTTCTCCGCTGGAGGAAGGTAAGGGACTGCCGGCGTCGGTTTGCCCCGGAGAGCGGGTCGAACGCTGGCGGGAGGGCTGAGCGCTGCGGGTGTCGCCGGTGGCCGGTTCGCGCGGCCTGTTGCGGGAGGGGAGCCCCGGAGCACCCGCGGAATGGGGGGTGAGCGGCTCTGGTAACCATCGCGGGTATCTCCGAAAGTTGCAAGTAAAAATAGTGTCTCGAAACGGCAAATAAGAACGAGAAAACTCTTAAGCGTTATCTCTGCCGCTCTCGGTGTAAGCCAGAGCTCAGGCTCCTCTTCTGGCCACTGCTGCCCAGCAAGGGCAGGAGAAAAAACAAGTAAAGTTTACCTTTTTAAGTCTATTGCAGTTTTAATAGTGTTTGTGCTTTGAAAATGTGCATTCCTTTTGAAAATTTATTTTTCCTGAAGGCGACAACTCGTTTGCCATCATTAAAATGCTGAACTACTGGAAACAACAGACAGTGACTTAGGTATTAGATAAACACGGACTCTGGAATTTAAGTTTTTACCCAGTAGATTAACAGCTTCTTACACAAATTTTTTGGTTGTCCTACTAAAAGTATTAACTTGGTGTATTAAAGGGCAACATACTGTTAAGTTATATGGAAGTATAAGCTAAACAAGAAATAGCTGTCACAGACATAAGTAATGGCATTCTCGGGTATTTACTGTCGCTGTGTGATTCACTCTTTTAGTCACTGTAAACTCAGCAGTGTGAGGCCCAGAACAACTTCTGCAGGGCAACCCTGATCAGGTTCTGTCGGGTCAGGACTGAGGATATCCTTCAGATACAGAAAACCAGGAAGTTTTTCAAGATTGCTAACCAGACAGATTAGTCTGGCCTCAGGAAGGGGGATTTAGAAAGGTGTAGCAATTATTTATTTTTTTTTTATCAGTTACGGTAAACTGTCTCATGCTTTGTTTAATAATTATTGTTCTGTATGCATAAATCATCCTTAAATAAACATTTCTGCGTAGTATTTTTAAAGCCTGATATATTTTCTTAAAATAGTACTACATAAATTGATTTTACCCCTCACTTAAAAAAAGGTAAGAAAGGTAAAACCCTAACAGTCTGAAAAAGCATATTTGTTAGGAGAACTCTAACCAGCTGCAGTGAAGCAGTGGTTCTCCCTGGCTTGCCCAAGGGCTATCTTGAGGGAAGATGGTGATGACTTCTTGGTATGAGTGGAGGTACTAAAGCTAGAGCGTTTGTGACAGGTTTGAAGAGTGTTTTAAGTCACCTAGACCCATACAGCCAGCCACAGATCTTAAGCAGCTAAATTAGAGCCCAGTAGTGTCTGTGGTGTTTCAGTAATTTGTGCGTCTTCTGAAAAGTGCCAGTTGACTGGTATCTGGTTTGTTCTGCGCCGAGTCAGTTACTAGTAGAGATGCTCAACTCCTTTCTTCCAGAAGGCATATTGCAACAGTTCACACAGGCAGAGCAGAAATACAGTTAGGTGCAAGTAGCACGCTGACAGTATCTTCATGTGTGCAAATGGCTACAAATACCTTTAGTATGTATCATCTTCTCATGTTCAAATTGAAAACATCCTTTTATATGGTTCATAGGTGGGCACTCAGCTAGAGCTTAATAAAACTGGATGTTGCTGCACTGCAAACAAGCAGCGATGCTCCTGTTACTGGCTGGCTAGCAGCGTGTTTGTCTTGCAGACGTCAAAGAACTTTACAAACTTTCCGTATTTATAGAAAGTCTTGTGTTATCCCCACCCTGCGGCTAGAGACACTGAAGGCAGATGGGGTAAGTAACTTATCCAATTCATGACTTCTCTTTTGTTCGCTTAGTACTTGACTTTAGCCTGGGATAACTTGATAGTTAGCAGGCCCTAAACTAGCCAGAGCCATCGATGGAGCATTGTATGTAATTACCATTAGCTTGTTACTGTCACAGTAGTCTGATTTTCTCTGCTGTAGAGAGAACTCGGGTCTTCAGAAATCAGAAATGGATGTGTGTGCTGTTTTTACTAATGTATAATGAAAAGTTATAAAAGTTAACTTATGAAAAGCAAGCTTTGTCTGTGTCCCCTCTTTCTCCAAGCTGTACTGAATGTATATGTTGCCTTTTGTTCCAGGTGCAGAGCATGGAGAATGATGAACTTCCGCCAGAGGATGGGATGGATTGGTGTGGGGTTGTACTTGTTAGCAAGTGCTGCAGCTTTTTATTATGTCTTTGAAATCAACGAGACTTACAACAAACTAGCACTGGAGCACATTCAGCAACACCCCAAGGAACCACAGGAAGGAACCACATGGACGCACTCCTTAAAAGTACGACTGCTATCCTTGCCTTTTTGGCTATGGACTATAATATTTTTAATACCATATTTACAGATGTTCTTGTTCCTCTATTCCTGTACAAGAGCTGACCCCAAAACTGTTGGGTATTGCATCATTCCTATCTGCTTGGCTGTTATTTGCAATCGTCATCAAACATTTGTGAAGGCCTCTAATCAGATCAGTAGATTACAACTGATTGACACTTAGCTCTATTTCTAGTTTCTGTAGCTGTTTTGAAGCAATTGCATATGCCTGATCTAATCACAAGACTGAAGTTCTGAGTGAAGGCTGGAAAGAGCCTTTTCTTTCAAACTGTTAAGCAATGAAGAGAGTGACTGTTTTCTATTAAAAAAAAAAAGTAACTACAAAGGTTTTTAAATATGGGTCTATCAGAATGGCCAGAGTGGGAGAGCCCTATGTGACACTTGATGGAAGTATTCCTCATTTTGCCTTAACGATGCAAATTCGCAACACTCCATCTGAAACGTCCTGTGGGGAAATAAGTTTCGGGTCTATGACTTTACTCCTCTGCGCAAAAAAAGTGATTTCCTTTGTTTTCCCTTGGAGTAAAATCAATGAAAAGATACTACTTTTGTGGTAAATGTTAAAGGAAAAAAATCAGAACATGATTATAAAAGCTGCACTTAACACAATTCTTTGCTTTTTCTTTTTTTTTTATTTAAAGTAATTAATATCTACATCAGTGCTGTTTTTTAAAGAATTTTTTAAAAATAAGTTTAGATATAAATACAGGAAGCAAAGAATAAAGTTTGTGCAAACCTTTAAAGGGAAAAAGGTACTTTTTTTTTCCTGTGGTAGCATACTTTTTTCAGTGACCGCAACAGTACTGCGTTGTTGTAGGTAGGCAGTGAGGAGTGGCATAGGCCTGGAGGTTGGTGCTTTAAACTCTTTTCCTAAGATGTCAGAAGCAGCTTATGCTGGCGTTGGCCTATAATCTGTACAAAACTTAATTTGTGTTTCCTTCTCCTACCTATAGAAATCTCCTTTGATTGGAATTTGATTGGAAGCGATTGGAATTTACTGCCGTTCTAATTTCACTCTGGACATGATGCAAAACCATGTTCTGGGAGCACTGATGTATTAGGAAAAACTTTGGATTTGGGAAAGTGAACTGATACTAGGTTGGGGGGATGCTGAACAGGTTGTAAGACAGATAACCACGTTTCTTCCAGAAATTTGAAGAAGTAAAAAACAGTCTTCTCATTCTTGCAATGTATGCAAATTTCTTCTATCATACTGAAATTCCCCTGAGATTTCTTACCATAGTTTCAACCTCTATTTTTCAGGACTATTTTGGCATAGCATTTAATGCGAACTACTAGATTGTGTATTTTGAATAATATCGAATCTCTTCTGTCGTCTTGTCCTTTTTTGTTTTTTTTTCCTAGAACTAAATTTTTGAGCCGGCCATGATGGAAGTAACCTTCCAAATGTGAAAACAGTGCAAAATATGCTCTTCAAAAGCAGTAGGCCCAAAACCATTATGAACTAAACTCCTCGATTATCATTTGAATGGTATGTGATTGTCAGTACCTGATCATCACAAATGCTAATCCACTTCTGACTAAGGGAATCCTGGAGAATATCATCTTTCTCTTGCTTTGGAAAGAGAACACTATTTTCAGTGTTGCTGTGTTTAAGCGTGGCAGTTACAACACCTTAAACTTTCTGTTTGCATTTGGAGATATTTTGAGACACTGGTTTCAAATGCCAGCATCGGTGCTAGGACCTGAAAACAATGTAGCCTTTACAAGAAGGTTTTAATTTCTAAGTGCAATATGAAAAGGAGGAAGCTGCCATCTTAATACGCTGGAGTAAGACTTAAGTATAAACTCCGACTTGTATCTTTGGCAGTCAGAGCTTTTAAGTTGTGTTGTTTCCTAACTTTAAAAATCACCATCCTATTTATCTATAAAATAAACTTTTCAATGTTTATAAACAGAAGTCTGTTAATGCAGATACATGTCAATGGCCTTTTTTTTTTTTTTTTGCATATGTTTGCTAGATAGCAATGCTGGCAGTTGGCTGCTGTAGCTTACTCTCCTGTCCTTCCCTCAGTGTGTGTGTTTGGTTGATTTTTTTTGTTTGTTTGTTTATGTTCTGTGCCCTAATTACGTGTCTGTAGCCTGAAGTTTTAGGGCTGGCTGGCTGAAATTGAATCCCTTTTTCATTTCTCTACCTTTGTGTAACAGGGAGATACCTCTGGCTGGACTATGTTTTTAACTTGATGCTGTAATTTTTAAACTGAGCAGTTATGTTGTCTCTAGATGGAATTATTTAAAGAAAACAACATAAGAGGAAGCATCAAAAATAGAAATTTAGAGGGAGAACTGTCTATGTCTCTGTTGTGCAAGCATGTGGCCTTTAGCAAATTCATCAGCGTGTCTGATGCGATGAGCCAAGCTGTCTGGATGTGGAGCACGTGCTGGGCGCAGCAGTGACTTACAGAACGGAGGTTTGTGCTTGTAGACTTTTCCATCAGAAGCCTGTTTTTGGATTAAATTGTCGACAAGCATGAGCTTTACAACTAGCTACAGAAAGACACACAATATCTAATTCAAGCAAATGCAATGTCTGTAAGGATTTGAGCTTGAGGTGGAAAGCAGCAATGGAGAGAACTAGTATAAACTATTAAAACGGTGCATAGAAATACGAGACAATAGGAGCAGGAGAAGAGGAAAGGTAGCTCCTCTAGTGCTTCCAGCATTTTTGGCACCAGTAGAACATCAACAGGTGAAGTCTTACCCACAAAGTAAAGGAAAGACTATAAAAATTAATGATTAATTTTTATTTTATTTTTACTGTAGTCTTTTAAAAGAAATTGTGAAATAACTTTAAGCTTGATTATCCTGAAGGTCTGTAGATAATATCAAGGCTAATTAATTCTCAATCACAGAAGATAACTGTCTGTAACACGAATTGACATAATCTACAAGCTTTTGGGATATTCAAGCTCAAAGAAGTTTTACCACTTCTCTACAGACTACAATACTTCTCAATTAGTTCTTGATCGTAAATGACAGATAATAGTGCAAATCTGTTTCTACAGCAATGGCATTAATAAAAGATGCGAGACTAGCTTACACTAGAACTTCCTCATACAAATCTATTCAGTTCTTTTCACTGAGTGGGCAGAAAAGATGAATTGCTACAACTTCCACTTAGAGACAGGAAAGCTATTTTTCCTCACACTCTTTTAACTTAAAATAAGTTAGCTCAGACCTGATCTTGAAGAGCTTCCTAAAGCAGAAGCTGTATTAATAGAGGCAGTAATGAAGTCCTCAGAAGATTGCTAAACTCTACCAGCTTAGCAATCATTCAGAGCTTAAATTTTCTGCCAAGAAAGTGAGTGGCTGTAACACAAGGTTGATTAATGTTCATCTCTGCCACTTACCGTGGATTTCTTTTTACTGTGTTTGTGTCACAGAATAAAGCTTTGTCAGACTGCTTGAGCATCGCTCTTTGGCAGTCTAAGTGTTAGTTTTATTAGCTGCTCCACCTTCACCTGACAGTCCCTTCCTGTCTCAGGAAAATGTCTGCCACATTTTTTTAATTGCTGATGAACGTGTTCCTTACTTTCTTCTGTGGGAGAGCAGGTCAAATGAAGAGCATAACTTCAGGATGCAGCCCTTCAAACTTGGACAGAAGTAAGTTGTGATTGTGTTCCTTATGACACGTTTCTTCCAGCAGCGAAGTAGAACTGCAAACTTTATTTCTTTTTTTTAATTAAAAATATGAGGATTGAATTATCCTTGGAACAAAACTTCACGGTTTGTGATGAATACCTGTTAACTCCCATTATTTGCTCTTTCCTGGTCCATTGTCGTCTTAAAAAGATGCTCTTGAGTTTATTATTCTGATATTTTCTAACAAACGCTGCTTTTCATGTGCCAGTCTTGCATGAGAACCTCTTTTCCACATATGACCTAATGCATGAAAGCAGTTCAGTAACTTTATCGGGTAGTTCATTTGTAAGAACTGACTCATCTTAGCTCTCCTTAAAGCCAGCCCTGTGGTACAGGTTTCTTCTGGAAAGAATGAACATGTTACAGCCGCAAGAAAGTACTTCTGTTTAACGCTTGGTCCTCAAAGCCCACGACTAGCCCAGTAAATTTTGGCTAGTGGATGTGCCCAAAACCACTACTCAGTTGTTTACACTGCTGGGTGTTAACCTCGTTACCATATATGAAGCCCCATGATACAGTACTATGTCGTAATTGCCAGATTACTGTGTATTTCAGAGAGAATCTGATGTCTGTAGTAGCTTGTTTATAAATTCACTTTTAAGCTAGAATGAGTGGGAATTACACAGGGGCTGCAATGGGTGAGTCACATTCAAACCCTTTTAATGAACCCTTTTTTTGCTCTTCTGTTTTGCAGCTAGTAAAGGTAGTTCGTTCTCATGTAAATACTACCAAGAATTTAATTTAGTATCACTTCAGCTCTTTTAATTCAATAGAAACATACCAGCATTCTCTTCCCCTTTATCAGTGTGGAAATCCATCTAGCCCCCTCTGACTAGTAAAACTAAATGCTATCAGTAAGATGGACAAATTATACTAAACAACACAGATGCGGTGAACCGGGCTTGTTCTGTGCCAGCCTGAAGTTTGGTTAAGGTACAAATGCGCTAGCAGATCTCCGAGACACAGAGCGTGCCATCTTTCTTCCATCAAGGCTTATCTACCCTACCTAAAATGCAGGGGCCACAGTTGACTTATGGCATGCATAAAGCTTCATCCTCTAGGGCAGCTTTGTAAAAGTCATTGCAGACTTTTGCTATAATCTCCACGCACGTAAACCTTAGGTTTTCCTGTCTTCTGAAAAATTGGGTGCCTCTCCCACAGCTGTGGAAAAACCTGTATGCTTCACTGACTTCTCTGACTTGGTTGCTTGGAAGAAGGGTGCCACAACCAGTGAGCAACACCAGCTGGTTCTCTTTGTACCTTTTCCCAGTTGTTTGGCTAGAAGGACCGTACAGGGGGTGGGAGACTCAGGGAGAAAGGGGCTCCCCAGCAGGGGTTCAGAATACAGCTGTAGGGTAGGTCCTAAAACAGATGTGGAGAGAGGAAAAAAACCCAAACATATCACACTGAAGCTTTCTGTGCCTAGTTACCTTGCAGCAACTCTCAGAAAAATGAAGTTCTCTATTGAGTTGGGGCAATTCTGTGACAAGCAAACCTACAGTTTAGAATTATACAGGGCCCCATGAAGCTCCAGTACCCTTTTTCATTGTTTGAAAGTTTTTGTGGCCACAATAAAGACTAGGAATTATTCTTTAAAGGCAAGAACTTGAGTGGTTGTTCTTGGCCCGATGCTCATTGAGATCTTCTGGAGCTCAGGTGCAGTGTGTTACTGTGTCCGGGATGACAGAAAAAAGAACTATCCCCTTGCTGGAGTATTACCTGCATTTATTCCCACACTCGTAGAATTAGGGTTTCTTGCTTTAGACCAGAGGTTTTCAGCTTGTCCCTTGCCAGTGGACTATTTACACAAAGTTTAAAGACCACAAATTCATGTTTAATGTTAAATGCTGCTTTTTAGCCATCCCACAGTTCACACCATTGTTGGGATGTTTAGGACTGTAGCCTGGAAGGGTGGGAAGTGGGGAAAAAAAGAAAAAACAAAGGGAATAAGCTGCGCTCTTATGTAGCTCTACAACAAACTTCCAAAGCTGCAGAACAGAGCTCAGAACAGATGTCATCACTTGAGCACAGGTCACATGAAGGAGCCCTTCTGATATGTTTATCAGGCTATTTTTTTTGTACAAGTGTTGCCTTAGCCATTTTGATAAGCCACTTCCTTCAATAAATTATCTACCCTAAAACACTTTAAGCATTTTATCACTTTAAGATTTTGCAGCCTGACAAGGGATCAGAATTAATTTGTTTAATCTTCTCTCACCCGAAGTCCTCAGCAACACAAGCTCCCTGGTCTTCAGAGTTTGTCTTTTCTCCTTAGTTATGCCACTGTCATATCCGCTGAACAGAACAACAGGGGTGTGAATTTCTTAGAGAGTACATAAAGATACCCAAAATATGTTAATGAACCTCCTTTCCAACTCCCCTCCCCCCATCTCAAATGAATGCAATTTTGTGCTCATAACAATTAATGATTTATTCCAATACTTTGTCCTCCATACACAAGTCTCATGATTTGCTCAGTTTCCGCAATTCATAAACTATCCCAGCGGAACACATGACAATGAAAAAAAAAAATGCTTTTCAAACTACTAAATGAGTCAGTCAGTACCTGCTAGAGAAGACTCCCAGGCTGCACAGTAAGCTCTACGGACTGGCTACCAAGAATGTTCTACGCCTGTTCACGAAAGCCCGCAGCAAACAAAAACTGGGAATTAAAGTAACATATGGGAAGCACTGACAACTATCCCTTTGCAAGCAGCATCTGTTACCTTAATGACATTCCACAGGCTGCATCATCACCAAAGGGAAGAACGAGCTACCTTAGCAGAGGGATTGCGTTCTGCTGATCTATACAGCCAAGAACTGTTACATATAACGTACTCCTAGGTGTTACTCGAGTATTTATACTTTCTTCCCCTCTAAAATAAACTACAGCGACCAGCGTAGAACTCTACTACATTTCGCCTGGTTTCTGCCCAAAGTTTTGTTCTCAGAAAGCATCTCAAAAAATCACTCTGCTCTTCTTTTTTCTTATTTTTAGGCAATGCTGAGAGTTCTGTATAGGCAGAATATTAACCGGTGATGTTCACTTTATTTGACTTAGCTACCAAATGAGCCCAAAAACCAACCCGGATAAAACTCAGTGATGGAAGAAAGTATGTAAGATTGACTGCTACATGGAAAAGTGAGAAAAAGAAAAAAACACCACATTTGGAGAAAACAGGCTTAGGACAGACAGCAGGTTTTGAATCGTGAAGATAATTTATCAAAGTCACGCTGACTTGTCACTTTCCTGGCTGTCACGAAAACTGAGGATTTTTTTGAAACTGAGATTCCCAACTCTTTCAATCTACTTTGTCTATGACCTTTTCCAGGAAAATGATTGATGGGTGACTAAAATAAACCTTTTTAGATAATAGGCGAAAATAATCTCCCATGGTAGGGCTGTACAGGACTCTTGTAGGACTGTTCAGGAGTGGGCAGCATCCTACGGGTGTTTTTTAATTTTGAATACTATAGTGATCTTTGTTGCTTTCCCTCCATACAAATAGAAATTGTCTTGTACCATTTTAAAACCGTATCTGACAAAATAACTCTTTCCAGATTTTATTACTTTATTTTAAAAGTCTGGTTTAAGTCCCACGAAGAAATGCTACGACTTGGGAAAAAGTCACTAAAAATGTAGCACTCGGAAGACTTGCGAGCACAGTTTTGTATTTGTCAGCTCTCCAAATTCCTCTCGCCGTAGCGCCGGTTCCCTGTAAGCAACACCTCGCTGACGCCCAGGCGCGGCCTTTCCGCACGGAGATCGCGTCGGGATCGACGTTTCCCTTTTAAAACACGGGTCGAAGAGAGGCGGCCGCCAGCCCGGCCTACCCCGGCCCGGGGCACCGGCAGCCGGCGCGTCCCCTTCTCGCCCTAAGCTCGGTCCCCGCCGCCGCCGTCAGGGCTGCTGAACTCTCGTCCGCTTCGCGGGCGGGTCGCCGGCGCCCGCTGTCGCCTCCACGTTGTTTTCGTCTTCGCCGTCATCGTCCTCCTCCTCCTCTTCCTCATCATCCTCCTCGTCATCTCCTGCCGGGGTTCAAGCGGGGCGCGGATGAGCGGAAGCCGCCCCGGGGCCTCCCCCCCCCCCCCCCCCCCCCCCCCCCCCCCCCCCCCCCCCCCCCCCCCCCCCCCCCCCCCCCCCCCCCNCGCGGCCCGCCGCCGCCCGCCGCCTCCCTCTCCTCCTGCACCAGGGGCGCCAGCAGCTCCACCACCCGCTCCTGCAGCTCGGCCAGGCCCCGCCGCAGCCCGCGCAGCTGGCCTCTCTCGCCCTCCTCCGCCGGCCACCGCACCGGCACCCGTACCGACCGCGTCCGCCCGTCGCGGTCCCTCAGCTCCGCCACCAGCTCCATCATGGCGCCCCTCGCCCCGCCCCGCCCCGCCCCGCCCCTCCGTCACGTGGGGCGCGCGGTTCCGCTTCCGCTGTGGCGCCCCCTGGCGCCTCGGCCGCGTGTTTCCCGCCTCGGCTCGCCCTCGGCCTCGCGTCCCGGCGATGGAGGCGGCGGCGGAGGGCGCCGAGCCGGCGGGCGGCTGCGGGGGCGGCGTGGAGGAGCCGGTGGTCTCCTTGGCGGAGGTGCTGGCGGAGAACGAGGAGCTCGAGAAGGAGGCGCGGGCCGTGCTGGGGGGCAGCGACCACGAGCGCTGCAGCTACTCTCAGGTGG
>RSEF01000005.1:49608189-49678038 GCA_003993805.1 Himantopus leucocephalus | reverse complement strand
CCCGGGGCCGGGACCCCTCTCCCGCCGCCCGCTGTAGCCGGTGCCGGTGTCGCCCCGCAGGGCGCGGTGAAGCGTCAGGCGCTGTACGCCTGCAGCACCTGCACGCCGCCCGGCGGGGAACCGGCGGGCATCTGCCTGGCCTGCAGCTACGAGTGCCACGGCACCCACCGCCTCTTCGAGCTCTACACCAAGAGGNGCCCGACCGGCGGCGGGAAGCGCGCGTGCGCTGGGGGCGGGCGGGGCCGGCTCGAGCCCCCTCAGGCTGCGGCCCTCCCTCGGGGCCCCCCGGCGGCCGTGGGCCGTGTCGGCTCCTCACGGCCGGGCCCGCCGCGGGGTGCGCTGCCCGTCCCCTTCTCCTGCCGGCCCGCGGGGCTGGGGCGTGAGGTGAGCCGGGCAGGGGAACATCCCCAGAGCCTCCGCTGCTGTGTAATGCGTTTTGGTGACAACGTCCAGATGTGTGAACTCCTACAAAACTTGCCATTCTCAGCAAAACTGCACGGGCAACCGCGGTCAGGTCGCTGAGGTACCCGTTTCCCCCCCCGTTCCCTTGGCATACCAGCTCTATTTAAGTGAGAGCTTGGGTGTCTCGAGTTGGAGACGAGAGAGCTTTAATCACCTTCATGGGTCCGGCCTTCAGGAACCAGCCAGTTCGCGCTCCTCCTTCGCCAGCACGCCTCCTCGCGTGTTTGAGTGTGGTGGTTGTGGCGCCCGGGCTTAGCTGTGCCTTTGCGCTCTGCCAGCCAAGCGCTGTCGCAGAGGGTGGTGTTAGCCGAGGTCTGCCCAGAGCACCGGGGGGGGGGTGAGGCTGCAGGGCCCCTTGGCCCGTTCTGGCTGATGGTAGTGTTTAAATAGCTGCAAGAATACTTTTGTAGCTCCTAATAAACTGCTGGGAATTGTTACGGCCACAAACACTAGTGTGTTTTCGGTTAATAAAAACCCTGAAATGCTATGTTTCTCTTTCCAGGAACTTCCGCTGTGACTGTGGAAACAGCAAGTTCAAAAATCTGCAGTGCAAGTTGCTCCCAGTAAGTTCAGACACAGGTTTCATACATACAGAATCTAAACAACAGTTTTGGGAGGCTGGTGCCTTGCCTCAGCCAGTGCTGACTCATGCGATGCTTATGGTTTTTCCAGCAAGTTAAGCAAGGTGGGAGTATTACAGCAGGAGATAAAACTGTTGAGGGACCAAAGGGAAATGTTGAGATGAGAGAGGACATTTGGTCCTCATCATCCGTGAACGCATCAGTTCTGCATCCATGGTCAGTGTAATGCCAGAAACATGTCGTGGTGCCTGCACTAATACATCTCTTTAGCTGTAAGCTGGCTTCAGGAGAACCTCTTGGGGTGCAATTTTGCAGTTGCGTTAAGCAAATTTAAGGTTGTGCTGCTCTCTAAGGGACAGTTCCCTTCTTCCTGGTGGCATTAGTTCCCTCATCTTTTTTGATACGTTGTCAGCAGAGCCTACTGATAGGATATTTTTTTACTGTATTAAGCCCCCTGTACTTTCATACTTGGTGGGCGTTTTGGACTTGTCAAGTAGTTAGTAATCTTCTGGGAGGCAGCGACTGGAAGCTTCTTGGCTTGCCTGCAGTGCTGCTGCCAGGGTAATAACAGTCCAAATGTAGAAACAGCAAGTGGTTTTGTGTACGCCCATTTTCTTCTGGCAGAATTGGGACAGATCCAGAGCTAGTCAGCCTAGGGCGACTAGTCCAGTGATCCCTACAGAGACACCTGTGACAATTTGAAGATGTTACTGTTTCTCATTTGAGTCAATGAAATGGATCACGTGGTTGTTCCTCCTCCTTCCATTCAGTGCAAAATCAATTGTACAGGTTAAGTGACCTTCAGCATCGGTCCATTAATCTGGCTGACTTCATGGACACCCGGTGCTTGCATCATCTGCTCTTTCTTTGTCAGAGTAGTGATAGAAAGCATTTTGTAGTAACACCAGAAATGGTCACAGCTGTTTCTGCAGGGGCCGATAGTGGCCTTAGGCTGCAAGTATGTGTGGTTCTGGACCCCTCTGGCTGCAGCTGTATTAGTTGTTTTGTTTTTTGGTTTGGTTTGTGGGGTTTTTTTAAATGGGATTATCTGTAATTGAATTTAATTCAGCATGTTTGGTAATTTAGATAATCCTCTCCTGTACAGTGAGGCTTATATGACTTGAATTTAGTGGAAGGTCAGTGGTAAGATTAAACAAAGTCAGGTTTGGGTCACAGTCTGGATTTTTAAAAAAAGTGGAGGGGAAGGCGCACAATAAATCTATAGACGTTGCTGTAATGGCAGCAGACAGGCATGGTTGGTGATCAAAACTCTTACATCATTTTAGATTAGCAGCAGTAGCTTAACAAACACCACAGTTGCTATTTGTTACAAAGCTGGAAAGATTGTTTTTCGTCTTTTCTTTTGAACTTCAGTATTCCTTATGTGCCCTATCTGCTGTATAGCCCTGTATAGCATAGGTGTCTGGATAATGTATTTCTTTTTGGATCTTCAAGCTGATGTGTATAATGATTGCTTTTGGGAATTAAAGTGGAACAGGAATCAGGTTTTTCTAGATTATACATTTTTCTGTCTTTTGTTTTTGGCTGCCTTGTCTTTTGAGACATCTTTTCCTTTCATCCTAGGAAAAGGGCAAGGTGAATTCAGGAAATAAGTATAATGACAATTTCTATGGATTATACTGTACTTGTAAAAGACCTTATCCTGATCCTGAAGATGAGGTAAGAAATACAAAACGCAGTAGTAATCACATATAGATGGTATTTATGCAAAATATTGTGCAAGGGTGGTCGCTGAGCTGCTTTGCAGGGAAGATCCCACTTTAAGAAATCTTATGATTTCTATTTCTTTTGGTTGTCATGTGCTGTATAAAGTAATTATTTTATCATATTTTTTTAAATGGTAGAATATGTTTGTGCCTTAAAGGCAGATGAGGAGGACAAACCATCATTTGGACAAAATGCTGCTGCAGTTCTCTCTGCTTTCGTCTCTCTAAAGTTACAGAGTTCCCTTACGGGGTGGGTTTCTCACCATCTTGAGAAATGTGTCAAGCGCAGAATCAACACATTGCACACGTTAGGAGAGACCAGAATCTGCTTCCTCATGCCTGCACCAGTGCTCTGACGAGGCTTCTGGGATGGGGAGAGTCTGTCCTCTAGCACTGGCTTTAGCTTTCCTTTATGCTAGTCAGAACGCTTTTTCTCTGTCTGAAGTACTAAAATACACCACTTGGTTTGCACACGCACACTTTTGTTTGCAGTCCTGGAAGTTAGGTGTTTTAAAGAATAAGGAAGGCACAAGTCTTTCAAAGACAAGTGTTTTATAAACTCACCTCTCTGCAGTTCAGAGATAGCTAAACGTTTCTAAAGAAATCATAAATAATTGTTTCATAACAAAGCAGTTGGTACTGTACTGCATTGTGGACAGTTAAGTGAGGGTTCTGGCATTCCTATGTAAACTTGATGATGTCATGAATAACAATATCTTTCTTTTGCTAAGCTGCTGGTTCATGCATTTCTGTTTACAGGAAGAAAGGTACAAATAGTGTATTCACTTTTATCAGCTCTTTTGAGGGAGAATTTCTTGCTGTACTGGGAAAACTAGTTTTGTAATAATAAATGGGAATTTCCACAGTCTTCATAATAAGACAAATTACATATGCTGTTGAACTTCAGGGAAGCAAACTGACTAATGAAGCAGTAACTGCTTATTAATGGCAGCTCCCTGTGGGTGGGTGAAGAGGGAATGCAATTCACTTGAGCAGGCTTTGCATAATACTGCAGTTTGAGGCTCGTGAAAGATTCTGGAGGTTGCTATTAATGCTAATAATATGGCCATTCATCTAGATTCCAGATGAGATGATCCAATGCATAGTTTGTGAAGACTGGTTCCACGGAAGGGTAAGGAAACTATAAATATCAGAATTGCCATATGCGTAGAAATCAGTTGGTGTTGGTTAAGTTTGTATGGTTAGTCTTAGTTGGGAAGGTTTGCTGTAGTTCTCAAACGGTTATTACACGAGTTCTAAGGTATTTCTTTTCATCCTGTGCAAAGGAATATTGAAAGTTTAATCTTGTGCTGCTGTCCACTCCAGTCCAAAAAACCTAGGAAGAGTTCTACCTTTTTGAAGGTTTACTGCTGCAGAATAAAAGAACTTCATAACCATCTTTTTAATTGGAAAATTCTAATTGGTAGATGATTAGAAGAAGATTCTTACTGAGGCACATAATTATCAACTACCTGAATAGTTCTTCATTCCAAAGAATGCTTTTTAAACCTTAATTACTTTAAATAGCAAGGAACAAACTGCACTGTTGGTTCCTGATTACGAACTTTGGGGAAATCTTTTAAAAGCAGCTCAGCACTCCAGTGAGTGCCCTACTTAACATGTAAGCATTAAGGATTCAGCTTCTTGTGCCTCGAAGGGAACAAGTGAAATTCCAGGTTTGAAGTTGCAGGATCAAAGAATTTAAAAAAAAAAAGATGATTGGCTTCACTTATAGGTTTTGTAGATAAACTGCAGGATTCTTTTCTATAAATGTATGTGTTGGGAATGTTATGCTGCATACTGTGAGCTTTGCAAGAGTGCTTTTCAAAAGAAAGCCAGTAAGTGCTTTTAATTGCCTAAATTGCTCTCGCCAGTTTATGGAGAGCTTTGGGACCTAATTCTTCTCAAGTTCAGGATGAGGACTTACAATCTCTTACACGTAAGGAAGTAATCACAAGTTATTTAAGAGTTTAAATGTGCAGTGTGCAATAGGTATCTTTACCTGTCCTGCGTTCAGGAGAGTTCAGAAGAATAATGTTTAGAAATGAGATAAAGATAGGACTGAGATTTCTGGGTATGTAGAAGGCATAAAAGGCTGTAGACAAAGAGGAAATTATTTCATTTTTTCCTGGAATTTTTATGAGCTCTTTCCAGTCTTTAAATTATACTGATCATCATTGTAGAAAGTTAGCAGGAGTGTATGCTTGTGCTGAAAATGTGATGGCAGTTGATGTTTTACTTTCTCTAAACCTAGAGTTGAGTCTGTTAATTTGCAGCGAAGGCTTCACTGCTGTGTGCTTGTTTCTTTTTGACAGCATCTTGGTGCAGTTCCCCCTGAAAGTGGAGACTTCCACGAGATGGTATGCCAAGCCTGCATGAATCACTGTCATTTCCTATGGGCCTATGCATCGCAATTAGCAGGTAAAGAAAATTAAGATATCAGAGCCAATATTTTGTTAGCGTGTATTTCTTATACTTGGTTGATTAATGACATAATACTGTTTAAGTGGTTGGAGAAATGTTACTCATTATATTGGACAATCGCCTTCAGCAGTGGAACATGCGGAGCTGCAGTAACTGTTCTGTAAAAAAAATAATGCAGCTCTCGTTCCTAAATCTTAATTCTGTGGTGCTCACTCTTTCATTTGTTTTATCAAAGACGTGCTAGCGTATAGGTGGGTGAAGATTTAACGCTCATCTCGAGGAACTTAATTTCTAAAGTGGATCAAAGAACTGAAGAGGCAAACAGCTGAGTCCAAGAGGCTCTGAGCAGCAAGGAGTGAATGATAGAGTGACCTGAAATGAATGTCTAAAACCTTAATCTGAGTAGGGCTGAGGCTGTGCTCAGGACACGTGTTCCCTGCGGTCACACCAGGCCTCTGTCTGCTATGTGGTCTCTGCGGGACCAGAAGGGTAGATGACTTGATTTCTGTGGAAAGAGCTTGTTCCACGTAATCTCGTAAATGTTGCATACATCAGCTGGTGATTGATCTCTTATGCGCCGGAAATGTCAACGGTAATATTAAGGACTCCAAGCTGGCCTGTCTGGAGTTCTCTTCCTTCTAATGTAAATACAGTACAGAATGGGGTTTTTTTTGTTTGTTTTTGGTTTTCCTCCCTCTAAGCAGCTATGTCACAGGACACGCATTTGAATTGACATTAAAAGAAAAACTTGCTTTAAATAAGGAAGTGGTTAGTGTAGTTAATCTGTCTTGGAGTTTTTGGGGTGTGTGTCTGGAGAAAATGAAGGACTTTGACACAAAATCAGCAAAAAAGTGCACAACAGCTACTGAACCTGTGATAACTGTCGAGGGGTGTCAAGAAGGACAAGCATCTTAGTACAGAACTATCTCAAATTGCGATACACTTTTCCCTCTCCTCAGGCTTAGATTTTGGGAAGCAGAGTATTTTAGGAGTATGAGAGGTGAAGAAGACTATGGTGAAACGGGGAGCGGTTTCTTTGTATGCCTCAGTCGCTGTGCCTTTGGACAGCCGTAGAGTATATCCAGGACCCTGCAGTGCACGCGGTGATCTAGGTGCTCTCTGACGCTGCGCTGTAAAGCAGAGAGAACATCTGTGGTAGCCTGTACGTTGTCTGGCACGGTGTTTTCACTTATATCTTCCAGTTCCTGCTTTGACCAAAGTGAACTCCCTTGAAGATGAAGGGATTGTCCTGAAGGTTGAGGAAAGTGAAGAGCAGAAAAAAGAAATAAAAAAAGAAGGTGGAGCAGAACACCAGGAAACGAAGGAGGAAAAGCAAACGGAACAGTTTAATGAACCATCCACTAGCTCTGGGTCTGCCTGTCCAGAGGTAAGACGGACCTTCTTTTCTGTCCTGTACATCTTTGTACTGATGATAGGTGAAGGAAAGCCACCTCTTTATAGGTGCAGTGAAGAGGTAAAGGCTTTCAGTCTGTTTCTGTGTTCCTCTTCAGTGACTGCCACTTCAAATGTGGGGTCTCCATGGAGCACAGCGGAGGCCGCAGAACACGCACGTCGAAGTGGGTGACGAGGGTGTACTGTCTGTTTGGAGATAGGTTAGATCCATCCTTTACACCCAGGTGACTTCTGAGTTTGTCCTAACACAGAGGTATTATGCATCGTAGCGGCATTTGCATGGTAGCCCAGCTCTGAGTTCTTGAACATTTGTGGCTATTGCAGTACGTTTCTGCAGAAATTTCCAGTGGAAACTGAAACCACATCAGAATCCTCGTGTGGATGAAATGGTAGTGTAGGTTGTTTATAAAAATAAGCGTGTCCGAGACAAAAGAAGAACCTTGCATGAGGCAAATGACATGCTGGAAAGAATGGAGGGTATTTGAAGTGACGTTACAGAGCGCTGAACACTTTCATTTTAATTCAGGTGGTTGCTAAGAGCGAGGAGCCATTCTGCAAGCTGAAAGAACTCCAAAGCAAGCAGTATTTAAAAAAAGATACTGCCACCTTTTGGCCATTGAACTGGAGAAGCAAATTGTGCACCTGTGAAGACTGTTTGGTACGTGTTCTGTCTTCATTACCGTCGCTGATGTGGGGGAGGCAGGGAGGAGCTCTCAGAGAATCTTTGAATAGAAGCTTTTAGATACAATCTGTGTAAATGTTCTCACTCTGCATATAAACACCTCTAAGCCCCCCCTCCACCCCACATAAAGAGACACACCGAATCCGTTGGTATTAGTACAGCACAAAGGAGCTTCTAAATGTTTGTATTTTCTTTGCTGCTTAAATCCAGTACTGCTTTGGAAGCCCTCATGGGGAGCTGTCGGAAATGCTGGATGCAAAATTTACATTGTTATTTTTATCGTTACTATTTGTGATACTGAACACCAAAAGGACGGGGGGAGAGCATCTCCATCAGAGAAGTTTTGTAACATAAAAGTAAATTTTACTTTATTCTCCAGAAAATGTATTCAGAGCTTGAAGTCCAGTTCCTGACAGATGAATGTGACACTGTCTTGGCTTACGAAAATAAAGGTACCAGTGACCAAGAAACAGAGAGGAGAGATCCTTTAATGGACACCCTTAACAGCATGAACAGAGTCCAGCAAGTGGAACTCATCTGTGGTAAATACAACTTCATTTTTAGAATCTGCCTTAACGCTTTAACTGAATGGTTTCCTGTAAGAGATTAGTGTCCGGTCTTGCAGCGTGGTGTCACACTGGGTTTGGGGTAACCTGTAGAAGACTGTATGGCAGATCGCACGCTTCAATCAGCTCTGCTCGAGGGCAGTCTGTCCTCTCTGGCCCGTTGTAACAACTGTAACTTTCATCGAGGAACTAGATGGTGTGGGAACTTCTCCTCTGATAGCTTAGATATTATATCAATAGTAATTTCTTGTAATGTGAATATTTAACCATTAATTTACACTTCTGCTGTCTGACTTATTTATCTTGCCCTGATCTGTTGTTTTGGCCATCTCCCGTTGTCCGGGGGAGGGCTGGCCGGCACAAAGCTGGGCTGCAGCACGCTTCAGGGCAGCTCTGCCGCAAGGCATACTGATGAGGCAGCGCTGAGGTGTTTTATAACTGGAGCCACGTTTCCCTCTTGGCGGTGAGGGGTTGGCACTGCGGTGAGGACGCTTGCGCTGTCCTGAGTTACAGGCCAGGACTTCCCACCACTGCCCACGCCTGCTTTTGCAGTGGGAAGCTGGGGGCAGGGGTGGTCTTTTAATTAATTGTACTAATTCACTCACTGTCCTTCTGTACGTTTCTCTGAAGATCACCTGAAGAGATACTCAGACTGCATAGGCACATCTGATAGATTATGAGGCTTTTCATGTTTCCTTGGACTTGCCTGTCTTTTTATTATTATTTATAATCCAGTTCAAACCTCGATTTGTCTGAAGTAAATCTAAAGAATGACAAGAGGAAGTAGAACAAGTTGTCTTCTTGAGCCAGTGTTAAACTAAAGCTGGGTATCTTCTTGTTTTTCTGTTTTCTCCCCCTTGCCTTCGCTTCTCCATCCAGAATACAACGATTTAAAGACAGAACTGACTGACTATCTCAGGAGATTTGCAGATGAGGGAACGGTAAGGCACAACTCGCAGAATTTGTTTGCCAGAAAATGTGTTTTAAAGTACTGTTGAAGGGTGGGTGTTGAATAATGTGATGCTGTTGTTATAATATTTTTTTCCTGTCTCTTGGAGTTGCTGGTACTGCAGTAGAAATTAGAAATCCCTGATCTGATTGGAATTTAAAAGTTGTATTTCCTTAATGACATTGTTGAGAGATAGCAGGGACCTTACAGAAATCAGTCTATAAAGTACTGAGAACAGTTCTTAAATTTAAATGGAACTTCTGTTGCTCTAGGGAAAGTATTCAGGGAAAAAAGCTCTTAACTTTTATGTTTTTTCTTAGATTGGATTTAAACCCTTAGAAGAATAAGGATTGACTAAATATTGGCAAACAGTCTTGTTTTCTGGAGGGATTTGCATGCTGTTAGTAATCAACACATGCATTTTGTTGGCTTACTTACTAAATTGCCATTCTGAGTTACATTGTAACGAGTCTGCAGTGAGCCAGTGAAAATCTTGCTTTGTGTTAATTTTTCTGATGATAAAAGCAAGTGGTTAAACCCATTCAGAATGCCCCCGGGAGCTTTGCTCCGTGTGCTCGTTCTGCCTTTGGGGGGGCTTGTTTCCCTGTTTGACTTCTCTTATCATAGAATTTGGGCATTAAACATTTCCCTTGGGCCGGAGAGGAAAGCTGTTTTGCTAGAGAGGTTTCAGGATACCCGCTTTTATCTGCTTTGTGTGTTACATGTGGGATGCATGCAAGGAAAAAAAAAAAAAAGGATCATTTAATTGAATCCTTGTACCACAACTTGGGTTTCCTATTGCTTCCCCTAGGTGGTTAAAAGAGAAGACATTCAGCACTTCTTTGAAGAATTTCAGTCCCGGAAAAGACGACGGACTAACAGGATGCAGTACTACTGTAGTTAGACTGAGTGGGTTTGGGTCGGAAAGGACAGCCGGGAAAATGATACTCACTGACCAACAGAAGAGGCATCTTCAGTATTTGGCTTCTCATCAAAATCCAACTGTCCAAGAAGCAGCTTCATTTTGTCTCACACTTCCTTTATTTGTAGCGACCGAAAGCGTTCTTAACAGGTACATTGCATTTATAGGGGTTTCAGTCCCCATGGACTCTGCATTCCTCGGAAAGCGGGCCTTGTCTCAAGGGGAGGATGGCTTGTTACAAGAACAGCGTGCCACTGCGCCTTGCCTGTAGGCTGTCACCTGTGTCACTGCGCCTGTAGCTGCGCTGCAGCCTGGGTGGGGTCTGCCTGCCCTGCAGCGCGGGGAATACGCACTCGCTCTGCTTTGCCAGACTGGAGCGCGCTGCTTTCCTGCTCCCTTTTTTCCTGCTTTTCTTTTTTCCTGCTCCCCTGCGCTATCGCTTCAGGGTGTCATCATTCTAGCGAAGGCTCCCCGCGCAAAGCAAGTGTCTGTTTAATACACGGAGGGAGGCCAGGGCTCCCGAAGGGTAAAGCAGGCACGCGTTACGCGTCGTGGCTGGTGGGGGAAACTGCTTTCTGACGCTCGGGTCACGTCAGGGGAACAAAACAGCACTGGGCTCCCGTGGGCTCGCTCTGCGCTGGGGCAGCGCTCCCTCGGCCGGGGAAAAATGAGAAATCACAGGTTAGGCTTGATGCAACAGAATGTTCCGTTTTTATAAATTCAAAAACTGGGTTTCTAATATTGTACAGTGATGTTTTACAGGCAAAAATCCGTCACGTGAACTTTATCCACTCACTGGAATATAAACGATACGTAGGAGGAGGTACTAAATTACAAATTACGCATGGGGGGGTCGTTGTAGGACTTCTAATCTGCTTTGATTTTAAAAACCTACTGCAAATTATTCTACTTCATAATCATTCTCAAAGACACTGCAGCATCCTGGCACTTTGCTACAGTATAAAACGTGTGACCTTTTTATAATCACTGTGATAATCATGGAACGGGAGAAGTTTCACTGACTTTTAAGAATCTACACTTAGCTACAATGAAATACTGACTTTTCGTAAGTTTGGAGCCTGATGTAGTTTTTAGTTTTCTTTACCCACAAACCCCAAAACATACTTTAAGGAAGTTCTAATTTTTAACTCCTGCTTGATGTAGTTGGAGGATTTCTTTACCACAGGGTACTAATCTGCTTCCACATTAATGACTTTTGAGAAGAAAAATCAGACCTTTCGCTATCGTTTTCCCCATTAATATTTTCTGACCACTTTATTTACAAGAGCTAGTCCTAGCGTAGAGGCTCAGTTCATCGGTTTAGTTTCATGCGAAATGACTAGTTGCTTTTAAATTTAACTCTGGGTAGTGTATGTGCTTTTTTTTTGTAGCAACTGTTACAGGAGTTGTAACTGCATATCGAACTCAAATACCTACAAATTAAAGAACTGTTTCAATCTGTGCTGTCTCAACTTTTTGACACGCTGCTGTAGTGGTTTGTTTTCATCCAGGACCCAGTGAAACGTGGTGATGACCCGTTAGCCGTGCGGCCAAGACATACCTTGGGTGCTGAGACAGGCATTGGGCCGGGCCAAGCCGGTGTCCCTAGACAGTGTCAAACACAGGCTGCTGTCCCGCCTGCCGGGACATTTTTTGAGCAGGAGAAAAAGCAGAACAGGATGATGTTTCCTCTGCACTGCAGTGCACTAAAGGGCTGGGGGAGAAGGTGCCCAGAGACAAGGAGTGTCCCAGCTCAAATGCCCCTGCGCTCTCCTCCCCAGCATACAGAAAAGCAGCGAGAGCTGTAAATACCGCAGCAAGGCCCAGTCCCACCCCTCCCCGTGCTCAAGAAACAGCAGCAACCTGGTGGTGTTCTGAACCAAGTGTGTTAATTTCCACAAGGAGGAGTTACTACAGCTACAGTTTCACACTGCAGGGTCAGCACTGATGACATGCATTGTCTGTGTCTATGCCTGGTCGCAGAGCAGGGTTTGCTGGAAGCAGACCCAGCCCGTAACACTCCCCCTTTCCAACTTCATCTGTCCACCTGTGCTCGCTCCCCAAAGGCTGCCCCCGTTCACAAGGAGGCAGCCTCTCTGCTATAGAGTTAGACATAGAAGAACACTGTTGCAAAATGAACAGAAAGCCTCTAACCATAAATGTTAGATTTGTCCAATTTAGGAAGTTGCTCCTTAAACGCACATCCCTGGCTGCGGGCACAAAGCCGTCAGTAGACTCTCTCCCCCCACTGTATGCCAGGCCATACCCCGCCCTATTTCCCTGTTGTACATCAAAGCCAGGCGAGTCACCATTTTCTGCTGCTGGATGGCACTTCCAAACTTGAGTCGTCTCTTTGAAGTAGCGAAGCACTCATTTCTGTGAAAGAGATTTAATGAACATTCAGCTGATGCAGGAGAACTGCAGCGCAGGAAGAGGAGGCCATGTGCTTAATGAGTGTCTTTGTCCAGCTGTGCTGCTCAGAAAATAAACACTTCCCAGATCAAGGGCTTAGTCCCTCTGCCTTGACTACCAGTAACACCATTGCCTTTAACAGGGAACAGTCTCCCTCAGTGAACCTCGAGCCAGAGGAACTCCCTGAACTATTTCACTGAAGCACTTTCCCTCCTTAACGAGCTGCTTGAACAGTGCCACCAATTTTGAATTCCTCTTTTTACACTGGTTTGTATCACAGCCTTGATGTTCAAAGCATTATTGTGCGCTTCCCCCCGCCCTCCCCAGAATGAACAACAAACCTCGTCAGTTTTAAGAGCCTTCCTTCCCTGTTAGAGGGCACCTTACGGTTTGTGTCACACCGCTCCTTCCCACCAGCCCTCGGTCACGGTGAGTCCGGAGTCAGGCCGGTGCGTGGGCTGGCGCTGCTGCAGCAGCTCCCCGGCAACGGCTCGATGGAAGAAGTCACACAAGCAGGTTCTATACAAGCCATTTATTTGAAATGCCAACTATACGTAGGATAAAGTCAGTGTTACATGCTTCTCAGCAACAGTAGAAAAATAGAACCAGTGAAAACCTTTTTACAACTGTAATGGTACTCAAAAGAGAAATGTATTGTTTTACAATGCATCACACAAGACTAGAATTCAAGTTTGGAGGTACCTAAATAAAAATACTATTTTTTTTTTAAAAAACACTATGTACAATTGAAGCGTAAACAAGTTTTACAAAGTACTGGTTATGCAGGTTGTAGAAAAAACACTTGCATAGGACATGAATCAGTTTAAGAAAGTTTTCTGAGCCTTTAGCATCGAAGGCACTTGACTTTATACCAGTAACAACACAAAGACGAGAAACAAAACCGTAACGTTGCCGAAGGCAGGGCAACCTTCTGGCAGTACAGATAATTACAGAAACCCCAAATACACTTTTATACTTTTATCTCTCAGCTGCTCCCTGCGTTGGGCAGAGCTCAGCACCACCTCCACCATATACGCGTATCGTTATCAGAAGAAAGAACAGTGCCTCAAAACAGCGTGAGTATTCTTTCCAAAGAAACAACCCCCCAAAAAATCCAAAACCCAAACCCCCCAAAAACCCCCCGCCAAACCCAAACCAAAGAAACACAGGAGACAAACATTTGGGACATTCCAGGACCAAAACCCAAGGCTTACAAGTACGGGTGGCCACAGCCTTAACTTTCAGAAATTAAACTCCTCAAGAACAGGAAAAATACAACAAGAAACTGCCAACCAACACAGCAGTTATTAACACACAACTACAGTAACTCTGTGGAACAACAAAACATTTCAAAGGAAGAATCTGTTTCAGGAATTAAGTTATTCATCCATATATTAAGGAAAAGAGGAGGGGGTCAGGGAAAGGGGAATAGGAAGTTTTTGCATGTTGCTCCTAAACGAAAGTCTGAGCTCCTTCTTTAACAGAACAAGGAGCACGAGCCTCCCTCATCCAAGAAACTTAACGTTCATACCTCTGTCCTCGAGCAAAATATAATCAGTAATCTCCATCAAATTTACAGGAGGAAAAGATGTTAATTTCCAGCCTAATCAGAAAGTGCTTCATGTAAACAAGGAGCTTCTGCACCAAAGTTTCAGTAGACAGAGAACACGAAGTAGCAGGTAGCACAGGTAGGCGAGTTCTGCGGGTGAGATGCAGTATGAACACTAACTTCCGAATAATGCTTCTGTGAAGAAGAATAAAGATGGTCTCTCTCCCCGCCCTCCGCACGTCCAACTAGGTAGGAAATCATATCCTGGAGTACAAAAATATAGTTCCGGTAATTTGACAAATCCTTCTTTTCCACTAAGAATCAGCTGCCGTTAGCCACTACCTTCCTCCCAACTCAAAATATACAAGTGAAAACGCAGATTGTCTACACGGCCTGATTGTCTTTGTGGCTTCAGAAGGACTTGTCTTTTGTTTTGCACCTACTTTTAAGCACTTTATTCTCTTTTTAATACTGCCCAGCTTCTGAGACTTCAGAAGCAATTTTGTATTCTAAAAATGCAGCCATGTCCTCCCCACAGGCATTTCTCACCAGCTTATTCCAAAGCTAAAGCATTCCATGATTTCCCTCAAGCCATAATCTCAAAACTTCTCAGTCTTCATCAACTACGTCCCCACAAATTTCAAGCTTAGAAGTTACATCTGTAGATTTCAGCCCCATCTCTGTCCAGGCACACAGTGCCACATTGAATTATGGTAACTAAAATAGTTTTCTCAAAGAACATCTATCGATTCTAGGTAAAAATAAATTATTCAGAATAGGAAGTCTTCTGAGGGCAGCTATACCATTTTAGTAATTAAGCTACCAACGTACACAAGCAAATGCAGGGAGTTTCAGGGTTTTTGAGCGTGATGGACGTTAATGCTTCTAGCGCTGGTGAGCATGAGACCCAAGTGTCTGGTTAGAGCTACGCAGTCAGACAGCACTGCGCTCAAATCTTCAGAAGAAACCCAGTGAACCTCAGTCCCCAACCTGCAACAGCACCGTCCCCCCACTGACACCTTCTTGCATTTAACAACGTCCCACGCTGCAGCCCCACGGCAACACCACCTATTGGTGATGAGGCTGGGACCACCACGTGTCTTGACTCTGCCCAAAAAAAGACAGATTAAAAAGGCTGACAGAGGAAAAAAACCCTAAACATGTCCCCTCACCCACAAGACACATCACCCGCGCAGTTTAGCTAAGTTTCTCCTCCAGTCCTCCACCACACCTTCCACGGTTGCACCTCACAAGGAATGTCTGCAGAGCTCTCAAAGAAGCAGGAGGCCTACGGATGCGTACACAGGAGACAGGAGGATTTTTTGGTTCAAACACCCACATCTTCATTTACGTAGAAGCTATTAGGTAGTTTGGAAATGCAGGAGTCCATGTATTTCTATAACGTGGTGGTGATATTACCGGGCTGTGCACACTTTAAGGGAACAGGTTAGGTACGAATCTGCCACCAACTAAAACTGAAAGTAAATTTGCAGCAAGATTTCTGTTTAAATAGCGTTAAGCATTTTGAACTCAACCTAACCTTGAAGTAGTCCTTAGGTCACGCTTGGGATTAAAGTTTTCTACTACAGGGAAATTCTTCATTCTAGGAACTGCATATAAACAAAAAACCCCAAACAGGCCCTTACGAGCGATCACCACACTGCAGTGACACCAGGATCCCTGTCCTAAATGCGATGAATGTGCGGTACAAACCACATGGGAATTGTAAAGGATGCACTTCGTAACTGTAACTGTTAGGGCCCGGTGCATTGCTTAACCGCACCCCGCTGGCCGGGAGCCAGCCCAGATCACTGCAATTCCCTCTTCGTAGCACGGTAATGGATGAATCTCATTTCTGGGCTTTAAAAAAGCAAAGCTGGGAAACGGAAGGGTGATTTAAGAGTGCTAAAGCTTCGCACGTTTCACGATGCTAGAGCAGTTATGCTTCACTTTGACTTTGTTCACAGAACAGCTGCAATTATGAAGTCAGCAACACTTCAGATCAGGTAAGGAACACTGAACGACGTCACTAAGAGTGAAGCCCTTTTGTAATCACAGGCAGGAGAAAGCAAGGCAATGAGCAGTCACCTCAGCACCTCTGTTGGAGAGGGAACCCTCTCAAGTGGAGGGTCACCATTCAGGCAACAGCAAAGATACTCTGCCTTGTCTTCCTGACACTCCAGGATTTAGCAGGAATCCTCAACTCCAGTCTTCGCTTACCCCCACGTACGGGTAGCTGGAAGAACAAGTTATTACTATTATTTTTTTTTTTTTTTACAGTATTTCTAGATTTATTTCTGCATGGGCAAATGAACAATTCTAGTCTGTCTAGTAAGTGCTTCGGGGTGATCATGGAGTTCTCCACGGTCACAGCTGAATCAGAAAGCACACAGAATCAGACCGTCAGATCCCAGTGAATTTCACCGGAATTTGGACTCCTAAATATCCCCTTGGACTCTTAAAACCCCAAATACAATTCTTGAAGCGGGCTTGCTATATAAGGGTAAGACCAGCTGCCAGAACTTTTCAAACAAAACATTAGACTGGATTCTTGCCGTAGTCATAAAAAAATCAGGAAGATTTCAGATCTGAATAAACCAAAAAAAATTTAACTAAAAATGTAGTATTTTGATGTGCTGTTCTTTGGAATTCCTATAATTAAAAAATAAACGCATTGTTACTATCTCATAAGAAAATACATTTCATCATGTGCAACCCAATGCACATAGGGACTTGGCAGGTGAAAGGGAAAATGCAAAAGTATGAAAATACAGTCCTTTAAATGTGACAATAAAGTTTAACATATTAGTACAAAACTAATACACTAAAATAGATGTACAGGTGCAAAAGGCTACCAGGTTGTAGAAAAAAGGTACCAGCTTTTTTTTTTTTCCTTTTTTAAAAGGCTTAATTAAATTTGCTCCAAAAAAATTTCCCACAAAATAAAACCAGAAGCAGCATTAAAAACAAACTGATAACATGCTGTCTCTAATAAAGCAATGTATGTACAAAAGAAGTGAGCAAAGTTGAATTTATCTGCTGGCATGAATGAATTTGCCTGACTGAAGTCAGGCCAGAAGTTGCAGAGAAGGGGATGTTTCCAACTCTTAGGCACAGAGAAACAGTGGAGGTCGCTTTTTCATAGGGCAGATTTCTTATAGAGGAAGTCTGGTTTGTTTGGAGACCTCCTTCCTCTGCTTACTGCATCTTCCCTTTCCAAATCCGCATTTCTCTGTGCTCCGTGTTCCAACGGCTCATCATCTGCCAGTCTCCTGCCGGGTCTCTCTTCTTGCATTTCAGAGGTGTACGCGGAGAGTGAAGGTCTGTTGGAGGTCAGCCCATAGGTTAAATCGGTTTCCATTTTTGTTCTTCCCCTGATGTGAACTGCGCCATTACCAGCGTTTTCCTGGGTAGCCAATGCCAAGTCCAGGCGCTGGGGAGGTTGTTCTAAGACATCGAGGTGTATTGGCTCATTCTTTTGTCTGTGTTGATGCCCGTCTTGGGAGAGCAGGTATTCCCGCCTAGAGTCCTCTTGCTTTTTAGGAGATATCTGGGAAGGTAGATAGGCTGACTTTAAGCCACTTGGTGATGCCTTATTGTGGCTATACAAATCTGGGCCAAAATATATGCCTTGTGAAGGCGAAGGACTGTGCCTGTTGGGTGCTGGAGTAGAAGGTCTGCATGCAGCATTAGAGAAGTCATAGAAGTCAGGGTACTCCTGCTGATTTTCGCGAGCATCCATTTTTTGCTCTATTGCATGTTTCTTTCGAGAAGTGGGCACGTGTCTGTTCTGAATACATGAAATGTGCTGGGGTGGACCGGGCCCTACCTCTGTAACCGTCTGGCTTAATTCTGTGTCGACCGTGAGCTCTGGTAATCTTCTGTCTTTTAAGGACATTGCTGACACACCCATTGCAATATCTGGCATCAGTTCATTTAACAAGGGCTGAGTACACTGGAAAAGAAAAGAAATTGGTCCATGGAAACAAAGCAAAAGCTATCCACACACTGTATTGCAGATGGTTTCTGTAATTCAAAACGGCATTTTCCTAATCTACCTTTGCCAGGACCAAGCTCCGCCTGCAAGTTTCCTACGCTGTTTAAAGAACACATGTATCCCCCAACCTTCACCTTTCTGCTAGCTTAAGACAACTTCTTTCCTTCGTGAAGCTGTTGTGCCACAGTAATAATTCCTTCTTAAACACATCTTGTCTTGAATATGCAGTAAATGTACTGTTAAACTCTCAAAAGGTAAACTTGCTTTAAGCCACTTGCGATTATCAATCTAAACAAGGTACTCAGTGCAGAACCTAAACGGTTTGTTATAGCACAGTTCCAGTGCAGGGAAGCCATGAAACGTGTATTCCATCACTGTAGACCCAACCCTTCTGCTTGCATTTCATATTTTAAAGTTAATTGCAGGCAGACGTGTGTGTATGCACGACAGCCTCAGGGCCTCGGGGAGAGCATCAGTTACAGGGCTGACTATCCACAAAGCGTGTGAAGTTGTTGCATGGCATTTTTCTGCCCTACACCTATCCTCAATCCTGCAATGAGACAAGCATATTACAGTCTTCCAGAGTTAAAATTTCTACTTGTATTTACCATTTCTAATGAAAGCAATTTTAGTAACCGCCGATTACTAGAATTCACAAATCGCAAGAGTACAGAACAAAAATATCACCCACATTAAGTCTATGCTTCTCCTTGCATTTTTTTATAGAAACATTCTAGCAGAAACATTTCCAATGTTAAAAAGATCACTATATGGTTTCCTTAGCAAATTCACTATTGATCAATAGAGACAGACATGCTATAACCCCACGTTGAACAAACAATAGCAAACAATTCTAATTTGAAGTTAATGTTGTAACCTAAAATATAAAAAGGAGTGCAACGTATTTAGGACAATTGCTGAAAGGAAAAAAAAAATAAAAATCCCTGTTTCCATTCAGAGCTCCAGATTAAATCTGAATCTAAAGAGCAGGTTTTCAGCATGACACAACTGTGGACTGAAACAGTTTTTTTTCACCGCAACAATAAATTACCAAATTATTTATTTAGCATTTCATGTACTTCACAAAGCTATGTCTTTGTCTAGTATGTTATAGTTCATTGCTTTCATTGCATCATATTGCAGTTCAGCAACTATAATGATTGTCTTTAAATGCTATAATGAACCCTTTTGTATTTGCAATTACCAATTTTTGCTGGCCTATTCAGTTTAAAATCTTTTCCTTAGGCTTTTGCGTTCTCCACAGATTCCCTTCGTACACACCCGTTTACTTCAGGGCCACCTACCTGTGAATAGCCAAAATATCATCACTATTCCTACCTGTGAGTGACAGTATGCAGCCCACTACTGAAGTTGACTTACGCCTTGTTTTAATGTAGAGCAAACTGTATTATTTCAGAAGATTTGAGAGTCCAACTTGACCATCCAAAACACTCCCAGCACTGGAACATTCATTCTCCCAGGGATTAGGGCATGCCTTTGGGATGCAAAATGCTGACAGCCGGTTTGTTAGAAAATTCTTCTCCTAACCAGTTCTCCTAATCTAATTCTCCTAACCTAAAAGATGCTCTTTTTATTTAACAAAGCCAAATGACTTCATGGTAAGAATTCTCTCTAAGCTACTTTGAATGGCCAGAGATAGGGAGAAGAAGAGAAATCATAATACTTACTACCTGCTTCTCAGCTGCCATCACTGCTGCTGCTGCAGCCACCGTTTGTCTCCCCAGACCTGTAGTGTTAGTGCAATCAGGAGGTGCTGCTTTAACACTGGGCAAGTAGACAGGCGGCGCAGCTTTGGGAGCCGTTCGGGAGTGGAATAGTGAGTGATTACACGGGTAAGAAAAGGAACGGGAGGGATGTTGACTTGGCACCCTTTGTTTCCAGCCCACTTTGAACTGGTTATGAATCGGAGTTGCTGGTGGGTGGTATGGTGGTGGAGGAGGGGGCAATGGTGGATGGAAGGCCACAAAAGAGTCCAGTTCTGTAAACATGGTTTCTGCCGTGGGAGTGCTGTTAACGCGACATCGTCCAGACTGTCTCATTGTCAGGAGTGGGCTTTCGTCCCCAAATCGCTCATCAGGGAAGAATTTGTGAGGATTCTGCAAAGGAAAAACCCAGCGTGTAACGTGAGGAAGTAGGAAGTCATTAAGAAAAAATCTCCTAAAGTAACATGCATTGGAACTAGAAATCTGCTAGTACTGTAACAGGCTAGTTGTGCCACCTAAAACCTCACCAGCACTCAAGGAGATTACAGCTACCATGGAATAAAGATTTTTTTAAAAAAGCAAGACAAGAAACATCAGATTCACCGTGTGAATAAGTTGAGCAACAAATGCATCTGCTCTAACAGCACCATTACAAACAGAAGTGGGATTTCCAATATCCTAGTCCTGACACGTACTGTGCAGATCTACTGTATTAGTTTGGACTTTTCCTCCTCTCCGATCCAAGAATAAACCGTAAGCTAGATTTCTAGTTATGGTTTGACTATTGTCATCAACTGCCTCTTTGGCAGATTCTTTTTTGTCCCCAAAATCTGTGGCAGTAAGAGCACCCTGAAAGGCAGCAGCTCTTGAGAAAAATATTTATACATTGTACTTTCACATTTATAAAATCCCATACATCAAATGCAACAGTCTCATTGTAATTTGCACTTGGACACTTCTAAAGTTAAACGGGCATTTCAAAGCATTTTTGCACCCGCATGTGCACACACAAAGTAGTTCTCTTATTGCAGATTACGCGTTCAAGTCGATTCATAAGCAGAACAGAATCAAAGCATTTGGGGCCTTATACAGCAATTTTTCATACCTGCAAAAGTTCAGCAGCAGCATCAGAAAGTCCAAATTCCCGCAGCACACGAATCTGAATCTCATAACTGACTGTGGCGCCTTCTCCACAATTAAGAGCATACGCTCTTTGCACCTGCTCGGTGTGACGCAGCTCCTGCAGCCGCTTGATCATCTCTTTTACAACAAGGAGATTGGGAACTGGAGGGGTAATAGAGAATGGAATGGGGATGATGGAAATTACTTTTTGAACTGTGAGACAGTAAGTTTGATTGCAATGGTTAGATTTAATTCTAAAGGAAAAATCTAATGTCAGGCTGACTTGGCTTTTTTTTTTTTTTTTTTAAGANTTTTTTTTTTTTTTTTAAGATGCATTCTGCCAAGAACAGTTCAACTTACGTGTTCCTTGAAGCATCATTAAGGCACATGGGATAACACACATATCATACAAACGGTAAAGATATATACCATTTTTCCAGCTTCTGCTAGAATGAGCCACAAATACAGCCTTCTCTGTAAACGCCTTATGATGCAGCAATTTTACGATTTGAGGTGGGGGCAGGATATCTTAAATAGCAACTGAATGTTCCCTCATGAATTCTACAGGCCAAGAACTCATTGATTTTTTTGGCATACACCTCAGACTTCTAGTGGAATTCTGTAATCACAAGACCGTAATACCAGCATGTAACTACAGAATGAGCATTCTAAAAAAATTACACAAACTGTACGCCAACATAAACCTGTTAAAATTTTATTGTTTTATGCAACCATATTGAAATAATTTTTTTTTTTCAAAAAAAACCCCACTTTTCCAAAGGAATTGTTCTGAAAAGTCCTAGTTTAGCAGCCAGATGTTTAGCTACAACCAGCATTTTGCTAACACTGAAAAAGGAGGATTTTAGAGTAGTTTAAAGCAGTTCTCCAAACTAGCAGGCATAAAAATCATCTAAGTTTCTCATGAAAAAGTGCAATCTTCTCAAACCCAAGTTTTTTTTCTGTGTTTTTGTTTGTTTGGTTTTTTACTATGATTCATGTGAAACACATGGAAGAGGGATCACATATATAAAAAACACCATTCTCTCAGGAGGTATTGCAGGATTGCTAGAAATTGCAGGATTTCTAGTTCAAACAAACTGGAAAATACCTGAGGAAACCTACAGGACACTACAGCCTCAAAGCAGAACAGACTTCAGCCAAGGCTGAACTCATAATAGTTTTGTAAGAAGAGCACCAGGACATGCTGCCAATAGCATTTATGCAAATATAGTCCTCGAGCAGTGGGTACAGGGAAGATGCAAGCGACGGATGGAGAATACCTAAGCTGTAGAGAACCCCCTGTTCTAAGAGCCCGGCCTAAGGGGCACGGAGGCGATGCTGCCTAGCTCTCCTTCTGGCAGTTCCTGTGCTCCATCTATGCTCTGGGATGGATTCCTGTACAAGTTACAGGTTTGGTGCACGCCTCAATCTCCGCAAATTAATTTTGCTCCATCTACTCTTCCTAACACAAGGCACTGGCAAAGCAATCAATTCTTTTGCTTAATTACAGAACTAAGCAATGCAGGCAGTTACCAGGACGCAATACCTGTGCTCCAACTACTGGCCAGGCTCAGAGCTCACATCCACGCTCAAATCAAAGGGCTGGCAATAACTCCTATGTATTAAGTTGTACAGAACTCATGCTTGCCAACAGAGACAGATTTTTTCAGAACATGAGAACTTTTGCAAAACATTGGAGTCTTCTGAGAACCTGTTTTGTTTCTCAACTTCTTTGGAAACTAAGATTGAGCAAAGTGTATTTCATAATAAGATGCAACTTTGATAACTTTAGATTCAATTCATGGTGAGTATTTTTATGCTTTTCTGTAGAGGGGGAAAGAAGTCTGAGAACTGTAATGTACTGCTGAGGTGCCACAGCTGTAAGTTTCTAAACAAACAGGTAGCACTTCCATCAAATTACAGAAGTTTTCAGAAGCTCCTTGTAGGCTTTTATCAAGTCTCTTCCTGAACCACAAGAAACAAATAGATCAAAACCATTCCACAAACCTTCCTAGAAAACTTACTGCAGTGTTTAACTGAACAGTGTTTCAAACCTCCCTAACACCTCAACTTAAATTCTCTTGCAGCAACTGAGACCTACTATTTTTGTTCTGGCTCTCGCATCTGTAAGAATAGTTTATCTACTTGCTTTCAACATAGTTGATTGAAGGGAGACATAACTGATACACAAAGAGCTTATAAAATGGGGAATGGGGAGTGGTGGAGGGAGGAAGGTGACCATTTTCTTGGTGCCATGTCATCTTTATTCTTTTCTACGGACTCTCAAACTGATCCATACCTACTGAAATGTGATACTTTGATCTAAAAATGGAGACCAAGTTTATGCAAGTTTAACAAAAGACTGCATCAGCTCATGGATTAAAAATGCATTTAAAATTACTAGCTACACAGAAACACCATCCACCATAGGACATCTCTGAGCTGCAAATGGTTGAAGAGCTCAGAGTTTTACAGGGAATTAGTTTACGTGATTTTTCTGCTACACTTTCCTTATGCACTCACTTCTGGTGACTGCTGCAATAAGGATACTAGACTAAGCAGACAAATCCTTGACCTGACCCAGTATGGCCATTTAAAGGGCTAAACACAATGCTCCATCTGAGACCAAACTACTTCACATGTCTTGTGGTGCATTTGTTTTTGTATTTTAGCATGACAGTTACTCTTTATGGAATTGAACAACATTGACTTTCAGGCTTTTCTCCACAGAGCTTCCCTCACCCACCCTGTATGCACACAGCTGGCTACACCTACATAAGCACAATGTTTCCCAATTTCCTCACCGAATTTAAATTCACATTCACATTCAAATTCAAATTCTTGGTCATTTAGCTATCTAATCCTGCCCTCCAAAACCTCCACTGACCCTCCCAACTTGTCATCAGCTGCCGGTTCTGCCAGTGCATTCTCTATGCACACTGAGTATTAATGGGGCGGGGGAAAGGTGGGAAGAGCTAGACGCTTTGGGAATCCCACCAGACACATTCTTCCAGTTTCATACCAAAAGATCAAATGCATGAATGACAAAATATACTGCAGTAGTTTTATGACTATATTTCCCTGGCTTGCCTATGGGGAATGTCACACCAAGTCTCCTGAAGTCAAGAGAGGCCATATCTACTTTAACCTATAAAAACTTACTCTGCCACACAAGGAATGAAGTTGGTTTGACTTCAAAGCTAAAGTGGATTTGGTAAACTGGGAAAAAAAAAAAAAAGTGTGTTTTGAGTACCTACTTCCAATATTTTTCTGGCAAACTGAGTTAAGCTGACCGCCCTACAAGGCAGACAACTACAAGACGACTGGTTGTAGAAAACTGAGAACCAGTCTGGGAACAGAAAGTCAGGCTCCAGCAAGTGTTCTACAGTAAGTTTAACAAGTCCAAGGCTTTTCAAATAATTGCTCAGCTGAAGCAGGTTAAAATACTACCCCCTCCAGTAGCTTACTTTCTAACTACTTACTATGGCATCCAAAAGTAGTTAACGTCTTCAGAGTAGACCAAAGCAAAAGGGACTACCACTGGGTGGGAAGAAGCCCAAATGGTGCAGTACTACTCTCGGAGGAAATCATAATATTCAATAATTCACATTCACTCTCCCCAGCCCCAAGCCCCCATCCACTCGCATGAGATCAATCAGCGTTGCAAATGATCCAGCAGCCTTACCTGGGATTTCATTGGCTATAACTGAAGGAGGACTGGACTGGTTAGTGCTAACTTGCTGGTGGGTAATCATATGACAGCACTGCGGCACCGCGTTGTTTACCATGTAAAGGGTGTCGGGCACATTGGACATTCGAACCATCCGCAAACGAACGAGATCTGTTTGTTCCACCATCATCTCATCCAGTACTGACTGCAACGACAGCCATTAGAGCCCTCATGAAGGCACTGCACACACATACCCACCGGGACCTGCTGCAAACACAGTCCCGAGGCCACAGGTCTAGCAATGTCTAAACCATAACTTTTCCAGCTCCCAAACAGTATTTGGCTTTTCCACAGCATTTTCTATTCCTTTTTCCAGTCATGATCAGAGTTGAGTTTCAGAGCTATGACCAGGCAAGTGAATCAAGTTTGGGAAGGTTGCTTTGTTTATTTTGTACCTGTTAGATTAGAAGTAACCTTCTCAAGGCCAGACCCTCTGGACCGTGTCTCAGACAATTACTGCCTATAGGTCTCAACTCTCTGTGCCATTGAGTAGAAGGCACTAGTCAAAAAATGAAGAGTTTCCCTCGGATGTCTTAAAGAATAGAAAGGAATTTATGCATACCCTTTTAAGATTCTCATTTAACTTTAAATGGATTTAATTCAAAAAAATGGGAGGCTAAAAGGGAAGTAAAAAAAAACAAACCAGAAGTCACTTACTATTTTTGCATTTCACAATAATTAAACAACAAATAGTAACCTATCTAAGGTTAAACAGCTAATGATCCTTTTAAAAATATTAACAGCATAATATGAAACTAATAGAAACAAGTAGGATTCCTGACAGTGGAAAAAAAATTTAGAACGCACTTTTTACTTTAAGATTACTACGAAAGCACTCCCATACCATATACCTGAAAACTAAAAGAGTCAAATCTTTTATCACATGTCCTTTAACACATTTTTGTTAGTTTTAACAATCCAAGATACAGGGATAAAATTTTAACTGGCTAGTGTTCCTTTGGTGCTTTAGTGCCACCTGGTGCTCTCTAACCTTTGTGCCCAAAACACAAAGCAGTTTTATTTCTCCCCTCAAAGAGGATGTCAACAACCACTCACACTTGTAGAAAATACTTTCTTTCTTAGGTACAGGGCAAAAGCTCTGAATTCACCTGAGCAGTGCTCAGAGTTTGTAGGCGATGTGGATGTGCGCAGCTTCACCTAATCCTCTTGTTCTGCAGTCACCTGAACTGCTGGGGCTCATGAGCTCTTGACCTAAGTCAGAGCTGCCTTAAGTGGTGGCATTAGTTAGCAACAGTACAAGGGTCCCAATTCTGTCAAACAGAATATGGCATGTTTCTGCCCCACACAGAGCCACCTCCACCCTGTCACTAAATGCAACCATCAGAGATGCTACAAGATCTTCAGTTTGACAGTCCTCATGCAAGATACTAAATAGGGAAGCTACTGCTAGAGCGGGACACGAAGGACTTCAGTCAAATTGGACACAAGATATTTATTCCATTTCGTGGAGCATCGAAAGAATTTTGGATAAGTTCCGATTCAAACAAGAGGATGAAATATCAGAGCCCTCTGCTGAGTGGAATAGTAGTTCTCCACTACTGAGAGCTGGGGAGCCTGAAAGACCTGGCACCAAGGTTGCTGACTAGCTGCAAACTGGGACTCTCAGGCTCTCACCTTGCCATCCGCCTGCCAGGAGGGCTGCCGAGGAGCTGGGCCGGCAAACTGGCTGGAAACCAGGGAGGTTTCCCTCAGAACGCTGCTTTGTTTCCGGTGGAATTTCATCAAGATCTGTCTCGCAAACATTTCAATTTCGACAAAAAAAAATTTTGTTGAAATTTTTCTGACCAGTTCTAGAGACTTGAGCCTGATGATCAATCTTGTAAGTCTTGTTAAATTGAAAATGTTAGTATTTCAGGCCAGTACATGCAAAGAGAGACAAAACATACCAAAATCTTTCCCTGTTACAGAACCCCCAGATGACTCCAATTTAACAACAGTCAAGTGTTGTTAATGGTTATTACCTTAGCCTCCTCCACATAGGGCGAGAACAGTCTTGGCCGCACATATATTCCAGCATTTTTTTGCCGCAGCCAGGCATTTGACTTTCCACCTTCTGATGTTGGTAGCATGTCTGAAGGAGGAGTACTAATCAGGCCTCTCTTCATCTTTAAGAATCAAGAAAGAGTTTTATGGTTTTTTAGATATAAATATGGGAAAAACTTGCAAGAAATGCATTTCTTACACTGAATCCTTACACAACTGATTTTATTTTAGCCTTCTGATAGATTTAAAGAATAGAAAGTTGAGCCAAAAAAAGAGTTATACACATATTACTCTAAGCGATAACATTTTAGGACCTAATCCTTAAAAAGAAAATTAACCTGAACATTGTAGAAGCTGAAGTACAAAGAACCCAGAGACAGTATTTGTATGAGACTACAGACTTACTGCATCACTCAGTACTTCACTATTCATGGGTAAGATGTGCTCAATGCGGACAAAAGGTAAAAGTGGAGACAGGATCTCTCTCAGCTCCTCAATGTCAAGATCTCTCCTCTTCACACCTCTTTTGTTCACACTGTGAGCAGTACCGCTGAGTAAATTAGGCTCTGTGGGAAGGAACAAGAAAGACTAAGTTTACATCAAAAAGTTTAAATAGGAAAGCGGGAGTTACAGGGCTTATCAGAAGTTATAGAAAAGGAAAGAAAATTCTAATTTTAAATCAACAGTGCTTATCAGCATTGTTCCACAAAACTATTTCATACCTTAAAATCTGACATGAAGCATCCATAGAGACAGGTTCAGTTTATATGAGCATGGGCCGTTTGCACAGCTGTCAGTTTCAAAGCATAACCAGGCAGAAAATACAAAAATAGTGTTTGGGGTGAACGTTTATTACAAAGCTCTACCAAGAGCTATGCTATGAAAACATCTGTACCTCCCTGCTAGCAGTTCCTCCAATGACTCCCTCCTGCAGCTCCTCTCCCTTTCCCCAGCAGTTTTCAGGGACTTATTTTCTACAAATTAAGGCCTGAAGAGTCCACTGGGATAAATTACTCCAGCCTCCTTGTGTAACCCACCTTTGTTAACAATTGTGTCAAGCCCATTCAAATTGCTCTCATGGTCACAGGACACCCACTTTCGGTAAAAACAGGTATGTTCCTAGAGATTGCAGGATGACAACATATGACACACTCGGGTCATTCTCCCTCTCCAGTTAACTGCCTTCACCTGTATTTTAGGTATTGTGCCCAACCTGAATTTGACTAACTTCACTTGTTAAGGAAACCTGTCAAACATACCCATCCTCCCTCCAGTACAGGCAGCTCAAGTTTTGGCCACAGCACATTACAATTTCTAACACTTTCTGGTATTTGACACCACCACATATTCAGAGCTGCAAAATCAGGAGCATATTGAGGAATTTTGACTAAACTAGTAGACTAAATTTGGCCCTAATCTGACAGAACTCGGTATAGCTCTTATTTCTGCTTTTGCCTATCATGTTATCTGATGATCCCAGGGAAGATAAATAAGCTCTTTACTTAATGAACACCACAGACCAGGAAGCTGCACCATTACTCCAAATGAGCAGCCTCTCCCCCCGTCCAGGGCTGTCACTGTTTAAATGATTCCATTACATTCCAACTTGCCTTAAGACAAACACTTAGAAAATCTTGTTTTGAAAACAGAAGGTTAATACTTACTTGGGTCACTAAAAGCACATATTTTAACTGATTTTTGTTGCATTTCATACAACGTGTCCATGACAAAGCAGTTGCATCACAAGCAATAACAGTGGATTTCAAAAACAAGGCCAGCCCTCCAAAGCCAGTAGCCATTCCAGCACCGCTCTGTTTTCACACAGGCAGGTTCTTCCCTTTCTGTTCCTCTTGTTGTACTATCTGATTGACAGTTCGTGGGTGGGGAGGAACTACAAGCTGCTTGTTATTTGGGAAATATATATTTAACCTACTTCCCACATCCAACGCATGTGAGATCGCCCTTGAAGTTACCACTGTAGCAATAATATGCATCTGAGCTAATAAAAATACATTTATATCTACTTTAGGACGAACACTGATGCCACTTGATGGCTTGTTTCTCACTATCACAGATTTCTGTGGGAGAAACGTATTCAAACTGAAGCGAAAGGTTGACACTGTAAACTAAGAATAAGACTACTGTGAGAAGTCTGCATGAGCTCAAAAAAGTAAGAGATAGTGCAGGGTTGGTTTTTTTTTATTTGATGAATTAGTTAAAAGAAAAATAATTCTGAGACAACAGGAAAATCAACCAGACTTAAAAATCAGACAAACATGCAGGTTGAAAGGATCTCCAGAACTCTGGTCCAACCACAATCACTACACTCTCCCCACACCTCCCCAGGCAGAGTAGAGCAGGTTGCCCATGACTATGTCCAGTCAGGTCTTGAACATCTCCAAGGATGGAGACCCCATAACTACCCTGGGAAACCTGTCTAACCATCTTCACAGTTTCTTGTGTTTAAACAGAATTTTCTGTATTTCATTTAATGCCTCACTGCCTCTCATCCTGTCCTGAGTGCCAAGAGAAGACTGGCTCTATTTTCTTTGCTTCCTGCCATTAGATATTTATAGACTTTGCTAAAATCCCCCATAAGCCTATTCTTCTTGAGGCTAAGCAATCCCAGATCCCTCAGAATGCCTGCATTCACTTTTTTTAGAGAACAAAAGCTTTTTTTTAAAAAAAAAAAAGTGGATTTGTTTAGTTTTGACCATATTACAAACAAATTAGATTAGATTTCCTTAAGTTACAGATTACCCACAAAAAAGAATGGCCATGCTTTTTAGTTTATTTGGTTTAGTACTGTGGGGTTTAAAAGATCCTTACCTCGATCTGCTATTCTCTTCATCAACTGGTGTTCTCCCCATTTAATCAGATATTTAAGAATATCTTGTTCACTTGCCTGGTAGAAAGAGAAAGTCAGCAATCTGTACATGCCCAGTTTACAGTCACACACACATAAAAAAAGTCACATGCACAGGTCTTTTACAGCTACAAAGAAACACCACTGTACCAAGAGTGAAGCAAGTATGTGTAGTTTATGATCTCCTATACCACTTGCTCCAAATATTTTAAGGTAGTACTATTGGTATATCACCACCGGGATTTCTAGATTCATGTCACTCACTGAATCCCTAGCAAGAGGAAAACAAACTTTTTCTACAGATGGAAAAACGTTACCTATCATGAAAACCTACAGGTATTAAATTTGAATGAAAGTTAATTAAAAGGGGCAGTTCCAACACTAGGTGTTTTTATTTTATTTGTTTAACATTACAAATTCAGCACTTGTGCAGCCTGGAAAGCTATGAAAATAATCAAACCAACTCAATTACAATCCAGGTGAAGAGAAAGATTTTTCAGTAATACTATTAACAAAACCAACCTTACTTTGTTCGTATCTATGTACATGTGCTAATCACTCAACATTTTTAGGGGAAAAAAATAACGTACTGAAAAATTTAAGTTTATCTACCTAACTTCTTAACTAGGGTATGAAATTCAGTCATAATACATACGCTCATGGAAGATCAACAGTACTGTTACTGTAATTCCTGAAGTGTTTAAAGTAAAAAAACCTTTTTTTAAAAAACCACTTTAAATAATCTCTAACACTTTATACTTTTTAAAAAAAGGTAAGATTGGGATGGAAACAATTTAAAAAACCTAAACCAATCATCTTTAAGCTATAAAAGGCTGGTAATAATTACAAAGACATCTCCCCTGAAGAGAAATGGCAGCAAAAATCCACAAGCTTTCTATTAGCCAGTATGGTTTCCTCTCCCTAAAACCACACAATCACTGAAGGAAAGTCTCAAAAAAAAGAAATTCTACAATACTTGTCAGAAAAGGTATTTTTATGTCACCCCCCAAAAAATAAGTTAAGCCTTCTGAACAATTACTAGTTTATTAGCTCCCACTACCCCTAATTAGGATGTATGTCATTACAGCAAAACTTCTACCACCACATAATTTTTATAAAACACTTAACATGCAAGGCAAATGGTAGGTTCAGAAAAGCTTCATATAAAATAATTTGCAGCTGTTTCTAAACTATTATTAGGTTTCTAAGCAATAGCATATACCACCAGTTTGGCTTGCGTTACAAACCAGGAACAAAACAGTTTTCTTAATCACTACTTCAATTTCAGTTTTTACATATTATAAAGGAATGCTTAGTGTGCATACAAACCCACTCTTGCCTACAATTTAAAGTGAGCTACTCCCAAGCACTTTTAGTAATGGTACATCATATCCTGCTTCAAGCAGGACCAGCTGTATTCTGCACTGCAGGTTACCTGTAAATAGTCAGACTGAATAGCTGTAAGCAGGTGGTCCTTGCTGAGTTCATAGAAGACATCTGAAGTCATGACCTGGGTAAACTCCTCACAGAGGAAATGTAGCGCTTGACGGTGTACCCACTTGGAACCGTACGGCTGAGAGCTCCACTTCAGAATGGCAATTAAGGTGTCTAGTGAGATGCTCTCAGCAATAATATCTTCACAGCCTAGGAACCAAAAGCAAAAATCAATGATGTTACAGAGGCACTTTGATCCTGAAGGATTAATACATGCGGCTAAATCTGTAATATAAAGGGTTATAGGACTCCCAGTGAGAGTGAAAACAGAAGTGCCCTGCAGACCAAGGTTGCAAATGGGGTTAAATTCTGACTAAAAGGATAATAATTTTAACTACGGTTTAGGATTCCAGCTATACAGTTGTTTTACCTTTTAAAGGCATGTGAAACACCACATCTGCTGGCATTCCTGGACGAACAACTAGTTCAGTCCTACTAGAACCTCCTTTGGTTAATATACATTATCTGACTGTTTAACACATTTTAAAGTTGTAGATTTTAATTTGAGTCGCTATTGTTTAGAGCAGATTCACAAAAGCCTATAAATCGTAACAGGGGTGGGATTTTCAGCTGTATCACTTTGCACGCGGACCCTCCTGAAACAGACCACGCAGAGGAGCAGAAACAAAAGCCGTGACATACTGTTGGTACTCAGCTACTCAGCACAGGATGAGGGCAGCAAAGCATCACTTTCTGACTCACAGCGAAGGCAGGAAGCAGCGGCTGGTTGCTCTAAGGCCACCACCCTGGCCTCCGTACCAAACAAGGCACAGAGGATGGCGGGACAGAGAGCACCTCCTCCGACAGAGAAGCGGAAAGCGAAGCATCCAAGAGGCAGGTGTCTGACTCATGGTGAGCCTGCTACAGTTGCTTCGTACCCACTGCTGCATGAGGATTTATTTTTTCATAGAGTACATGTCTTCTGAAGAAGAGACAGGGGATATTTAAGTCTCCTGAATGGAGAGGGAACAGATTTGGAAGAAATGAGGGGAGACGTACTGTGGGAGGGCTGCAAACGTGGGTACTTGGGGTTACTGAGTTAAGACAGACAGTACCACAATGTTGGTAACTCGAGGTCTCCAATGGCACTTCGCTGATTTCATTTGTACATCTGGTTTACGTATACACAGAATACTATTTCTATTTGTACTAAAAAGATAGCAATTTAAAGGAAAAAAAAAATCCTATTCTAGAATTATACATTCCAGTCTCAACCCACTACAGCCACATAATTACAGCTGTGCTTATGCCCACGAGAAGTCCCTGGACAGCTGAGAGCAGCACGCTTACACTGCAATTATTTTACTTTGTATACATCATCATTTTTCTCTCAGTTTCAAGGATATTTAAAAACTAAACTTTGACAGTTGTTTAGAGAACTGTATCTCTATGTGTTCAGCACAGTAAACTTAATGTTTGTCAAGACAAAGATCAAAGAGGCTCTCCTGATGGTACATATTTTTGAACTGGCTGCATACACGTAAGACACACTAGCAGCAATTAATAGAATTAAAAGAAGATTACTTTTCTACACAGGCCAGCATACAGGATAAGCATTAACTCCATTTCTGTAACTAATAATGTCAAGGATAAGTTATTAAGGAGTATACAGTAACAAGTGAACACGCTACTTTGAATAGAAGGATATCTGTCAAAGGAACTACTTGCTTAGGAGCAAAGTCACTGAAAATGGAAACTTAAACAGTAAGGTAAAGAAGGTACTAGGAAGCAACAGTTTAATAAAATAGAAGGTTCTAGGAAGGAACAGTTTAAACATGAGGTAGGTTATAAGTTTACCTGTCCTATTAAACACATGTATTTATACTTAATACTATAAAAAGCCAGCACATGAATTATGAGAACAATATTCTGACATTAAAATTTTCTAAACGTAACTATAAAAAAATTACAATGAATAAAATAAATACAGTCAGTTCTTAACGACAATGTTTGCAGCGAATTCCAGGAATATGTCTGAATGTATATGTCATTTTGGAAATAATTTTTATTTATTTTCTAAAGGAATTTATGAGAATAATGCCTGTCACCCCCAACAGTGATAAATTTCACACCAGTTCATGCTTAAGACAAATTTCCCTCAACAAGCACTTGTATGGCTTGTTTTTCACACACCTGATTCACCTGAGAAAAGGAAGACCATATATCAATGCAGCCACTGACAGAAGGGCTAGCAAAAGCATACACATTTCGGAACGATGCATTAAAGGCAGCATTACGCTATTAGTCCAATGTTAGACTCTCCATTTGCTGTTGACAAAGGGGTAAGTGTTGAGTCGCGTTTCCACGTTTCCTGCTTTGTCCTTTACGATTACTGAAGTAATACGGCACTTCTCAGAGCTACCCACTACCACTAGGTTGCATATTATTATTATTACTACTACAAGTAAGAACAGATGCCTTACTATAGATACTGACCTCTAACCTGTATGGTGAGGACTAGCTGAAATGTAAGCAGTGAACACAGCACAAAGATTGATTGGAGGTAATGGGAACATCAGCCTGATCATCACTGGTGCAGACAAGAGCGGAGGATGAGAGAACTGCTCTGAAATACGCTCCTTGGGTCTCGGTACAGGTTAGAGAAACTGCCCCCTCTGGATGGGGGAATTCCCCAGAAGCCTAAAGGACAAACCTCACTCTGAAGTCTTAAAAAGTTTTGGTCAAGAATCTGAAAACCAGTGTTTAAAAAAAAAAAAAACAACCCCCCCCCCCNCCCCCCCCAAAAAAACCCAAAAAAACCAAACCCAAAACCTACCTTAGAAAAAGCTCAAAATACTTCAGCATATGTCAGAAATATGAGTAAATGAGGTCTGACACTTTCCACCTCAAGATCCATTTTTACTTACAATTTTCCTTACATAGTTAATGGCTCACATTGTATTTAACTTTGTCGTATAAGTCCCTCTTATCTTCCCTTTTGGGGCCCAAAAAAGGAAAATGTAAGTTAGCAGCAAACCTGGCACAGCAAATGAAAGCCAACCATGAATAGCTGCAGTATGCTTAAAAGAGGAGTTTGCTTCCCTGAATCAGAAACACACAGCTGTTCGAAACAATTCTTTAGGGTCATCTGTTGCGTTGCACTAAGTCTTGCCCTGCTAAATCCTAACACATCTTCTTGCATGCAATTATTCTGTTTGCATGCAAGCCGACTTCAGCAGATGATTACATCCCCCTGAAGTCTAAAGATCACACATAAGGACTGCTCCACTTCAAAGGCAGTATGTAAACCCACTCACTGAAATCCGTCACGAGGAAACTCAAACTCTAAGAGCAAAGAGACTTATCTCAAAGTGAATGCCATTCACAGTATTTCATCTGACATTTATTTTCCAAACAATAAGGATACCTGCCCCCTGCAAAGATAGAAAACTACTTTTCTGTGAGAACTGCAGTTCCAAAGATCTGAGCAACACTGATTTATAGAAACAGAGCACCAGCTCAGTCTCAGTTCTTCTGAGAAGTCCAATTATTGCACAACTACTAATAATACGACATCATCTGGTGAAAAGCTCATTTGGTATGCCTAGCAAATGAAACAGTCCCTTTCCCAAGGAATTTTAGCAATGTGTCAGAAGTGTGGGATTATTAAAAGTATTTCTTCCGAATTAAGCATGAGGTAACAATTGAAGTGTTTTCTGAACACCTAAATAAATTGGGTGAACCCAATTCTAGCTATGGAAGGAATCCAATTTCTTGTCTTCTTTGGCAGAAGGTTTTTTTTTGCTTTAACAATCAGCCACTTGGCAAAAAAAGCAGTCATCTAATAGCCACAATATTGTTCTTCACAGTGGAATAGAGCATTTTTCTCCTATGAGTACTATTTCATAATACTCAAGCAGCAACAGCCTTTCCAAGATCCGTTTGCAGTGTCCCAAAGTGCTCTACCAAACGGCTTTTGTGACCATTAGTATCTTTCAGAGATTCAACTTGGGAGTCTAAACAAATGAAAGATGAGTATCACATTCTGGACAAATGATTCCATGCACTCCTTTTGCTGCATACCAATAGGTCCTGCCTACAAACAAGTCCTTTCTGCTTCCTCAGTTCTCTCTCAAACGCAGTTCCATAGCCCATCCAGACCAACATAGCTTGAGCCCACATTTAGCTTGCTAGCTAGTAGCTTGGGATCTTATCAAGACAGTTGACAGACCTCCTAAAGACAAATTAAATGCCTTGAACAGTCAGCGAAAGTGTTTTTAAGCAAGGTTTTTACTTAAAAAAGCTTGACAATTCATTCTGTGGTAGAGACCTTTCCCCTAAACTTATGCAAACGAGTGGAAGCAAGAAAAAAAAAGGTAGTAAGAATTCATCGTGACACTGAACTGGAATCTAGAAGTTATTCAATGTTTTCTTAAGTTTGTCTCATTAGTAGAGACCATGCTGGCAATCAGGAACCATACTTTTTGAATTTGCTGGCATGTAGAGAACAGTCAGAGGCATGACCTGTAGCTAGTCTGGACTGCAATAAGTTTGGAAGTTCCAGAGATGCTCATCTCACCCATCCATGAGCACCCTGGCTGTTCTAACCAAGCTTCTGACGAGAAGAGAAAGGAAAAGAGGAAGACAACATTTGTTCAGCCTCTTTCCAATGTCTTACAGACCCAAAGATGCAAAAGCGTCTTTTACTTGCTAAGGATTCTTTAGAAGGCAGCCCACAGTCACAGGCTGTGGGAACAGTCATGGAAGCTAACCCCCTTGTATAGTGGTATTAAACCAGATTGTCATCTTCTTACACTCCACATCTCCCGCTCTTCTGTCATGCTGGTGCTCGGGTGACTGCTCAATGAACTAGTCATCTAATTTCTGTCAATCCTGCTTCCAGCAACATTAGATCCCAATGGCACAAACCCTACTGCCAGCACAGAGGCAAGAAACAAGAAGACTAATGCAGGAGGTAGGGCAGCAGCTTTGACAGTCAAACAATCTGTGTCAGATTCAAGTGACCTCATACAACTTGGGAGACACAGCAGCAGGAATTTAGGTTCTCCACAGCAGCAGGCCAAACATCAGTTACAAAACCAGTATGAGCAAGTCAGAAGACTTACATAGTACAAACAGCAAACTACACCTTTTTATCTGGTTATCATGCGAGCAGCAAGTGCAACCATGTCTATTTTCCTGTAATTGTACTGTGAAGAAGGGATCTTGTTTAGCATCCATTTTCCGGATGCACGCTGACTTTCCCAGTTTATTGACATTTATTGACTCCTGGCAGCACCATATTCTCTCTCTTAAATGAATGCTACAGGTTTCTAGCTTCTTGAAGTTTTTTTGGGCTTTTCTTTTTCATCTCCTCCCTGAATAGTTTTAATCTCTTTTTATTTTTTTTTAAAGTTACTAGTTAACTAATGCCAAGCCTGTAATTTGCAGATGCATTATATTCCACAAGTCAGAACTCCGAAGCACACAAGTTATGTGAAGGTGCAAAACCATGTGAATGTTTTGCAGAAAAGAAAACAAGACCTAAGTAGCACTGGAGAGCAGAGCAAGCAGGACTCAATGGCATTAGTGGTCAAACACTGTTAAAGTTTACTGGTAAGTTCAGTACCTCTTTTGAGCTATTTTTAATCCCTCTGCTGATTTTTCTAAGCACAAAAATTTAAAACATTCATGTACTCCCATCCTCAAAAGGTAGAATTCAAAGTATATCTATTATGGCACTGTTAAAGTATATAGTGTTATATTTTTGCTTTGTTCAAATACAAAGCTGATGACTTTATAGCACTTCAGATTAACTGTTAAAGCAAAAATAAAATACGATCTGAAGGTTAGGTCAGGCAGCACTTTGTGTTATGCTAACCATCCCTCCACAGTGAAAACTCAGTAAGTTATGTCAAATCCAATACAGCATATTATCCAGCAATTTGAAATATTAAATGCGGGAGCAGATGAGAACAATGCAACTTGTGTAATTTAAAAATATTTTCATTTATGATATGGCAGTTCTAAAGCTGTTAAACATTCTAAGATACTAAAAGCTGGATTTTTGAAGTTGTAAGTTTAGCCAGAAATGTAAGGTAATTTACATGTTTAAAGCATTCAATATTTGCAGCAAAAGCTCTTTAATGTTTTCTGTCCCTAACAACGAAAATGAATTTACTCTTCTGCTCCTGCCACGTGCAAAATGCAAGAACTTAGGAAGCCTGAAATCTGCATCTACATCTTTGGCCTTCTGCAGCCATCAGTTGATGATGGCCCTTGACTGGGCTTCAACATTCCTTAAGAAGCACGTTCAGCATCAGTGGCAGGCAGCGTAGCTGATCCAGCTTAAACAGAAAACAATCCTGGGTCAGAAACAAAAAGCTGCCAGCTCAACCACAGCAAACCAGAGGGAAGAACGTAACACGGGAACAATGAAGGGCTGAGGGAGGAAGAGCTGATGTTCAGAGGGACGGCCACCAGCCATCACTGTTCAGTATTTAAGCCTTATACTTCCTAGAACACAGGTGGCTGAAAGAAAAACCTGAAAACAATGACTAGATCTGTTTCTCTGCAAAGATTTGTTTGCAATGTCATAGTTATGTGCCTAGTTGCACAACTCAGTCAAATTCTTTATCCTTGCATATAACCCTGGAATGTAACTGCTCTAAGGAGGATTCATCCTTTCCACTCCCTGCTTTCTCCAGCCTTCATCTTCATAATACAAAACCTAAGTAATAAATTCAGACTTGAGTGCAAGTGAAGCATTGCAAGGAGATAACAGGTCAGATTTATGTTAATATTTAACTTAATCATACCCAATTTATTTTGGAGTTCTAAGTGCCAGAGTAGTTCCTTTGAGCATTCCTACTGCACCGATACATAACTGACACACTTGCTCTAATCTTCCCACAATACATTTGCGTGTATTTAATACTGCTGCTGTGGGCTTCCTGGCATTTCAGTATTTCAGTCCTGCTGAGATCAAGGGTACTTTTGATGTCAGGCGATATCTGCCTCTAGATCAAAGGCTGCGCTACTGAATATGGCTTTAAAATAAAGTTTCTTACTTCTTATTCTTGTCAAGGGTAAAGTCAACACCTAAAAATAAAAGGAAAGCAAAAAGTCTGGAATTAAGCTATTTTCTATGAATTTTACTTTAGAAAACTTTTTGGAATCAGCAGGCAGAAAAGATTCCCAGGCAAAACTATTTCATAGAGTCCCAGTATCCAAAAACCTGTAACAGAAAGACATACTGTACCACCACCTCAGTGTGATTATTCTTGACAGTAGGCAACAAGGCCAAGATGCAGAAGAGGATTCATTTAATAGAGCTATCTAATAAAACTAAGATACCTGAAGTCAAACTTCTCTGCAACAGCAGTGGATGTGGCATCACAGTAAGACTGGAAGGGAGGATTATTTTAACAATACATGATGAACAGCACTGGTATGTTTTTAATAATGGTGCTACAGAAGTGGTAAGGATAAGTGATTTTAAACCTGATCTTTGGGAGTCATTGTATTAAAACGATCTCACCAGTACAGCTGACAGAGAGCAGCAAGGTAAAACGAAGACTCAAAAGCAGGAGTAGAGTGTAGAAATAAGTAGGCAGAGGACAGAAATGTTTCACTAAGGGATATGGTTGAACCTCCTGGAGAGGGCTATAATCCTCACAGCCTCTGTGAAAGCAGTGAAGAGATTCACTTTTTGGTAGTTAACAAATACTGCAGCACCCGTAACAGCAGTCTCTGTCCTATTAGGTACAAACGGGTTTCAGTATGATCAGCTCTATAAATGAGATATGCTTGCTAATTAGTTCATTTATTCAAATTAGTTCATTCAAAGATCCCATTCAGTTCCTCTTGGAAGAAGTGACAATCATCAGCTGAAACAAATCAAGCTGAAACCAGGGTAAATTCTAAATAAAGTAGTCTTGCTTTACTTGGACAGTAAAGATTCATAGCACGTAGCCATACTATCACTGACTTCATCACAGGGAAACCATCTAATAAAATACAATAGTCCAAAAAAGGAGTATCGCTGTGTTAGGAATGGGAAGATTTCCATGGAAAGAGTCAAAGCTGAATCATCTGCTGAAACTGAAGAAAAATTACAACATCTGGATACTTAGGAAGGTCCCCGGAGATAAATCAAACTAAAGTCTGTTGAAAATAAAAACAGTTGATCAGAAGCTTTAAAATACATCAACTTCACTTGACACTCAGTTACAAATACCCAGCCAAAACTGAGGAAAAGTAAGCAAAATGAGTTGGAAAGAGTATCCAGACTTACATATAATGAGCCCAAAATATTTTCCAGGAAACCAAGGAGACAAGATTTAGCAAGTTTGCAATCGGCTAGCATGTGTGCACTGAATCAAAAATCTTGAGCCAGGGGGCGTGAAAATCTAGAGAAGAAACTCAAGACATTAGCTACTGCAAAAGCCAATTGATGGGACTGGTCAGAACTTGGGCAAAACTGGACACCTGCAGCACAACAGAGTAGAAAAGTGCTGTCAGAGGACCAAGTTAAGGGATTTCATGAGGACTGCCTGCTCAGTGGTCTCCAACACCTACGCAATGCTGCCTCTTCTCGCATTGCTCGGCTTAATATCTACAAGTCAGATGGTTGAGTGCCAGCTTCCAGCACAGAAGTATGCTAGCTACGAAATCAGGAAACGGGAGGGACACTACTGAAACAAATGATCTCTCATTTACCTCAGGTTAAGCATTACGATAAGGGAGGACAAGGTGCTACGGTTACGTGCTGAAACAAGAATGTTGGTCACTACTAACGTGCACACTTTACTAAGTGACCTGTTAGTCATACAGTTTTGCCTGATCAAATAAGCTTCTTTTTAATTTTAAGACTATACCAGAACAATTCTTCAGTATCAGCACAGTACCAATGACCTAAACGTGAACTCAGCAGATTAAGTATGAAGCTATTAGATACTGACTTCACTGGCACATACAGATTTTCTACAGACTGCTTACTGCTTTCTCCTGTAGCTAGGGAACACAGCACCAATTTGTAAAATCCTTATTAGTTCAAGTTAACATCTAGAATTTCAGTATCTGAAGGGATGCCAAATTTACATTTGCTAGTATTGGATAATATAATAAATTTCAACCCTTGCCTGATTTTACCGCATTTCTCCTTTAGGTTTAACAACCTCCCCACCCCCAGCTCACCACTTTTGTGGTCATACACAGATTTACTGGGGAAAGAAGAAAAGACCTCCAAAGGCCACTGAACCGCTCTACCTCCTTCCAGTGGCCACTCCGAAAACTCTACAGCTCTCATTCATCCAGAGGGCCACCAAGACCGAGCCTGCACTGCTGCACCGGCTGGTCCAAGCCAACCCAGCGTGCTGCCAGCCCAGCACAGCTCCTGCTGTTGCCTTTGTTTTTCCTCCCCTAGAGGCAGTGTTGGGGGAAAACCTCCAGGGAAAAGTTAAGATCTTGTTACCCCTGACTCATAGAATCCATATTCTAAAGCAGCACCGGTCTTGTAGTGCATTACTGAAAAGAGTGCCAGTTTAGGACAGGCTGATCCAAGCATACTCAACTTAAAGCACGCAGAAATATTGAAACTCAGCATCAAATAAAACATCCGTTCTGTTTTTCAGCATTTACTAACATTTAAAAAATAAAAGCCATTTTCCTATCTATAAGTCTGTGTAAGTTTCTCCTGAAAGTCCTCTATCATTGCTTATCTGCTTTGATATAACTTACACTGCTTCACCAGAGCACCTCCAGATCACAGTTGTTCCACCAAGTTTCCAACCTGAGGGAAACAATTACACCCTGTTCATTTATGAAACAGTGCATAATTATTCCATGTTTTACTGAGGGCTTCATTCACAGTTTAATCCCTCATTAGTATTCCCTGAGCACACTAAATCCTCTTAGCACTTGTATATGTGCATGCACCAAAACTGAGAAACTGTACACTTATATCACCTTTTTAATTTCAGCTCGTTTTTCTTTCTTGCTCTCAGCTGATCTACTGAGATCTCCAGTTCTCAAGTACTATTAACTTGCAAATATTGTACAGGAATTAATTTAACACCATACTTCGACTACAGTAAAACTTTTTGCGAGTTCTGCATTCCATTCAATATTAAGTTTCTATGCATACTCAGAATGGAACAACTATAAAAATAAGAAAGATGCAGGCAGAGCAGAGAGGGTCCAAAGAGGTGCCACAAAGATGATCAAAGGGTTGAAGAACCTGCCTTACAAGGAAAGGCTGAAGGAGTTAGTCTTTTCTTCCTGGGAAAGAGAAGGCTCAAGGGGACCTCATCACAGTATTCCAGTACCTAAAGGGCAGCTACACAGAGGTCAGAGACTCTCTCTTCACAAGAAGCCACATGGAGAGAACAAAGAGCAACAGGTACACGTTGCACTGGGAGACATGTCAATATAAGACTTTTTTTTACAGTGAGAACAATCATTCACTGGAACAGCCTCCCCAGGGACATGGTATAGTCCCCATCACTAGAGGTTTTCAAGATGTGATTGGACAGGGTGCTAGATAATCTCATCTACGCTGCCTTTCCCATGAAACGTTGGACTAGATGATCTTTCAAGGCCCCTTCCAACTCGGGCTGTTCCATGATTCGATGACTCTGAGCCTAAGAATGCCTCATTCGCATTCCTGCAGCAGCATTTCTCAGAAAACTCATGTCCTTTGTTTTCTGCCAGTTTTATTGCAGTAGGATTATTTTAACCTTCAGCATCATCTGAAAAATCAGTTTCCTAATACCAACCTCTACAGAAGATACAATAGTTCTGATTAGTTTCCCATACCTATATCACCCACAATTTGAGATGACTATTGGGACAACCCATTATAAGTACGATCTCTTCCGGCAGTGCTTATACCTACTTTTTCCTGCCCACTCTGTAAGAAGTTTCCTATGTTACTGAAGGCAAATTCTTGTCAAATTTCATTTGATAGCTGGAAGTTATGGATGTACAGATCTACTGTAAAAAGTTATTTTCTTAAAAAAAATTAAACTAGCTTAAATAAACCACATTGCTGCTACCTCAGTGAATTCCATTTTCCATTTCTCAGCTCAAAAGTAAAATTTTCATCCTCCACCAGCAAGGCCTGAAGAAACTGCCATATCCCATTATGTATAGTATGGCCACTAAATAGTTCAAACACCAACAGATGAAACGGCAAGCAAAGCTCCTGCCACCACAAGAGGTGTTCACCGGTTAGTGCTCTGACACCTCACCAGGGACTGCAATAACCCCAGCTAGCCTCTGTGGGCAGGAAGTACGGTACCAAGATTTGAGTGATCTTCAAGAATAAAAGGCAGAAGTGAAAGTTTCTAAACTTCAAGTCTCAAAATACTGACTGCCCCTTCCTTCAGTTCTGTACAACAACAAATAGATACTAAAGACCTAGGACTAGTGCAATTAAGCTGTTTAAATTTACCTTCCAACAGCAAGATTGCTGGCTTCATGTACTCCCTTTGATATAAACTACGGAAATAACCATTCAAGTTTACAGCCTTGTTAACATATAGGGACACTTCTTAACAAGTCTAAGTATTTCCTCCTCTCAACAAGGACCTATTGTAACCTCCCCCGTCATTTACACCCCCAAAAATGGACTATAGATAAAAGTAGATAAAGATCAGAAATATCAAGACCAGTTATACATATTTGACATAAATAGCGTGCTTCAATAATGACGTGCAGTACAGTTAAAAACTCTCACATGGCCTTTCTTCTGTCACTAGAAAACACAGCTGCATTATCTACAACTTACAGATGGAAAATAAATTCCTTTTCTGAAAAGAATTGTCAGCCACTGATAGCAAGACTCAATAGGCATACTTACACTGCCAAATAGCTAAAGAAATGTTCTAATAAGGTCATATGTTCTACAGCAAGGACAGTATTACATACCTTGTGCAAGCATGTTAAACTCCAAGAACAGTGCTATGTGATAAAGCTCCATAGCTTCTTCAGCCCTAGTCATGTTTAGTTTTCCTGCTACAAGAGCCTGAACTTCACTTAAACTGCCCACTGAAGGGCTGGAGTGCAAAACTGAGAGGTCCACCACATCTGTATACATACAGTTCAAAATGACCTTAGCATATTTTTTTGGTATGATAGATTCATCCAATATAATTCTAGTTGGAGTTCGTAGAGTTCGGTCTGTGATTTCTTCACCAGTTCGTATCCTCCTCTGCAGCAAGTGACGAAAAAACGGAGATCGTGATGAAATAATAGCTTTGTGAGCTCTGAGCTCTTCATCTAGACAGTTCTGACTTCCACCAAAAGTTTCAACTAAGTCAGAGTTGGATGAAAAGCTAAGAACCACATCATAATAGCACATGTAATCAAACAGCGCACGCATGTCAACATCTAAGGAATTTGGTGTTCCAAATTCTTCACTAAGCTGCACAAGGATATCAACATTTTGGAATCTTGAATCCTCCATTCCAAACTCGCCCGTATAAAGGTAGTGTAACAAAGCAGAAAACATAGGCATATCTATGCCAGCTGTGTTAATATCCATTATTATTTCTGCCCCATACTCAGGTGAGGAAGAAAGCAGCGTCTTAAAAAATGGACATCTTGCTGCCAATATAGCACGATGCACAGGAAAACAAGTTTCTTGAAATATTAAGTCTACATCGGTACAGTATTTGTACTGATAAAGTTCAGCCATGTCTTTTTGTAGCGTCCTGGCTTCTGGTCTTGCCAAATTAGCTTGTAGATAAAGTTCCTTTAAGGCTGACGTCCCTTCATATTCTTCTACTAACGCATTAACGTCTCTGACATCCCAGCCTGAGAGGAGTTCACGCATCTGCTTGGCATGATCAGCAGATCGACTAGATTTCCGACGCTTGATGAATTTCTTTTTGAGGGTGGCAAGGCCAGAGGTTTTCTTTTTCTTGTCTTGAGGTTTCTCATGGCCGTGGTCAAGGCTATACAGCTTTGATTCACAGCCATAACCTTGATGAGAGTAGGATGATGTCCCTGAAGGCAAAAAGGAAAATGGAACACATTTATTCTTTAAATTTAAAAGGACGGACCACAACACCCAAACAGTCCACCAGTCTCTCTGTAAGTTACACAGTTTTTCCTTCTCCTCAGATCAGATAATTCAACAATTTGGAAACCTGACTGAAGCCTTTTTCTGGCCATTAAGAATAAGTGTTTGGTTTTTTTTTTTGCAACTACGAAGTTTATACTTTAAAAAAAAAAAAATTACTCAATTTTAAGAACCAAGTGGTGCCAGTCAATATAGCTGTGTAGCACGTGGCACACTTGTCTAAGCAGAAAGAGAACACTGTGGTCATAACGATACAAGTGTAATTGTATTAACTATAGGAGGTGAAAAATACAGCCTTTTTAAAAGCTTGTATAATCTCAGTGAAACAGTAGCACCTCCCCCCTCCCCCTTCAAACTGTTTTTCAAATTCTGCTGTTCTAGCATTAAGTATCATTTCAACAAGAAAAACATATTTAGCATCAAATAGTTACCACAGTCACAAGAAAAAAGGAAGAAAAGAGAACACAGTGCCAAAACATTTAAGGAAATTGAGGACAATGAATTGATTTTCAATGCAAATTTAACAAGCAAGTAAAAATCCTGTCATATGATAATCAAGTAATGCTGAAAGTCAAACACATAAAATAGGCTCCTTTCCACAGAACCATAGATACTAATTTGTGTGTACACCCCATTTAAAAGAATATGAAGAATATAAGTTCTACTTTATTGTTAAAGATGTCCTTTCAACAGAGCATTATTCACTTAAACTATACATACCATTGTTTTTCCCTTAAAAAAATCATTTGTAGGGAAACTATGTTATGAACCAAACATGCCATAAAATGAAAAATCTATTCCCGTCAACATTGTTACATCCCTGATCTGTCCTGCTAAATGAACCTTTGCTGATTGTCAGTTTGAGGCCAGCTGCATATACAGTGATACCGATAGCAATTTAGTAAGAAAAAGAAGATCTGCATTTCTAGAAGTAATGGAAAACTACAGCAATGTTTTAGTTAAAAAGTAGTTTAAAACTACAGTTTAAACAGAAGCAACCAGAAGTATGACTCACAGTTAAATTAGAAAATAACCCTTTAACGTGAATTTACAGAACTTTCACTCTAAGCCAGATGGTGAAAAATCTCAGACATAACATTAAAAAAAAAAAATAAATGTGCACAAATCCACCTACCACTTCCAGACAAAAGAAGAAACCCAAAAGAAAACATTTGCAAATGGTATATGAATTAATAACAATCACAGGTTCATCTGAAGCGGTATTTGTCCATTTTCTATTGGAAATAGTTGTCATGTTTCCTTGGGTACACCTGTGTAGCTTCACTACTTGTTGCCTTTTTTTGGATCTTTAAGTTCAAAGCACATCCAACCACCAGAGTTTTTGGGACATTTTATACCTCGTTCTATCATTGCGCTCTCACAGTTCCATTTGTTTCAGGTAGATTTGATGTGATGCTATTTTCCTATGCTATTTTGACAGTGATGTTATGGGCCAGTCTCTCAAAACAACGTGCTTGTAGTTACCACATTACTTCAGGTAAGTATTTCTTGAAATTTGAAAGACAAAGGAGCAATTCAAATTTATATTTGAGAGCACGGTAACTGTAGCAATCTCAGATTTCTGTAAATTGTATTATTATTTAAACCTCAGTAATTCTAAGTAACCTTACACGCTGGCTTTTATGCCAAGCTAATTAAAACTCCCCCAAATCATGCAACAAAATGGTTTTACAATACCTCTATTAGTGAAAACTTTGGGAAGGAACTTTGTTGTCTTTGAGGAAACACATCTAACCATTTTATCCATGCTACATTAAGTTTTCCTTGATCAGGCAACATGTTATTAATCATATTGGAATTTCAAGATATTAAAAACATTCAATTTAAATGAAGAGAACAGCAGAAACTCAAGACAACTTCAACAGAGAGGTTGTGCTGCAAATTCCACCATAAAAATTCCTTCCACATGCTGTATGAGATATTACAATTGAAAAGTAGAGATTCAGTCTCCTGCTGATAGAGACAAGCCTAGAATTTCTGCTCCATTTAAACAGTATTGATTACATTTCACAATAAAACTATACCTACACCTTGGTCACTCTATAATGATAGATCCTGCTCCAAGAGAACATGCCAGCTCATTTCTATTTTGGATTCTAATGGTAAATTTGAGTATGCAGAATATTCTCTTACCTTTCACTAAAGAAAAACTAGGACAGTAGAAGTCTCAATTTCTTTCTTCCCTGACGGGTGCCATGAGGTATTACTTGCACATGAATCACCACAAGATACCAAAACACCATTCAAACGTCTGTGTAGCCTGAGCTACTTACAAGATTTAACTTCAGAAGTACTGCAAACATTGCTATTAACCCTTACAAATAGATAAAACCCTGCTATAAAAGTGCCATCGCACAACTACTTTTTGCCAGAGGCAGAAGTAGAGATGTACCAGCATAGCCCCTCTGGGTTCACAACAGCTGGTGGCTCCGTATCGCTCAAAGAAATCATTTTTAAGAGCCCCTTTTTGACCTGCCTGTATTCTTTCACAAGGCAGCAGCATTCGAAGTAGGAAACAGAAATTTATTCTCCACTTCTACACGAAAAGACACCTATCTATTAAATGCTGTTAAAAACCAATAGCTACTTCATGTCCCTAGACCATACCTGGGTTTGAACAGATAAATATTTACAAGAAACAGATGAGTACCAAGAGAAACTACTTGGGCACTTGACAATGAATAATGGTATCTGTCTAGTCCTCTGCATGCCTACACATTTTAAAATCTAATTATAGTGCTCTATTTAAAAATAAACAACTTGAGCAGATGTACCACCCTAGAAAATGGTGTGAAATCCTCCTCCTGAATGCTGTAGACAAAACAGCCAGACGTGACTAGTTAAACAAAAGTATTTTATTTTTTACAGGAAGAGCACTGCATTATTTTTACTGATTTCTCTCCTCTTTATAAACGGTAAGCAAATTCAGCATTAAGTCAACTAATATGGGAGCTCATTCTATGAAACTACCCTGCTTTCCCAGACCGGTTCTCAGCTTTTACTATTCATCCTACATTTACAATGTAACATGGTGTAGCGTTTTAAAGACAAAGCAGCACTTCTAAAACAAACCCACAGGCCTCAATCCAGTTTCCAAGAATAAGGCAACTAATACATACTATGCAGCTATTATAACTCCGGTCCCCCTATTTCCAGTTCTACTTTGGGGTAGTAAATAGATCTAATGCCTTCTACATTAAAAAACCCCAAACCTGTAGAAGTTGATTTAACAATAAAATATTATTATTCTGACAAGCAATGAAAACCTCAGCTATGCTATCAATTTTAGGATACGTCTATTTTCTACTGAGAGACAGCTACAGAAACGAATCATCCAAACAAGAGTCAAGATGAGAAAGAGCCAAACTCCACAAAGTGGAAGAAGAGATGTATGCCTTCGCTGTAGATAACACACTGACTCTACTAGCACGCTCATATAAGTGCCAGCATAGTATCAGAATTTTAACCAGCAGTCATTAGCCTTGCCTAAGATGAGATAGCCGCACGCTTTTAGACCTTCCTCAAAAGAGTCTTAACCACAATTTTCAAGAGGTAATGGGGATCAGCAAATTTAGCGTGACATACTACATAATGGGTTTCTATTTTGAATTTAAAAGTGCAGAGCATCAACAAAACCTTCCACATACCAAGTATAAAGTTTCTGGGGAATTTAACGAAGCCTCTGGAACTCTCGCCCATTCAAATCTGCTTAAAAGGTGTTCCAGCATGCAGATCTGCCTGTTTTCAGGTCTGTATAGGTTTCTCTTCATTCAATATAGAGACAGATAAGAAACACCAAGACGTGCAATAAAAATGTTTTGGCTGTCATTTCAGAAAGCATATATATAAACCGGGGCAAACCTTTTACTACTATTAGTTACGATAGACTTAAAATACATAAAGCCTTAAGGGGGACTTTAGAGCATGGATATCCAAGATTTTTGTACTAAAAGTTCTTCCTTGACACACTACGACAGCACATGCAGAATTTTTAGCCCAGAGCACAGGTCTTTACATGTAACTGTTTGTGGGCTGTCCTCTACTCAGATCTCCAGAAGTTAGGAGCATCACAAAAGTGAAGACAAAAGAGAAAAATTACAAAGCAAGTCTATTTTTCCTCTGCTAAGGATATCACCGTGCTTTCAGTGGCGATTAAGAAGTAACACTGACTATCAACAACTACTTACTCAGTGTTGCAAGCTGAGGCATAAAGGAGAAAATTGTTTATAAAGTATTTATGTTATTTACTGCTAAAATTATTCTTCAGGCTGTCAGGGTTGGAGGTTTTTTGAGCAATGCTTATCTTCTCAAAAACTGCCTTCTTTTAGATTCATCACATAACTATTTATTATTTATAGTGTGACAGTACTGATCTTACACTGAGGTCTTTTTGAACTAGACTGAAAAGCACATAAAGGTATTACCTGCCCCAGTTAGGACTCGGATGAGAAAATAAATTCTTAAAAGCACTTCAACTCATGTTTCCCGTTAAGCAAGGTCCTTGTTTGTAAATAATACTGTTAGGACAATAAATACCCCCATTCCCCATTTACAGGAACAGGAAAAGGACAGGAGAAAAAGTTGTCTTCAAGACTGCTTGTTACTTTAACAGCTTATCATCAGAGATATCCCTTCTACATCTCTGATACAGGGCACCTACAAGAAAGCTGGAGAGGGACTTTTTACAAGGGCATGTAGTGATAGGACGAGGGCGAATGGCTTCAAACTGGAAGAAGGGAGATTTAGATTGGATATTAGGAAGAAATTTTTCACTCTGAGGGTCGTCAGGCACTGGAACAAGTTGCCCAGAGAAGTTGTGGAGGCTCCATCCCTGGAGGTGTCCAAGGCCAGGCTGGATGGGGCTTTGAGCAAGCTGGTCTGGTGGGAGGTGTCCCTGCCCATGGCAGGGGGGTTGGAACTAGATGATCTTTAAGGCCCCTTCCAACCTAAACCATTCTAGCAATAAGGAAGTAATTCACTCATATCAGACACTATGCCAATAATACAACGAATACTGGTGGTCAAGAGTTTTATATGCTCTAACAGTTTCACAGAAAATCTGAGGAAGAGGAGTAGAAAATGGTAGATATTATTAATAGACAGCAACTGCTCTTGAACTGGGAAAACTAGCACGCATGGTTTAATTATCAAAAAAACTTCCACTTTATTTTATTTAAATAAGCTGGCATCTGTTTAGTAGCAAACGGCAGATCAATTCATTGCATACGTAGGCCAAACAGATACTGGACAGTTCCAAATTTCATGCACGATTGAGCTTGAATGGATTCAAACTGGTGACCCAGAAAATAAAAGCTCTGCATAACATTACCGCAAGCAAATCAAACCCAGTGCACATGCAATCCAGCAAGTCATTTATGTAACTGACAAGATAACTGAGAAGAGTTACCTATGAATGTCTGTTGTGCCTGTGAATTTCCCCCTACCCTTGGGGAACACGAGTGAGGGTAGTTAGATGCATTAGCACCCATTTTCTTCAGTCACTCAGGCATTCCGCCTGCTGGCTCTTCGACGTATAATCCCATAATCCTTTATAAATCTTCAATCCCAGGTCCAGCATTCTGTTCCTCCATTTCTGAAGAACAAAAATACCAATAAGTTACTTCATTTTTTTTTAGTAGGTATTATGTGATTTAGATAAAATACACTCAGCCTCCAGCACACAGTATTTTCATAAAATAAAGCCTCAAACATTTCCAAGATAGCTTTTTATTTGAAAGATTAAACCAACATCAAAAATTACATTTTTTTTTTCAAAAATAATTTGCAGTTTTCCAAACCATTCACAAATCAGTATGATAAACTGCAACAAGGAACAGGATGGCTATCAAACTTTTAGCTAAGAAATCTTAAATTAAGAGTTGGTCTAGACTAGATATGCTCCTTTAACTATACCAAGAAAGACCTTTCATACATGCTGATATGTTTACATGTTGTTATAAAAATCCCAAATTGAATTATACTGACTGAGAAAACAGAATAAGCCAATCCCGTTGGCGTTATACCATCACCACGGCTTCCAGCTGCATTTTGATTTCATATCATTTACATAGTTCTCATTCAGTCCTACTTTTCAAGTTTAGACTAGTATCTAGAAGAAGGTTTATAATAGTAAAAATAAGGCGTTTAAGCATTCATCTACTGTTTTGTTAGGCATTTAGAAAGTAAGTTCTGAGGAAATTTGAACAAGGATTCATTGCTAAACATAAAACAAGCACATTGTAATTTATTCCTATATTAGCATTGTTGACATATTAATATTGCAAAATAAAAGTTACCATAATGAAGAGCTGCCTACTGTCAACGGAACATGTGTGCCCCCATCCAAAACACAAATGTTCAGGTAAGAAAGAGTGATACAAAGGTAAAGTCCACACTAAGAATATTTTAGACTCCATTCAATATTGTGAAGATGTAGGTAAATTCTACTGTGTTGTCACAGGTGTACCTATATTTGCTCTATGCTCCCAACTTTATCTCCTTTCTCAGTACACCTCTGGCATGTTAAATCGGACAAGTAAGTGCCATGCAAGAGTGCGATTCAAGGAAGCTGCAGCACCATTAGTGTCTCTTCTCCCTGCTTTAATAGTCTGTTTATTTCTGGCATGAGGAGTTCTGAAAAGGGAGTTACTGTGACACTGGGGAGGTGAGATATGATTCGAAGTGGAAAGGCATACCCGGCCTCTCCATCACAAATGCGGTATGCAAAGCAGAGCCTGGGGAGCAGAACGTGAGAGACAAGCCAGGAAGAAGGCTGCAAATTGCTGTAGGCACAGGGGTGAGGGGGAACAACTGCCCCGGGATTCAAGGGCTGGCTTCATGAGGAGGAACAGTAGAGAAGGGTTTGGAAACCTGGCTGATAGACATGGGTATGTGAAAAGGTAAGACACAGGCATGGGACTGAAGCACTGTGGAAGCATGAGAGAGTGTATGATTTCCAACCATCTGGTGCCTTAGAACAAGGTTGCTAAAAATCAGGCCTTTTGGCATTTGTGGTCTATGACATCGGATGTTTTCAAAAAGGAACCACATCACCTCACGCTAGACATGAGGTACAGGCAGAATCGCTGCTTGAGAGAGCGCACAGCCCAGAACTGCCTCACAGACCTGCAGTCTACTGATCACTAGTCAAATTCTGCCAAGGCAGGGGACACAACCACAACACCACAGCAGCTTGGCTGGTATTATACAAACCCGCTGGAGCCAATCTGTAGGCTTGCAAACGCAGGAAGGGGAGCTCCCACACCTGCCCTCCCTAGCTAGGTGACAATATCCCCTCAACTGCATATAACCTGATGCTTTTCTTGAACTTATCTACCAGATTCAGCTTGCTATGCATCAGGAGACAGAAAAATAAAATACCTTCCTACATGAATAGTGAGCCTGCTCAGGATGAAGTCAGAATCAGCGCACATGCAAAATGCACATCACACCAGCCAAGACCAGTAAATCTTCTCAGCGAACACAAGCTGTTGGATCAGATCAGTCTTAGCCAATGCATGTACTCATTTTCTTCCTTGTGCAGAAATAAGCTGGCTATCCTAAGACAACCAATTCCATATGCATGAAGACTCCTTCACACATTAAAAGTTCCACTGATTTAACAAAAAAAACCCAAACACCTAGAAAATAACTTCATGAGAACAGTGAGACTCCAAGTGATTTGTGTACCCACACTGAATATGTTGCTTAAACATGCTATCCATTTCCAGATGGAATTAGTTTCATTCCATACAAACTTTGTGGAGGTAAGAGTCACTTTTGAGTTTGAATGCAAACTCTCTCACAACCAAAGGCCAGCATCCTGCATAGCTATCCCAACAACTTCCCTTTTCTCAGCTAAAATTAGACTTGGTTGATTTGGAGAGAGTTCTGGAATAATGCCATTGCTATTCCACCTTCCTCTTCTGTACTCAGCTGTAGTGATAACTTGTCTGTTGTCTACAAATACTCTTCAGTTCTTCCTGACACAGGAAAGAGCCCAGGCTAAGTAGGGGGGGTGGGGTGGTGCTTTTTTTTTTTCCTAGCAAGCACCAGATACACACTACCGAGTCTCAGGTTTGAAGTTAATACCTTCCACGTCCTTCCACTTGGCAAGAAGCATACCACAGAAGATGAAAGGAATGTGATCAAGGAATATATGCAAGTGTTCAATACCATTATTATTCAATGCTTGAATTTGCAAAACAACGGGATTTAAATTAACTGAAAAACATAAACACTGTAAGTTCCTAAAATATCCAACATACAAAATAATTTTATACAGAGGCTTACCACAAGAACACTGTTACACATTAAGCCCAAGTGAGTATCGTGCAGAATGAATTCACTAAATTTAAAATATGTAACTTAAGCAATATACGACAGTGTGAAAACAGTGTCATATTAAACCTGTATGCATAAATATATTCATTTATATAAACTATATATGTATATTATATAAATTTATGTATTTATATAAGTAAAACCAAACATGCCAGGTTCCAGTGAAGGAGGAATTCAATGCAGAATAGGCACTGTGGTCAGCCATTTACAGATGCCAAAACTTCCTGTACCTCCTTTCAAATTAACTGTGCACTGCTTGGCCATGTGTATGCTGGCTGACATCTGGAGTTCTATCTTGAATTCAAACACATTATAGCTCCTAACAAAGTGTAGCGCCCCATAGCTCAAAATTGATCATAGCTTTACTCCCACTACTGTCCTTAAACTCATGTATCAACTGAAAGTACAATCTTTGTATTTTTTATTACACCACTGAATCTTACAAGATAATGTTGTATAACCCATGTTGCATTTCCCAAACAATTTAAGCTGGCAGCAGTGATGAACTCTGTCCTGGAGGAAGCCCTGCCTGTGTCTGTTCTGGCCCAAATACTCCGTGAACCAGGCAAATTGACCCACATTAAAACCAACCTAGACAAAAAGTTTAAACAGTATCAGTCACCCCCATTGGTTTGTTATGGCATCACATGAATACTTGCACCAGCACAGGTGGAAAAAAGAAAGAGGACCATGGGAACAACCTCCAAGAGCCAGGATCACATCTTTTGACAGCAAGGTATATGTGAACCACTCAAGGATTTAGGTGTTTTTCTTTTTGTTAGGTTTGTTTTGCTAGTGTCCGCTGCAGCCTCTACACTAAACCTAGCCTACCTGCACAGAAGACAGTCTTGCACGTAACCTGCTGCGTCTAGCACAAATGGAAATACATCTCAGTTACCACATAAAATGCCAAATCAAGAATGCTGTTTCCCATGGTGAAAGACAGCTATAGGAGGAGATGAATGTAAAAATGAGGAAACAACCCAAACCCATAAACAATTAGATTTCTAGCTGCAAAAGGAAAGAAAGATTTCACCTTTCCTTGCAGAAGTTATCCTGCATACCAAAAGCTTTCCTGTTTCAGCTTAGCTAAAGAATTTTTTTTAATTTAATTTAGCCTCAGAATACAATCATGGAATTTTGTTTGTTTTAAAAACCTACCATCAGGTGAACTTTTTCTTGCCTTTCTGTTAAGAGTTTATATGCATCCACATAAGTGTTATCAGAAGGAAACTAAATTCAACATCTGCTGACCTGATGAAACAGGAGCAGTGACGCACACACAGATGTGCGTTATGTATGTATACATGTACACAGAAAAAAGTTAAACTATGTTAAAGCTTGTTTAAAAAAAGCCTGCACTGCAGAAATAGTATATCAAGTGTGATATATGAAACCAGGAAGCTTCAGCAGCCAAAATTACCATCCCAAATGCTACAAAAAGCACAGAAGTGACTTTCAGATTATAGTGATACTTAGAGCAGAATAAAGTTTTAAATAAACACAAATCTAGTTAACATTTCAGTACCTGAAATAAGTTTCTCAGTCTTCTCAATACTTGTCACACTGAACCTAAAATCCTAAGAACCTAAGACGACTTGCATCTGAGGTGTCTGGGCTGACAGCCAGGAATTCCTGGATCAGGAATTTTGATTTAACAAAAAGTCTATGTACAGAATGCACTTTGGGTAACAGTGACACTTTATTTATAGTCATCACTCAATACAAAGGTTTCATAAAATTTTCTGTACTCCACTGGGATCCAATTACTATAAAGGGCAAGGTGGGGAGGTGTTACAACATGTTTTACAACCCAAAACATTTGACTTTTTCCCGTCTAAAATTTCAAGAGCTTTTTGATTTTCTTCTGGAGTTGTTGCCATAGGATTATGAAATAGCATAATACTAAGAGCAAAGTAGGGAATCATATCAAGTACAGGCATGCTTGTACCAACATGAATTTTCAGGTTTTACATTTTACTTAACGCATTTTAAATTTACTCCAAGTACACGACAACACAAGTATCACAAACACACCTTATTCATATTTGCTTAGATTTTTATCTAAACCAAAACTGCTATGCTGTTTTTCCCCAACAGTTCCTTTCAAGTAACAAGGAAGTGGAACTGCAAAGCAACATGAGATGACAATATCTATCAGTAAATGGGTACATTTGGGGGAAAAAAAAACCAACAACAAAATATCAACTTTTAGACGGGATAACCCCAGTAAGGAAATACTTCAACTAAGTTTTGGCAAGGACAAACCTCTTTTCATAGTGATTAGGTAGATAAACAACTAAAAGAGAAAGAACTTGTGAGAACCAGTACCTGCCATTGTCTGCAAAGTACATCCCACCAGCTTGCTTTAACCTGAACCTGCCTCCAGTCTGGTGACCAATACAGAGCCTTGAGCCACCACAAAGGAATTCAGGAACAATCCCACAAACAGTTCTACAGCTCCCATCCACTGGGGAGTCTCCAAAGCCAGCCCTGGCCATGCTGGTTGCTACGCAGCATCACTACTGGAATTACCAGCCAGCAACATCCAAAGGGACAAGCACTTAAAAATGAAGGGAAAGTTGCTCGTGGTTGGATGTCCAACTGTTCAGATATGCATTTACTATCTACCTCATCATCTTACTATCCTGCTGGGGGGTGGAGGGTGTCTCCAAGGAACAGGAGCTGACAGGAACTGAATGTTACCTGTCCTGACCCTCCTCTTATTCCACGGACGAGGCACTCAAGGGAGGTACCAGCATACTCACAGATTTCGCTAAGGCTGGAAGTCTCCAATCTCACAAGCATACACACTAAAGGACTGAATGCATATGGGACAGCATATCTTCAAGACGTTGTGGAATTGGTAATTGTGTTGAAAGGAAACTACTGAAATTTTGAAGGATCAGCTGATTATATACTCTCACACACGTGCCAATCCATGCAAAGCCTGTTTTGACTCTTTTTAAAATCCAGTCAAGCAATCAACCTTTATCTTTATTCAAAATTATCTGGATGATACAATAGTAAGATGTTGCTGATACAGCTGAAAGGTTCTGGTTTGGATTAGTCCTGTACAAAGATGAGGAACAGATAATGTTTTTCATGATTTGGGTTTATGTATGTGTATTATTTTATGATTTACTGCATTGGAAAGCAAATCCAATAAGCAAGATACTAGAACTTAAGCCACATCAGCAGTTACAGGCACAAGAGGGCAAGAAAAGGCAGATAAAACTAGATTATGAAAGTGACGGCATTGCTTAGTGCTTTGCTGAGAATCATGTGTTCCAGCTATCACAAAGAACCCTTTCTTAAAGTTAAGCATGAATTTTAAAGCACTTTCTTTTTCATGAAGCAGTACACTTCTCCATTAAGAAGTTCTTTTAAAATGGAGGCGGCAAAAACCCCATAGTAGTCCTAGCTTTTTATTTCTGGAGTTGTTGAGAATCATAGGACTGAGTTTTAGGAGAAAAAAAAAACAACCTGTACCAATTTTCAACACGTCCCTTGAGGAATCAAAGTGGAAGTTAAAAGAACTATGTTCAAACAGAGTATAAAAGGTGTGTAGTCTTGAAGAAGTCACTTCAGAAAGTGAAAACATTGAGAAGCATTCCGGCAGTTGAAAAGACACAAAATGTATAGAAAAAAAAAAAATCTCTTTTCAGTGCTGTCTTTACAAATAGTATTCACAGTAGGATTTCTGAAGATCAGCAGAGCAATTCAGAATATGATGTGAATGTGCCACATCCTAGAAGCAATTAAGTAATGTCATCAGCAGGGAGCGACATGCCAAATCACTAACAGCACTGCAGAGACATGGGACATCAATGCATTTATATTTCCCTAAGTATAAAAAAAAATCCAGCACCTAAAAAAACCAAACACACAAAGCACACGCAGACTAACTGAACTACAGCAGTACAATCCTGAACAGAATAGGAAGCTACTCCCAAGCAACTTAAATGTTTTTATATACTGGCAAATGAAATCTCGACCTCTGTACATCACTGACCCTTCCAGCTGGTTGCAAGCACCCACTAATTTACCAAGAGTCTACTCTGACTGATGATACTCACATGAAAGACTTAACTAATGTTCCTGAAGTTGAATTCAAAACACTTCTTTTAGCAAGATCAGCAAGAACTCACTTAGTGCCATCCAGGACTCTCTTGAAGTGAAATGACAGCATGTATTCTTCAATGACTTCCCATTTTTTAGAAGTTCACTTGAAAGGAATATTATCTGATTCAGACACAAAATGTTGTTAAATCTACTTTGTAAGAAAAATCAGAGAAATCCTATCCACCAAGTCTTTGTTGGTATCACTGAACAGAGTAATTAGGAATGCACATATCCATTTACAGGGAAAACGGGGATAATTCATTTTAGCCAATCTAGAATAATTGCAAGATATTCTGACGTATTGTGATACATTTTTAGGAGTCTAAATGTTTTTCAAAAGGCCTCTTCTGAGCAAACAAAAACATGCTTTTGTTTTTTAAGAAAGGCAAATCCTCTTTGGTATAATTAGATATATGAACACATCGGTTGGTTAAGACAGAAAAAGGAACCTCCAAATTACATGAAAAGTACCTCCAAAAAAGGATGACTTTTTTTTTTTTTTTAAATAAAAACAGCAGCCTGCTTTTCTCTTTCCATCAAAGTTCTGGCCAACACTCAATCGTCTTGTCAGGCAGCAACTGAACTCAGTTGAATTTCAGCTACATTCAGCTTCAGATACTGGAATCAAATACCAGTCTGGTAAGAGCACTTGTCTTCCTCTCTCTGTCTCCAGACACCACCTGTCCTTTATTGCTGCAGTATCCTCAGTCATCTGTTCCTTTATTCCTCCACAGAAAAAGCAGGAGTGGAGCAAAAGTAAGAATTCTCCACATGAAGCTGTCCCACCTTTATACAGTGTATTTCATGGGCTTCCTATTGAAGTACCCCTTCTCTGTCAACAGGATTGTTGCTTTTAGTGGAGTAGGGCAGGTAGTCTTTCCTCTCTGCAGTTTTCACAATTCATGTGATTTTATTCTATTTGCTTTGAGAGTGCCCCCCAAAGATCCCTGTTTCATTGAGACAGTGAATTCCTCCTGTTGCTCAAGCTGTGACCCAACCACAACACAAGATGCTGTTTTCAATTAGCAAGTCTACTAAGACAAGGAAATCTTGGCTCAAATCCGAACCATATGGAAGATCCGTCTCTGGATTTTAGTGCTGCTGCCTTCTCACATCAAGTGTCACCTCAGTGGGGTATACCCTACAGTCTCCTTGTACTGCAGACATTTTCCCTTTTCTCCAGGCTCTATTACTTCACAGAAAGCCATTTACTCTGAATGAGGATCTGGGAGCTTCCCGTACACAGTAGTGCTTCTAAATTCCCTGCACAGTTACATTCACCACACTTCCTCTCAGAATGTGTTTCCTCCAAGAGTATATTAAAGTCATTAATAAGGCAGTCCCAGACGCTATGCTCTGTACCTACACTAAGTGAGCAGCACCCACTCTCTCTTACAACTTGCTATTTTCAATTCACCTTCAAAACCCATCCTTTTGATCACACAGTTTTAGTTCCCTTATTAATTTCCACAGCCTTAAGAGGAACAGCGGTAGACCCTGGTGATGCTGCTGCTTGGGGTTTTCCCCAACAATAGCTCCAGCACGCCAATGTCAAAGCAGACTAAAAATCTTGGAACCTGCACACTGATTGGCCTCCCACATAGGTGAACTCTGTTCATAAATCAGTTTACTGACTGCCTCTATCATCTTATTTTGGCTGCAATCAACTCCTCATCCTGCCAGCTAGTCATTTTATCAGTAACAACGTCATCTTGTGGTATTTCTGTTGCTTGGAACCATTACCGACAACATTCCTCATTACCTCAGTGTTTCTGCATAATACTATTCCTTTCTGCACAAGCTTCCAAGATGCCTGGTGACAGAACAATAAGCTTCTCATCTACTTCCACTCAAAACCTCTGCCTGTGGCTAAAAGAAAGCTATTACCGATATTGCCATATATTCAAAACAATTTTTTCTACACCCCCCTCCTTCATATACTACCATTCTTTTTGTTCTGTACACCATCCTCTCCACAAATCCTTTTGTCACCACACAACAGCACATTTCACCCATGCACCCTTTTCTCTTTGACATAACAAAAGTTTGAAGTATCAGTTGCTAGCATCATCTCTTATATGTTTAAGACTAATGGATTCATCTATTTACAACAGAAAAACTGGAAGGTGGAACATGGAGAGGCATGGTAAAGAACTCAAAAGGTAATCTAGTCCAGTCTATTTCATGGGACATATCAGGAATTTTATTAAAGAAACATTGATTTTCCTCATTCAAGAAAGCATTAAGTCACAGCCATAAAACTGACACAATTCAGCTACCGTTTAAATATAGTTTCTACTATAATAGTCACAAGCCATGACAAGTCTTGGATCCAACCAAAACACAATTCCAGTCTGCATTCAAAATGCATTATTTTATGTATGGGCAATCAAGTTGGTCCACTGACACTGTGGTTCCATGGACATTTCTTCAGCAGCAACGCTCACCGCAGCTACTACTACCATATTCCCAAAGCTCCACCATCGTGTCAGCAACCAAATGAGGGTATTCGCTTCTGCAGGATTTTTCTCTCCAGTGTAACTGGCTCCCTGCACCAGTTTACCAAATGACCCAAGGAACCCAAGGAATGTCACCAGAAGAGGGTAGAAGAGCAAAAAAAAGGCTGCTCGCTCCCCACAGTCAAACGTAACATACTGTTTAACTAATACTCGGTTGGCACAGCCTTCAAAAAATAAACATTCCCAGTCCCATGCACCCATTCCTACAGCAGAGCTGCCCCCTTTCATTCTAGCAGACATTTGGGAAACTGCATAGTCCTACCAGGGACCTGACTGGACCATGTTTCTTTTCAGCTGATGCTCTCACAGGACTGCAACAGCCTCTGCCTGTAAGTACAGCATTGCCTCTATCTTCATTCAGTCAACTGCCACTTTCAACGTAAACACCTTAATGTAAGCATTGGTAAGCTCTAAGACCACTCTTGCAATACGCTATTTCTCCTACATAGCTCTTAAAAATTAACAGTAGGAAAAAGATTACCTTCAAATTGTCTGCAAAGCAAGGGCAGTCCTAGCAGAAACAGGCGATTTCCACAGCAGTAATTACCACTAGGATTCACCACGGCATCGCTCACTGTATCTAGTTAGCTGAACTGCTGTTTCTTCTTTGGCCTGTACTACTTCTGCTCTGTATCCACGCAGTTTGTTCCTCCCTTCAACTAGGCCTTGGTTAACAACCCTTCAGATAGCAGCCATTACTACTAAAGAGGTCTATGGGGGTTGTTGCTTTTTTGAAGGCTTGGAAGATTTAAAATCTGCAGTGACAGAGTACATGCACCTAGGTATTAGTCGTATGGGGAAAAAAAAATACAAAGCCAAGCCTATGTGTATTTTAATATATTTCCCTCGACCCAGTAGATTCCTCCACCGTTAGGGAGAAGCTATCTGTGTATGCAGGACCCTCTGCCTGTCAGCTCTTCACAGGTACATCAGGGTGATCCGACACCACCACCGAAGTCAAACTAACAGGGAGCTGTACCTTCCCCTCACTCTGCTGCTCCAGCCAGGGGGTCTTCCTGCTTCCCTTCCCACTGCATACAGAGGTTATACGATCACAGAACAAGCCACTTCAGATGGCTGATCCATCACCCCACTGCTGGAGGGGGTGACGTGAAAAAGGGAATTCTTGCAGGTTGCTCTGACCGTCAGCTACAACTGGAACAGGAACCTACAGCTGTCGATAGGAAGACAGCAGACTTTTGCTATTAAATTGCCTCACGACTCCAAAAAAGTCCTCACAGTCATCCTTTTCATTCTCTCTGAACATTCTGTTTCGTTCTCAGACTCAACAAGGCGCTCTCGCCTGCCCCAGGCACACAGGCAGAGTCCTCCTTTGCAGCCACTGTTTCTGAGGTTCACCTTTCAGTGCTGACACTCTGCCTTTCCCCCTTGTCTCCTAACAACATCTACAGTCACTCCCAGCTCTACTCTGCTCACTGAAGCAGGCAGCAATACAAAAAAAAAAAAATCTAACTGGAAAATTCATCGTGCACGGTTATTTATACAACAATTGACTCATTCGAGAGCTTGTAAACTGGTTATGGACTGCTGCCACCCTGAGCAAGTCTGAAATTCCTGGTCAAACCCACAGGCTGTTTTCCTTTTATTTAGGTGCTTTTAACATACAAAAGCACGACTAACATGGTGATCTCACACCCATTTGCATAAAATCTTAATATCAACAGAGATAACTGATTTAACAATTATTTAAAAGTTTGCACATTTAAAAGATTTCTCCTTTGGTTGGGCTTTTCTATACGGTCAATTTAAATTCATTAACTTCAATAGAAAATTTTAAAGAGTCTCACTGACTTCAACAAGTAACATTTATATCGTAACATCTGATGCCAAGGAATCTTTCTATGCCATACAATTCAAAGATTTCAGCCGTTTTGAAGATGGACATTTTAGTACACGCACATGAGAGCACATACAGCAGCAAAATACAGCAGTACTGCAATGCTTCCCCTCACAGGCAAACTTCAGATACCTCCACTGCCTATCAGAACCCTCAAAAGTTACAGCAGTAACTTTAGCTTCAGTAGTTACCTCCAGTAATACCTACATTTAGATTCCATGCAAGTATACTGAGAACTAAATGCTCAAACTTTGACATGCCTCCTCCCCAAAACCCACACAAATCCATTTCAAATGAAACAGAAAACGTACTTTCTCAGTGATAAAAGCAATCCATTAAGGAAGGAATAGCTTAGTCAGGAAACCACTCTGGTAGTTAGTCTACAATTAAGTTGGAGCTTTGTTTACATTTTCCCCTTGGCAAGAAAAGGAAGTTATGTCTTCCAGATTTCCTGCAACAAGCTCCCTCCACATTTCTAAAGCATTCATTTTTGTCCCCTAACATGAACACACAAGTTTTATAGAACAGTCAAAGGAGCGTTCACATGTTGACATAACATGTTGTTCCTAAAAACGGATGCACCAATCATTTATGTAGTTAATTTCATTAATTCAGCAGTATCTACACATACCTCATGTACGCAGACTTCAAGATTGCACAGTTAGGAGAGCCTGTGGGGTGTTTTTTTGTTTAAATATTTGCTAAAACAAATCTGCCCTTTGAGCAGACTGATGATATGCCTTAACTCTTCCCTCTCCCTCCACAAGATCTGAAGCTTCTCAGCTGCCCCAGAACATCTGAAAAAATAGATTTTTCAAAGAAGTCAAAGAAAAGTTTCAGAAAGAAAGTCTGTTGTACTATACTAATTAGGGGAGATACTCCGTTAAAGCAACCCATCACTCTCAATCTCATTTTAGACCAAATTTTGTTCATCTTTCTCTTATCCACAACTGTCCTTGATACTATTACCCTTTCACACTCAAAGCAAGTGTGAAAGGCAGAAAGGGAAGCCTTTGCCAGAGTGTGCTCTACTACTTAATAAATGGAAAAATCAAAGGAGGTTTGGTAATTTCAATGTATGGAAACAGTCAACATTGCCACCATAAAATGCAATCTCACTTCCCTCTACCCAGATTATCATTCCCACTCAACTCTCCATTCTCTACTTGCACGTTCATATTCCGTGAACAGGAACAGTTTTTAGCTGGATCAGTTTTCTGATTAACAAAAATAGAAGGTTCATTTTAACTTAAAGGAAACAAGTTAATCTTTTATATGTGAAAAAAAAAAAAGGCAAGTTCCGTTTTCTGCCAAATTTAAAACAAGGATGAAACTCAGATTCAAGAGATGCTTAAATAAGCATTCTCATTACTGTTGAAGATTGCTAGTGCTTAATACAATTCAACCTTGATGCAGGTAACACCCATTCACAAAATGTGACATTTTAAAATTTAATTCTCCAGAAAAGCAAGTTGGTAGCTAAAAATAGAATGAAGGGAGGTGGGAGGAAGATCCCTAGGATGGTGGTGGGGAAATATCTAGACCTGCACAAGCCTGTTAATCCAAACTGGCAAATTTTGAGCCAATAATCAACTAAGGAACTACACAGTAACAAAATGACTTTAGATATTCTCAGCAGAGAAACTAAAATATCTTGAGAAAGTCACAGAAAGATAAAACAAAATTTATTTTCCTTAAAATGGAAAAGTCCTGAGTAGCGTGGACAGATCTTTTGGAAAGTTTGCTTTAGGACTGTACTTCTGAGTAACGTCATTTTCAGAAGCCTTGTAATTTAAGCCTGAAAACCAACTTTAAATAGTAAATGTCCAAGTTACAGCATCGAAGTTTTTGGTTAAATGCAGTTAAAAGACAAGCAGCTTTGATTCAGTGCAGAAATATATACAAGAGTCACTTTACCACGGGTCACCAAGTCTTCAGGATTGCATCTAGAACTACAAAGTAGTATTAGAGAGGGGATAATCTTATACTGTATGATACCTTACTATGCTAGAAGGATATTTTGGCATTTCAAGTCCAAACGCACATTTCCAAGAGTGTTTAATAAAGGACTGAACTCTGAGATTTTAACGACCAAGTAAGAAGCAGGAGGTACTTTCTTATCCAAATCTTTTTTGTTTCATTTTGGGGTTTTTTTTTAATAAAAATATAAAGAGACAGCAAATTGTTCTCTTAAATATTTATCTTTGGCTATACAAAAAAAAAAAAGTCAGCCAAGTTGGGATTTGAGAGTCTGAGGCAGTAAACACACATTCTTATCCAAAATTTAGATAACCTAAATCCCCAAATCACTCATGAAAATAAACTGCCGAGGAGTTGTAGATACTGGGGGGGGGGGGACGGACTCACAGCGACACTGACCAGTAACTCCTCACACTGTTATATACATTCCTTTGTAGAAATTATGGTACTTACATCCAGCTCACCAGTAACAACTGTTGCCTCTCAGGAGCTGAAAAGTACTGACACAGCTTAGATTCTTCCTCATTCAGTATCAAGGCCATCACTGCACTGAATGATGCAAAACTTCCTGTCTTGAGTGTGCGTTCTGTCAACTCAGCATTCTTCTACCGCGCTAGTGTCTGAAGTACAACAAACAACCCATTTCAAAAACTTCCTAGAAGTACCTCATTATAGACTGACAAAGGTACCTTCAACTTAAAATGTCAGTATAAGCAATTTGATTGTATTTCAGTGAGCTGTAGTCATTGCTAGAATGACTTTAAAGAAATCCATGAACCTATTAACGTTACCTTCTCTGCCTGCATTCTAAAGATTTTATATGCACTTCACTTCTTGAGACACTTGAAATCAAGATGCCCATTACAGGATGAGCCATTACATAGGTTATCAACCTTTAATATATTCCCATACTTGATTAGTCTGATTTATTTTTTTTTTAAGTGGATAATACAAAATTCCACTATATATATGCCTACGCTCCTCCCTTCTCCAAGATGAAATCTTCTGGTCATTCAGTTAAACATCACAAGCAGCTTCAGAGGTAGTTAACCTTCTATGTATTTTAAGAAACAGACATCTGGGTACATGAGAGAAAACCTCTAAATGCCTCCACTTGTACAAAGTACTTCAGCACAACCTCATATTAAACACTACAGGATTTACATGGAGGAGCACTATAATTATCAAAGCAGCAGGAAGGCTTCAAATAGGACCTGCATCTTCCTAGACGAAGTCGAAGATCACCAAATCCACAGCAAACCCAGTTCCTCAGTTCCAACAGTCAAGGAACTATTTCCCCCCACCACTCCCTTTACATTGAGTCATCATGAGAACAAAACTAAAGCAGATGAACAAAAAAGCTGAAGAATGAGGCAGCACAAGGCCAGAAAATACTGTCTCACTGCATTCTGATTGGATTTGTTATTTTAGAAGGCTTTTTATTTTGCTCTCAAGCAACATTTTCAATATTGGAGTCAGGAGAAAGAGTACTTTCAAACTTTTGTCACCCATACTGATTATTTTTTAAAGCAATTAGAATAACCTACCTGACACAGAAGTGTTTTAAATGCATCTTTGCAGTACAGAGGCCTGGGGTAGCAGATGATGATAAACAAAGCAGCATTCCAACTTCTCACTAATGCAATGTGATCTACCTGGTCCCTCAAAAAAAAAACCTTTAATTTACATATAAATAGGTATAATTTTACTAAGGTTTGATGCCTTCACAAGACTTTGGTATTGTTGCTCTCTGTATTCCAAACCTTGATTCAAATCTCAGTGCTGGACTATAAGAAAGAACAATCCTCTCTGACCCAAACTAAAGTCTAAAACACAAATACATTTTGCAGCTCTACTGATCACAGAGAGCTTCTGCAAGTACTGGGTCACAAAACATGCCCAACTAAAAGAGCAAACAGCAGTCATTTATTACATATCTGTTTCAACCAACTCCTTTGAGTTTAGCCATCATTACCATTGGTAGAAGTGTGAAATCACTTCACAATTATCCTGAAACAGAATTTTAACAGATCTTGGACAAGGCTTCCAAATTAGAGAGGAATCTTGGATACCATTAACTAGCTTGATCTATCTCTAAAGCACTTCCCACTAGATAACACTGAAGATTTGAAGTGATGAAGAATGCCAGGAAGAAGAGATTAATTTTAAAAGCTGCAAGTTAGCATACTGAAATAATCCTGTATCAAAGAGGACAGAGTAGAAACAGAAAGGCTCTTTAAGAAGATGGGGAATGGCACTAACAGCAGCACTAGAAAGAGGTTCTTTAAGAGAGATTTTAAAAAAATAAATCTTATCCTTTACAATTTACTATAGCAGACTGGAAACAGGATACGATAGATAAGAAAAGCAAAGAGCAACAGAAAAAAAAATCCAGTCTTTCTAATACAGGAAGAACTGAACATACAATGGAGTCTGTCATACAGAACAAGTATGACCATCGAATTCAGGCAAGATTTGAGGACAACGATCAAATAGGATTTACAAAATGATCAGACATTTATACAGATAACAGCTAGCGCTAGAATGTCAAGTTGGAAAAATAAAGCAAGACCTCCAGAAGATGCTTCTGAAACTTAGAAATTGATTTGGGAAGATGTTACCCCCACACCTTACAGAAAGTTTCTTCTTCTTCTTAATCAGTTTTGACTGCTGTTAAGGTTTTCGTGCATGTTTTATCACTCTGGAATAACACAGTAATTGTTATTTTTCATTTAGAAAAATAGTTTAAACCCAGTGATGACAGAAAATCCCCAACAGGCTGAACATGTGTCTGCAAGCCCACCAGTTGTTAAAGGACACATTCAGCAGCGTTTGCTGTAACCTTGCACAACACATACCCAATGGAGCAACCAAATCAGATTTAAATTTAACTAAGTATGTAGTTATGTATGTACTTCAATCCAACATGCTTTAGGGAACACAGTCCCACGCCCAGATACCCTTTGCCTACCTGACCTTGCCTCTACACTGCACCAGCAAACAAACTTTCCATAGCAATGTGATGACCCAGATCAGGGACCTGATCTGAAGTTATTTTGTTTTAGCAGTTTATTTTTCAGACAGATTAGTTTCCTGCAACGATTCAGAATGAAGCCATGTAAACAGCTCCACCAACACAGCTGAGGGGACTGTGCAAGAAGCAGGAAAAAGATTGCAAGCGTTTAAGTCAACCTCACCACTAAGCATCTACCAAGAACCTCAAGGCCATTGTTACACAGCAAGAAAGCTATCTGCCATAGTCCCAAGGACAGAGAAATAAAGACTTCAGAACCCCTTTAGATCTGAGTGCTTTGCTTAAACACTGGAAACTAAAACACCACAGAGAGTAAGATGATGAAAGCAAAGCGTCAAAACTTCACAGAACTTCAGATAGCAAGGTGTGAACTAAGTGTTACATATGCCATCACTGATACTCAAACTCCTTCCTATCCATTTTTCCTCTTGCCCATTTCTACTCTCCCCAACACACAATTTTCACTTTCTCTACATAAAACACTCAAGGATTCCAGGTCTCCTAGTATCCATTCGTTATACAGGAGGCATCATTACACTTGGCATCCTTGTTGAGAGACATGCAGGACACACCGGATAGGCACAAAATGCAAGACTAGCATCAAACTTTGCATCTGCAGTCCCTTCTTGTTATAGTTCAGGCATACTGGTAAGTCAACATATGAAAGAGCATTCTAAAAACCCACAATAGGTTCTGTCCAAAGATTTAAAGTTACACTGACAAGCCTTATTTGTGAAAGAACCTGGGTAATGAAACAGATCAATAACTACGTGACTGACTGGAAGCTCATCTAACACTCACATCTGAACTAGGATTCCCAGTTTCCACAGCATGCACAATAAAGTTTGCGCATCAGTCTTCCAAACTTGCGTGAAAAAATGGTACAAGCCATTGATCAGGTAACAGAAATCAAAACTCATGCAAATATGTTCAAGAAAAAACCCAAAAAGAAAACTTAGAGTTAAGACTGAAACTAGCAGTTTTATACCAGGATTTGCCATAAGAGCAGTCAGATTCTCATTACTATTAAGAACATGGTTATTTCTTCTTAAAAGCAATCTCACACTTTATCTATAGATTTTCTGTTTGATTAACGCAAACTACATGCAGTCCCCTCGAGATGTCTGTAGGATGTTTTGAGTCATCTTTTTGTCTCTGAAAGGCCGTCAACCACAACCACCTTGGTCATCACTGTGCAGCCAAGACATCAGAACACACTCCCCTTTTCTGTCATGCAGTCTGGTATATCAAGACCAAACTAGCATCAGGGTGGCAGGAGGGGCGGGGCTAGCATCACACCTCCTCCTACAGCCACGTGCAGGACCACAAGATACCTCAACATCAACGCAGCCTGCAAAACAGGACAGAGGAAGACGGTCCAAGCCTAGAATTCACCTCCTACAAGCCTCTAGGTTAATTGTTATCAGTGACAGCTGTAAACCTGCCATCATGTATGCAGCAACTTGAAAGGCCGCTTTCAAAATGAAGACTCAATATTTTTTCAGTCTCTTCATCAAGCTCTGACAGCCCCACCGAATTAAATTCAAACAGCTGGCTGCAAAGACAGCATATTCTATGATAATTTAAGAATGATCTACATACCTTCACAACATGAAGTTTTAAGTTTCTGAGACAGACTTGTAAAACAAGTGCGGATAAAAAAAAATTAAAAAAAAAAAACACTATGACAAGTCCATGCAAGTCTTCCAGGACAGCTTATAAGAATAATTCTATTCTTTTATGTATGAGTCTTTGCAAATCAGTCAATGCCAGCTATAAGCATTACACCACTACTGTATCTATGACTCAGCAAGGGAATCTGGACATATGAAGAAAATTCACTCACATTATTAAGATGCAAGGATTTAAAAAAAGCCAGCAATTACAACAATGACACAGAAAGCAATCCATGATGATTTGTGTATGTTTAAACAAGCAAAGTTGGATTAGAATGTCAAACCCATTTATATATTGGCTAAAGTTTGAAAGCAAGTAAAACAATGCTTAGTGCAACTGAGCCGAAATACAAAGGATTCAATAGCATTTTTCATCTCCAATGAACAGAAACAAACACTGGCTGTACATGCGACACAAAATACTGAACTCTATTTCCAAGATTACATGTATGTAGTCCAACTATGCAAGTCTAACTTTAAATCTGAATGAAAACCAGAGAGCAACTGGCAGCTCCGTGTTGTAACTTAAGATACAAGCTTTCCTTACAGTCATCAGAGGTTTACATATAAGCATGAACAGATAGCAATGTTTACACAACATTATTTGATGCAACAATGTAGCAAGTTCTTAAATGGCTTGATTATGCTTTGGTCCATCAACTAAGACTAGTTAGAATTAAATTATTCCAAGAAGGGACAAAACATCACAAGCCATACCTTTCCAATACATTATCTTCACCCAGAAATAAGCACGCAGACCTTGCCTTTTAAACACCACAGTGCACAGAGTCTGCACATGCATTGCTAAATAAAAGACACTTGTTCCACATCCTCAAAAATAACCTCTATAGAATTATTTCTGTAATGTTGACAGCAGACTCTTAGTCGACAAGGGGTGAAGGGGAGAAAGGAGGAAGAACTATTTTCATTGATTCCTTAGGCAAAAGGTTCAAATAGAGGGGGATATAAACTCACGGGATCTAAAAAGGAATTCCTCTCCTTGCACCTCCCCATGTAAAGAAGCATACTAATACAGAACTAGGACGAAAGTGGTCCATGGTTTACATTTGAAACAATAAAGGAAAATCGCAGAAGTCTAATCCTCTTCCCTAACATCTTTCAGACAAAGAGGATAAAGCTTTAACACATCAGGTTTCTCAGTGCCTCAAAAAAAGTTGAGCACTAAAAATTTCGTATGCGAGTTTCTTTTTTTTTTTCCCTCCCTTTCTAAACAACAACAGATCAAGCAATATGTGGTAAAACCTGAGGTGACCACATCTCAGCAGTGTATCTGCCGAACACTTTAGATTTGCGTATTATGTTACACTGGTTTGGAACAAAGCGTCAAGCGATGCTACATTCCCTAAGCAAAATTCTCCCGCAAACAAAGTATCATTGTATCAACACATATTTTATTATCTTACTGTCATATTTTATGTTAGCATTTGACATGTGTGTCATCTTTCACCCAACGGCCTCAACTGGGATGGCAGGGGAGAGGCAAGTAGGAGCACGAACCAACAGCAAAGCCTTATCCCACCGGCAGCAGGAATATTCCAGAGGCGCAAGCACGCACACACCATCTACAAAGCTCTCCAAGTTTCTCCAGGAACGCCACGGTAACACCTACATGGAGAGGAGCAAAGACGAAACCCCCATGGTCCCGGGGCGGCAGCGACCCCGGGGCCCCGGGCACCGCCGGGGGCCGGGCCGAACGGCCGGCTGCTCGGGCGGGAGCCCCGCAGCCCACGGCGAGCCAGGGCGGCCGCTCTCGCACCAGCCGGACACCGGGGCAAGCAGGGCAGCGGGAACACAAGCCCCGCACCGGCTCCTGCGTGAGGCGACTCCGGCAACACCCCCCCCCCCTACCATCACCGAGGGCTCCGCGGGGAGCGGCCCCCGGAGGGCCACACCGCCCCGGGCAGGGGAGGGGGCGTTAAGGCAGGACCCGACGGCGAGAAGAGGAAGAGGCAGACGCGAGGCCGCTGCCCGTGCTCCGGACCGGGGACCGCGGCGGGCTGGGCCCGCCCGCCCCCGGGAGCGGCGTGAGGAGAAGGGCCGCTCCCCGCGGCGGGAGGCCTTGTGGGGCGGCGGGGGCCCGCACCCCAGCGGCGGAGCTGCGGGCTGGGAGTGACGAGGCGGCAGCGGGGACGAGCCTGCCCGCAGCCGGCTCCGGGCACTGCCGGCCCGGCGGGGCGCGCACCTGGCCCCAGCTCAAGGAACCCCGCCGCGGGGGGCGTCGGTGGTCTTCACCCCCTCCCCTCTGCGGCCGTGACACCGAGCCCGGCCCCCTTCCCAGCCCACGCTCACCGCGCGGCTGCCCGTGGCGCCTCACCTCCGGCAGCCGTTCGCCGCCGCCATCCTCCCCGCTCAGCACCGCCCGCTCCCTCCCGGTCCCGCTCCGGCCGCCGCCATTTTGCTCCAGAGCCCCAGGCTCGGCCGGGCAGCGGGGAGCGGGCACGGCGCCTGCGCAGTGGCGCTGCGGCGCCCGGGCCACGTGGTCCGCGGGGGGGAGGGGCGGGGCGGGGCGCGTGGGTCCCGCCCGCAGGGGGCGGGGCGGGGCGGGGGCGGGCTGCGCCTGAGGGGGCGCGCGACATGGCGGGAGGGTGGTGGGTGTCCTGTCACGGCCGAGCGGGGGGGGG
>RSEF01000005.1:49590839-49608089 GCA_003993805.1 Himantopus leucocephalus | reverse complement strand
TATCCTATCCTATCCTATCCTATCCTATCCTATTTCTATCCTACTATACTCCACACCTTCCTCCTCAGCATAGCTACATTGCTGTCCTCCCACAGCAGGAGGTCTGGTTGATTTTTTTCTGTACATACTACCGTGTGATAGTAACACTGAAGGCAAGATAGGGAGTTTTCCTTGCATTTTTAAGTCTCAGCACAGAGGCTAAGAATGGATATCTCCTCCTGAGAAGAAATTCTTCCTGCACAAGACTATACAAGCTGTCCGTAATGTTGTGTTACTTTTGGGCATAGACATGATTTTCTGTGAGCAAGAAGAGGTGCCTCCTGTTCACTGTCTCTTGGCTGATGCCAGTTAACCCAGGTGTCTGAGCCCTCAGGAACAGCTCCAGAAATCATCCTGTGTCAACCAGGATACACCCTGTAGCATATCTGAGTTGAGACTAATGGTTCAGTTTAATCCCAGATAGATTTTTTTCCTCAAGGGATTATCTATTTGACCATCATTCATGAGGATTAATGCTTATAGAGAGCAAAGATTTAGGGACAAATTAAATTTAATGGGGTCTAACTATTGCTGTCAACTGCACATGTCTGAGCCTGAGGGACTCCATCTACTGTCTGAATCTGACCCGGAGGAGGTCAGCCCCTACGCAGATCCTGCTCAGGGGCTCCAGTCCTGTACCAAGCACCTTGCATCTGGGCTAGGTTAGCCTGGGGGTAGTGGTTGATACTCAGAGAGCACCATGTGGGTTGAAAAGTCCTGAGTGCCAGAGAAGCTCACCCTCTCCTGCCACTGCTCCAGCTGACTCGTTATGTTTGGCTTTTCTTACTGGGATGACCGCTGGCTCATCAGTCACACTGTATTCTCCCTTGCCTCCTTTATTTCATGGCAGAGCCTTCAATTCAGATAGGCCTGTAGTGATTAAAGCAAGAGTTTAAGACATTCCAAGTATTTTCCCACCTCTACTGCAGGGTTTAATATCCCTATCACAATGCAGTTAATAAGAAACTCCTGCCAGAAATTGTGAGCAAGTTTCAAAAAATCGAGACATTAGCTTAAAAGAAATGAAATTGAAAGTTTGCTGTCTTAATTCGTTTTGTGTTTGTTTGTTTTTTTATAAAACTTACAAAGCATTTAGGTCCTCGCCTCTCATTTAGGCATGGAAATCCTCATTTGTTTCAAACATCATTTATGTTGCATTTGAACCTCTCCATGTGCCAGGCAAGAACTAACTTTTATTTAAAATTCAAATACAGATCTATGTAATTACCTGACTCTGGAAGCTGAGCCTTTAAGGAAAACACCATGAGAATGTATCAAGAGTTGGTAACCATGAACATCTCTGTATACAAACGCGTACCTGTAAAAAGATACATAGACAGATTTATTTTATATATATGCATACATTCACTTTAATCTGTGAAAAATTTAAGAAATTTTCTGTACATGATTCAAGGTAGGAGAGCTTAGGATTTTGTATTTTGCAGAAAGGATTACCTTTCTAAAAGTAGATTTGTTAAAGCTCGGAGATTAAAAACAAATGAACAGTACTACATTTTGTGTCTCTGTTCAGAGTTGAATGCTTGAAAATGTAATTCAAAGTGACCAACAGTCACATAAACAGTGAGTTCAGCTCTGGACAACTTATTTTCTTCTTACAGGATGTTTCATTAATTTATTCTTAAATTATGTGTAACTGCAATTCACACTGTTATGGCAGAAAAAGTTTAGTTAAAAACCAGCACAAAGCACACGGTGTGCTCCCCATCCCTTCCAAAGCCGATTTACCTTATCCTGCAAAACCCACAGTGGAAGGAAATACAAGAATTAAGTCTCTTCAGTCAGTGAAACAGAGAATGTGGTTTATAACCCTGTAAGAGGTAGATACATTTTGTAGCTCTCTTGAATGTACTTTGTTACCTTAACATTCAGACATCCAGCTGACTGATCAAGGACCACTTTTTTCAAGCACCAGAAGAACCCTCCCAACATGGAAGAAATCAAGCACAGGTCACAGGAGGCTTGCATGGATGAACAAAGTGTTCCTGACAAAAGTCAAACATAAAAAGGAAGCGTACAAGAGGTGAAAGCAGGAGCAGATGACCTGTGAGGAACACAGAAACACCAGCTGAGTATGCAGGGATGGGGTTAGGAAAAGCAAGGCCCACCAGGAATTGAATTTGTTGAGGGAACATGAAGAACAATGAGAAGAGCTTCTACAGGGACATCAGCAGCAAAAGGAAGGCTCGGGAAAATGTGGGTCCATTGCTGAATGGGGCAGGGGACCTGCTGATGAAGGACATGAGAAAGCCTGAAGTACTCAATGTCTTTTTTTATTTTGGTCTTTTCTTGTAGGACCTGCCTTTAGGAATCCCAGGCCCCTGAGGCCAGTGGGAGATTCTGAAACAAGGAAGACTTACCTGTCAGTAGAGGACGATCAGGTAAGGGAACATTTAAACAAACCAGACATACAGAAGTCCATGGGACATGATAGGATGCACACACAAGCGCTGAGGGAGTTGGCCAATGTCATTGTAAGGCTGCTTTTGGTTATCTATAAAAGGCCTAGGCAACTGGGAGAGAGTCCTGAGAAACAGAAGAAAGCAAACGCCACTCCTATTTTCAAGAAGTACAAGCAGGAGGATCCAGGAAACTATAGGCCAGTCGGCCTCACCTTGATCGCCCGGAACTGATGGAGCAAATAATCCTGGAAACCAATTCCAAAGACATTAAGGACAAGAAGGTGATTGGGAGTAGTCAGTGTGAATTTAAAAAGGGAAAATCATGCCTGACCAACCTGATAGCCTTCTACGACAAAATGACTAGCTCAGTGGATGAAGAGAGGGTGGTAGATGTTTATCTTTAGCAAGACTGTCATCACTGTCTCCAATAACATTGGCATTAACGAACTGATGAAGTATGGACTAGATAAGCTGACAATTATGTGAATTGAAAAGTGGCCAAACAAATTGTCAGGCTCAAAGGGTTGTGATCAGTGGCACAAAGTTCACCTGGAAACGAGTCACTAAGGCTGTACTGCAAGGGTCAATGCTGGGGCCAGTACTGTTTCACGTCTTTGTGGGTGACCCAGATGACGAGACAACAGAACTCTAATGAGGTTCAACAGATGAAAATTCAAGTCCTGCACCTCAGGAGGACTAACCTAAGCACCAGTACAGGCTAGGGGCTGACCAGCTAGAAAGCGGCTCTCCGGAGAAGGACTTGGGGGTCCTGGTAGACACCAAATTGACTGTGAGTCAGCAATGAGTCTTTGTAGCAAGAAGGACAACGGGATCCTGGGCTGCATTAGGAAGACCACAGCCAGCTGGTGAAGGGAGGTGATTATCCCCCTCTACCCAGCACTAGTGAGACCCCGTCTGGAGTGCTGGGTCTTATTCTGGGCTCACAAGTACAAGGAAGACACGGACATACTGGAGTGAGTCAAGGGAAGGGCTAGATGATGAAGAGACTGGAGCATCTGTCGTATGAGGAGAGGCTGAGAGAGCTGGGATTGTTTAGCCTTAACGAGAAAAGGCTTGGGGGGTGGTCTCGTCAATGTGTATAAATATCTGAGGGGAAGCAGTAAGAAGATGGAGCCAGACTTTTCTCAGTGGTGCTCAGTGACAGGACTGGGGGCAATGGGCACAAACTGAAATACAGCAAATTCCACTTAAGCATAAGAAAAAACTTTTCTACTATGAGGATGGTCAAACCTTGGAACAGGTTGCTCAGAGAGGTTGTGGGGTCTCCACCCTTGCAGATACTCGAAACCTGACTGGACATGACCCTGACCAATCTGCTCTAGTTGACCTTGCTTTGAGCAGGGAAGTTGGAGTACACAAGCTCTAGAGGTTCCTTCCAATCTCAGTAATACTATGATTCTGCGAAATTTCCACTCATGAACTCAGAAAAGTACCATTTGTTCTTTCTGGTTTTCATCAGTTGGTACGTAAGTTTTCCATTCCCCATTCATTTATTGTTAAAAATATGTTCTTACATTAATGACTTGTGGACTTTCAGATGTCTGCAGCTTTTCTGTGTTCTCTTAACTGAGTGCATGCAGAGGTAAAAAGCATACGGATATAAACCTTAGCTGCTTAAAAATGTTTCCAGTGGAGAACTGTACCCATTTTATTAGGCAAATCCATGAGAATCTTGCTGACAAATGGTGACTTCTATTCAGCACAGAGCCTTGAGAAATTTAATCCCAGAGTGTCGTGTTCCTCTATTTGCTCTTTTATGACACTTGTTCACAATTTAAAGCATGAGTCTCTATACTTGTATTAACAAACTAGGCAAATCTATCAAATTGTTTGACCAAATAACAGATGACTTCTATCAGGATTTATTTGGGGCTTAGGCATTATTTAGGCACGCAGCAGGACTCATAAGCAATAAATTGCTTTCCATATACCTGAATTACATGCTGAACTGTATAGGACCTTGTTCAGTAAATGCAGGCATAGCTGCAATTTTCAGGCACTTAAACCAAAGAACAAATTTTACATGAGAAATGGAATTCATATTTTCTCGGTGTATTCCTGCTTTATCAACCTGAGTGTTTTTAGTAGGCTCGCCACTGCAGTATGTGAACACTTGGTATATTTTAAAGGATACCTATGGGAGCTCAGTTCCTCTCAGTGCACAGTTCCCTATTGTTCTGTAATGAGCAATAAAGCAGTTCAGATTGATTTGTTGCATCAACAGACAGAAATTCAAGATAAAGATAAGACCTGCCTTCAACAGCTTATTTCAGTGAGGTCTGAAAGCCATTTTTCTATATTTTCAATACTTATGTTCGATGTTGTGAGACCTAGGGTTGGGGGGAGTGGGGCACAATGTGACCTCCCTGGGCACCTCATTAAATTAAATAAATAGAAAAACTGTCACTGACTGTAGTAGGATCGGATATCACATCACAGTTTCTAGGGAAAGAGTAAACTTAAATGTTTAATCTTAAATGTTTAAATGTAAAAGAGTAAACTTAAATGTTCTGGTAGCAACCTACGGAATCTTGCAGCAGGCCCAGGAGGAGGAAGGAGAAAACCACATATGGGAATGGGCCGGTGCACTCTGCTTTTGTGAAGTACTGCTCAAGGGAACGGAGACAGCTCCTCTCCCAGTTAACTCACGCCTTTCAGTTGCTGATCAGCCCCACTATACTCATTGCAGCTTGTTCATACCAGCCAGTGGTAATGGTTTAAGTTGGTTCCGCTCTCTCTTTGGGGCTCACAAGCAGCAGGGAGTGTGGGAAGGACTGTGGCCTCACAGAAATGCATTAAGAGCTCTATTTTGGACCTAATTAAGCGGTGTTGGAAAAACATTGCACATTCAGTATTTTTAGAAGATTGCTTTGAAAAAAAACAGCCAGCCAGTGAACAGCATCTGCCCCCTTCACCGCAGTTCCCGGCATAGAATGTGCATCATCCCCAAATCAGGGCAGCAGTAATTTGGATGCACTGCCTTGCATGGTGAATAATAAAATGTACCTGTTTTCCTCCACCTCCACAGCACGGTTTTCTTTGGCTGCCGCAGGCCTACTCATCTAATGCAGTCCAGCCTTTTGAGGAGAGTATGTCGCAACTGGCTTTTCAGCTGTAAACATCAAAGCTCCCGTGCCCTGGCTGATGAAATACCACTGCTTCCACATCCCTTTCTCAGAAGCGTGAGCATCTGAAAAACCGTTTATGGATAGTTTCAGAGAAAAGACTCATAGCTAGGCGTTTGTTTCTGAGACCTGGTAAGGCCAAGTCAGGACACTGGGGAAGCTGACAGGACACACACTGGTGAAATAATTTCTCTCAGAGCAAACAAATAGTGATCTAAATTACATTGTTACTACTGTACTCCGACAACTGGTATTTCCATCCCACCTTCGTCGTGCACTGATGGTGCCTGGGGCAGTAACCATAGCTGGGAACTGGTGACAGAGAGGGGGCATTAGGGCTGAGCTCAGCCTTCGTCTCTTCGGGAAGCGCGGATAACGGCAGGATGATTGGCACACCATGGAAACAAGTGGGGATACTCAGCCAGAGGCACCCGACTGAGCTGCCAGGGGATCAAGGGGAGGAGAAGTAGCGAAAGACACAACATTCCGGTTTCAAGCTGTTATAATTTGAAGAACCCACAACAATTTATTGTTGTTTAGACAATTATTCTATCACATGATGGCCCCTCCCCACTCGGGAAGGGGAATTGGGAAAAAACAAGGAAACCTGAGGGTTGAAATATAAACAGATTTAATAGAATAAGACTAGATCATTAACATTGATAACACTAAAGAACCAATATTGATCCCAATACCAATATGAAATATACAAGGGTCATACTCAGCCCATTCTATCCATAGGAAGCTGTGCACTCCCAGCAGGGACAGACAACGTGGGACACTGACAGCGCTGCGGCTTCTGGAAGAAGGGAAGGGCTCAGGGGTCCGGCACTGGGGCAAGGAGTTCTCAGGATGGCAGCTATCAAGGCAGCTTCTCAGCAAGCTTTCTAATTTATATTGAATGTGGCATTCATGGTATGAAATAACCCTGCTGGCCAGCTTGGGCCAACTGCCCGGGTCTCGCTCCTCCTCATCCCCGCACCTGGCGAGCTCGAAAACACTGAGACCTTGAAACCCGCACACTATAGCTGGCTATAAAGTAAATACTTTCACAAATTCAGACACTAGGGTCTTCTAAAAACAGAGCTTTCCCTGCAAGAGACCTTACTGAAAACTAAAATTACTGAAAGAGAAATTAATCCTGCGTCGCTCACACCAGGACGTAAGCACAGAATAAAGCAGAGTCCGCAGCCCCTGACGAGAGTGCCGCCATCCCCGGCCCAGCTCGGCCCTCCCCTCAGGCCGCCCCCCACAGCGGCAGGGCGGCGGGCCGGGGGTGCGCTCCCCCAGCGCCCTCACCGGCCCCAAACACCCCCGAACCCCCGGGGGGAGGGCTCGTCAAGATCTTCCGACCCAGCGTTGCGCCAACGGGGACAACATCTCCTCAGGACCGCCCCCGCTCCGCAGCCGCCAGACGCGCTTCCCCTTTAAGAGCCGGTTCCCGCCCTTCCCCGCCCGCCCGCCGCTCCCCGGCCCGCAGCCCTGCGGCAGCGGCATCGCCGCTGAGGCGAAGCGTTCGCCGCCGCTTCTCACCGGGGCCGGGGGCAGGCGCTCCTCGGCGGCTGAGGGGGGGGCAGAGCCGGCAGCATGTCCACCAAGGCGGAGCAGTGTGAGTGGCGGGGCCGGGCCTGTCCCGAGGGGAGCGGGGGAAGGTGGGGGCCGGGGGCGCCTTCCCGCCGATGGCGCTGCCTTGCCGCCGGCTGTCAGTCGCCCCGGCGGGGGTAGCGCCGACCGGCCGCCTCCCGCCGTTTGTGGCGTCCGCGTAGCAGCTAGTGCAAGGGGAAGGGGAGGGGGGGGGGGGGGGGGNTGGCTCTTTCTGTCTCAGCCACCGCCGCCGAGCGCTTGGTGGTGGCGGCGGCCCTCGGAGTATCTCGGCTGCCGCCCGGCGCCTGGCAGCCGGGGTGGCCCTTCTGGAGAGGCGGTGGGTTTGGGCAAAGGCAGCGCCGGGGAGCTGAGGGAAAGAAATGAGGGGTGAGAGTGAAGATTGGAGACCGCCGGCTTGGCCCGCGGCGGGAAGGGTCCAGCCTGGCTGGTCTGTGCCCCGTCCCAAAGGATGTACCCACCTGGGAGGCTGGAGAGAGCTGAGGTGACCCGTGCGTTGCCATCTTGAAGGTGGTCTTGCTGTGAGAGGGAGGGGGAAGGGAGGTGTGCGGTCATTCTTGTGCCGTTCACCTTTTGGGTGAATGTAGACCGGGTGAATGTAGACCATCTTGCCTTGTTTGCCCACGCGCCTGTCTGCCTCAGACCCCACAGCGTCCCAGCAGGACCCCTGCCCGGGTGGTGGCATCCCCCTGCCCAGGGCCTAGCATCCCTCCTTGCAGCCAGGGATGTTTTAACCACCTTTTTGGCTAGATGGGACCTAGGCAAGATCAGATGACATCATGGTGGTTGGGACATCAGCTGCTGGGCCATGCTGGTGTTCCCCGCTGTTCTTACTGCTGGTAACCACTGGTGCGGCTGCAAGAGCCCTGCTGGGAGGCTTAAAGAAAAATACCAGGGTAGTTGAGCTTGTCTCCTACATCAAAGCTATTTTCTCTCCTGATACAGTGTTTTTGTTGTGAGCCAGGCAGCCTGTGACCAGTTAGGTTGGGCTGATGTTTGTCACGATGACGTGACGTGATCTGACACTTCAGGTGCTGAGACTTGTTGTCTCCTTCCTCCAGGTCACTGGGAAGGATCCTTGTATTTATATATGCCTGTGCTGAACTGATCTAAGGAAAAGAATACTTGTATTTTTTTCCTTTAGGGTTTACTGCTTATTTACAATGATGGATGATGTTGCTGTTAAAATATTATGCACTTCTGGCCTCATAAATAGAGACGCAATGTTCTGACCATGCAACAGTCCTGAAGTGTGCAATGTTCAGATCTGTACCACTCTGTTCTTTCTGCCACCCCCACCTGAGTTCTGTAGTTGCTTCTTCTCTGTTGTGGTACTTATACATTAATTATGCTTTTTTCACACTGGCATGTGGAAGAATTTCTGCTGCCTTTTGTCCCAACACTGCCTTTGGTGTTTTCTTCCTTTTCTGACTTCTCTGTTCCTCCATTCCTAATGCTTTTGGCCTGCTCTGTTTGAGCTTCTCTTTCATATTTTCTCCGTGGCTGTTTTTTCTTTTCATCCCCTTGTACTGTTCAAGACACTGCATCTTGGCCTGCCATGTCCCTATTGCTCTCTATTTTAAGATTTACTTGGCGTCCAGGTTTCAGATCTTTCTACCTCCTAATGTTCTCTGTCCTGATGCTCCAGGTACAGTATTCGGTTAATGGACATATCCTGTGCATTCTAACCTACTGAATGTATTTTGTTTACCAAGGCTGCTTCCCTGACTAGTTCTTATAGCATTACCAAATGTTGTTGTCTCTACATAACTTCAAGATTCCCTCACCTGCAATTTTTGAGGAATGGTGATGGACTCGGACAAGGATTATATCAATGTGCATACATCACTGTCAGGCAAACCTTCAAACCTCAGCTGTTGCTGCTGTTGCTTCTGGCCTCATTGACTGACAGCCAAGAACCAGAATGTCTTGGGAAGGAGTCACAAGTCATAATGAATTTCAGTTTACCAAGAACAGCAGCAAAACACTACGAATGAGGAAACAGACTGATCAGAACAGAAGACCAAAAAGGTGCTGGTCTAACCATGAATCTGTGGCCACCCCACAGCTCTTTGGCAGGTGGTATGAACAACAGGTAAAATGGTGGCAATCTGGGAGATCATCTCAAGAAGCCTCCCATTTTTGTGACATGCATCACGTATTTCATACCATAGATATTGACAATGATGTTCATCATTTGATTCATCACGGCGTGCCTGAGGTGTTCAATTGTATTCAAATAAAATTAGTTCTTCTTCACCTTAAATAGCATTAACTGGTCTTTAGTTGTGGTAAGTAATGTCCTGGGAATGCCTGATGCCAACTCTGTTCTTCTCCAGGCCAGTGGAGCAACCAAGACCATCTTTAAAGACTCCTAATGGTTTCACTCTTGATTCAGTCAATGCTCACGAGGGGGCTAGGGAGTTTAGTTAGGTCTGTGCAGAGCCTAGAGAGATACCCAGTGAAGCACTGTGGAATAGCTTTTTTTTTTAATTTGTTTTATGTGATGACCCTATGACAATGGCTAAGTATGTCCACAGAGTGACATCACTTTTTGAAGTGTATCTCTGGGTGCTCAGAAAATTGGGTCATTTACACGCTTCTGTATCTTGAAAGATGGCAAAGTTTTGCTCTGGGGCTTTCCTTCAGAAGGTCCTTCGTGTTCTGGGAGGCTGTGCTGAAATTCTCAGTGTTCTGAGAAGCAGAACTGAGAGGTGAGGTTAAAACATCTAGCCTAAAGCTAACGTCAATATTTAGGCTTTATAAATAAGTTTTCTGTTTTGGTATTTTGCCTGATACAATTGCATGACAATGCTCATTAATAGAATTAAATTTCCTTCTTTATAAGAAAAAAGGTGATTCTAGATACTCTATACCCTTTATTGAAAGTAAGTAGCTGTAGAGAGGCAGACAGTTCTCTGAAATACATCTAGACCTGAATTCTGACATCGTCTTTGGCATTTTGTTAATCCAATTCACTTACAGATATCTGACAGCAAACTATGGCAGCCACAGTAAACTCTGCATCTTGCTGTGAATTGTTCTTTGTTGGGTACTGTGAAATGTAGTCTGTTTTCTTTGCAAATATGCCTGGCTTGGTATTCTCTTTTTTTTCCCTCGGCACGAGAAAGTAGCATCCCAAATACATTTATGAAGTAATTCTTTTCTTAATCTAAAGTAATCTAGATTAGTTTTTATAGGGGTCTTTATGACAGTATAAAATAAAAAAGTGCCTAGCTTTAAATAAGCTGGTAAACTGACCTGCAAAACTGGGACTAAATCTGAGAGAGTGAGCAGAATGAATGAGGTGTGGGATGAGGAGGGGAAAACAGGTCTCGGATTGCTAAAATGAACTTCTGTAACCTGGAGTGAAACGCATCATGACCCAATGTTACCTACCCCAGTGGTTTTGGGGGTGTGTAGTAAGCTGGTTATGGCTGGTCTCGCAGACCCAGGGAGAACCTCCTGCAAAGCAGAGTTTGTGTGCTGCAGCGCCTGTGTGGTGGCCTGCAAGGCTCTGGTCTTGCTCCTACCTATACTGAGGCAACTGGAGTCCACGCAACAACAATTCTGATTTCAGTTGTTTGGGGGAGGAAAAAAAGTAGTGATTGATTTTAATTATCCATTAACATCATCTATGCATCCTTAGTTTATTACTTTTGCATATGCATGATCAGAGTGTTCCTAATTGCATTTTTACTTGCTATTTTTCCCATTGACCCCAGCCCTATTCAGTGACACGGTGGGCTTTCTCCCTGTGATGAAGCAGGGTAATGTCATGAGGGAGACTTGTCTGTAGAAGCTTCGCTTGCTGCAGGAACTGGGAGAGTATGGTCAGTACAGCAGGAAACTGGAGAAAGGATGATTGTGGTTAGGGCAGTTGGGTGCTGAAAGACTAGGTTTCTTGTCATGCAATTCAAGCAAACTGTTCTTCGCCTGATGGTTATTTAAGTGTTCCTTATTTTATGGATAACTGACTTGAAATTGTAAAACCTCATTTTTTGTGTGACTGAGCACTCACAGATGCTTTTGTTTACTGGATGTAAAGTCCAGTACGTACTGCTGTCTATTCTGGCAAAACAGCTCTCAGTATCTCAAGCTGAGCCTCCAACAGCAGCTGCAGACACTTTGCTCTTGGTGTCTGTCCCTCAGTCTTTTTCTGTAGTATGGATACAATGTCACACCTTCTCATTCAACTTGTCAATGATACAGAAAAAAATAAGAATGCTCATGAAATGTTCAGATATGGCAGCGGTGAGAAGCATAGGGATGTCTCCCAGGATGCTACTGCCTTTCTGTTCAGTGGAGGACGTCATGGTATTCATTCTTTAATAAATGCCATTAGACAATAAGAATAAAACAAAGTATTGACTAATTGCTCATTTAGGGAGCATGATTTATCTTCTATATTGAAGGAACCCTGAGGGGAACAAAGTATATCTTGGTGTAGTGAAAGACTGTCATAATCCATATGCTCAAGGGCTGAAGTCATTCAGAAGCATCTCCCCTTCTAACTGCCTATTACACAGTCTTGGTGCGCTTTTAACATGATTAAGAGTTCCCAGCCAGCTCTGCTTTCACTGGGGCTATGTCTGCACAGAGCGATGCTATGAACAACTGCTGAGCAGTCTAGCTGGAAGTGCAGTTGAGTGGGTACAGCTCTCTGCCACAGCCAATGCACTTTGTTTCTCAGCAGAGTTAATTAGCCTGGGCAGAGCAAAGAAGAGTTGAGAGTGCGCTCAGGTGTCTCTGTATGAGACTGTCTTGTGCCTTGCAGGCAATGTAAGGCATTGCAGCTATGGTGGGTAATCACTTTTTTCCCCAATACTGAACAAAGATCTCTATTAGAAAACAAATCCACTGTTATTTCTAAAACAACAAAAAAAAAATTGGTTTCGATAAAGGTGTAGAGCTCTTACTGCTCTTTGAAATCCCCTCACCTACTTGATCAGACTTCCTAAGACACTTAAATAAACAGTACAGATCTTTTTATATCTTTAGTTCCTTGCATAAAGTAAATGTATGGCCTAAAGTAAATCACATAAGCCCTCTCTGTCTTAGCTTATATGTCTGGTTTGGCTGTAGAAATACTTATGTGTTTCACATGAACCTCCTGTGATCCAATGACTCATTCATTATAAGTGAATCTTGAGATCCTTGGAGACGTGGAAGAAGTGCAGATTTTTGTTGTTGTTTTATTTTTTTTCTTTTAATTTGCTAGCACTAAGTTGGTCTAACAGATGCAGATACTCACTTCTGTGCCTTCCCCTTGGCACTCTTGCACTGGAGTGTTTATTCAGTCAAAATAGAAGGAATGGAGAGACTTTTCTGTTGTGGTTTTTTTTTGTTGTTACAGTTTAATTCTTAAATTAAAAAAAATAATCAGAAATGGTAGGAACAGGTGTGATTCTGTCAAGAGTCTACAAGAAACCTAAATGAAAGTTTCTGTGTTTGTTTTTTATCGTTTATGTAGTTGCTTCCAAAATCCGTTACCTTCAGGAGTACCACAACCGGGTTCTCCACAACATTTACCCTGTGCCCTCTGGAACTGACATTGCAAATACTCTGAAATACTTTTCTCAGACATTATTGAGGTAAGTTTTAACTAATGCTCTTGAAGAAAAAAGAGCTAAAGAATTGTAGGGGGTATTGATTGACTTTGAATTGGTTGCAAGATTTAATGGGTCAATGCTCAGCCAAAAGGAGTCAGAGCATAATTTAAGACAAGAATGCTATGAATTAATCTCTTCATAGTGGCTGTTGCCCAATTTGCCCAGTTGAGCTGCTTATTGAGTGGCTGATTCTAAAATAAACTTGGTTGATTACACATTTGCTTGGCCCTCCTAAGACTTAGCTGAATGCACAAGCATGTTGAACTTGTGAAGAAAAGAGTTTGTGACCTATAGATTTCTAGATGTGTACACTCATGACCTCCTTGACAGTCCTGGTGCCTCAGGATCCTAGAGCGATGAGCCAGACAAGCAGAGCTAGGTTCTTTCTGTGCCATAGTTCAGCTAACTGTCAGGTTTGGGTTCTGGTTCAGTCCCTTATAGTAATACGAGTAGACACAAAGTTTGTATACAGATCTGGATTTGGATGGCAACAACAGGTCATAATTGTTCTGCCCTGGGGTTTTGATTTAGCCTGATATTTAGTAAAAATATATAGTACAAAATACCATATCATTACAGAATACATTTTGAATACAATATACTACCTCTTGTCTTGCTAAAAAGATATGAAAAATTGTGAGACTTAAATAGGACTGACATACATTCCACAGTGCTACCTAGTGGCTTCGTCTTTTCAAACTGTTTTTAAAGTGGCTTTTGACAGTGAAGAGGTGATATTTTTTTTTTTTTTTTTTCTGCCCAGGTTTTTGCTGGCACTAGTTTTCACACCGAGAAAAATGCAGTTAAAGCTGCCTTTCTATGCATAGCTTCCTGATTTATACCTGGAAAGATTGTCCCTGCTGTCAGAAGCTAGTTTGGAAATAGTTATTTGCCTTATTGGATGACGTTAAAAACGTTAGTAAAATACAAATAACCCATATATTTGTATACGTACCCATATAATGTACGCAAGTTAAGAAGCAAGAATTTAAACTTGAAAGAATGACGATAGTTCATTCCAACGTTCATTTAAAGCACATGGGATGTATCAAAATTCTTGACCCTGTTTATAAGAAAGGTACGTGGACAGGAATGCTATGGAATCAGTGGAACACCTGTTCACTGCAAACTTAAAAACCTCCCGCTTACTTTTGAAAATTGCAAGAGTAGAATTGTTTAACCACTGTGAAATTTGTTTCCTTCATCATTTAGAGTGTTGATGAAACTTATGGCAACCAGTAAGACTTTTTTTTTAAGATTAATAAATTAAATTTTATCTTAATAATTGCAGCAGTTCAAACGGTCACTAAGGATACCTCTGAATTGTGTCTCTGTTCCCACATCAGGCTGTTTTGATGGATTATTTGCACAACACACATGCTTAAATTGCATTTAAGTATGACAAAATAGCCTCTGTTTAGATGCTGTGGCCCTTTAAGCTGTTAAAGCAAGAAAGTTGGACTTGATTCTGAACATTTTCTCTCTTAGCTGTACTACCAAGTGCTATAATGAGATCCATTTCTTCTTGAGCAGAAGTCCATTGGGACGGGATGGATTTAGAATCTCCTGCTTAAAGAAAGTGTCTTTATACTGCCCTGTTGTCTTCATCTTTCTAAGCAGTACAGCTGACATGTCCTGTGTGACAAATTCCTCATGCTCCATGAGCAGTGATGTTTCTGGGCTTACTGAAAAAGCTTTATACTTAGCGACTATGAGAGCAGATCAGAAATCAGGGCAGCAATTGCACAATTGGGCAACTCCATTTCTTTATTTCATGTTCAGAATGGGACTGAACCAAAATCCTGTTGTTGGTAATGCTGAACCTCATGGGGCAGAAGTGATACTCGTATTTGATGTGCAGGTCTACACAAACGGCTTTATCCTTTGTGATCTGGGATCTGATCAGCCTCAGAGCTAAAAGGGCACCAGAAACTGAAAGCAGGACTTGGATCTAAATTTAAGTGGGTTGAGTTCTGATACTCAGCAAGGTCAAATCCACATTCTAAATCCCATAACTGGGGAATTTGAACTGTTGGTCAAAGCCTGAGTGCTATGGTTGAACCAGTATAAGTTTATACACTTGCTGATACCAAGAAAGAAGCTGGATAAAAAAGCAAAACAAAACACACCCTGTATTTAGTGTGGCAGATGGAAAGAAGGAAACTCCCACCTACTGTGTGCATATCTATGCAAGATTTACCCTAAAACTAAACAGACTGCTTAAGAACCTTTCTGAAGAGCATGTTCAGAAATTTCTTTGAATATTCTGCATGCTGAGTCTTCTTTCTGCCTCCTACACTGAGACTCCATTGTGCAAGGTTTAACATCAATAATAGAAGAACATGGTGGAGAATAATCTTTCTATCTTGAGACAGAGCATATGCAATGAATTTGGGCTGCTAAGAGAGTACTGATCAAACAGTAGCAAAAATAGCCATTGATTTCTGGAGATTTTGGGTCTGGTCTTCAGAATAGGTTGCTTGTGATCACCTACTATTTTAAAATAACTTTAAAAAAATACTTCCTAGTTTGATGCGTACAATCCTTGCAGCTGAAATTTTTTAGGAAAAACACTTCTTGATGAACATAGGTAGTCACAGGAAAAATGGAGGAATAGCGATTAGCCAGAGAAATCCCTTATGATGATTGGATTTTAAGGTGTAGCTTTTACTGTTTATTATACTTTTTACGTTTCCATGTTATGGACACATTGACTGTGTTCTTTTCAGTGGGGCATGCCCACTGTTTTGGATCACATTCATATCTGGTGTCATTCTGCCAGCTATAGTTGGATCGCACAAGTGATTAATTTGCTCCTTTGCTCTGTACATAGCCTCAATAAATCAGAAGCTCCGGGGTGGGGGGAACTGATGTGGAATGGCTGAAAAAATTAAATTCCTTATTTCTATGAACGAACATCACATAAAATCACCATACACAATGCATAGCACATTGATTCATTTAGTTCTTCCTTAATTTTCTCTTTGGGCAAAAACATTTCTTTACATTACAGCATGAATTTGTTTCATGCCCTGCTCATTTTCAGTGTTTTCTCCCTCGTTTGAGGAATGATCTGAGGCTTAATAAACATCTTTCAGAACAGCTCATTCTTTCACATTTTCTTGGAGAAAATTCTCCATGTGTATTTCTAAGTAAAATGTTTTACATAAGGAATAATCATAAATGCCCAGTGGCTAATTAATGGTCAAGCTTGTTTTGTTGCCTTGGTGAGATGCAATTCTCTTGTAGGAATTTTAGGAAACCTTTCCTGGAAGGCAGTAGCTTTGGGATAGGTTTGCAGCAAAGATGTACAAATCTTGAAACAAGCCCTAGTAGCTTTGTCTCTTGTCACAGAGCAAGTTCAGTATGGAGTTATGATCTGCAGACGCTCCAGGTTCTCAGTACTTGGTTTGAGCGGAAACAGGAGCAAACTGCAATCATTGTATCTTGGTCCTAGGGGACTTCCTAGATTTTTAATTTTGACGCTTCTGTTTATTGTTTTTAAAACATATGGGTCGGTCAAAAGCCTAGGTCTGGCTGTTTGGTTTTTTTTTCCTAAGATTGGCATGGTTGCAGCTGGAATTTAGATATGGCCTCACTGCTGTTCCTGAAGTGAACAGAAGGATGATGCCCTGATCAAGATACAAGGTGGTGTGCTTTGACCTCTAATTCATACATGGGCTATAGCTCTGTGTTAAAAGGAAGGGAAGCCTATAGTTTAAGCTCTCCATCACTATCTTACATTTTCCAAAGCAAGGATTAATTAATACATTAATATCCTTTCTGGAAATAAGTGTGCTTGAAGTGATGTGTTGGCAAGTAAAGGGATGGGTAATTGGTATCATCTGTTGGTAGTCAGGGAAGGGATATGACTTAGTACCTTCATATCTCTAAACAGGAGCTGCAAAGTATAGCAAATGAACATCAAGCAAATTAAAAGGAATCAGCACTCTGATGATTTGCTTTTAAGGTCATATTAGATCTTAGATGATTTTCTGATGCAATTTCATAAGCACTGTTATGACAGTCACCACGTTTCTTGTACTGGACATTGGGTAACAGAAACCAAAATAATCTGCCAAATATGTAAGGCACAATAAAAAGTATTTAATTTCTTAAGACAGACTCTGTCTGTCATCTCTGACTGCAAGTGTGTTGTGATAGTAGTCACTTGGCATAGAACTGTACTTGTAAAAGTGTTTTATATATATGGCAAATGAATGACACTTTCTCTTATAAGTACCTTAGCAAGAGTTTAGCTTACTTGTGTAAATTGTTGAATTGACTTGCAAGGGAAGATATATCTGTGCTAAGGTGATTATACGATAGGGATTTCTGTGTTGTTAAAGAAGACAGAGATTTCCAGGGGTGCTCCCTCTTGACATAACTCTGTTCTTCATTAGTCGGTGGAAATTTTAATGCCACTGACTT
>RSEF01000005.1:49563339-49588339 GCA_003993805.1 Himantopus leucocephalus | reverse complement strand
TCTGTTAAATGCTGAATTCCTTTTGAGTTGGCAGCAGCATGTTTTGAATCAGACTACTGCACTAGGAGATGGCATGATCTTGTAAGAGGGGGGCTGCTAGCAAATTAGAGACTCGTCGACTTAACTTCAGTTTCTAAAAATGGTGGAGTTAATTATCAAAACAATCTTTTTCTAAATAGATAACATGGTGATAATTAACAACCAATGGAGACCTGTAAAGAACAATAACATTGAGCAAACATAATTTCCTTTTATGGCAGTACAACGGCTCTCCTGGTGGAGTTTTCCTGTCCTTAGTGAGGCTTTTGTTGCTGTGTCACTTGACATCCTAATAGGCAATCTGCGACATACAGGCCCCACTTGAGTGAGGAAAACACTCTAGGAGTAATTACCAGTGGCTCTCGTCAGCTGGAAGGGTATACCAATAGGAATCTTACAGGAGTCTGTGCTAGGTCTAGTGTTAAATATTTTAATTTTTTTACTGGGGTGATAGAAATGAGAGAGCACTTGGATTTGCAGGGGGTATCAAGATGGCAAATAGCATGTCCTTTGTGTGAAAGATATCAGATTCAAAACAATTTTGGCAAAGTGCATTCTGATTTGAAACATCTTCAAAGGAGAAGTGTAAAATACTATGTTTAAGCAGGAGAAATCAAAGGCAGAAATGAAATGGGGGAAATACTAGCTTGAAAGCCATACTGCAGAGATTTGGGTGCAGAGATCTACTGCAGTAGACCAGAGGCAGACCATAATTCACTAATATATTAGCATTATTCTAGCAATATGTAAACAGGTGTTTTGCGTATGAGACACCCAAAGCATTTTGTTTACCATTCTAACAGCCCTAGCCAGGCCTCAGCTGGAGTAATATTTTCAAATATGAAAATTTGAATGAAAATATGAAGCCAGTCCATCTGGCTTCAAAAAAAGACATGGACGATTTAGGAGTCGTCCAGGAAAAAGAAACAGGGATGATTTGAGGTCTAGAAAATGTGAACAGTGGGGAAAAAAGGAAAGAACTTTGTTTGTCTAGCTTAGAGAAAAATGGAAGGGAGACATGATTATTATAAACAAATATGTTGCTGCAAGGAGAAATATACAAAACTATTGGTGGTTACAGTTGATCAGGATAAGAACTGCAGTGTTGGAATTTTATTTTTTTTTTTTTTTAAAAAAGGCCTTTTTATGATGAAGATGGTTAAGCACTAGGATGAATTGCCAGGAGAAGGAGTGAACTGTCTTGCAGATTTTTAAGAACAGTTTAGATAAATATGTGCCAGGAATAATTTGGTTGACTCATGCTTGGGGCAAGGGGAGGTCACTTGCTATTTACGATGGTTCTGTGTATCGAGAATTAAATTTTGCATTACAACTTGTTATTTATTTCTCCCTCAGCTTAGCATTTGACTAAAAGCAATATATTTCTTTTTTTATCAGAACAATCAATGTTGTTTGGGTAAGTACAACGGGTGCGCTAGGCAGTCCTGAGCTTTGGTCCAATCAGATTATACAAAACTCTCACTGCTTAGCTGGTAAATACGTGTTGCAAGAGAGAAACACTCTCAAGCATTAATGGTCTGGCTAGACCCTTGCATAGAAGACTTGCCAGAACCACTGAAATGGAGTGCTAATTTGAATTCTTACTATGACTCATGATGTTTACAGCTACAGATCCCTGAGCACTTTACAAAGGCAGTTTTAAATCATCCTAGTTATATAGATGAGACTGAAGGCCTGTGTAACATACTTAAGGTTACAGAGTGAACAACAAAAGGAATCCCTCTCGTGCAGGGGAAAGGCTTTCTGATGTATTAGGATCATCATACAGGTTCAAACTTGTGGTTCGTTGGGTGCTGTAACCTTTCGCAGGGAGTTGTGGGCCCCAGCTCAATTCCTCATCTGGAAGGGGTATAAAGATGCCACAGTGCTCAGATACACAATAACCTGTCCCTTCCCTTTGGATCTTGAAATGTTGTACATTTCGTAAGTATCCTTTCCAAAGAGTTAGAGTATAATTAATTAGAGTAAGTATGGAAATTATTGATAAATATTCCTTTCCTTTTAAGCCTTGGCCATTTTTGGCCTCAATGGTTTCCCAGGAAAACAAGATCCATAGTTTAATCACATGTTGTTTGAAAAATACGGTGATGCTTCCTGTAGTCTCTATGTGGGGGTTACTTTGCAGCTCTCTTGAGGGCAATTAAGATCAAAGTCTTATTTTTTTCTATGGCTGATAAAGACTAGAATGCTTTTTGCAAAAGCAAGCCTTTCAGTACCAAAGTGCATATCAAATTCTGATTCTAATAACATCTCTGCTTAAATGCAGGCCATTGTATGTTAATCGCTGTATGATTAAAATCAACATTACTTTTAATCAATGATTTTACTGGCTGTAGTATTCATATTCCCGCCAAACTCTTCTAAGTACTGTTGAACAGCTGTTTCCCTCTATTTTAGGAGGGGTTTAAAAATGATGGGTGAAGTCTCTTGTCTATAGTGATAAATTTCCCAAATTACTTTGAGGGAAAAACTTGAATTTAAATATAATATTTTTTTTTACAGTTTTGTAAACTAAAAAGTACATAGTCATAATTTTTCCATTGTAATGATTCTGTATTTATTTCATTTTATTCAACAGATCTTGGGCAATCAATTTTTTACACTACTACATGCTTACTTCCTTTTCTCAATGATGATATTTTGAGTACTTTACCCTATACAATGATTTCAACACTAGCTACCTTTCCTCCATTTCTGCACAAGGATATTATAGAGTATCTCAGCACATCTTTTCTGCCTATGGCTATATGTAAGTAGAACTCATTCTAGTATTATTATGTCTCAGAAAACATGGTGCACTGCTATAATAGTATCAGACTGTAGGAGTCAGTTTGATCCGTCATAGAATTGTAATGGGACATCAGTCTACTCTATGTACATAAGTAAAATAATTCCATGTTACTATTTTTCAAAGGGAAATAATTATATAACTTTTATTTGTTATGCTCTTTTACTGTGTGAATTCTTCCTTAATTTGAAGGGTGAACTTTAGCTTCTTTAAGGAAGATACTCTTTTCAGACTTGTAGAATTTTCAGTGCCAGCAGTGGGAATTTTGAATACAGTGGAGAAACTGATCCTGAAAAAATAGGTGCAAAAATTCCGCATGTTGCTATTGCACCTGGACTAAATCTGGATGTACATGAATGACTCTTCTTAATGTAATGATGTTGTGATGAATTCCTGATTTTTCTCCCTCTCTCTTCTTGGCATTTTCTCTTTAAGTTCTGTACTGAATAGCTGCACCTGTAATGTCTCCTGTCCATAAGTGTTAAGACTGAATCTGGCAGTGTCTGGCTTTTTATCTCTCTCTTTCTTTTTTCTTTATGCCCTGAGGGTGTCATGTGATTAGAATTTCATAATCCCTGCAGAATGTGAATTCTGAGGTGTGTTCTGAATGCTGGTTTGTGTACCTGATAAAAAGCTTGGTGGGTTTTTAGTAGTAGTGAGAAATTTAACCACATTCTGCTGATTGAAGCGTTAGGATCAATATTAAAAGTCAGTTTTAACCAACAAGCCTTTCAGTGTGTGGGTGATCAAACACTGGAACAGTTTGCCAGAGAGGTTGCAGGTTCTCCATCCTAGCAGATGCTCAAAACACAACTGGAGAAGGTCGTGGGTACCTGGTCTAGTTGGCCTTTCTTTGGGCAGGGGGGTTGGATAAGATGATCTCCAGAGGTCTCTTCTAACATCAACCATCCTGTGATTCTGTGAAAATGTCTCCTCCTTACCTGTATTCCAGACCTTTAAGGAAAAACATGAACAGCTTTGTACAGAGATCAACACTGATGTCATTTAAGCGTGTAGAATATGCTGTTAGGACATGCAAAGAAGCATGGTCCAGTGTTTTGAGATTAAGATTTTTATGGAAATTTATCATGTACATTTTCTGGCTCTACCAGTCAGTGATCTTGGAGAAATCCCTTAACTCTTCTGTACCTCAGTTTCCCCATGTAAAATAGTCCCTTTTAAGACATTGCAATGATGTTGTCTCTGTTACCTTTGACAGGTCTAATAACCGTATGCAAATGAAAATTACTAATGTATATTTCATACATATGTGCAATAGGTCATCTTTGGGTTAAGAACAGAATGTCGCATTAAACTCCTTTTTCTTCCATTACTGTTACCTGTTAAAGAACAGCTGTTGTAAGTGATTTATCCTCTCCTGTTTATCTTCAGATCCGTAAAACTGTTCTCCAAAATAACTGATTGAGCTAAATCCTTGGTTTACTTAAATATGTACTATTTCCCAACTGCCCTTGGCAGAGATTGCATCCATATAGAGCAGGGGAGCAACCTTTGTCACGCTGCCTTTTTCTTCAAACTGTTTTGGTTAGATCTCTGTATGAAACCAGTCTGCTGCCCTTTAAGTTTGGCTTCTAGTGCTGTGTCCTACTTCTGTGCTGATGGCCGCGTTTTAATTGCCAGGTTAGAGCTGCTGAGTATTTTGCAATTTAAATCCATACAAATAGACCTTGCTGTAATAATTTGGGGAATCTTATGTGTGTGGGTGAGATTCAAAAAAGAATGAATGAAGTGCAATGAGGAGAGCCATAATAATGTTGGGTCATGTGGAGACGTACCAGATTGAGAAATACTCCATTTTCCCTTCCCTCCTCTTTTCCAGTCGAGTGCTCTTTTAATTAGTGTCCTAATCTTTCCCCACTGGGAATTATATGCCTCTTTACAAGGCGAATGCACAACCTTTCCTTCACCTAGTGTTCAGCTTTGAATCAAACTCAAAGGGAGGATGCAAGAGACTGCGTAAGCAGCTGGAGAGCCAGATTGGAGGGATGAAAGCATCTCCCTGAACTGGTAGCTACAGTTCTGTGCTCCTATCCCAAATGCTTGGTATTTGGGTCCTGGCAGCGAGGCTTGGGAAAGTGCTGTGAGTGAGGATGGGGAAGATACAAGCCACATCTCTGTGTGGGAGGTTGCCTTCAAAGCCATATTGCCATGTTATAGTTCAGCAAATAAACACCTACACTCTGCAGGGTTTTTCCAAGTATACTATTTAATAGTAACCACTTTGTAGGAGACCAGAAGGAACTCTAGCCACTTTGTGTGAGGTCAGAGTTACAGCAGCTTAGCTATACTTCAGTGCTACTGTTTATCATTATCTTAGCACAGTTAACATAACAAGGGGGGGACTAATTTTTCTAGTATGTAGCTATTAACTTCAACTCATACCATGTGCTCCCTGAAAAGTAAGCTGTGCCATACACCAACAGCCAGCAGCTGCCACCAGCCAGTCCCAACCCTTCATCAGTATACCACAACAGCAGGCTTTCCATTTTTTCTTGTTTCTTTATCCTCCAATTCCTCATTACCTTTCCTGCAATCCAAGTCCTAGGTGCACTTGACTACTCAAGTGACATTGTTTTGAGCAGTCTGTGGGTTCTGAAGGAGGGTGCCTGAGAAGATCACTGTCTTTGGTTCATGCGGCTCTGAGGATTAAATCTTACTGATCTGGAAAACCAGGTGCGCGCTCTGTGCATCAATATCATATCCTGAGTCATCTTTCTGTTCCAGCAGAAAAGGGGTTTCATCCCCTCCAATACAGAATGTTCCTAGTTTTTTAGTGGGTTTTGTGTTTTTTTTTGTGGGGGGTTTTTTTAATGACATGGTACCTTAGGAATTTTATTTGCATCAGTTGCCATCAGGTATATGCTGTTCTTACCTAATTTTCCTTGTTATACAATAGAAAATGTTTTCTTTTTTTTTTTTCCCTTTCTTTAAGTGGGATCCTCAAAAAGAGAAGGTGTTCCAGCACATGTCAATCTGTCTGCATCGTCAATGCTAATGATTGCAATGCAGTACACATCAAACCCAGGTATGTGTAAACATGTGACATGTTATCATTCTCTCTAAAACTATGAGTCATCAAGTACTGTGTCAAATGCAATCAGAAAAGTTCAGATGATGGGAAAAACCTGTCTCACCATTCAACACAGAATGAAAAATAAGTGATTTTAGTCAAAACTGGAATTGCTGAGCATCATGCTTGAAGTAATCATTGCATAGATAAGGGATCTCATTGTGATGAAGAAATAGGATTGGGCTCAGGATTGGAGACTCTGATCTACTCTTGCTTGACACCAGAAAACAGTGTTGATATGTAACATCAGTGTTGCAGAGAAATCACCCCTAACTTTGACTATAGAAATTCATAGTAACTATGATATATCAGTTCACAGCTGATACTGTTTTTTAAAGAAAACAGGTAATGCTGGCTGCAGACTCAAGAAAACTATAATTTAAATGTAATTATAAGTATCTAAACACAAGGCCATTCTCTCTCACTGTGGCACAGTGCCAGTTAAATCAGTGGGATATCATAACCAAATTGAAACAAAATTTAACCTGAGGGAGCTGTTACACTGCACAATAGTCAACTCTCTCCCATTTTGTGTAGATGGGTGATGTTATGTCAGGGGAGGAACCCCACACTGCACTATGTGCATGAGAAGTGTCACATCATGCTAATGCAGTTCACAGTGGTAAATAAAAGCAGCGCACCATTTTTAAAAGCTACTCACACAAGTTAGGTTTGGTTTTTTTTTTTCATGAAACATTCTGGTTTTGTTTGTGAATTCCATGTTCCAGCCATCTGAGGAAAATTTTGCCCTGTAGTTTTTGGGGAGACAAACATGTAAAGTAGTCCATTTGGTACTCATGTTTGTTTGATGCAGAGTGGCTCCTCTAGCCTTTGGTATATATGGGAATAATGTATTGTTACATGTGACGTCCGTTGCCGCCTCAAGATGAATGACAAGATGCTCATTTACAGCTTTACATTGCGCCAGAGGGACAAAGATTAAGTGAATTAGCAGGTATTCTTAAACTAGATGTGTTTGAAAAAGATCTCTGTTGCTGTGTAAAAAGCTGTACGCTCATAATACTATCTCACTGCATTCTTTGACAGAAACAAGTTACTAATATTTAATTTATAATCTCTTGTGATGATTCTCAGGGCAATGATTCTTCAGCAAACCTTTTAAAATAAAAATTAAAAATAAAAATTAAATGAGGTTTAGAGTTTTGGACAGACAAAGCAAGACCAATCAGCTAATTACGTCACTTCTGTAACTTGAGTTTCAATTTCAGTATTATGTCTATACTGTCTTTTCTCTCTCAGTGTATCACTGCCAATTATTGGAATGCCTCATGAAATATAAGCAAGAAGTATGGAAAGTAAGTTTATGATCATATATACTTTGTGGAAATGACTGTATTTGGGTAGTAATGAAAACCTCACGGCTTGAAAATTGAATTGACTGTGTGCCAAGAAGTTATAAATGAGCGTTATATCCAGTTTTCCTTCTGGATTATGGAGAGGGAGTTCCCTCTGATTTTTAGTCTACATAAGCAGCTCCATGTTTTGTAGAACAGAGCTCTATTTCCTAAATCCTATGGGGTTGTGGCTGCAATTAACAGAAATTTTAATAACCACCAATCTTCTCAGTTCATGTGGGACTGAACTTTTACGAGGACTATTTGTGAGTATTGTCTTAGCCTGAAGCTGATCTGGATCCATTTCTTTATCTGTATCACACCTCTTTGCTCCATGGCTAGACGGAGGCTTCATTTGCTATTTGTTAGTATACTATGCGGGGTGGGTGGTGGCTGTTGGATGTTCTGATCACACTCAGAAGCCAATTGTGAACATATTGTTGAAGTTAGTCATCTAATCTACTTGTAAAAGCATGCAAAGGATGTTTGGTAGGCCATGGAATGTGTATGTTTTGTGTGCTCATGTATCTTTGTGAAGACAAGTAATATGTATTGAATTGTGTTTTGTTATCTTGCAAAACAAACATTTTGTACGTATCTTTCCTTAGGATTTGCTATATGTGATAGCCTATGGACCATCTCAAGTTAAACCTCCAGCAGTGCAAATGTTATTTCATTACTGGCCCAATTTAAAACCCCCTGGAGCAATCAGTGAGTACAGAGGACTGCAGTACACAGGTCAGTGCAGCTGGTTTTGTATAAGCCAAAATAAATATGAAGGAAATTATTAGAAGTGTGTTAATGTCACATGTTTACAGTTCTACAAAGTATTTTGAAATCTTTTGTACAAGTTGGTACTTTCATAAGTGTATACAATATCCATTTCTCTGTATTTTCAAAAGATGTCATGAAAAATAAAACCTGTGTTTGTGGCTAGTAAATATATTGTGTTACTCCCAATACTAACTAGACCAGAACAGGAGAAGAAATAAATACAGCATTCCAAATGGTCTGTGAAACTGCTTTCTTGGCCTTACAAGGGTTCTGGCTTATGTTCCTTTCAATTATTGCTTTGGTTGCTTTTGTTGTGCCAGCTGCTATCACTGCTGCTGTTGCTAAGACTCCTTATCTGGCTGTTACTGTCAAAGACAGTCAGGTGATGTCAGGTGCAGTCAGTACAATGGGTAAGTTCTCAAGGCTGACTATAGGGTGAAGATGAGAAAGTCAGCAGTGCAGCTGGAGCTGAGTAGGCGGATGGTACAAAGTTCTCTGTCCACCAAACTCCCCAGTGATGCTGATAGAATTATGTTTATATGGTGGGGGCTGTCCAGCAGCAATTCACGACTTGCTTTTCCTGCTTGCCTGTCTCAACCTGTTTCAAACAATCTCTGTCATATGGGATATGTTTTGTTCACTTTTAAAATTTTTGGACCAGAATGTGGCATTTTAATAAAAAAAATGAAGGCTTGGAAGACCCCCTAGACCAACAAGTGCATACTGAGTGTTCCTGGTACATGTTTGTCTGGTCTGTTCTAAAGCCTTCCCTTGAAGGGTTGATAGATTTTTCTTGACTTCTTAATAAATCGTTCTTCTTGTACTGCTTTATATCACTTCTTTCATGCAAGCAGGTCTGTAAACTAAGCATGATATTCCATCTGAACCGTTAGTAGCACTAGGTAGACTGGAATCACTTTCCTATATATGAATTTTCTGTTAATGTATCCCAGAATGGGATGAGTATTATCTGCAGTTGCACAGCATTTTGACCTGGGGGCGTTCTCTGTAGCATCCAAGTGGTGTCACTTCAACATACCTTTGTTGTTCACTTCTTGTCATTACAAAGCTAAAGCTCCTTCTGTGGCTGGACTATTTTTTCTTTTTGCTTGGGAATGTTGCTGAATTTACTCAGCTACTCCTACCATCCTGCTCCTGAGGTGGAAAGATAATTAATTAATTCAAGGTGTTGGTGAGATCAGGAGGGGTCTACAATGGGGATTTCTGTGTCTTACTTTTTCCATTTCTTCACTGAATTCATGATTCATTTCATAATTATATCCCAAACAAGTCAGTAGGCATGTATATTCTATGTCATTTATTGTAGTTATTAGGCTTCCCGAGGAATGGCTACGTCTTCTGTCATGTTTGTATAGTACTTAGTCCAAGAGGATCTTGTTCTCAATTGATACCACTAGACACAAAGAATGTAAATATATTTTCTCCGTTTATTAATCAGCTGTGGTTTTGGTTTTGCAGCCTGGAATCCTATTCATTGCCAGCACATTGAATGCCATAATGCGATTAACAAACCAGCTGTGAAGGTACTGCTATTTCTTCAGGTGTCAAACTGAACTGTCAGGGGGATGGGAGGTTGCACTTTGACGCCAGCCATAAGCTCTGGTTGTGTGCAGATGACCAAGGGCAGGAGCTAAGGGAACAGTAAGACCTGTTGAGACCAAGGGGGCCAGAACTTTGTGAGTATGTTTTTTGGCTGCCTAAAGCAAGATGGGATATTTCCTCCAACTACAGTGGGCCAAGTCTTGATATTAAACGTGATGGTTGCAAAGCCATTTATACAATTCTAAGCTGGCTCCTGGCTAATCCATGTAAATATTTTCCTGTACACACATGGGTGTAAATATGTGCACAAATATTACTATATACAGGAAACATTGTCAGTCACATAGGTACATGTTTACCTTGGTATGTTGATTGAGATCATTCAGTGCATCTGCTCTGATTGTGATTGATTGCTTGGAATGTGTTCTAAAGCAAATAGCAACAAAGCTTTACTTATCTCTTCTACAGCCCTCATTGAAGGAAGTAAATGATATCTTTCCTGTTTACACACAGGGTAACAAAAAGTAAAATTGCTTGACCAGGATCATAATGCAGTTTGATGGCAGAGGCAAGAACAGCACCCCAAGTCCAGAGCATGCTACAGTTAGGTGTACAAATTAATTAGATATGTATCTGGTTAAATATGTAGCTACAAACAATTCCGCTGGCATCAGTTCATACACTAACATAATTACATTAGTCAAAAAGTTCTTCAGTGAGCCTTTTCCACAGGCTGTGATACTCATGGGGCATAATGGTGACACCTGTCTCACAGGTCCTGCAAGAGACCGCTTTCCTGCCCACTCCAGTCATTCTCCATGATCCCTTTTCATAGGAAAAAAAGCTGGCAGGTGTTACTTGATGTTGTAGTAATCACTAGATTCAGAATAATAACTGAGTAGAGCAAAATATCAATAAACTTAGAGTTCTAAGCTTTGCAGATGAAATAACTGAATATTTTTGAATGATCTCAACTTTGACAGAACCGGTCTTGGTCAGTCATCACTCAGAAAAATGCAGTCTGTTGTCTCTTGGATAGATGAATGTAAATTTGGTTAACAAAGATGAGAAATACTCAGAGGCGTTTGTCTTTATAAATAAGATCTTGCACTTGAATGGAGTACGAAACGTTTTGATTTAAGTGGTTAAGATATTGTGTATGCATACAACTTCATCTTTTCCTTATATAGTACAGAACACAAACAAATGTGTATGTAGCTGGCTGTTTAGCTGGTTACAGAAAACTGTTACAGTAATGTGGAAGGGTAAAAGCTAATGCAAGACAGATTTTGGACCTATGCTGCCGAGGGAACTGTGAGTCTTCATTCTGTCACTGGAATCATGCTGTATAGTTAACAACTTATGATGACTGAAAATCACATTTTGCTGGAAGAGGTGTTGCTGAGAGGGAAAAAACTAGACTATTACACTACCTTGTCCTAAGCAATGGATCCTCTAAGACTATCTCTTTGGGAAAAAAAAAAAAAAGAGTAAGTCTGTCATGACTATGCAATGTGAATGTGTAGCACAAAATATGCTTGTCTTTCAGAGAGTGATAATACTGATAATTGAAATATGTCCTGTTCTGTTCCCATAGGCTCTCATTTTCAGTTACATGCCTCTCTTTGTTAGAATAATTTGAGATCTTGTACTGCCAGGTGCTAAGTACCATCTCTCAGAATACAAAATGCTCTCAACACATACCAAAGCTGTGTCATATCGTATGTCCTAGCATTAATGTGTTGAACTTTTGGTGAACTTCAATGAACAGATGAGTTAATTCTTTTTCTTCTCTGTGTTTCAGATGTGCATTGACCCATCCTTGTCTGTAGCTTTGGGTGATAAGCCACCTCCCCTATATCTTTGTGAAGAATGCAGCCAGAGAATCGCAGGGTAGGTAAACTGAGAACGGGAAAATGATCAGGTATAGTCAGACTCCAGAGTTCAGAACTCTGGAGTTATGTTTTATTTCAGTATGATTAGCATGTAACTTATATAGATAACTCTGAAATATATGGAGCACTCTGCCATTCAGTATGAATAAGGATTACAGAAATTTAGCCCACGTGATCAGCGTTTGCATCTAGTTTGAACAGCAGTGAGTTTTAAAGTTAGGAACTCTGAATGAATAGATACTGTGGGATGCATTGACTATGATAGGGGAACCTCATTAATGTACAAGCTTTTACTTACGAAATGTTTTTTTTCTCCTCATTCTTTAGTTGTCATTAAAAGCAGAACATTACTGTGAAAGCTGTTTCACAGAGACTTCATTACTTTTCTGTAACGTGTATTTCAGATTATTCTCTAGGGTTTACTGTCAAGCAGCAGAGTAAAGAATTGGTCCAGGCTTGTCCAGTACCTGGAAGGAATACAGCCTGAGATGAATTAACCTCACTTTTTTTTTTTAATTACTTATTTTTTTAAAAATTGCTAATTTGGTTCGCATTACTTTACAAGATCTACTGATACTTATGGGGAGTTCCAATCATTAGTTCAGATGGACAAGGTTACAGGTAGTTCAGAAGCTACATGAGGCTCTTTTGTCCCCAGTTTAAGACACCTTTATATCACACCAGTTGTAGGAAAAGCAATTACATCTCACCTCAGGTTTTTATGTCATCATTGATTTAAAGCTGCAGGAACAAGTAAGGGGAATTTGGTAGAAACATAGCTTCTAAGGAGACTCGCGGAAAATAGTACTAATACATACTTTTTTTTTTTCTATGTTCGTCTGTTATTCTTCGCTATCATTTCTTGGCCCTCAGACTTTCAGAGCACACGCTATTTTAATTTGATAAATTTATGCGTTAAAAGTAATTTTTGAAAGCTCTGAACGTGGTGGACTGACATCAGCAAAGTGGCAATTTACAGTAAGAGAGGCAATGTAAAGCAGCCTGCAACTTATAAAACTACATTTGTAAAAAAGCAGCTTCAGAATAATGTCAGTCCTACCACATGAATTTAGATAAATTTCCTCTGTGCAAAAATAAATGCATATATAAATAAAAAAATGGAGAGCTAATTAGATATACAATTTTTATAGGGATCACAGTGAATGGTTGATTGATGTTCTTCTACCACAAGGTAAGAGATATTTAAAGGGTAGGTACAAACTAGTCATAATTGTACAGCCCTATGCTTACTGATATTTCTGCATACTGTATTACTTGAAATGTTGCATTCTATGCTAAAGGAATTTTTTAGAATATTAAAATAGCTTGTACTTAGTACTGCTTAATGTCTCTAAAGTTCTCTGAAAAATTGACTAATTCTCTATCTGAAATAGCATTCAATTCTTTATGTGTGAGGAAACAGAGACAATTGAACAGATCTTCAAATCTTGACACATGAAGTGAAGAAAAGGGGCTAGTCCTTCTGGAAACCTGTGTCTGATTTGAAAGCTCTTAAAGGTTCTGAAAATCTATTATGTGAACGGAAGGCTGTAAAGGATATCAGAAAAGGACATAAAATATTTTTCAGTGATCCAGTCATTGATTAAATCATTGTCCTTTGGCCAGTGAGAGAGCCTGATGTTCTGTTATCTACCAGAATGCAGACAAAGCTTGTTGACGGACTGTTGAGAATTTCCTGGGTTTACAAGGATAGTCGCATATTCTCTAAAATAACCCTTTCAAGGACAGAACAAATACACTCCGTCTTTGTTCTGCAGACTGAAAATTCTTAGGCAGTGGAAATTTTTTTGCTGTCTCCTTTTAGTTAAAATCTAATCCAGATTAAGAATGTTTTGTTTACTTGAGGGAAGTATACTTCTTTTTACTCAGCCGCTTATATGTACTGAATCAGGTGTTGCCAGGGCAACAGCTCAAATAGCTACTGCTTACAGGTTGAATCTGCAAACATTTTGCTGTGGAGTTAGGGGCCACAGACATAGTGGCTGCTCCTACATTTTTCATCCATTTTCACTAATCTTTCATCCTGTGAGCTTTCTCAGGCAGCGTAGGCACATCTGAGCCAGGTCTCCCGCAGCGTGCCACACTAGTGTGCCTACAAGTGTACTGCTGTTACAAGGCTGGCTGTGAGGAACAAGCATAAGTGGAAGGTGGATGGGATGCAGAACACACCACGCAGTGCACCAAGGCTGTTTTTTCATTTCAGTGTAGAAATAGCCGGTAGGCTGAAGTATACAGTGTCCTATCCCACATGGTCCAACAGGCTCAGTAGTGTCTGGAAACACAAGTTTAGCCTCAGAGGCTTCCTTTGCAGCAAGTCCATTTTCCCATGGCTGCCATAGTAAAACAGAAGGATCGTCATTCTGTGTTGATGTTTTGTATGCCTTCCCCTTACAGCTGAAATTTCTGCTATATGTCAGAAGAAGGTAAGATTCAGTCATTGGTGTGATGGGGCATGATTTGATGTTGTGTGTAGTGTCATTCCATTACTATGTGGTGCGTTCTTTTTTTGTACCATTCCAAATTTTCACAATTTATCCATGAATGTATTTGTTGGTGGATGGGAATGATTCATCAGCAAGGTTTCTTTTTGTTAAAACTGCTGATGTTTGATTTGAATTGTAGGTTTTTATTGAAGTGGCAATTAGTAAAGCAATTCAATTATGCAACTGAGCTCAGTTTTTATTCTATAAGTCTGCTTATGAAGAGGACAGAGCAAGAGATTAATTTTAAATCTAAGTGTTTATATGTTCTCATCTCCTTGAAGTCTTGGATTAATCCTAAATTGGACAAAAATCCTACTGGAAACTGTATATTTTTAAAAATATATGGCCTGAAAGTCTTCAGTGCTTGGCTCTGAAAAGATGGCTGACAAAAAGAACCTGCTTGCAATACACACCAGGTTTTAATAACATTCTAATAATGAGGAATACGGTGTATAACATACTTTACATTTTATGTCATAAAGAAGGCTTTTATGTTGGGCCAGATTACCAGGTGGCAAAAATAAAGGTAGTGCATATTTTGGAGGCTTGGATGGTTACCTATGATAAGGCAGATCCTTACATAGCATAAAACTGATGTGGCACTCTTGATTACACTCCTAAGGATCTGCCTGTTCCTACGCGTAACACAAAAAGACATTCTGAAGTATAAGCAGGGGTTAAGAGAACTACTGTTAACTTTAGAGATTGCTCCAAGCCAGAAAGTTGAGGTTGATGACTTAAATGTTGGTTTGGCCTGCTCCAAAAGAAGAGCAACCATGACATTTAAGTCCAGGCCCAGCATTTAGGCTTGAGCTTATCTTTCTGGAAGTTCACTGACACTTGGCATCAGGAGTTTGCACGCAGTTGTGCTTATATATAGTGATTTCGGAAATGACCGACACTTGAGCCAGCTTCCCAGAGCTGACTCTCATCCCTGTTTTCAGTTCCACTTCCTGATATTTGTGGCCTGATAAAATCTTCTTTTTTCCAGAACTGTAGTTCACATGTCAGAAGAGCTGTTGTCACATGCTTCTCAGCTGGCTGCTGTGGCCGCCATGGCAACAGGCCGGTGCGCTATTGCAAAAGATGCCATTCCAATCATCACAGCAGTGAGGTTGGGGCAGCTGCAGAAACCCATCTTTATCAGACCTCGCCACCCCCCATCAATACCCGGGAGTGTGGGGCAGAGGAACTTGTGTGCACTGTGGAAGCTGTGATCAGGTAACATGGCAGCTTATGAGGCATCAATATGTAAAGCAGGATCAGGCTTTCATGTAAATATTGCCTGCAAATCTTGTGCAAGTTGATTTTAGTTTCACCAGGGTAGGTTCAGAGCAGGGGCGCTGAACTCCTGCTGTGTTAGCAGAGTACTGATCAGCTGTGAGTGTTGTCCACAAGGAAGAAGTCAGCCTTGAATCCTAGAATTTGATGTTGTTATTAATATTACTGTTCTCAGGAAAATGATGACATCAGATGCCTGTATCAGATAACCTGTAGTTATTCTTGATCAGATACCTGTATCCAGTCCAGAAAAGCTGCATTCACTGATCACAAGCTTGTTTTATAGCTTGCTGAAGGAAGCAGAGTTTCATGCTGAGCAGAGGGAGTATGAACTCAACCGCAGGAGACAGATGGGCCTGTCCTCTTCCCATCACTCCCTGGACAACACAGATTTTGATAATAAAGATGATGACAAGCATGACCAACGCCTCCTGAGCCAGTTTGGAATCTGGTTCTTGGTAAGAAATTCTTGCTTTCCTCTTGCTTCCCTCTCCTTTTCTTTGTGAAGCCTCGGTATAATCTTTTTTTTTCCAGTTCTTGAATTTAGTCGGATACTTTTCTGATTTGTAGGCAAAAAGAAGGAGTTCTGTGAAGCTGTCAGACTTGGAGATTTCAGAACTAGTTTGGGTGGAGCTGCTCGCTGCCTTCTAAGTCCTGTATAGAGTGTATAAGATAATTACTTGCCCTTCTAGTTTTTTTTTATTGACTTTCTAGTGCCATCATCTCCTGCTCACAAGTGCCATCTGCTGAGTGCCGTTATTTTAACCTTAAAAGGCAATCCCCAGAAGATGTACCTTTCACCTTCCATATTTCAACATCACTCTCTGGAAGCTGAGTTTTCTGTCTTACCTCTGAGGAGGCTGGAGGAGTATTAGTGGGCTGCTTTTCCTTCCTGCCTTTAGATTGGTCTAGCTGAATCAGTCCCCGTCACTGTACTCCATCTAATTCACCCTGTGTGGTTTGAGAGCGTGAAGCCCTGCTGGTTCTACCCCTCACAGTAGCTAGTAGAGATCATTACAAAATAGCAAGGCTTCTGCTGTCTAATTCCTGAGCAGGTCAGGCTGGAGCCTGACAGATCCTCAGATTGGATTCTGCAATTCTTAAGGAGAATTCCCCTTTTCAGGCTCCTTCCAATTCACCTTGAGCTCCCAGGCTCTCTCTTCTTTGGTTACCCAGTGACAAGTGGGGAATAGTAGGACCTCTTATCCATCATCTAAACAGATAGGGACAGCAGGGTGGCAGGTCTAGAATCCCATAATGCTAACAAAGCTGCTCTGCTGTTTCAAGTGATTACAGGAGCAGACTCTGTATTCTGACATCTTGTGTGCTTTGTTGTTTAACGTTGGGTTAGATTTAAAGCCTTTTATTATTTTCTTTTATTTTTTTTCTTGTGCCATATTAATCTGTTCTGTTTCAAATGATGTTTTGCAAAGACTGAAGGCCTATGTTTCCAGAAGCAGAACTAAAGTGAGAACAGAACACACTTTGTTACACTGTACATGCCTCATCCTTGACATTGAAAGCCTATCTTTCTGTGGTAGGGAGGGGGAGCTCACTGACTTCATTCTGTTCTTGATCTCTTGATCTTGATTCTTCTCTTGATCTCTCTGTAGTGAGTATTGGCAGGGATGACAGCACAGATTGTGATATACTGAATACTGGGTTGCTGTTTTCTTTCATAAAACGAATACCGTTCATCTAGAAACTGGACAGAGCTCAAGAGTTGCTGTTAAGAAGGCTGCCAGCTGATTCTGCCTTTGAGTCAACACTCAACTGAGACAGGCACCAGGAAGCAAAACCCCTTAACTTCAACCTGAAGTAAAGTAGAACAGTGAAGACTGTTGGCAAGGGTGTCGTTAGCTGCCTCATCTCAAGAAAAAACATGGAGGAAAAGCACTTGTAAGATGGATTCTGGTCTTCTCTGGGAGCAGCATTGTCAGCTGTTTCCCTAGAAATGGTGTGGATATTTCTTCTTTGTTCACTTACTACAAGGCAGCAGTCACTGGTTTCAGGTTGCCAAGTGCTGAGAGTACGGCTTTCACTTGGAAGTGGCAACAAACAGCTGATAGGTGCTTAAAGCAGCTTCCCAAATCTCCTGTCATCTGCTGTTTTCCATTCTTTGGATTCAGTGCAGCAATCTGACTTGAAACTGTCTTCTGTCACCAGAAGATACCAGGAGCTCATATAGCAGGTGATTAAGGGCTTAGCAGCGTGCCTGGTCTGTGAACTGGGGTCTCAGATCTGGGACAGTTTTATAGTGCAGACATTGTTATAGAAAGAGAGAGTTTGGAGAAAGGGAGAAGAATATTAATTATTATGTGAGAATTTTTGAGGACTTAAAACTCATATTCCCACCCCAACTGAGGACAAAATCCCCAAATGAGAATCTTTTTGCAAAGCAAAGATGGCTTACGATATTAAGTAGATGTCTTCTTTCAGACTTTTTGAAATTCTTCATTTGGTTTATCTTTTTATCTTGTACATTTTATATATGTGTGTGTATGTCATATTTTACTGGGCATTACGTTACCTTTGTTATCTTTTGAAATGAAAAGTCATTTTAAAATTCAAACCAAAATGTTTCAGTTTGTCAAAGCATTTTGTATGGATATTTTCAGTGTTGAAACTAAGAAACAAAAACTTCAGTGCTTGGGGTTTTTTTGTTTTTGTTTTTTCCCCCCTTTTATTGTTATTTTCTGTTTTGGAAATGTTTTGTTAATTGTCCCATGCCAAACTCTACTTAAAACTGATCAGCTCATTTGTCTTCCATGTAATCTGCATCCTTGTGTTTTTGAGAATATGCAAAATATAGTAGAAAAACAGTTTGCCACCTTTAATTCTAGAAATGAAACTTGATTTGTGTTTCTGTCTTCCAGGTAAGCCTTTGCACTCCTAGCGAGAATACACCCACAGAGAGTTTAGCAAGGCTGGTTAGCATGGTATTCCAGTGGTTTCACTCTACAGCTTACATGATGGATGACGAAGTAGGTAGCCTGGTTGAAAAGCTCAAACCCCAGTTTGTTACCAAGTGGTTGAAGACAGTTTGTGATGTCCGGTTTGATGTCATGGTTATGTGCCTCCTTCCTAAACCAATGGAGTTTGCCAGGGTAAGAATAATTTATCTGAAGGTTCCTTTATTTGCCACAGAGATTAAAGTCTTAAGTATAAAGACCTTTTCTCCCCCGGCTCCCTCAAGACAAAAGAAATCTCGCTGATTGAGGGAGCAGTGGAATTCATGAAGTTTTCCTCTTCATAGCATTTTTAGTTTTACTGTGTTAGAGAGTGGGGATTATTTACAGTAATATGAAGACAGGTTGGAAGAATATTACAGTTATTGAAAGATACTTTACATTTTTGATAGCTGCACATTTCTGTTATGCTGCTGAAGCATCCAAGCTTTTCTTTAGGAAAAAGTATAATCTGTCTGCTCCCAGATATAAGCCTGTCCTTTACTAGTCTGCTTTACTAATGTTTCTCTGTTCTTTGCATACTTCATCTCTGCAGCTGTGAATTAAGGTTCATGAAATTGCATAGTTGTAACTGAAAGCAACTCTGGGCATACTGATGTCCTATAGCTTCAGATACCCGATTTAAGTGACTCAGTTAAGAGACTAGTCTGCCATGGTTCGCCTTATGGCTGATGGAGAGAAAGACTTATCTGGAAGGTCATTCAGGGTGCCTAAGTGAGACCGTTGCTGGAATTGCATCTAGAAAAAGTCTTTCTGTCCATTAATTATGATGCAGGCAACAAAATCAGGCATGTCAATATTCCTCTATAGAAAATGAAACATCAGCATGAAAATAGGAACTTAATATTTGTGAGGATTTTAAGAATTTTCCCTCATTTATCACTGCCAACTATACCACATGTGCTTTTGTAAGAAGACTTTGATTTTGTGAACCTCGTAGTGAAAACGTCCAGGGGATGTGTTGGGTTTGTTTCCTAAAATTAAGTGGCTAGACTTGGAAAGGCTATAAAGACTTGATGTGATATATTATTACATCATCAGGGGTGAAGTGTGTATCCATGGATCTTTCATGACCTAATATATGGGATTTGCTATATGTGCTCTGAAGACACACCTGGCTGCGGGAGGGAATTTGGCTGGGGGAATTTGAGAGATGGATGGATGCATTGAATGTTAGAACTGAAGAAAAGGGATCAGGGCTTTGAGGCTAAAGGGGAAAGGAAGGACTGAACCTCATGCTATAATCTGTTGCGGATCTTTTTCTTGTCTTGGATCCAGCCCCTTTTTTTGAGTTTTATTATCCTCACTGCAATACTTAAGACTAGACTGACAACTTGCCAGACTTGCAAGGGTTTGCTAGAACATGAAGACAAACAGCCATGAAATTAGCAGTGATGAATGGAGAAAAAATAGTTTGTTGGCTGAGCTTAGCAGTAGATGCTGCCAAAACAGCAGGCATCTCTAGAGCCATTAGTCAGGAACAACAGATGTGAGCTGAGGTCAGTTAGAATAATTAATCTCTGTAGCCCAGTTACTTATTTACTTAGAAGTATATTTTTGGCTTCAATCACTTAAAACCTTCCCTCAAAAAAACTCCAAACAACCACAAAAGAACACCTGGTGCAGACCAAGTTTTTCAAAATAAAGACCCAGCACTGTAACAAGTTGCCCAGAGCAAATAATTGAGGGTGCAAGTTTGACTGAATAAATCTGTCCCTTGTTGAGAACTGTAAACAATGAGATGTTACTCTGTGCCATGGCCTGGAAGTGAGCAAACTTAATCTAAATCTTGGACAGTGCTTTTGTGTGCTATGGGTAAAATGAGAGAGACAAAAACCAATGCAATCCCCATGGCGGAATTTTAAATTTGGGCTGGAAGGTGCTAATGATTACCCCCCACAATTTCTTGGCTGCAACATACTGAGCAAATTTATGGTGCTGGGCAAGTTATAGAGACTAGAAGTATTGTTCATCTGTATGATTCCTGGAAATCCCCACAGGTTGGTGGATACTGGGACAAATCGTGTAGTGCTGTGACCCAATTAAAAGAAGGGCTGAATCGAATCCTTTGCTTGATTCCATACAATGTGATAAACCAGCCGGTGTGGGAATGTATCATGCCAGAGTGGTTGGAAGCTATAAGGACAGAAGTGCCTGATAATCAACTGAAAGAGTTCCGGGAAGTGTTGAGGTATGTAGACGTATGTAGGAACCATTCTATAGTTGCATATGTTGATTGTTGAGGGTTTTAACACAGTAAGATGGTGACAACGAATATAAATGCTTGTGTGCAATAGACAGTAGTGAGTAAATGCTTCTGAATTTTTTTATGACTTGTATTTAAACTAAAGCACTTAAGCTTTGGGAAAGTTTCCTTCTATTGCTCCTGATATCCTTGAATCTGTATCAATAGCCAACTACACGTATAATTCTTTGCTGTGAGCAAGGCACATTCTCAGTGGCATCCTGCAGCATGGCGGAAGAAGCATTGTTCTCCTCCTGGCCCACTGTTGATGAGAAATGGTGGGGATTAGTAGAGCTGGCACTGAAAGACTGATTGTTTGTATTGATTTTAGCTAATATCTTCCCCTGTTGAGCAAAGAAAACACAAGAATAAGAATGGTGGCTGAGTCATAATTTCATGTCAGGTGTATGTCTTTGACAGTAAAACTTCACATTGCCTTTTAGCTGATGAAGAGGCTCCGAAACTGACTGTAAGTTTGTATTTGTCGGTATTGATGAAGACTTTTTTAGTGTTAGCATGGAATAGGGAAGGAGTGGTGAGATGAGAAATTTTCCAATTTTTACATTCAGTGTTGAAAAAGATTTTGCTGTCACATGAAACTGGGCATGATATGCGATGCAATGTGAGTTCTTAAAGTGCATCACCAAATTCAGAGATGACGTTGTGCAGTGAGGAGTGGCGGTATCAACAGCCTAGCTCAACTGCTGTGGAGGGTGAGGATGCAAGTAAGATTACAGAAGCATCAGTGCTGGTAGTGAGATTGCCTTTCTACCACTTTTCTGTTATGTCTCACACAGTGTATGCCATGGTAACTCAGTGATGCTATATTTTTGTTCTACTTTTCAGCAAAATGTTTGACATTGAACTTTGCCCTCTCCCTTTCTCCATGGAGGAGATGTTTGGCTTCATTAGCTGTCGATTCACAGGGTATCCATCCTCTGTGCAAGAGCAAGCATTGCTTTGGCTGCATGTAAGTGTTCTCTCTTGACAAGTCATGATGAAGCAGCATATGATTTTGGAAAAGAAAAAAACCCACGGGGTTGGGGGGGAAGAAACCAGTTTTCCAAGGATCAGGGAAACTTTCTGCCCTTTGCTTAGCCCCAGCGTAAGGATGGTTGGTAGACAGATCCCGGGAAGCTTTATGTTCCTAGCCCATTGTGGGCAATATAATGGAAGCCTGGAAATCCCTTTTACCTTTGAATGTCGGTTTTATCTTAAGGGCCATTCAGCTCTCTGACTTTTTGCCAGCAGTAGATTTTTAGTCTCTGCAGAATTTGGTCTGCAGATTCCAAAATTAATTCCAGACTCCAGAAGCAGCTGTGGTTATTCCCACATATGAAGGTCTGGATTAGACTAGCTCTGTATCCATCAAGCCTTCTGCTGCTCTGGCCCTGTTGTGCTATATTTGCCCACAAACTGGCATTCACCCAGACTTCGTATTCAAAAGCTGCAGGAACAATCATGTCAGCTGGGGGCAGTGAATTCAGAAGGGTATAAAATTTTCCACAGCACCTCAAAATAATACCTGTGTTCTTCATTATTGCTTCTTTTTTGCTGAGGGTTATTTTGGTTAAGCCTCCACAAAGACCAATTTACCTGATGACTGTAGAAATTTTCACGTATGTAGAGTTTTCAAGTAAAGTATGATTTCTTTTTTTTTTTTTAAATTTTTCTTGACCTAATAACAGTTAATGACAAGTACGAATGAGCTCATATTTGTCTGAGTGTTAATGACAAAACAGATGATGAATATTCCCTCAGTGATTTGCAGATAACCATCCTGTCACTATGTTGACACCTGAAGGCTACCATTCTGGCTGGATTCCTAGAATAAATACAGGAATTCAGTTTTAAGTAATAATAAATATAGCAAATAGTTATTCATCCAAGTATTGGTAATACTTTTGGTTTACAGGAATACTTTTGTGGAACAACCTCACATCCCTGTGTGTTTCTGCGCAAAACTGATCTCAAGGCACACCAAGTGGATTCTAACTAATATTTTGAAAATACCCTTTTTTTTTTTTTTTTTCCAGTTGTCTTTTGCCCTGATTCTAACAGAAATCTAAGCTCACAGCTGACCTCATTGAATCCTAAAATTAAATGCACAGAACTTGCTGAACTGAGGATCATATGATAAAGGCGCTTATAAAGTGGCTGGCATTTTTGATCAAACTTGAAACTCATGCCTTTTTACTTATTGTCTTTCCCTAGGTGTTATCCGAACTAGACATTGTTGTTCCTCTTCAGTTGCTAATCAGCATGTTTTCTGATGGAGTTAATTCTGTAAAAGAGTTAGCAAATCAAAGAAAATCGAGAGCTGGTGAACTGGCAGGAAGTCTTGCAGCTCGGAGGGTAAATGTTATATATCCTGCTTATTTTTTTGCTTAGAACAGTTTTCCTAATAGAATGCATGTGAAGAATTAAAAAGTCATCTTTAAATGTGGCAGCATTTGATTGGAAACACTATAAATTTTGAGAATGGAAGGAAACTGGCGTGACTTCTTCAATTAATACCACTCTTATCACATGGTCAGTGTAAAGACAATGCAGATAGCGACTGCAGAAAAACTGTGCAGTTTTTCCTTAGTGAACTGGTTTGTTTGGGATACGTTTGGAGTATCCAAACCATTATACGTTTTCCAACCATTTTCATTCTCTGCACCTTCTATTAATAACCGTCAACAAGTTATTATGGACAACTGGTCACCCCGAGTGAGCTTCTGTATTCTAGTATAAATCTGGTGTGCCTAGGTATATTTTGGGAGGGTGACAGAACAGAATTTATTTCTGTTTCCCTGCAATTTTTCCTCATCCAAAAGTTGTCTGTCAAAGACTTACAGTCTGGAAGAAAACATGTACAAATCTGTAGGCACTACACATACTTGGGCTAATGTGACTAACTTCCCAGTAGTCTTGGATGAAGTGCTGCGAGGACATCAGGAACAAGAGTACTTGAAAGGTCAGATATTTAGATTTAAGGAACTACAGCATGTAGGCAGTTGATGATTCCTTACCTGTGGTGTGCCTGTCTTCTCATGTAGATCAGCAGAGAGCACTCCCACAGCTAGCCCATGATCACTTCCAAGCTAAGCAGAAAAAAGAGACCAACTTATTGTCCGGTCTTTCAGACCATAGCTGGCCTAAAAATAGACCTCATCTGTCATCTAATTGTGTATCTCCCTGCAGCACTTAAAGGTTCTCAGGGTGTTCTAGATGGCCTACTGTGGTGCGCGGACATAAATCAATGCAGACACACACGTCTTGTTACTGTTGTGTCTAGTTCTCTGCTGTAGCAGGTAATGATACCTGTATCCTTGGTGTAGCCTTAGTTATACTTTCTCTTGAGATAGCCTTCTTCATTAGCCTCCTACTAGTGAAGTTGGTGTCCCTGGATCATGGAGCAGATCACTGTAACCTGCTGGCCACTTTACTGCCTGCACCGATTTTCTGTTTGCTTTATGATGTTAAAATTTGTTCTTAGTAGAAATGAGATAACGTATGCCAGCCACTTAGCTTAAGAGAATATATACATCTGTGCAGAATATGATTCCTGTACTTCTATCATATTTTATTATTTAATGGCATTAAGGGATGTGTAGATTTTGCAAGAAAGCTACAGCAGGGAACAGAAAGGCTGTCAAAATTCTTGCCATTTTCTGCAGTTTTGTGTAGAATGAGATTGCTTAAATGCTTAACGGTCATTTGGACATGTTAATTCTTTGTCTTCAGGTAAGCGTTGCTTCTGACCCTGGACGCAGGGTTCAGCATAACATGCTGAGTCCTTTCCCAAGCCCCTTCCAGAGCCCATTTCGGAGTCCAATACGTAGTCCTTTTCACAGCCCTTTCAAGAACTTTGGACACCCCAGTGGAAAGACAATTGATTTTGACTGTGAAGATGATGAAATGAATCTTAATTGCTTCATTCTGATGTTTGATCTCATCTTGAAGCAGGTACTTGCAGAAGAAAAACACCCACATTGAGGGGGCATTGAAGTTCTGTAGTCACTTTTGGCTCTTTAATCTTGTATTGAGTGCCTTTCTGCTGAGGGACTGGCATGAAGTAGATTATATTTAAATCTCTCCACAGCTGTCATGGGCCTTTACCCATATAGGAGTTATAGGTTCATGGTCAATCAAGAGAATTTTAGATACCTCCACGTTCATGTCAGATAGCTTATATGAGTGAAAGGAGCTTCTTGGAGATACATTTATTTCTACAGACTAGAAGCAGAGGCTTGTTGATAGGCTTAGATTAGATGCATAATTTCTGGGTAGCTAAATTTGTACATTGTGAATCCAAGGCCAGGTGTTTTGGATAACTGTCTCCAGGTAAAATTCATGGATCCTGTGCTTGAAATTGTCTATTTATCTTCAAAATCTTACTCTAGCTGCTTGAGCTTGGGCCTCAACACCAGTGGTGTTATGGTTCGAGAGACCCATAACAATTTATTGTCATTTAGACAATCATTCTA
>RSEF01000005.1:49503577-49563239 GCA_003993805.1 Himantopus leucocephalus | reverse complement strand
TATTAGGAGAGAAATTAGTCCTGTGTCACTCAAACCAGGACAAGTGGCAATTCAAAATTGTGAGTTCCAGTTTATCTCAAACTCTGTAATGTAACACTGGCAGAAATGCCAGAATAGGCAGAATAGTTAGTGCTCTAGCTTTTAAATAAATAATAAATCCTTACTCTTTTCACTCTCTTTCAGATGGAACTCCAGGATGATGGTGTCACTCTGGGCTTAGAGAACAGTATTTCGAAAGATATAATATCCATCATAAACAATGTGTTCCAGGCACCCTGGGGTGGTTCTCACACCTGTCAGAAAGATGAAAAAGCGGTTGAATGTGGTCTGTGTCAGTCCAGCATTCTGTGTTACCAGCTGGGTTTTGAGCTGCTGGAACAGCTTGCTCCAAAAGAAGAAATCAGACTTGTGGTAAGTAGAGCAAGAAAGGGCCTGTATTATTGGTGTGCTGAAACTCTACTTCTTCTTTGTTCCCATTGCATTGTGCACAAGGCAGCAAAGCTGCGCTGACCTTTGGCATGGAGGACTTGGGAGGTTAAAGCAAAATGCAGTTGAGTTGTAAAACTTCCTACGTTTGAATTGATTCAAAGAACCCAGGGAAGATGACAATATTCATCCAGTACGAACTCTTCCCCCATCAACATTGAAGTGGTATTTCACTTTGGAAGGACACTCCTATGATACTGTGTCTTAAATAAAATGTGAAATGTTACTACTTAGTGCTTTTCGTCTCCTTTTAAAGGCTGAGAGTGATATTTTGAAATGATTAATTATTTTGAATGAATCAGTTGTCAGGTGAGCAAGCCTTAGTTGGTGCTTGATTGTTGCAAATGCTGAGCACTGTTGAAAAACTGAACATACTTCAGGTTGAGTATCCAATTTTATCAGGCACAGATATGTACTCTCTAATTGCTGGTCATCATTAGAGTCCTCTGTAGCTTTGCAAAAAAGTTGAAGCATTACCTGTGGTGTGAAGAATTTATTTTAAGCTGTATGTCCATTGTACGTAACTGTTCCACCTGATAGTTTGGAAGACAGCATCATTCCCCGTATTCTGAGTGCTCATTTGCTGTGGCATGGTAGTGGCAGGATATTTATTAGTAATTTTTTTTTGGTGGTGGGAATAGTGATACCTTTTGATGTGTTAAATTTTCAGAATTCTATTTGGACGTGTATGCTAATAGTAGGTATTGTGCATGTGGTATTCGGTAATTTGTGCTAAAAAAATCTCATGCCCTTTCAGTTCAGATTCTCACCTCAACCAAAAAGTAGCAATTGGTGAAGTCTTTCAAGTGCTGGGGCTTGGTAACGTTTCTAGGATCTGCTTTGTAATTTGTAACATAAAGCTCACAATGGCAACTTGTAATCCTGAGCTCCTGGCCATAGGCAGAAGTAACTCCAGCCTGGTCCTTCTGTCAACGTCAAAGTGATTGAGGTAGCTCCTGCCTCTAAGCCTGTAACTCCACAGTAGCATAGGAAATACGCCCTGCTCCTGTCTGTTACTCCTCTGAGACGAGGACGACAGGTTTGGTGAAACCACGGCCTTGTGATTGGATCCACCTCAGCCTCAGTATGGATATACAGTTTCTGTTAAGTGGTATCACTTAAATCCATGTTTGAAACATAGTCGTCTTGTCGGTATGCATTTGCTGATGCAGAATTTTAGATATGCAGGTGATTTGAGTGCAGAAGTGTACGTGGAATTAGTGTCTGCCTCATTTGAGCTCAGCTTATCATACCAAATGTAACTTAAACAGCAGGATATGGCCTTATGTATTTAGGTAACATCAAGAAATGAATTTAACTTATTATGTTCTTAAAGGAGCCCACAGATAACCTCGAGGATAGTCTTCTGTATACTAGACCTGAGTTTATTATAGGAACTGAAGGAGAAGAGGAAGACAAAGTGGCACCAAAACACGGAGAAAACCCAGGAAATCACACAGAGACCACAGAAAATGCAGGTAGGTAGAGGGTGAGAAGGTTGAGTATTTCAGTAAGACTTTATGAGTAGAAGCATTTCATTTACAGAATACAAGGTTCTGAAGCAGTCTTTCAAGTGCCGCAATGCACAGTCACTTTTTTTCTCATGCATTAAATTCTTTCAACGTATTAATCACATAGGAAGGCTGTATTTATGTTGATAGCAAGTATGACTGTCTCTCAGAAAGTGTTAGAAGAAATCTTGGCTTTTTGAACATATAAAGTAGCAAAAACATTACATGCCAAATTCCGTGCTGTTGTAACTTTACTGTCTGCAGGGTTACTTTGTCTAGAATTGATTTATCTCTCATCAGTTTGACATTGTATAGTTTCATTTTGAACGCACAGATGAGAGAACTTTAACAACATTTTATGTAACTTACATTTTTAACAGCAATAAAGAATGATACAGAAAGAAAATTTTGTTATCAGCAACTTCCAGTTACCTTGAAGCTAATATACACTATATTGCAGGTAACATTAATTACTTGTTTGTTTAGTTGGAATTTTTTGTTAAGTGGTGTCATTGTGTTGAGAGTAGTACATCTGCTTACACAGGAAATGTCAAAGTTTGAAGAACCAGACATTCTTTTTAACATGCTGAACTGTCTGAAGATCCTGTGTCTTCATGGGGAATGCCTGTATATAGCAAGAAAGGACCATCCACAATTTCTTGCCTATATTCAAGATCACATGCTGATTGCAAGGTATGTTTTTATCGCACATTTTGTCTTCATACTTTATCACTTCTCCAACTATACGTTTGTTGTTGGCATCAAAGAATTTGCAGGTTTAGTATGGAAAACTAAGAAAGGGTGGTAGGGAAGTGTGGCAAGGTTGAGTAACTCTATAAGGGCACATTGTACGGTCTAATCAAGAAGCTGCAAATGAAACCAAGGTACCCTGCATTGTCCATCGTCACTACTGTGTCGTGCACTATGTGTTTTGCAGTGAGTTAGACAGTTTCTCATGTTGGATAATAGCATTGTCTGAGACTGAGGTATCTTTCCTGACTCTACAAAATAAAGTAAAGGATGATGTAGAGGCAGGCGCACAGTTTATAGGGCTTTAGTATTAAAGCTGAGAGAACAGTGCAGTGCGGTACTATACCTTATTTTTAAGAGGTAAAGGCAGTTTTGTCATTTAGTATCAGAGTGAATTGGATTGAAATCTGTGCTTTTTAAGATTCTCTTTGGAGAAAGTGGCTTTTGCAGAAAGCTCCCTGAATAAACATCAGCATATGATGTTCTGAAATAGAGTGTGTTCAGCAGCGCTTACAGCTGCTCAGTATCAATTTCATTGAACATCTCCTGAGACCGTAGGGTTTTAGCAGACTAGAGAATCTGTCCTGAATCTAAATAGCAGCAAACTGTGAGCATCCACCATCTTAGTCATTTGTGGATGCACATGATTCATGGTGCCAAGACAGTTCACGTGGCTTATGTGCTGAAGCTGGTCATGCTGATACTCCTAATTCATAGCATAGATTATGTTCCATGGCAGTTGTGCCTTGAGTTAGGCAAAATCCTGTCGAATCTGAAGTGTTTCAATGTAAGGAATATTTAAACCTGGATTTTTGAGAAAAACTGCTGTAGTTGAAGAATTGCAAGTAGCTCTGTTCTCCTACCAGCAACTCTGTAGTATTCACATTAAATGCCCAGGATGGCACATAGACATATTCATGAAAAGTGCATTCCCACCAAAAATACAGTGCAGACATTGAGAAGGAAGGGTGTCAAGGGAGTGTTTTTATAAGCACGCATGCTCTTTTTGGTCTTTCCAGCTTATGGGGAGTTGTGAAGTCTGAGTTCTCTCAGCTTTCTTCCCTGGCAGTCCCACTTCTTCTTCATGCACTTTCACTTCCCCATGGAGCTGACATTTTCTGGACAATCATAAACAGCAATTTCAACAGCAAAGACTGGAAGATGAGATTTGAAGCAGGTATGCCAGAGAAATGTATGCTATTTGCTCTTTGTTGCTTCACTGCAACTGTTGCTTCACTTTCTCTGCTGTAACTGAGGAGACTTATAATAGGTGTTTATCTTTTTGCTGGTTTGGGGAGTTTTGGAGATAGTCTGGTGCACAACAGTGCAGTAAAATAGAGGTGAACATGAGACATTTTGGATAATCAAAGTAAAATAAAAATTACAACATTTGCTGGTTATTTTTTGTTGTTACTTTCTCAGATATGCGTATTTCTAGAAGAGGTACATTAATCAGAACATAAAGAAGCCATAGCCTAACTTAATATGCATATTTTCTTTGTCTTGGGGGCATGGCTGCTACAGTGGAGAAGGTGGCTGTGTTGTGCAGATTTTTGGATATTCACTCTGTGACAAAAAACCACCTACTGAAGTACTCTTTGGCTCATGCATTCTGCTGCTTCCTGACTGCTGTGGAAGATGTCAACCCAGCAGTAGCTACAAGAGCCGGGCTATTACTTGACACCATAAAGAGGCCAGCTTTACAGGTAGGTTCATTATATGGGGAAAAAATACATGCAAACAGGAATCTGGGTTTTCACCCCAAGATCAAAGCAGTTCAGGTGTACACCATCACAGTCACTGCTAACACCTCTTTAGGCAAGTCTTGCAGGTCTTGGTACCTGACATACGCACAAAATAGCCAAGGTAAACAATACTGCCTTAGCCCCAACTTTGATAACCACAAAGGATTACTACGGCATTTGAACTGCTATCATAGACAGCTGTAAATATTTTTTTATTATTTTAAAATTCATGGACATTTTTCAATTTAAAACCAATAAATTTATAAGTCTTTTGATGCCCTGCTGAGCTGACAGTAGAAAATATATTCAAGCAAAACTAAACATGGTCTTGATCTTTTCAAGATTTACTTAGGCGTGTAATTTTAAGCATGTGAGAGACCCTGCCAGTCTGAATTCTCATTAATAAAACTAAGCAGATATGAAAGTGGATCAGAGCCTACATAAACAAGCAAGATAAAAAAAAATAAAAATCTCATAGTACACAATTCAGTTGTAGTTCTCTGGAGAATAAGATGAATATGTATTTTAAAAAGTTCAGTGTTACTGTCTATAAAAAGCTGTTAATACTAGCTAGTTTTATTCCATACAGTACCTTTTCAAAATAGTTTCCAGAGAACTTTGAATTCATTGAGTTCACAGAGTCTGTTATTGGTATACTGTACTTTCATATTTAATGTGTGGGTTTTCTTCGCAAACATAAGTCTTGACGCTACACGCAAAATTCTAGTGGAAATAAAATACAGAAGCATTTTTGAGGCAAAGTGCTTCTGATTGATACACTTCACCACATAATCTTTTTTGCACTGTTTGGGCTTGGTGATTCATTCTTTTTGTAATTCAGGGCTTTATTCAGTTGCCTGAATATAAGCTTTTCCTCAGGCAGGGGTGTGTGAAGAAAATACTTTGATATTGTATACCAAATGTGCAGTAGGACAGAACTTTACCTTTGCAATACTTTTGTATTCCTCAAAATCTTAGCAAATCCTACATTCTAAATATCACGTTCATTTATCTCCTTCCTTACCTTACTTTTCCATTGATATCAGTAGCATTAGTCCTGTTTTAAAGGACTCGGTAGGAAAAAAGAGCTAAATCTTTATCCTGTACTAATTAACAGGAGAAATTGTGAGCTTTGACCTCCCTTTGGTTTAAAAAATGCTTAAAGTTTTCACATCTCAGTTCTGTGTGTGTGTGTTTGTTTTTTGTGTTTTTTTTTTTTTTTTTTTTTTTTTTTTTTTTCTCTCTGTAGGGTCTCTGCCTCTGCCTTGACTTCCAGTTTGACACAGTTGTCAAGGACAGGCCCACCATTCTTAGCAAGCTTTTGCTACTGCATTTTCTAAAAGCGGATATTCCAGCTTTGAGCTGGGAGTTCTTTGTGAATCGCTTTGAGACCTTGTCTCTGGAAGCACAGCTGCACCTGGACTGCAACAAAGAGTTCCCTTTCCCAACAAGTAAGCAGAGTCCAAATCAATCTGATCACCTTTTATCAGCTTCTGGAATTTCAGCTGCCTGCAAGGGTCTGAGAGAGAGGAAGGTCTCACCTGCATAAATTGTCTGAAATTAAGAAATCTTTCAGGCCAAAAGAGAATAATTTGAAGTGAGCATTTTTTTGACTGCCAGAATACAGATTAGGCTGTATTCTGTCGTACCTTTGGGCATTGTGTTTTACTCTCACTAGGATGCGATTGCCAGCCTTGGTTGAAACGCGGTCTGGTTCTGTGATCAGCTGCAACCTGCATTAACCCACTTGTTCTTTTGTACATGTTCTTATGCTATCTACATTGCTATTCTCAAAGGCCTAGGTCATGCCTGACCCTGTTCTGTAGTGGTCTGTACAAAGACAGCCCTAGGAGCTGTATGACCCTTGAAAAACAAACAAATGCATGGGGCACAGCACACGGACTCTTAGAGCTGGGGCTCAGTTAACTATTCCTGCAGTGGCAAATGTTTCGAAGTGTTTGTCCTGTTCATACTTGGTTTCTTGATGAGATACCATGTCTCTTTCCATTCACTAGGGGGGGCTAAAAAATAATTTGTGAATGATTGTTTAACATCCTGAGTAACTGAAAACTTCCTTACCCAAGTGGTGGCCCATGAGGCAGATCTATCTGCATCTGATTTGCTTGGAGGAGGTTGGGGCAGCTGTTTGGAAAGCGTGTGCTCCCTCAGCAGCCTAGTGCTGCCTCCTACACCTGCATGGAGCCCAGTGCCTAAAAAAGTCTGGGTGCTACTGCTGCATCAGTACAGGAGATGGGTGGAACTGCAGACATATTTTCTTCTCTGTATGTGAGTAGCTTGACCCAAAGCTGGGAACTCCTGCAGTGGCCTGAGGAGGGAATCTTGGCACTAGTATCTATCACCTCTGGCTGCAAATGTAGGGTCATATCTTTAAATATGAATATTTGGGAGTGATTTTAAAATTTAAAATATGCAAAAGATTATTTTTTCAAGTTTCTTCCTAACCTTTCTCTTTGCCTTTTCAAAGACACGAGTGGTGCAAAGGATGGGCTCACCGGCTTTAGTCGCTCAGATAATTGAACTCAAAGGGTTTGAATGCACTGTAGACATGAGTATAGAGAAGTATTAGTGACCCCATTAAGACATGCAGTGATACTGCTGGTGACACCACTGCAAACGCCTAATCACACTCACAGATTTTTGGAGGCGCTGTTCAAATCCAGGATGATAGGTATAGGCAGGACAGGAGGTCAGTGAGGCAAAATTAGAGGCCACATTTGGGTATGAGTGAACTAAACGTAGTCCATACTCGTAAGTTTTCTGCCATTTTAAATAGAGGGCACCTCATGTTCCCTTAGCCTGCAATTCAGGTTTTGGTTTCAAGAACCTGTTTTTATCCAATCTCTAAAGGAAGAAGTAACAGCGCAATTTTTTAAACACGGTTATGCCGTTTGGGGTTTTATGGATTTCAGAATGAGAGCATGCAAATGAGTACCTTGCAGATGGACCCCTTGAGCCCATATGAAGCTTTCTTGACTTGAGTGGGACCTGGGGCCCAGTTGCATTTGGCACTTGGCAGCGTTAGGGCCTCTCCATGCTGTGGAATGAATCCTAACTTGGTCAATTGCATTTGCAAAGCTATCACTGCTGTCCGGACAAATGTCGCCAACCTCAGTGATGCGGCAATGTGGAAGATCAAGAGGGCTCGTTTCGCACGTAATCGTCAGAAGAGTGTGCGTTCCCTGAGGGACAGTGTGAAGGGACCAGTGGAGTCAAAGAGAGCGCTCTCCCTTCCAGAAACCTTAACCACCAAAATTCGTTGAGTATCTATTTATATTTTTGTGACACGTCTGTATCTTCTCCCTTAGGGTCGTATCCTATTGCTGGGTACACATTGGAATAGTCAATATCTGTCCAATTGGGATAGCAAATTTAGGTTTCTGACTGATTTGGGCATTATTCAGATAATGACGAGTTAGTGAGTTTGACAAAGAACATAAACAAACATTATGTCTATGCTGTGTTTGTTTAAAATGCCAGAACAAAATGCTCCAAGACTAGTTTGTGGATAGATCTTAATTTTTCTTTGTGGCTAATACAGAGTAGATTTGTCTAAAATAGATACAGTGTTTACAGAAAAATTCCTCTGTTACTAATTTATTTATTAATTGTAATTATTAATCAGTGTATGCAGCATATGCTAGACATCTTAAAAACAGCTGTTAATGTTTCAAATGAACTTTTGGATATCTTCAGAATTCCTTTGTTAGGAAAATAAAGCCCATGCAACATATCCTTCCTTCTAGCTTGTATAGGAGGACCTAGGTGCTGGAAATCCATAGGCCTGTATGGAGCGCTGTACATATATCTTTCCAAGCGGAAATAAAGCTTACTCATTCCAATTTGGAGAATTTTATGAACACAGATTAGTCTTTATAGTCAAATCGGATCTCTCGCATTGCTCCTACCCAATAATAGAAACTGATAAAATGTTCAAACACGGGTGATGGTGAACTGTTAAGATAAAAGGTAATTTCTTTTCTCCAAAACAAACACCACCATATTTTGGGACTCTTAGGTAATCCTTCATGACCAATTTCTGATCCTGCATAGGGCCTCCTGTGCGGTGACTCCTGTACCAGCAAAACTGAACGATTGAGAAAACTAGAGTTACAGAACATGGTGCAAAAAATCTGTAGGGCACAGAAGTGACATTTCAAACGGTTACACTCACTGCCTGACAACAGTGCGTGAGTAAATGAACATAAATATGCTAGCACTGAATCTATGCTGAAGTAGATGATGTCAGTACTGCCTTTTTAAACAGAGCTGCCTTTGTTTTGTTTTGTTTTTAAGCCGTGAGCTTGACCAGACATGAGCAGTCTGCTCCAGCACTTGGAGGAACACCAGAGCAAACACCAGGTGGGTTTGACAAGGAGGGTGTTGTGGTGGAATAGGAAAAGGAAGACACTAGTGCTAGCTTTCTTGCTGACTCGTGAGATAAACTTAAGCACTAAACTTAAACTTAGGCACGGTGAACCGCACCTCACTGTGGTTCCAAATGGTGTAAATCGACATTTTGCTTTTGATCTGTACTGAAAACTGTCTCCAGTTTTAAATAGTACTTCATGGCCAGGGGGAGGTTATTCAGAGGCAGTCAGCTGTGCTGGCAGCACCTCACCCTACCGTGTTTCATTGCTCACCGGAACACATAAATCTTTAGTAGGCTGGCCCCGTGGGTCACCTGTGTTCAGCCTGATCTTTGACCTTCAGGTTTTAGAGACAGCAGACAGAATGCTTTTGATTGTTGGTACTGTAAATTACATGTGTCTCCTCTGTATGCTTATAGACATCTTAAGTTCCTTATTGCATATTTAATGACATTTTATGAAGATGTCACCCCTCTGTCAGGCATTTGTAGAATAGCTAGCTCATCAGGGTCCAAGTAATCTCTAAATAATTGTGACTACCGGCAGTTCTTGCTCTGAGTCCTGTGTAGACTGACCATTTGGAAGTGAAAAATCTCAGATTAAGATCTTCTCATATTCCTTCTTCAAGACTTGCAATATTTCCAACAGACAAAAATTCAGATTACTGGGTGATCAGCTGAAAGGGAAATACCTTGCCAGTGTGGGCACTGACTAAGCTGTGAAACGGAATTAGCAGTATATAGCCCTGTCATACTAGCCCAGTGAGAGCTGGAAATCAACCAGTTCCTTACAGAACATATGTGTGGGTTGTCACAGGCTCATAGAAGGAACAAGTGAAATAATGGTGTGATGAACAGATGTGCCAGTGAATGATTGTTCTTCACTTAATGGCACCATTCACCTGCTATATACTGGGCTTAGGGAAAAGTGTCACATAAGAAGTGTCAGTCTCACAGTAGGCATCATTAGCCATTGTGATTTTATTAGATGTATTCTGGTATTTGAGTTTCAGTTTCCAGGCTCAGGTAATTGATCACCGAAGCTGCAAATTCAGGTTCCACTAAAAATGTATATATAAAAAATTGCATGTAGCTAGTAACCACTGATGTGAAGAAGTCTGATAATATGATTCAAAACTATCACAGATGCTTTGGAAGCTAGGAGACAAATGACTGTCCTTGTCCTCCTGCCCAATATTTATTTCTTTCTAAAATCTTAATTTTTTGTAAAATAGGGTTGGGGTTGTTTTAAGGCTTGACTCAGAGTTTTTAACACTTTGCATTGGCAGTACCGAGCATATCTGATTTGTCTAAGGAACTAACTGACTCCTAAACATAGTCTGTACATCTGCTGCAGAAAAAATTTTATTTTATACATTCCACTCAAATGAACCAGTCCCTATGCTCATCCGTTCTTTCTAGGTCTAAAACTGTAGTCCTTGCACAGTTCAAACGCAAGCTAAATTCAGTGTGCATTCTGTAGGGATTAGACACCAGGATCACGTATTTGTTCATCTGTCCTTTGCAATACCCTGGAGAGAGTTTCATTCATAGGCATGGGGATCACAGTTGGGATGAAGGATGATATAATTGTGATCTGATGTTTTATGTTATATTGTGATATACCTTAAAGTAGTTTAAAGGTAAAGGGGTCTGATATAAGGGATGCGTGAATAAAGATATGAATCTGTGGGCATAAGGCTAGATTGAATTCAGGAACGGTGGCTGTATGTTAGAAGGCTCTGTGTTTGGTGATAAGGCTGTGTGTTTGGTGATAAGGTTTTCCTGGGGGGGGTGGGGTGTGTGGTGTGTGTATGTATATACCTTGTATGTAGGCACACAGACACATACCCAAATTGTATATGTATGTGCACACGTTTTGAGGGTAGAAGCCACCGTAGCCACTGTAAAGACAGGGCTGCCTTGGTTTTGCATTCTTAGCTTGACTCTAAACACCTTGATTTCGTACAGGATACCCTGTATCAAGTGTTAATGAAGTGAAAGTTTAGTTCAAGCTTAATGTAACCTAAGACTGATTTCAGACAGCAGAAGAAGGTTTTCTGGACTCTGAAAGCCTATTGCCTAAATGAGATCATAAAGTTCTTGCAGTTTTAAGTAAGCAGTTCTCCACTGCTGGTTCATTGCAGGTTTCTGCATTAGAAAGAAAAACAGGAGGTGATTGACATTCCCTTGATCCTTAGTAGAGCTATGACAAACTACTCGGGGTGAAGCTCTGTTCTATGTGTCTGGCTGTATAGTTTTCTGCGAGGGTAAAGTATGAGAAATGAGATTTTAATGCCTCAGAAAATGTAGTAATATTTCTGGAAAGTAAAATGTCAGGAAAAGTCCTGGGAAGTGTCTGTTAACTGGTGTTAGTATTATGAACTCATAGCAAAATTCAGGATTTTATCACTGAGCTTCTAATGATGTTGTTCAGCAAACGAAAGTAAAATAGGTTAATTTTTTCAGATTAATTACTTGAGTTGTATTTGGAGAACCAGGATTTATTTAGAGAGCCCCATGATTCTTTGACTCATTCCATCTTATCTCCTTCTTTGTTATATGGAAAATCTCACAACATGTAATAGAGCTAAAAATGATTAGGGCTGAAGAAAACAATCTAATATCTCTACGAAAATCATGTCTTTGCAATTTCATGGAAAGACTTAGTGTGGGTATAATATGTGGAAAGATTATTTCTCAGTTGTTGTCCACAACTGTAAACTTATTTTCTATATACATTTTTAATGTGCCTCTGAAAACGGAACTTGCTGTATTTCTCATTCTAATTATTTAAGAATTTGTTGTTTTCCTTTTGCATCTGCAAATCTTGGTCCAGCATAAGTTTGGATAGAGAATTTTCATTTTGAGTGAAGGTTTCTGTAAATCAAAAATCCCAGTGAAAACTGTTTGGCATAAAAAATACTATATATAATATGAAGTTCATGATTTCTTTTACCAGTAAAGGAAGGTTATTCTTAATAGAAATTATTCTGAAAATTCCCCCCCTAGTTTTCATTTTTCAGCTCTCATAAAAATAGCAACCTTCTTCCATGCTCAGCAAAATGGCTAATCAGACAAAAGCCTTTGCTCTCCCACCAATAAAACATAAAATATTTAAAATGATTTAAAAAATTATAGACACTGCAGTTTTGCTGGTGAAGAACCTAAGACAGATGTGGTTGTACCAGAAAAGGAGTCCCTTGTCATAATAGTATATTACATTGAGAATATGGGTAAATTAGAATATTAAAATAATTTTTAGTATTTGCTATAAATATACAGCTATGAATTTACAGAAACACTAAGACATGTAAGTAACTCTAACAGACTAAGTGGATATTAATTGCTGGCTAGTAACCCTAACACAGACATGCAAGAGCAGTTTTAAGATTATACTTTGAGTTAATCTTGCTTGTAGGGTCTGTCCTGCAAACATCAACTTAAACTGTTCTTGCAAATGTAAGGACTATTTACAGTACTTGAAAGGATTTAACCTTGAAATGAAAACAAGTAGATAGTTTTATAATTCTGCTTCATACTGGCTTGCTTTATCTCCATTATTTGCTGTTAGACAGATTTTTAACCACGGATCAGAAAATATATCAGAATACATTTTAGTAACAATTAATTGTAATTGTAAACAGTTATAGTGTTTAATGAACAAACTAAAATTAATGGTGTAATAAAAACTTAATTTTCAAGTATTGCCCTGTTTTGATGCTGTCAAAATAATATTTTCTGTTCCCTTTGATTAGCCCAGTGGAAATGATTTTTATTTATTTTGCATATAATCCATATATAATGCATTTTATTTATAGAGAAGCATTTAATTTAAATTCCTGTTTTAAAATGGAACACGTCAAAATAATATACTTTACTGTGCTTCAGCCATGCATTTATTCGGAATGATTTAATAAAAAGAATCTGATATACTGATGTGTGAAATAGCTGCTGCTTTTAATGAATTCAGTTCCTAGTGTTAGAAAACATAGATCTTTGGGAACTGCTAAGTGCTAAAAAAAGGCCTTACAAATAGTGTGAAATGGAAGAGGGTAACTCCAAAGGCAATTACCAGAGAGTTCTAGTAATGACAAACAGACTTAAAAGTAACTGGCAATACTGTATTTTAAAAAATACTCAAGTATGAAGATGAAAATACCTGCCCAGTTGGCAACGTTGTTTGCAGTGTGTCTATTTTGCTTGGATAGTGACAGCCAGCACCCAGGCTTCCTTGTGCTTTGTACGTAGCCTCTCGTCTTTCACGTGATCATGTTCCCACACAAAGTATTATTTCCATACAGTGTTTATAAAACCCAAGCCTTAGGCTTCTTCTTTGGCAAAAAGTCATCAAAGTTTTGACATAATACATAGCGTCCAAAACACTAATAAATTATAGTGCTTACATTTTGGCAAAAGTTGTTTGAGGGGGAATATGGACTCAATGCGAAAAGGGGAAGTCTTCATTCTTTGTTTTAGCATTATTTGGTAGAATTTTCTCCATCTCCTACCTTTGCTGTTTTGCACATCCTTCACTGGCAAAGACTAATATCCACTTTTACTGAGGAAAGACTGAAAACTATGCCAGATGAGAATTTGGTGGGAGTGGGATTTGATTCTCCTTTAATGCACAAATGTGAAGGAATAACACCACTCAAATTTGGCAGAAATGCACTGGGATGGGAAGATAAGCAGCTCAGTTAAACGTGGGAAAGCTGAGAAATGGAGTTCAGTATACACAATAGGTGTTGATGTACTGTTGAGCCTGAGGCAACAGGCTTGCGTTTCTGAGGGCATTGTTCCTCTATCTCCTGTGACTTCACCGTGTGCATTTGGGCAGAAATGGAGCAATGGAAAAATATTGTGGTGTATTCTGTACCCTGTTTACAGTCTTACCCAGTGTCTGATACCAATATCTTTCTTGTGCTAATAGGACAGCCCTCCCCAGAGAATGATAATACAATAAAAGACCTGCTGCCGGAGGATGCTGGGATTGATCACCAGACTGTCCACCAGCTGATTACTGTGCTAATGAAGTTCATGGCAAAGGATGAGAGCAGCGCTGAGTCGGACATCAGCAGCGCTAAAGCTTTCAACACGGTCAAGCGCCATCTGTATGTCCTGCTTGGTTATGATCAGCAGGAAGGATGCTTCATGATTGCACCACAAAAAATGCGTGTTTCAACCTGCTTTAATGCCTTTATTGCTGGAATAGCACAAGTAGGTGAAGGCACTTACTACTTTTTGCAGTTATTTCTCATTGCCTGTTGTTGAAATGGTGGTAGCACAGCCTTCTTTGTACCAAAGTAATGGCTGAGTCCGGTAATCCTACGTAAAACTTGCTAGCACTTCTACAGTTGGTGAAAGAATTTGTGAACAAGGATGGCTGCCTGTTTGTTACTCTCAGAAGGTTCCATGTAGCCTAATCAAGTACTTTCTGTAGATTTTTGCTTTGCAGTTAAAAAGTAAATAGTTAAGTAGAAGTATGCTAATTTATAACCCTCTATGAGTACTCTAAACTTGCCGCACCATTGGCATAGAGGTAACGGTTTTGTGTGTGTGAAGGTACACAAATACTACCACTGTATGAAAAATTAGGGACTGTGCCAAACCTCTTCACCTTCTTTCCCTCATCTTTGAATGCCTGACTTTCCTCATGTGTCATTTCTTCCTTTCCCATTCAGGAAGACCTGGGACCCATGTGCTCTTGCTTGTTTACCTGCATGAACAGTCTGTGAACTCTTCGACATTCTTCACTTTGCAGGAGACTCATTCTCCTTCTTCCTTGGAGTGCACCAGGACTTTCTGTTCTCCCTTTCCGAGGGAGTGGTGCCACCGTCTTAAACTTCTGCCTATATTGCTATGATAAACGACTGAGCACATCCTTGCCTTGTGCCTTCTTTCTCCATCTTGTAAGGAGGATGGTAATTTCCTACCTCAGGGCTCTTCTAAGGCTCAATTAATTCTTACTGATAGAGCAGTTGGCGATGCTAGGCTGAAAAACATTTCACACAGCATTCTTATTATTTGCAGTGAAACATTATCATCACTTCCACACTTTTTGCTTATCCCAGTCTCTCATAAAGGATTACCTTAGGGGAGAAGAGAGGGCTGTGATTTCAGATTTCCCCCTGCCCCAGCTCTTAAAATGCTTGCTGTAACCTTCAAACATTGCTCAAAGCTATCCTGGCCTCTTCTGTGTCTGCAATTTCTATCAGGATTTTCTGGTTCATACATTGGAATCAGTGATTTTTTCAAAGTCAGTTTGAATGTAGCTACTTGGGTAAACTTTCACAGTCATGGAGAAGTCAGGTATCCATTTTTCAGCTGGCAAAATAGAAGGTGGTAATCTAAACTGGGTAGCTGCAAATGCATCCTGATCCATTGTTTTGGAGCACCATTGCTCTGTGTTAATCATCTTTCATTTGTACGGTTTTAGGCTGAGGCATGTAAAATGAGATTCAGGCCTGAGAGTCTGGAAGTGGCAGTTTAGATCACATTTTTCTACATGTCTTCCAAGTTTGGATTCCCAAACGTCAGTGATCATAATTGACCTGTCTTTCAGAAGTACTACTTACTGCAACTCTAAATATCAGCCCCTGCTTTTCCCCTTCGACTTTTAAAATGTCTCATGATGGCTGAATCCACCATTTTTGTTAGAAAAGCTTTGTAATTGGATCCTGGCTCCCCTGACATCAAACGGAGTTGGAGAACTTCATTAGGCCAGGATTTTTATCCATGTAGCAGACAGCAAAACTTAAGTTTTTTGGGGGAGATTCTTTTTCTTAGCTGTAGTGCTGCTTTGTGTTGGGAATTGCCTTTGCTGCAAGAGAAATGCTATTTGTAATCCCAAGATGCATTTACAGAGTGAAAACTCACTGTGGAGCTCTAAGGGATCTATTTCAGTTACACTTTCCCCCCCGCGCAGTCATAAATATTTGCTTTCTCCAATCAGCTCCACAAAGGTTGGAATTGGACTGACTTGCTGTTTCATTGATTTTAATTCCAAGCTTGATTGGAATGGTCAGTTCAAGGAAAAAAAAAAAAAATCAAATGTCTCAGTATTTTTATGTGGAATTCTTGAAAGCATAAAATGCCTTGTTCTCTCCCTAGGAGCAGAAGTGGCCAAGTTTTGGTGTTTGCAGTCAGTGCGGTATTGCCCCGCATGGTGGCAATGTTGTACAAGCCTGTGGGAGTGGGGAGGCCAGCAGTGCCCGGCTCTGCTCAGCATCCCAGGCTGAGCTCTGCTCACCGTTTGCAACATCACTTTTTCCAGATCTTCCTGTGACAACTTAAAAAAATGGGTCTGCTCAGCGTAAGACCTGTCCGCGTTACAGTATGTGCTGTGTTAAGGCAGGGCTCTGTTTTCCTTGTACAGATGAGTTTTTTCCTAACCATGCTATATGACGCTATTGCACCCTGCGGGGACACAGCATTGCAGGGTAGGACCATATTTGGTGATTATATATCATCTGTTCGCCAGGCTAACCCTACATGGATAGATATGGGATTCGTCTGTTTAGCTCTATGCATGCAGCACAAAAACTTGAGACAGCTGCACATAGAACTAGAGAATTTTACAGGGAAAAACTTCTAGTCAGCTTGTTCAGCAGGGAACTTGAGACATGAGTTCTGTGTTTGTAAATAAGGCTCATCCCCTTGTTCTAATAAAAACAAAACCAAAAAAAGAAATAGGGACCTGGAGGAAATGGATGATGTGGATGAAACTGATGTTTGTGTCTGTTTAGATGTAAAGGGCTCCTGATAAAGTGCACCAAGTTCACTGAAACTGCAGGGACTTGTTAGACCTTGGGGGTTGTGCTGGAGTTTCCTTGGCCTGCTGTTATACCTTCCTGGGTGTCAACCAGTATAGGTTCACTTCAGAGACAACGGCTTTGTGGATCCTTGTTGTTTTCTAGTTTAGCTGCTGATTTCAGGACATACGTCTTTAAATAGAAATATGTAATGTTGCAAGACTGATGAGGAGATAATGAAAAATAGCAATGCAGTTTCAATCGAAAACACAATTGTGTCAGGGTAGTAGGAATATATGGCCACACTGCACCTAACCATCAGGATCCAAACCTCTAGGACAGGTACCAAAAAGCATGACGCCCTTCAAATGAGGTCACAATGGAGGCAAGGCTTATGACTCTAGCAGTGAGAGCAGCAACCTGTCTTCAGCAACACCACCATTTAAAATTGATGAGCATGTTATTTAGAGCAAGATAATATTTTTCATTAGCTTTATTCTTGGATCCTTTAGGATTTGCGTGCTTAGACTTTCTGCATAACATTGTATACACGCTCTTTGCTGTAGTGAAGAGTGGGTTTCTTGTCTCATTACCTGATTCCAGAATGTGGGGCTTGAAAAACCTAACAGCTAATGTTGCAAGCTTGATGAGAAAATAATGAAAACTGGCAATGCAGTGTTAATACAAACAATCCAAATGACCAAAACACACAACCCCCCTCCCAAAACCTACAATTGCATCCTATCTGTTAAACATGGTCTATACCTAATGTGGTTTTGTCTGTTGAAGCATGATCAACTTGTGCTATAATACAAGGCTATCCCAGCATAATATATTTTATGAACTTGCCAATGTATGTTAACATTTAGACTGTGAAGGATGAAAGGCTTTCAGAACACATCTTCTTTTGTTTTGTTTTACCTATCTACCTAAAATGGGAGCACGGCAAGCTGGCAGACAGTTTCTAACTGATAGTGAGACTTCCATAAAACGTCTGTTTCTTTTCATGTAACTAATACCTCAACTGTATTACTTACATTGCTTTTCAACATCAGTGGATTTGATTTTGGTGAGCTGACTGCTGTGCTAATATTCTTTTCAGGTGATGGACTATAACATCAACCTGGGAAAACACCTTCTTCCCCTGGTGGTGCAGGTGTTGAAATATTGCTCTTGTCCTCAGCTAAGGCATTACTTTCAGCAGCCTCCTCGCTGCTCCCTCTGGTCCCTCAAACCTCACATTCGGCAGATGTGGTTAAAGGCTTTGCTTGTCATTCTCTATAAGGTGAGTAGGTCTTAAAAAGATGCTGTCCACATTAAAATTTACACTTCAGTTTGAAATTTACTACAGGGAACAGGGAACACATAACTGTACTGCAAGTGAAAGGAACTGTAAAGAACATTTTGATTTGCTTACTCACTGCATTTAATTTCAGTATCTGAAGTAGTTAGGCTTTCATTTATTCTGCTGACCTATTACTTCTGCTGTCTATATTGTCTTTCACATGGTTACCTGAGAAAGAAAAACGTGTAATAGGAAAATACTGTATAAAGTTCCAATGAAGAGTATTTCGAATAACTTAAAATTAGTTTTTAAAAAAATTAGTAACTTTTAAATGGCGGGGGGGGTGTGTGTCAGCTTAACAGCTTGTATTCTTTAGTTGAGTGATGCTTTTTAGGAGGTGGTATTAAAATGTAATGTGTTTTTGCACTAAAATGGACCTGTGAATACTTTTGATATGCTTAACAAATTTCTAGCAGGTCTACAGGGCATACAAGGAAGTGGAGACACTTGAAAGGAATGATAATGTGCTGATTAAAACACAGTATTTGGAGATCAGTTCTGATGAGAGGCTTTTTGCATTATTATTAATAGTTGGTTTTGTCATATAAAAGTCAAGAAAACAATATATTACATGTTACTAATAGGGATTTTAAAAATTTTTTTATAAATAATTCTATGTACAAAGCTGAAAGCAGTCCTGCATCTCATGATATATTTAGAAATGTGTGATCGTGTGCAAAGGCAAAGGGCATCCCACTGACAATGTTCTTGTCATTTTTCTGTTTTACCACCTAAAAGTTTATCCAAGGAGAAAAGTTATTTTTTAAGCTGAAGTTTTTCTCTTTCACTGAACAGTACCCCTACAGAGACTGTGAAATCAGCAAGATTGTACTTCACCTAATCCACATCACAGTCAATACCCTCAACGCTCAGTATCACAGCTGCAAGCCCCATGCAACTGCTGGTCCTTTGTATAGTGACAACAGTAACATAAGCCGATACAGTGAAAAGGAGAAAGGTACTTTTAACTCTCTCATTTATATGATAGTCATTGATTTAATTAATGAAGTCTTGCAGAGGATGTAGAAGTGGGTAAATATGGTCTGAATTTTAGAACACAATAAGCAAAATTAAGTCTGAGGTGTGACTTATCTGACCAGCTATAGCCATCTATAGTAAAAGAAATTCATGATTTCCCTGTAGGCCAAGCATAGCACAGCAGTCTAACATCTCTTGGAGGGACATTACCTTAGACTTAGTAGTTCAGTCACCATGCCTGGATAGTCCTTGGCCTTTTCTATAACAATATTAACTGATTACGCCCACACACAAGGTGTGCAACCGGCCTGACACTACCTTCTGATTATACCTTTTAGTATCATGGCATAGTAGCAAATATTTGATGTTGAAAAGAAAAAATGATTAATTCAGTCCATAGTTTGGTTTTCTCTGTAAAAGGAGCTGAAGCTGACTAGCTTAGATGGAGACGTATATGATGTGGATGTCTAAAGGCAGAAGAGAATGGTGCAACCCTTAGTGTCTGCATCCAATTGTTAACTCCGTATGTTTGCTAGCTGTAGCAGAGGTGCTGTGATGGTGTGAACTGGTGTAAGGCTAGCACTTGAAATAATGTGGTGTCACTGAGTTTAGTTCCTTACAATTGTGAAGTTTATGACGTGATAACTATTTATGATCAAAGTTTAACAGGTTCTTTTGATGTTAACCTGTAGCTGCCTTTCAGCTATTTTGCCTTTTAGCTGCTTATTTGCTATTTACATCCTCCTTCCCAGTCTTCCTTGTGTGCAGCAAACTCTTCTGAAGAAGATACAAGCAGCACTCTTTTACGCGTGTCAGTACCTTTTCCTCTTTTGCTGCTTGTTGCTCATGAAAAGATATCCAGCAGTTGTAACAAGCATATAAGAATTTGTTTACCTGAACACCCTATTACTCAGCTCTAGCAAATTAAAGCAACCTTAAAGCGGATGTAAATGATGTATGGCATATTCTGACTCACTTGGACATTTTGTATTGCTAGAGGAGGGCTAAGAGTGTTCAGGTAACTGTGGACTTACTATGAATTTGTCTTTGTTTTGAGCTGAGTTAATGACTTAATTCATAATGGCTTGAAATTGCTGAGGGTAGTAATAATACCTTTATAAAATGCATTCAGTTCCTGGATTGATTCTGAGACACTTCTAAGACAACGCGAGGTGCCTAAGGTACCCAGCTTGCAGTTCACAGTAAGTGCCAAGTAAGGTTTAGAAAACTTGGTATTCCAATCCCATGTCCAACACCAATTCCCTGGGTGTCCTTGTGTCTCACTTCATCATTGTTTCCCTATGTTCAAAGTAAGGAGAATAACATTTACTTGCTTTCCAAAGCTGTTGTGAAGGGCTTTGGTTAGCTCAGAGGTAAAGGACCATAAATGGGCAAATTTTAGTCTGTAAACGCTGACTAATCGTAGGGCTGATTCTCCTCCCTTGCTGAAGTGCTGCAGAAAAAAAAAAGAGGATGTAGAAGAGTTTTCTTCCCCCTGCAAGCAGCAGCCAATATAATTCCATAGGGACTTGGAAAGTTGAAGCCTTTCCCACTGTTTCTAAGGAGGCTTGTTTAGTCCCTGGTCAGATTGTGTGTGTGCTACTGTCATCAAAGGCAGCGTTTAGATCATCAACAGATAATGACTTCATTGTCAGGCAGCAAGAATACGTATGCTAAAGATTGATTTTCCCACCATGGAACCTTTTTCCTAATTTTTCTGCCAAACTGTGTTGTGGGGATCGTGGCAAGTGTATAGACTGTTGTAGAGCTGATGGTATATTTGTGAAAAGAAGCATTTGTTGCCTAGCAGAAGAAGATGACATATAAGACATGATATTAAAAGTGATCTCCTAACTTATATCCAGTCCCTGTAAAAATTCTTACTATCAACTTTGATTTTTCTGGATTCATCATATCAATTAGGCATCTTATCCCTGGTGCTTTTGGGTGGCAGTTCCATAGCTTCACATGTAGTAGAAACTTTCCAGCAATTTCAAAGCTAAAGATATTAATGTCCAGTTTAAGTCTTCAGTTTTTGTCCACTCTAGCTCTTTGGCTTACTTGCCTCTTCACTCCTAGACACCAAATGCATTTCCTCTCCGTGTTTGCGTTCTAGAATAAACTCTTCTCTTGGATGCTGTTTTCTTTATCAGCCCAGTAGTGTTTCTTATTTCCTTGGAGGTGAATCACTAGACATGACAGATACGGATTTTCCTTTTTTTAATTTCTTTTTTTATAGCCATTTTATACAGGTGATGCGGTTATTTTTTGATAGCTAAATAGACTTTGTCTTTCTTTCTCTCTGCCATTTTAAACCAGCAGGTCTCAAATTAGAGCATAATGTTTTACTATTAGTGTTTAGTTCAATAATCTCATAATTCATACTCTTAGGTCTTATTCTATTACTATTACCAGCTTCCCAAGATTATCCATTTCTTCTTTTTCACTTTCCTATTTGGCTAGTTTATTACTGACCTTGCAGTTCTTGTACTAATTTCGACTTTCTTCAGTTTACTATTTCTCATGGAGCACTATAGAAGTTATTTACTCAAGTCAATGTTCAGATCTATTGTATTTCTTCCATCTAAAGAGTCTGTATTATTATCAGAAAAAGATAGAAAAGATCAGCTTAGAATGGTAAAAGCTTTGGTATACTTTTGTTGCATTGTAACCCATTTTTCATTTATCTCTGTCCTTTCTGACCTTAGTTCAAGATGTAACAAGAATGGCAGTTATACCTGGGATATAAATTTTCTTACAAACTTCAGATGATTCTTCATTTTCCAATTCAAGTTTAATTGAAGCTAGCTGAGGTTTTGTTACGTAGACAGCTTTTCATTCAAGGAATTGCACTCTCTTAAGAGTAATAAAGTTTTTTCTTTCTCCAGCAGAGGAAGACAGTGTTTTTGATGAATCTGATATTCATGATACACCAACTGGACCTTGCAATAAAGAATCTCAAACTTTCTTTGCAAGACTGAAAAGAATTGGTGGCAGCAAAATGGTGAAATATCAACCAGTTGAGATGAATGCTCAGAGAAGTATGAATTGTTTTGTCGGTATAAACTCATGCAGAAATACAATTTCCTACTCTTAGTTTCAAGCTACCACCTTTCTTTATAGAGTTTGTTGCACTGCCTAATTTGCATACAAGCCCTCTGTCTGACTTTTGACAGCAGGTACTCCTCATTTCCCTGAATGAATTCTCTTACAGGAATCTCAAAGTAGGCACTCCAACATAAAAAAATACCTAAAATCAACAGTTGTTTTCTGAAACTTTAAGCTCTTTTGAACGTAAAAATGTTTAAGAGGATTTGTTGCAATTTTCTTCCACCATTGGGCTGAAGATTTTTACTGAAATTTATTTTTTCCCAGAAATGGATTATTTTTTATGATGGTGGGACTCCAGGGTAAGCAAATTTGTGGTTGCTGCTGCAAATATTATGGTTTTCCATTGGTAAAAAGGGTCATTTGGTGGTTTAAAAAAATAGGAAGGATTTTGTTTTCAAATTTAGGCTTCTGAAATGTATACCCTAACAAAAAAAAAAAGAGATTTCCACCACCACCCACCTGCCTTTTTTTCTTTCAGGTTTTTGCATGGGGAGGGTGGAATGATTCTGACTAGAGCAAACATCTACTTTAACTTTTCTCACTGCTTTTTTTGCATAGTGATTCATATGTGGATCATTTTGAAATATGGGGTTAATAATTATCAGGAATATTCTGGTTTTATGTGAAAATATGTCATTCATAATAACAACAGTGATAACCTTCTAAAATGTTCTCAATGAATGTGTTCACATAGCAAAATACCAATGTAGTGGTAGAGCCAGCAATTATGACTTTGCTCACTTCGCTCCTCCCATGGGACGGGGAGGTATGACTATGTGGTGTGATAGTTGCAAGACTCTGCTGGGGTCTAGGATAACTGGGGGAAAAACTCTCTGAACGCCTGTCTGATCTCATGATTATGCTGCCACATCCTCACTGCTTCTGCTACCCTTGCTTCTGGGATTAGAAGCATCCATTTTAAGCCCACTTTGCTGCAGTAAATAACATGTAGGTGTACTCTGATATACACTGATGTCCAAATGATGCCCACATCATTTGGAAACCTCTGCAAGAATGGTCTGCGTAGCTCGTTTCTTTTTTCATCTCTCATGCCTAATGCAGCCATTCAAAGTGTCTGTAGGAATTACTTACCTGTGCCGTCTTCTTTTCAATGCGTAAAGTTAAACAGTCTGTCTTCAGGGTACATCTGTCCAGGATGAGTAGAACTTGGACAGAATATAGATAAACCCTGCTATCCAAATAGCAGGGGTTTTTGTTGTTGTTTATTGTAAAAATGTATATAATGTGGCTCTGAGGTTAAAACAAAATCTAGACAATTTTGACTAATGCTGCGTATGTGTTTGAAATGCCAGTCATGTTGAATGGTGAGATAAAGATGAAGATATCTGCCAGAAGTCTCCAGCTGAGGTAGTATTAGCTCTTTCTGTTTTAATCAGGTGAAATAGAGCTGGCTGAATATAGAGAGACGGGGGCCTTACAAGACAGTATTCTACGCTGTGTGAGAGAAGAAAGCATTCAGAAAAAAAAACTGCGCTCTCTAAAACAAAAATCTCTTGATATAGGGAATGCAGACTCCCTGTTGTTTTCATTAGATGAGCATCGCAGGAAGTCCTGCATAGACCGGTGTGACTTAGAAAAACCACCTGTCCCTGCTGCTTACGCCATACACAGGCAGAGTGATTATGGACGATCTCGGCAGAATTCATCTACTAAAGCTGAAAATATAGAAACACAAGAAAATCTTCCTCATACAGACAGTTTCCAGGAAACAAGAAGACCTGTCATACCAGAAGTTAGGCTGAACTGCATGGAAACCTATGAAGTGAAAGTGGACTCTCCAGTTAAACCTGCTGGTCCCAAGGAAGATTTAGATCTGATAGATTTGTCCTCTGACTCAACATCGGGTCCTGAAAAGCATTCAGTACTTTCCACTTCAGACAGTGACTCTTTAGTCTTTGAACCACTTCCTCCCCTCAGAATAGTGGAGAGCGATGAAGAAGAAGAAACACCAAACCAGCTGAATGATGAGGTCTCTGGCAAAACTGCTGCTTCATCTCCCTCAAGTCCTATCAATGTCTCTGCACTCAGCCTCAGCACAACTCCGCTGGTCCAGTTCAGCATTGAAGATTGCTCCAAAGACTTTAGTTCTAAGGATTCTAGCAACAATGCTTCAGCAGGAATAGATGAGATCCTTTCCACTTCTCCCAAAGATCAAAAGGGCTCTTCAGAGTTAGTTAAGTCAGAAGAACTTCAGGACATGTCCTCTGGGAACCCACTAACACTGAAACAGAAAAGGGACCTGCTGCAGAAGTCATTTGCCCTTCCAGAAATGTCCCTTGATGATAACTCTGAGCTCAGTGTGGAGGAAATTAGACCTAGTGGAGCAATTCCAAGCCCAAATGTAAAGACAGTCCTTATTAAAGTCCCCGAAGATTCCGAAAACCAAACAGAAAGTGATAAACTCGATACCAACACAGAGTCTGACACTGAACAAAACACGGAGCAGAAACAAGAAGAGGAGACTGAGGAGTCAGAATTTAAGATTCAGATTGTTCCTCGCCAGAGGAAGCAGAGGAAGATTGCTGTGAGTGCTATTCAGAGAGAATACCTGGACATTTCCTTTAACATCCTCGACAAGCTGGGAGAGCAGAAGGAGGCAGGTGAGTCAATCACTGACCCCATCAAAAGGCTTATTACTGCGTGAAGGTTTCAGTAACAGACCGGTGTAAGGAGAGATGTGCATACATATAGGGAGAGATGTGTATATATAGCGACTGATGTGGTCTGAGCTAGCTGAATGCTTTCAGGTGTTTGTTTTTCACAAGGGACGTACTAACCATACAGGTATTGTGCATGTGTGAGGGCCCGTTTGAAAAGGAACCGTAAAATATCAGTTCTGATATCTGAGTTAGGGAGTGAAACTCCATGGCCTCTTTATGCGGGGAGTCAGAAAAATTGTCATACTTCTGTGCCTTTTATCCTGCTAATGTATTCCACGCTACCCTGGTTCTCTTTTGTTTGTAGGGGTTTTAGGCCTTTATTTCTTCTGCAAGCGTAAGGCAATGGAAAGCAGAGTGGATGACTAAGCCTAAGGCTGAGCAGGCTGTAGACTTTAGAACCAAGAGCACTTGGAATTAACTATAGTTTGCATTTTGGATCAGACATACACACGTATTTTATTTTTATACACGAAAAACTTTTGTAGCCTTCTTTATATTGGGTATCCACAAAGTTTACACAGCTTGTGTTTGTTAAAGATTTGAAGTTCAAACATGGGAAAAGCCATACGGTATTTCTGTGTATCCCAAGTTTTTTCAGGTCATTTTAATACAGGGTTTTGGTTACTAACTTTTTCAGGTGGAGAGAAAGTGTGTTTTAGCTGTTTCCTCAGTTTCCAGTTGAATGTGTCAAACAGTTTTAAAAACTACGCTGCTGCCTCTTTACTTCTGTGGCTGGTTTTTTTTTTTTTTTCCCTAGGATTTTTCAGTTATTAGCATTTTACCAGTCTTTTTTTAACATACTAATTAAAAAAGGAAAGAATCCGTCAGGCCTCAGTTCTTTGTTGCCAGTGAAGTGATGGAGAATATTTATGCATTCCTGACCTCACTTCTTTCATCACTGCTTCAGACGGAACCATAGTATACTTTCGTATTACAATATTCCACTTTTACAAGGCGAAATCATTCAGTGTGATCATAGTTACTCTGTTCCCTTTATGTTTCAGGCCCATCCTCCTATTTATGGTTCCTGTAAGTTGAAGAACCACTGGAGCTTTGTAAAAACAAGAGAGACCTGAGTGCTTTTTGAACCTTTCATATAGGTTCTTAGAGAAGAATGGTCATGAAAGAATTGTGCAATTAGACTCAAATGCTTTTTTGATCATTAGGAAGGGGCAGTTTTCATGCAGTAACTAACACTGTCATCCTTGAAACTGCTTGGAAGGGCTGTCCCAATTCTGAAACACCACGTGGAACCTAGGATTATGGCATATATGATGGTCATTTGGTTGCATCCATCTACGTATGTCATCCAAGGGGAGCATAAAACATTCACAATGACTCATTGAGTGCTCACTTACATTACAGGTTGATACAGGCAATTCAGATAACCAAGTAATTTAGTGACTTTGGTAGTTTAATGTGTCTCTTATGTTCTGTTTTGCTTTGTTTAGCCTTATTGATTAGTTTATTTGAGAACATATGTGTTGTAATTCATTTAAGTAGGCTTAATTTCACTGTCATAATAGGCTGATTATAGTTTTAAAGTCATACTCAAGCTTTGTCAGCCTATTATACTTGCACATGTTTTGGAAGGGCTTCTGATATAATTGATCTCTCAATTAAATATCCAAAGGGGTTGTTTCTTCAAGTGCACAATGTTGGGCCACAGAGTTTTCCACCTGAGACTTTTTACAGCACAGATACATATCCATTTTTATAGGATAAGCTGGGATCAAAATCAAACTCTATGTGCATTTATTAGTTCTGAGCTCTAAACAGCATAGGTAGAAATCTCCTTCGAAAAGTGATTTTAAGCAGTAGATCACAGTGCCTCTGTAAACATTCTTTCGACACACACACTAAATCCTTTTAAAACTGCTGGGAATGCCAGATGGTGAACGAATGACTGAAAAGTTGTGAAAAAGGCATCCAGGGAGAAAGTGGATGGAAAATATTTATTGATTCTAAATACTGAGAGTTTAAGCACAATTTTCACATGCAGATCCTGCTGCCAAAGGACTTTCAACACTGGAAATGCCAAGAGAGTCATCATCTGCACCGACCCTTGAAGCAGGTGTCCCAGAGACAAGTAGTCACTCTTCCATATCAAGTAAGTTTACCTCTGGTTTGAGGATTAAATCTAATCTGCTGCAGTTGTGCGTCAGATGCATATCTCATATGGTAAATGCCTTCCCCTGAGTTTCATTGATTCTTGGAAGTACAGCTGTGTTGGATGTCATTAGATCTGTTAAATCTCTGATGGTCAGCAGGATTTTAGCAATTAGTGGCTGCAAGATTTTCTGTTGTGACTTGGCAAATTTGACAAATGTGGTTTTCTTGAACAAGAGTCGGTAGCAGCCAAAAGCAGTATTTCACAAAGCTGACTGTTTATTTTCTAGTGACAGAAAGCTTTGTCAACTGTCAGTGCACAGAAGCAGAGGATGAGAGCTCCGCAGGGCTGTTACTATGGTCTTCTGTACATTTCTTGATGTACCTTAGGAAAAAAATCTCTTGCAGTTTTTGTAACATGCCTTGAAACACCACTTCCTCAGCTGCTCGCTGAAATACAGTGACTATTTATCTGAGACTCCCGTACCCGTTTCAGTGGAAAGCGAATACTTAACAAAATCTAGAATGACATGTCCAGCTAGGTAATGGTGAGTAACACATCTGAAGGTTGATGGGGCAGGACTGTGATTAGGAGAAAAGAGAGGGGAAATGATGACCCGCTGTGATACCAGCGAGTTGCTAGAACAGCTCAACCATCTTGCTGAACTGCAATTTCAGATTGCTGTAGAAAAGTGAAATTTTAACTTCTGAAATTCAGCATTTGCTTATTTGACAGAAAGGGGTGTCTGGCCTGTTAAAGGAAGGTGTTATTTTAGATGTGCTATATGAGTACTCCAAATTAGAGGTTTCCTCTCCGGTTTTACCGCAAGCATCTCATGTCATGTGCATCTTGTAGTCAGAGTACTTTTGTTGGACGCCTAATGATACAGATGTTGCTTACTAAAGCAGCTAAAGAGATGCCAGTTAGGACCTATCTCTGGTTTCACTGAGTGCTAGGTGTTCCTGTAAATTCCAGTATATGAAACCAGGAGTAGTATCTATATGCTATTGAGCCTACATTCCTTTGTAAATATTCCTTTTCTCTTTCTGTTTGCCTCAGTTTCCAGCTGCAGAAAGGGAGATGAACGCTTCCATTGTGTGTCTTGTCCATTTAGACTGAAATATATTTGACGTTCTACTGTGTGTCTTAACAGTGCTTTGCATAATAAGCCCTGATCAGGGCTGTGAGCACAAGGCATTTCTGTGACACAAATAGATAACATTACTTGTACAGCCAGCGCCTGGCCACAGAAAGCATACATCATTAACTGTGATAGGAAGATTTTGCCTTTGGACTTCTCTTCTTGAATAGAGAATTCCACAGCAGTGGAGGGATGATGGACCAAATCACTAGCTAACATATGAAAGGCGCACCAGCTACTGTATGAAGGTTACTGATCTTCTCATGATTGTTAGGTTTCTCGTAGAAAACATGACCAAGGAAAACTTACCTCCCTGTGCCACTAGTCAGTTGTAGGCATGAAAAGTCATGTGCTGGTCCACAGCAATGAGCCTGGCTCCAACACTGTTCAAAGGCTGGCAGCTCTCTGCGTTCTTTGGTTTTTTTATTTTGATTTTTTTTTTCCTTAACTTACCAATATTTGAAATCATGGCTGTCCTTGAGAAATCAGGTAAATAACCCTGGAAGTCCAAACCTGCTCAACAATAGCCTGATTAAGTGAAATATGCATGAAATTTTTTTTAATTACAATCGCAAAAGCTGTTAAGAAAATTCAAAGAGATAATTTTCTATATTTGACAGTCATCTGCACTCCAAGCAGTCTTGTCACTTCTAATGTTAATTGCTGTTCTTTCATCAGGAAATTCTATGCTTGATAAAGTGATAAAGCATCTATTTAAAATCCTTGCCCTGGAAACGATGGAAATTCTATTTTTCTCCTAATTTGCTGTGAAAGGCAGCTGCAATGTAACTTTTAAAAGTGAAACACGGAATGGTCTCTTGCTCTGGTTTAGTTCCAGAAGTTCAGTTATACAAGGACTGCTTTGCAGCAGTGCTGGAGAAGTTTGTACTTGGACCAAAAGTAAAGTTCTGATACATTGAAAGGATAAAATGAGGGAAAACTTAAAATACTTCACCTAATAAAATAATTTCAGGGTGCAGATTTCCACTGAAATTATCATTGTGTTTATTATTACTCAGGGCCTGTATTTGTTTTTTTAAGGAGTACTCTGCTTTCTCCGAATTTGAAACTCGTGTATAGAAACTGAGTAGAACAAGTTTCGAAGAAGGCACTGAACTCGTGTATAGAAATTTTTTTGAATTTGAAACTCGTGTATAGAAACTGAGTAGAACAAGTTTCGAAGAAGGCACTGAACCCTTCAGAGCTCTCTGAAAGTCGTAGTTTATCACTTTTCTATACTTCATCACCATTAATAATGTGAAAAGCTGGGTTTATTTTCAGAGCTTAGCTGTGTACTGTTTGGAATTTTAGAACAGAACTACCTGATATTGTATTAATACTCTTTTTAATGATGTTGAATATATTTGCAGATGAAAATAATCACTATGAGAAGATTTTGCTTTGCCCTTGCTTTAAGGCCCTGTAGAGGGAAGCACTTAAGCATATACTTAAGGCAGCATTTTAAAAACTTTCCCTCATGGAGATGCATATCAGCAGTTTCCCATGCCTTGTTCAAGCAGGGCCTTAAAATTCTGTCTTCATACTGTGAAGAATGATTTTTGGTTTCAGTGGTGGAAATACATTGCTCAGACTCAAGTGTCAAAGCGAATCTATTATGCTCGTTCAATTTGAATTTTCTTATGAATGGAGAAAAAAGTAAGAAAGTCAGGATTTGTATATGATCTGTTTTTTCCTCCATTTAAGCACTTCTCAGGTATAACAATCATATATTTTCTCAAATACATGACCAAAAAAAATCTTAAATTTTAAATCCACAATCTTTTTTTTTTTTTGGTGTGTGTAGGAGCATTATCCAGTGAGACACATCTTTTAAAGCAAACAGTAATATCCATTTAAAGAAGTATTGTAAATAGTCGGATGAGGAAAATTAGAATGCTTGTTGCTTGATAGCTCCATGTAAGAAGAATGGCGGTGAAGTTACAAAAGGGACCCATGTCCAAAGGCATGCTGGCTTCACACTTCAGAAGAATGTGCAGGTGTTATGCCTGAGTGGTGGGTACTTAGGAGGCCTCTTCAGGTTGCATCACCCATGAAAGGTGCTGGTGGTACGGTCAGTGAACTTGCTTTCCGATGGTGAGCATGGACAGAGCAGTCCTCCATACTTTGCTGGGCGGAGACTGAGTTTCCTTCCTCAGTACGTCATATGTGAGTGAGATTCACCTATACATTTATCACCTGTCAGCGTGGGAATTTGGGGGTAGTATCTTACACTTCAGAGTTACCCAGTGTTTTGAAGAGCTTTCGTGATATTTGGAGGCAAAAAGGCACTGACAGTTGACACAATGGATGAGATCCTGAATCTAAGTCACTTACGAGTGATGTCACTGGGGCCAGGTACCCTGGGTAGTGCTGTGAAAAGCGTATATTGACTTGAGCAAGATCCTTAGAGGAAGCGGTCATTGCCGTTTCAGTATTTCTCTCATGCTGGCTTGTAAGATCAGGAAATAAGAGTAGTTTTACATGTTGTCTGAGCCCCTGAAATCCTTTTGCATTTCTGACTTGCAGCTCAGTTCAGACAAATGAAAAGAGGCTCTTTGGGAGCTCTGACAATGAACCAGCTAATGAAGAGGCAGCTGGAACACCAGTCTAGTGCTCCCCACAATATCAGCACTTGGGATACTGGTGAGCTGCATTTATTGTTCTTTATTTCTATTTCCTAAACAAATTACTTTCCGTAACAATCCATTAAAAAAGTGAGTATTTCTGTTCTACCATTGCAGATAAGTAATCAGTCTCAAGTCTAAAGTAAAACTTTATAGTAAGTACCAGATTCTCACCTAGCATGAATTGGAGTAGTTACATATTTGGGAGGTAGTCCCTCTGGTACAGTGGTGTCCCTACAGTTTTGCATATTACTTGGATTATTTCCTGGCCTCGTTGGATGAAATGGAAGTATGACTGTTGATTTCATTAGGTGTAGGAGTTCATCCCTGGTGCATGGAATCATTTATTTGCATGTATGTTTACAACGGTGTTGGTACACCGAGGAGTTACGCCTTACACTGTCCAGTTTTGTTTCTCTTTAGAGAAGTTTCTGCCAGCTCATGCTGAACACCTGAAGTTTCTGTTCACTCACTGACCTGTTTTTTCTCCCTTTAAGATGAATGCAAAGCAATGAAAACTGAATTAAGCACGATTTCCTCAGTATTCAAGTGTTTTACTTGTTTTTTTTCTATAAAAGATTCTCTGTTATGACCAAATTCATAGCAGATGTCACTGAACAATTAATTCATTCTAGTTTATCATAAATGCTAGATATTTTATTGTGATCTTGATGTTAGTGACATTATGGAATCATGCTTCTTAGGAATTCATCAGCAGATCCAGATGCATCCAGAGAAAGGAATGCTTAAAATGTTATATGAACTTAGCATGCTGAATGAATGTCTCACCACCAGTTTTGGACAACTGAGTTAAAATTTTTGCTTAATTCAGTCTTCAGTGTCAAGTTCCATTAAACTGGAACTCTTGTAGCTGAGGAATGGCTAAAGGTATGGTATATAGTTCAGGATTGTCCTTTCTACTCCAGTCTGCTGAGTAGCATGCTCAGCATGAGATCCTTAAGTCATAAAGATCAGAATTTGTCAGTGATAACAGTGGGTTTTTTTGTCCTATCAGCAGGTAAGTTTGTTTATTGAAGAGACTTAGCTGGTATCACTTAGTTTCTCAGGTAGGGGTTTAGAGATGAAAAAGTTATTGCTTTCCTTCTGTAAGAAGTAGTTAGCCTGTATTCAAGAGGATCAAGTCAGTACTCAAAACTGACTTAGGAACTCTGTCATGTTAATCTTGTTCCAAGTCCACTAGCTTTATTCACAACATCTGTGACTTTTGCCTCCAACATTCCTTCCAGCTAAAGGCCTCCAAGCATAGAGATACAAAGTAAAATGCTCTTTTCCAGAAAGCTTTGCATCTCTCAGACTCTTTTTCAACCACTCGCTTCAAAGTAAAATTATTATTTGGACAGAAATCAGGTTTGTTTGGTTTGGGTTCTTTTTTTTTTTTTGTTTTGGTTTGGTTTGGTTTTTTTTTTCAGGACAAATGTTCAGTGTGATTATTCACACATATAGTGACAGTGTCATTTCAATGTCACACCACAATTTTAAGACTTATTATACTCAGGTGTAGCAACTAGGAAATAGTCTTATGCCACATAAGCATATGATGTGTGCTTGGTTCATGCATGCTTTATTATTATTTTTTCTACATTGGTAAGTAGCGTGTGTCTCTCATTTCTTATTTCAAACAACACTTTTCCCAAGTTTGCTGTCTGTTAAATAAAATCACTTTGTGTCTAGCTACTGTCAGCACAAGCTATACCTGACTTCTAGTCTCTTGGTATTTCTAAACACTATCTTTCTCTTTTTGTGACTCATATGTTCCATGACTTGTTGAATCTTTGTCACTAGCACTTCCTTTCTTGTTTAATGACACTTTTCTGAAATGCCTTCTTTGGTATTAGGTTATCTGTGTCCTTTTTCTATTGTGGATTTCTTTCATCTTTCTCTACCCTTCCCTTTCCCCTCCTTTTTTATGCTTTAAGAAATAACTCTTTTCTTTGTTTTTTTTCAATAGCTGTTGTATTTGTCTTTCTCTTGTTTTACCTGTTTAAGACATGTGGTGCTGGTGACGGATGCTGGTTTCATAGTTCTGGAGACTGAAGTTCTGTATTTATTCACAGAGCAGATACAGCATGGAAAGCGGCTGTGTAATGTCCCTGTCTGCCTAAACCCCGATTTGGAGGGACCACCACTAAGAATCAGAGGTTAGTTCAGTGTCCATTTGATCTGATCTCTCTGCTAAGACTGCCAGGAAGGTTTTTTCGGTTAGTATCAAATGATGCTGAATTTTATGTTCCATGCAGCTGTGTTAAAGCCTTCAACTGTCCTGCAGAATGTAGGTTGTTGAAAAATTATTAGACAAGACATTTTGTTCAAGACAGGGACAACTGATAAGAAGTACTGACTTTCTGCTCATACTTGTTTTGACTCTCAACCTGGAAATAAAAGACTCTGTATGCAGAGTGCGGTTGAATTTCTTTATGAACTCTCCTCCCTCACAGCCGAAATACATCCAGGCTTTCTTACAGCCTTGCAATGGGACAGTGACCTACCTTCTTTGCCTAAATCACGTTTTTTCACTACTGTTCAGTGCATGAGAGAGGACATTTTTATTTTGAGTAGTTAAGTCTTATTCCAAGATTGTAACCTGCATTATGACCGCTTTTAGCACGCGTGCTGCAATAGGACTTTCGCTGTCATGTTTGCTAGATGTAACTTCTGAAATCATGATAGAGGGTTCTTTATTCATTTGGGGGCGGGGGGGGGGGACTAGAAATATGTGAAAATCTACTCCTATTCCTTGCATTCTGGATGGTGTCCTACATTACTGAAGAGTATTCTGGACTTCCAGGAGTGTCTGCTCATATTCAACAAAATCTCGGGGGACAATTATGAAGTACTGAACTCTGCATGTAAAAGAAATATTTCGTTCCACACTTTGTAAAATAATTGTTTAGAACCTGTCTTATTCTTGTGTAACAAGCCCTCATCACTGCACATATTTTAAGTTCAGAAATTGTGGGAGCTTCTTAGATTATTTTGCCTGAGAGCTGATGTTAAATTTGCTTCTCCTGCAGAAACTGTGATTATCTCATCAGAAGTTCCATCTGAACTTAGCCTAGGTGGAGAAGCTCCCTCCTGTTTCCATAGTTAAATATTATCAGAACAGGCTAATGTTAACACTAAATCTGAATCTGCAGATTGAAGCAACCAGCAAGAAGGTTGATAATGGATTACGTAATTCGTGATTAAATTAGCATCAAAAGGGCATTGGTACTCTTCTAAACATTGATTCACAAAATGAGCTTTTCATAGATTGGTCTTTAGAGTGAGATGCCCTGGGGGACAACTATGTGCATAATGATGGTAGCTACCAGCTGAGCTCCCTGGATTCACTATTGGAGCTAAACTGCATGGGAAGAGGAGTAGGGCTCTCTCTACCATGTCAGCTACATGTGGCAACCAAAGGAGGTATTTTTCTTTAAGAAATGAATCTCTCTGTCGTAGTGGTCGGGAGAATGAAACTGCTAACAACATTTAAATGATCATCACAAAGCATCTCAGATGAATGACATGGCTCGTACATCACAGTTAGCATTGATCCAAGTTTCTGATGGCTCATGAATTAGTGGGATTATTCTTCTTGAGGTTTTCTTAGCACCCAGACTAGCTGGAGAGTTGCATCTTCTGTATGGTTTTTTTCCTGCAATTGCTGTTGTCTGCAAAGGGATGAAGGGAGGAAAGCCACCAAACTGGAGAGATGTTAGACTGTCAGACTACCCTATATTGCTGTAATTCTGGAAACCAGAACTCAGAAAAGCCTAGAGTTTGAGTCTTCCATTATACGTAACTTTTCCTATTAAAACTTAAGTGCACAAAAGTGCCGCCAAAGGCAAAGGGAGCCCCAGACATTGGCATGATCACAGTGGCTATGCCCCCAGCTGAACAACTCAGCTTTGGAGAATAAAGATGCTTATGAAGACTTTCAATGGAAAGCATTTCTAATCATCAGTCCTCCAATGATCTCAATGTTTTTCAACTCCTTATGAATTATTTCTTCTAGCTGTGCTTTCCTGATTTCTCTCCTATGCCTCTGTTAGGGATGGTACGAATAGATTGATGACCTGGTCTTGAGACATAGGATCTTATTTCCTTCTTCATGTCACCAAGAACTATGGGAAGGTAATTCCCCAGAAGTACAGGGGAACACTGCAAATCTGCTGCTGTCCAGTCTCGTAGCAATTGTAGCATCATCCTCTCTCCCTAAAAAAATGAGTAGATACGATTACATCTGCCATCCTGGAATTTTTGTTCTTTATTATCTTTTTTCCAAGGTGTATTTTTTTGTGTGTGTGTTTTTAATCAATAGTTCTAGGTAATTGGAATAATCTGGCAGAGGCAAGGAATCTGCTATATATCCTTTTGTAGACACACTTTATTTCTTATTTCTATGCACAGTAAAACCGTTATGGCTGTCTTTAGAAGTCTGCTCTTCAAGCAGTTTGGATTTCTGTTTAGTGATTTTTCTTTCCTTTTTTTTTTTTTAAATTTTTTTTTCCCCTAATTGCCTTAAGGTGCCACAAAATCTAGCTTGCTGTCAGCACCCAGTATAGTCAGTATGTTTGTACCTGCACCAGAAGAATTTGCTGATGACCAGCCCACCTTGATGACTGACAAGTAAGTTCTTTTTCTGTGCCTTTCAAAGAAGTAGTTGAACTTCAAATAGTTCAAGTAAAGTATGGATATACTCTATGGAAATATAAAGTCCATTTTATCATTTATCTCTATGCTAAGTTTTTCAATTATATTTTTTTTACCCCAAGTTGAACATTTTCTAAACACTGCCAGCAAGATGTGCTTTTAATTCAGTAGGATCTGTGTGAGCTAGCACAGGCAAAATGATGACTCAGGCTATTGTGTGTGCACGGAGGGCAGGGGAAGCACTTTCCATACTATTTTAAATCAAGGGGTCCTTGTGATCCATCAGAAACCACTTTCACCTTAGGAAAAAGCCCCAAACCTCTTCTTAAAAATTCCTTTGGATTTCTGTTGAAATAGGTCACTGTTGATGTGTAACCATGTGTAATCAACATAGCATTTTTAAAGATGATACTCGCTGATCCCGAAAGCTTTTGCAAACCTTAATTGGTTGGTTAAAATGGCTCTAAGGGAAGTGTTAAAAGTAAATGTACTCATTTAATGGAGAAGTAAAGCAGTCAGCAAGGAGCCATGCATTGATTTGGTCAAAAATTGGAAAGAGAAACCCGAAGTTCTTGCTTGTGTCCCTGCGCTCAGTCCAGTAGACAGACATGCCAGGATGATCACTGGAGAAAGACAGGGCCATTGTGCAGGCTGTGACTGGAAGTGGACCTTATTGTGTGACAAAGTGGAGCGTCTCAAAAGTTAGGCTTGTCTTTGGCACCTCCTTTGGCCGTTTCCCCAGAGCTCTAGCACCACCTGTTAACATGCAGACCAATGAGCTTGACTTTCATGACTTTGTTGGCATATTTTCTTTCTGTTAAGTAACAAAGGCAAGAAAATTGCCTGTACAATTCCATTAAGTTAAAATATCACAATCTGTTGGAGTCATTGGCAATGATAGATCAAATTAAGCAAGCCTTCCTACTGGGCTGAGATAAGCCAGTTTCCCACATTGGTTTGCCTTTTTCTTAGGTTGTGAAAGCCTGTCTCATCTCTCCTAAATCTGACATCCCCTTTATAATTAGACATTATGGAGCCCTTTCAGAACTTCATCAGTTGTCTTTGAGCATTTCAGGAAGGATAAGTGACTCAGCAGCAAATCTGCCCTGGGAAAGGAGACTTCTCTGAAATCTAAGGTTCTGTGCCCCTGAGAGGTCCTTTCCGTTCTTTCTCAGTAGCCATAACTGCTGTGGGAACCAATCAGATTATTGTTTCCTAATTGTATAATTTGTTATTCATAATTCATGACTGACAGGAAGGACAACATGAAATCGTTCCATCTCTTTAGGATCATCTATGAGTGTCACTGTTTGTGTCTATACTGCTAAATAGAAGAGTGCCAGGGACTTGAGCCCTTGCCTGAGCCCAGTTGGCCTGAAGTGGCTGGTGTTCACATTGCTGAGGGCTAGTCTTCACTGCTGCAGATTTCTCTTGGATAGTGCAAACGGAAGCAGTCCCATACAGTGAGGGAGCTGGCTAAGAATTACTAACGAGGGACCCAAAACAAGGCCTGCCCTGTGGCCCTTTTTCATTTGTCAGTGAAGAAACAGCCAGTGCAGCTAGTGAAAAGCTTTATTAATGTTTGAAAGCCGTAAACTGTTATTAATTATAGGAAGATCACAATTAGCTTACCTTTCTAAATAAATTTTGAATATAATATACTAAATATAGTACTTTAAAAAGGCATACGCATATGTATATATAGTAATACTTTGTTTTAAATTTGTTCACATTGGTTTTTAAAACTGTTCTTTGCAGGTGCCATGACTGTGGGGCTATTCTTGAAGAATATGATGAAGAAACACTAGGCCTGGCCATAGTTGTGCTCTCAACCTTCATTCACCTTAGTCCAGACTTGGCTGCTCCTCTGCTGTTGGACATTATGCAGTCTGTAGGAAGGTAAATTCAGGACTTTCCTCTCACCCATGGGATCAAAAAAATGTTGTGCCTGGAATTGGGTTTACATAAACTTCACTATATGAAGTTATATATTTTAGAGCTCTTAAGTGAATGACATCTGGTTCTGTCCACTTCTTTGTTACTCATCATTTCATCAATTTCTTATGTAACTCCTTCCACTGTCACTTCAATTTTGGGCAGCTCCTTTGATGTCCTCCCCTTTTACCCTCCAAAGGGAGGTTCTAGGTTGGGAACCTCCCCAGCTTGTCCCACGGTAAGCAGCGATGTAAAAGGATTAACTCAGTTTTTCTGCAGTACCCTTATCTTCTCTGAGTGCCCTGTTTATTACCTGAACAGCCATTGATGCAGCATGCTTTCTGGTGTGCTTCTTGATCCTGTTTTATTTGAAGAAAAATTTACTGTTAGTTTTTATTCCTTCTGCTAGTTGCTCCTTGAACTGTTTTTTTGGCCTGCCGCCTTGTGGTTTTTGCTCAGAATTTATGCTCTTTTCTGCTTTCATTTGAGACATGACTTCTGCTTTTTGAAAGAAGCCTTGTTTTTTCTAATAACCTCCCTCACCTTTCCTTTCTTGTGCTCTCCTGAAGTCTTTCTTACCAAGTGGGGTATCTTGGCCCTGTGCTTCCAATGTAACATTCTTAAACAGCTTCTCTGCTTCTTGTAAAGACTGAATCCTCTTGGATACCCCTTTCTGCTGCTGTGACAGAATTTTTCACTTTTATGTAGTTCCTGCTTTAGAAGTTATGCACAAATGTGGTCAGCTTTTCTGAATTTTGTTGCTCCTGGAGGACTGTTGACTCCTGGGTATGGTCATTCATTAGCATACCTGAAGCTCTTCAGGCTTTTCAACCATATTTTTTATGCTAATTAAGACTAAGTAAAGAGCTGCATCTCTATGAGGGCTTCCTAACCAGCTGCTGCATGGGATTGTCTCTCATAAGGTCTTAAACATTTGGTGTCTATTATTTTTCTCTTGTGATTTTTACCCAGTGTGCATGGGATAATTGCAGTGCACCATTACTATTGTATTACTTGTCATTGCTGCCTCCGCCTCTTCCACAACTTCCCGCCTAAGAGGTGGGAGGGATGTGTTGGGGGTGTTTCAGAATGAACTTCTGAGCAGCACTAGAAGTGCAGAAGTGATGCACAGCTCTCCTTTTCCATGTTCTTTTCAGTGACTGAAGTTAAAACTGCTTGACTGTGGCTTCTGCAGGGGTACAGCTCTTCACAGCCCTGCCTCTCCACTACCTCCCGATTCCATTTAAACACAGCAGCTATTCAAGTCCTCCATTTCCGTTAATTGCAAGGCAGCAGTTCCCTGCTGTCACTGCTAATGAACTCTGGAGGCAAAGTTTCTAGTCTAGACAGATGTTGTCCATTCTGTGTGATTCTTTTAAATACAGCAGTCCTACAGCCACAGAGAGTGGAAGATAAATTATCAAGGGATGAGGGCTGAGTGGGCTACCTTTTTCTGTGCTTTGAGGAAGAAAGGCTGCATCTTTGGAGTGAGACAGCTGATTGTTTTAGAGCAGCAGATGGCATGCAACATGGGGTATTCCTGGTAAATGTCCTGTGTTGTTCCTACTGGCTGTCATTTCTGACAAATTCTAAGTCCAGTAAGAGGCTCCCCACAAAGGAATTATTTTGAATACATGCAAAATAAATAGCATATACAAGCAGAGAGGCATTCAGGTGCCTCATGTATATAACCTACGTCGCTGTCTTTCATCAAGCAGTGGCATATAATTACCTGTAAATACCCATCTGACAGCAGAGGTGAGAATGAATTGGACTTCTTGCATTTTTATTCTTAGAAAAAGAACTACTACTTTCATGCTTAGAAGAGGAAACAAGATGTTAGGAAATCCAGGGACTTTCAGAATACCTAAACAGTATACAGAAAGGTTTTCAAAAGTTATTTGAGTACCCACAGGTACAGATAGGCATCTGTTGGGATTTTCAGACGAGAAAGATTTCCAGGTTCAAGTTACTGACAATTAGAGATTGACATGTTTGAGACTCTGGCATGCACTTAACTTTGTGCTCTAGTTCCTAAGTCAAGATTTTTTATGTGTTGATTTTTATTTCATTGATCTCCAGTGAGATTTAGCTTTCCAAACATCAAAGCCCTCTTTGAAAATGGCATTTAGGCTCTTGAGTTAATGAGGAGCTTTGAAAAACTTAACTTCTGTTCTTAACATGTACAAATTTGAACGCATCCATTTACTGTCTACTGTCCATTTACTGTTCTGCTTTGTGGTCTGCAAAGTGGAGGTAATGATTGTTCAAGGCCTTTGTGCAACAAAATAATTAGAGTAGTAATGATAAATACATACAAGCTGTAAATTTTAAAAAGTTTCAGATGTTCTCAAATGTTTAGTGTAGTTCATGTCTCATGAAGTTTTTTGGAAGTTAAAAACCAAATGTTTTGTTTATCATAAAACCCCACTTGCATTATTGCATTCAAAAGGAGAGAAAAACTTTGCATAGGACTGTGATTTCTTTTAGGAGAAATATTTTATGCTGTTGTATTTGTATGCTTGAGTAGATTTTTGAAAATAAGTGTCACGTCCTTTGGGCATGTGATTCGTCTCGTTGCATTCTGCAGAAATCTTCGTCTGCTTTAATGTAAGCAGATGCTACAGTTATTGCAGAATCAAGGTCTGTATTGCTGGAAGGTAGCTTCAGACCTGTTTTCACCCAGAATTAGCTTTGCATACCGGGATTAATTGTATTTTAGCGTGGCCTCCTCTTAACAACAGTGGAGTCAGGGACTCTAATGAGTTTTTCTGATTTATGCTGGGACAACTGAAGAGGGTATAATCTTCAATCCCCTGTACCATTTAGCCTGAAATTATTGCACTGTTGAAAGTGTGCTGTGTCCTCAGCTTATCATGCATCGTTGATGAAAATCACTGTCCATTTTGGTTCACACTGATGCATTCGGCTGAGCTGCCTTAAGGATTGGATTTTGCAGTGGTGACTAGAGAGGAAACTGTCTTCAGAACAGAGTCTGACAGAGGACTGAGCAACAGCTAAATTGAGCCTAAAAGGATCGGGAATCAAAGATAGACATTGAAGGCCAGATCATCAGCAGATGTAAATTAGCGTAGCTTTATGAATTTTCCGTTTATACATATCATCTTATACCAGCTGAAACACTGATGCGTAGCAGATGAAAGTAAAAATTGCATGCTATTTTGTATGTAAGAGATGCTTCCAGTGTACATCTCTATAATTGCTTTTTAGTGGCTTTTAGTATTAAAGGTGTATTGCTTTGATATTGTAAGCCCTGATTCTTTTTGTTTACATGTCCTGGATATTGAAAGGCATGATTTTGCTTTAAGATTGTGTTCAGTATTTTCATCACTGAATGCCCATATTTGTCTTTAAAGTCTATAGTTAGGTACTAAAATAAATGACCTGATTTTTGAGAACGCAGTATTTCTCATCTGACTTTGTAAAAGCTCATAGGTACTTAGTGTTTCTGAAATTAGGCCAGTTATTTAGGTGCCAAAATCTGGAACTAGAAGCCTCACTTCAGACTGCCAAGTAGAGAATTTTGGCTTAGTCTGTGTTGCTGTGTTAATCAGAAACAATTCAGTCAGTAGGCAGCTTTTGGCAAACTCTTTTTTTCTTCAAATCCCTCTAGGTTAGTAATTATCCATGATGTGTGTGTAAGGCAATAGCTTTACTTCATTATCTTCATGCTAGTACAGGGAGGCAAGTAGAATTGTTTTTAGAACTGTTAAGTATTTGTGAGGCTGCAAGACTGAATCGAGTTTATATGTCTCACAAACATGATTTGACTGAATTTATGTGCTCTTCAGAAGACCCTTCTGGTGACACTTTAAATGTTCTCTAAAATTCTTGTTGATTATTTAAAAAAATGAAACACAAAAAAGCATATGAACTTCACTTTTTTTTTTTTATTTTAATTCCAGGTTGGCATCAAGTACCAGTTTTTCTAATCAAGCAGAAAGGTATGGTAGCAAAGGATACCTTGGCCAAAATGAAACAATTAAGCTAAAGCATCATCCTCCTTGGCCCTGAAATCAACTAAATTTAACTTTTTAAAAATTTATTTTAAGGTTTATGAGTAAGAGGAAAAGCCTCTCCTTTCTCACTTGTTTCAAATATCTCGTGTGTTCTGAAGATGAACAGGAACCCATATTCATACGTATTGAACTTGGAAAAACTTGTCTCAGATTCAGACATAATTTAGAGATGCCTTCTGGTTTCCCACAATTTCAGTGCCTCTTTTTCTAGCTTGTTCTGTGTTCAGTATTTGTCTTGATAAACTATCTCCATACATTCAGTCAAGTGAATCATCCTTGGCCATGGACAACCCCTGGTAGTGATGTCTCCTTATGTAAATCAGATGCTGAATAGGATAAATTAATTTTGGGAAGCTGTAAAAAATGTTAAAATATGCAGTTTATGAGTAAATAGATAATACTTTAGCTTTTTAAATGAATTGATTTTATGAGTGATTAGGAAGTACGTCATGTCTTGAAGGAACCTTCAAGAGGCAAATTAATATTATAATGTGTGTGTTTACCTGTTGTTCATGTGTTTTATGGTAAGGCCGAGAACTTCATCCTGTATCACTGAAATATACAAGGTGAGAGCAGGATTATAGTTCAAACTCAGATGACTCAAATTTATGTGGAGAATCAGGAAAAATGCAACTATTTATTGAGACTTAAATACTTTAGGTATGTGTACGTAACTTTTTCAGCTCTGCATAGTCGGGCTTAAGTCCTAAAATCAACATGCTGAACTGTTTTTTGGGATCAGGACAGTTCTGCTTTTGACTGTCGCACTCAGAACTGAACACTTGCATAATGAAAAAGAATAGGATTATCGTGATTTTTCTCCATGTAGTCAGCTTTGAGAAGTGGTTCGTCTGCAATGCTATTTCTTTCTTCTCCTTTTTCTTTCCTTCATTTCAGCATGATGATCCCTGGAAATGCTGCAGGTGTGGCCAAGCAGTTTCTCCGCTGTGTGTTCCATCAGCTGGCTCCCAACGGCATTTTCCCCCAGCTCTTCCAGAGCAATATTAAAGGTGATGTGCGGTACCTGACTGCATTTCTGACCCTTTCAGTTACCTCTGTACAGACAGCCAGTGCAAAAATGTCTTTTGAATTTCAGATGGAAGTTTTTTACGGACCTTGGCCACGTCTCTTATGGACTTCAGTGAGCTGAGTTCCATTGCCGCTCTGAGCCAGCTGTTAGAGGTATGTAGGCAATCGGCTCTGTTAATGGTGCTAGTTTTGTTAGCATTATCAGGCATATTCAGTCATTTCTCCTCATTCATTAAGACTGCAAACTTGTATCACCAAAAGCAATGTAAATTTTTTTGTCCTTCCTGGAAGCAGGATTAGACTGTCCTCACCATTTTCCTTCTGGGTTTTGCTCTCACTGGATTTTTGTTCTTGTTGTAGGTTGGTTTCATTTTTCTTTTTTTGTTTGTTTTGTTGTGTTGTGCTGGGGTTTTTTTTGTTTGTTTGTTTTTTTTTTTTTCTCAGGCCAGCTNTGGGCCATCCCTTCCCTCAACACTCTTTCTGGTTTTCAGGAACATTTCTGCTCATATATCTCAGTTCTCCCTCTCCTCTGTATCTGATGGCAGTTTCTCTAAGTAGTCAAAAGATTTATTGCCTACCTTTCACTGACTGTCTTCTGTGCACTTGGTGTGTTTTTACCCTAACTTTTATCCTCCCACTGGCACTAGTCACTTGCATGTGTCCTGCTCTTCCAAGAACATGGTGGTTGCTTCACACAAAGATTTTGACATCACTTTAAAACTGCTTATGTCTTTCCAGTCCTGCCCTTACTACACAAGCCAAAAAAGCATACGTGGCCACTGAACATTAATGAATATATCTTGTTTAAAACTGTCCAAAGGAAAACATGGGCAATCCACTGGTGAATACTCTGCAAGTTCCGCTTGTTTTACTACCATGCCAGTCTCACCAGATTGAGTTGGACCCTGCTTACAACATTTTGGCTCTAAAATCTTCTGGTCAATACTTTAGGAACTGAGCTAGACCTAACTGTCACATACACAGTTCAAATTCCCTGCACAACATTTTATCATTAGCATTATAGAAGAGGTTAGTAGTACTTGGTCTGAACAAATTAACCCCAGCATTTCCAAATACTGTTTAAGGGACTGTTTCTGCATGTGTACGTTTGTTTACAGTTCTCATGTTGTTTCCCAGGGTTTAAACAACAAAAAGAATTTACCAGCAGGGGGTGCAATGCTACGCTGTTTGGAAAATATTGCTACCTTTATGGAAGCCTTGCCGATGGATTCACCCAGTAACCTCTGGACCACAATTAGTAACCAGTTTCAGACCTTCCTTACTAAACTCCCCTGTGTTTTGCCGCTTAAGGTAAGATGTATGGACATCTGAAACGAGCTATACTGCTACTCGTCAGGATGTACCCAAACAGCAGGAAAGCTGTGGATGAGAAGTCAGAGTGGGTTGTTGTGAATATTTTCTAATGATTCAACTAATGTTTCCAGAAGAATGGATTTATTGTATGTCTGATCCATCCCTTTAATCGTCTTTTCCATGGGTAACAATAATAAGTCTGACCAGAGTACTCTTCACCTCTTTGTTGGCTTTTTTCCTCTATGCTTTCAATGCCCTGTCTTTGTCAGATTAGAATGCTGCATTTGAGAACACCACCATTTTGGAACTAAAAATCCATCTGGTTAAAACAAAATAAAACTCTCAAAAATAGCAGCACCACCTAATTAATTTGCTAAAAGTACACAATAGTCAGACAGGCAGAGAGAACTGAGACTACTGGGAACTGAGCCTAGCCTGTTTGGCTGATCAGGTTGTAGTTCATACTATATTCTGGCTGTAATCAGAATATAGTTGCAGAAAGTGAAGGCTGTGATTTCTGAGTGCTCAGAGGACATACAGAGGGATCTTCTCTCCTAATGGGTATATTTCCAGATGTCTTTTCAGTAAACACAGTAAGAACTCTTGAGTCTTTCCAGTAAACAGAGGATTCTGATGCCCTTATTCTGACTTTATTTTTGGTGGCATGAATGAGCCCAGTGCTCATTTCCTCTGTGCAAAGCAGTGCTGCTCAGTATGAGCTGAAGGATCCAAAATCTAACTTTGTGACTTATAACTTTGTCTTTTAAATTGGGTGCCACCACCACACCAAATTACATGAATGACATCAAATTCCTTGATACTATTATGCAATAATCAGATCTTGAAACCTCTTTAGGTTTTGGTAGATTGAGCCACTATCCTGCAGCACTTACTAAGCCAAACAGGCAATAACCATTCCCTTTGCGTACTACTCACTCCAATCTGTTGCATCTTGTCTAATTGAAATAAATAAAAAGAAATGAACTGGATCTTAATAGTTCCAACTGCGTATCTGCCATTCACAGAACATATAGATGGAGTGTTTACTCTGATTTCCCTTTTATTCATGGGAGGTACCATTAGTGATACAATTAAAATAATTTCTTGCTCTTGAACTTTCCATCTCCTGTTCCTTCCTCTAGGGTCATAAATGACTCTTTGCTATTCTAGATATTTGCAGCAGGGATGATGCAAGACAATGGATAGACCCTGTAAAGTCCCATTCACTGCTGCAACCTGTGCGATTTACGCAGAAGAAAAATCAATTACACCATTAGGAACAACTTCAGAGGGGCCTCTGAGGCAGCTATTGCCAGGGCACATTCTGATGTTATGGGGTGTGAGTTGCAGCCCTGTCTTGGGATGGGGGGGAAAATGTCACAGCCCAAGGCAACCACAGAAATATAACATGAGGCAGATCGTGCATACCTTCTGCTAACCCTCCCTTTTTCTTCCCATCCCCCCCAAACCATTTTTATTATAGTGGTAATATATTTTTAGGAAATTTTGTCATAGAGGGTAAAGTTAACTTTTCTAAACTAGCACTTTAGCGAAACTTTCTCATCTCAAGGCCCATGCTGTGGTATGTTACCACTGAAGGGGTATGATTTTTGTGTTCAGGAATAAGCCAGTTTAGGCAAATATCAGTCATTAGGGATAATTTTTCAGACTTCACGTATAACTTATTCATAGGTGCTACTACTAAAAGCAAGAAGTGCACTGAAAAGTACTAACTGTTGGTTTTTTCTTTTTTTTTTTTTCCCTTTCCTGCCTTCAAATATGTTCACAGTGTTCTTTAGATTCTAGTTTAAGAATCATGATTTGCTTGTTGAAGATACCTACCACTAGTGCCACCAGGGTAAGTTCTGAAAGGAGAAAACTGTTGCCTCAGATTTAGCCAGCCTGTGCTATTCTATGAATGTGTTCTTATCCTCTAGCTAGGAAAGTATTATATATAAGCATAAAATTGTGCATTCCGATACTCTTTGGAGAATGATAAGAGCTTTGGAATCTAGGTTACAGTGAAGTGTGGGTGAGATTACATTCCTATGTGGGTGTGAATGTATATCTTCTTAAAGATTTGATGTTCTTCCCCCCCCCCGCCCTTTTTATTCTCATTAAAAAAAAATTTAAAAAAAAGATAGTAATGAACTTCCTTAGAAGTTCTGCAGTACAATTCCACACTACAGAATCGCTTATATCTCATAAGCACTGTGTCAGAGGTGAAACGATTTCCTAAGTTTTTGCTTCTGATTTCTCAAACAAGCATGAAGGCAAATGCTAGCTAGAGTAGCCATTTGAATGAAATGGTGTAAATCCCAGCCAGATAGCCTCTGAGCTAAAAATAATGCTGTTCCATTCAGGCGTATCAGAGTTGGAATGCTTTTTGTTTTGCTGAGCAACCAGTTATTGATTTCCCTAAATGATGTCATTGTAGAGTCTTCTGGAGCCTTTTTCAAAATTACTAAGCTTTGTAATTCAGAATGCTGTCTTCACGCTGGCCTACCTGGTGGAACTGTGTGGTTTGTGCTACAGAGCCTTCACTAAGGTAACAATGAGACTATATCTTCCTTTAGGGACAGCTGAAAATAGGACAGACAAAGTCCTACTTCCCCCAAGTAGTATGTTTGTAAGTAAAGATGAAATCAGTGTCAAGCTTCAGATATGTCAACAGTTTTAATGTAGTTTGACTAATCAAGTAGTGATCATGTTTCCGTGCCTTTTAATAAAACTTAAGTTTTGTGTTCACAGTATAGACAGATAAATGGAACCGGCCGAAAACATTGCTCAGAAAAGTATTTTGGTGTGATTTCATGACTTGGAAGCTTTTTTTCTTTTGTAGAGATGGTATCTGGTATTCATGCATGACTAAAAATGTCTGTACAGTCATATCTTTCCTAGTGCACAAGTTCAGCCACATACCCTGTGTAGTAAAAACTTAAATATACCTGGTGGGGCCTTTTGAGAGCACAGCTGTGAGGGGAGGCAACAGATAGCTAAGTAAAGTGGAAGACTCCAAGTTAGGAGCTTCCCAGCTTAGAACCTGTTTCATTCTGTATTAGGTATCTAACTCTGGCGTGCCTGGCTGTAAGCTGTGCAGAAAAGAGAGCAGTATGTGTGCACCTTTAAAAAGCTTTTAAGATTCTTGGATGAAAGCTATGGTGTACAAATAACACTCAGTTATTAATCAAGTTCATTTTTGTAGCTCTCGGTGAGAAGTTGAACAACAACAACAAAATCCACCAAAACCAAGCAAACCTTTTACTAAGGCCCTATATGCTCCATTATGTGGATTGTTAAGGAACTGAACAAAGATGTTGCTTCAGCCACTAAGCGCACAGTTTTCCATCCTCAATATGTTTGTCAAAACAATAATTAATCCTCAGGAAACATTTTCTCATAAGTGGCTACATGATTTTCTGTATTGATAATGTACAACTGGAACACGCATTGCTTCAGTCTTGAGAAGACTTAAAATATTACTGGACAGTGAAGAAATGCTTTTATAGCAACGTCACCCCGAGAAAAACTGCACCACAAGACAATGAGAAAAACTTTTAATGGTTGTAATTGTATGAAGCATTAAATAGAAACTAACAGTATGTTTAATTAAAGCAAGCAAATACTACCTTTTTATCTCATTTGAAAGAGAAGAGTTTTTATGAAATAAAAAACTCCTTAATACAGGAGGGTCTGTTCAGCTTTTGGAAGTAATTTGAGTTAGATCTGTAGTTACAGCTTTGTGCAAGCAAAGTGAGAAAAATGTTAACTTGAAGTCCAACAGTGGCATTTTTTTCAGTAAAACGAAAGTTAGCCCCATTTAAAACTGAAGCAAAGACATTCCTCTTGCATTTGTGGTCTGATAAGATTATTTCATGTATGCTTGCTAAAGCAAATTGTGAAATACAGGAAATGTTTCACTCCCCTCATGCTCTGCAGTTTCAGTTATTTCAAGAAAATTTTATTAAAACCATGCTATTAAAAAAACTCTGTGTTTTTCTTGCGTGCTTCCTGGTTCAATGTTCTATTAATATATTGAGTGCTTCATTGCACACAGGAAGCTTGGATTATAGCGCTTGGTAAAATCTCCTCCTTGATTTTGTTTAATGCAACCTGGTGACCCAGAAATGGAATCATTAGTGAATGGTCTCCTGCAATTTATGGCCACAAAATTCTTAATTCAGTGGAACTCCACACTACATTATCTTTGTTATTTCTGAAAGCTTACCATGGTTTTGCATTACAAGTATCAAATTAATGACTGCTGTTAGGAAAAGACAAATCAGTTGTAATGTCTGTGTTTCTCTACACTGGAAATCACTGTAGCCAAGTAAGAGTGTTGTTTGTGATAGAATATCATGTAGAAGTGAATTCCAGAGGGAACGTAATTTGTGATCATTGAAACTATTCAGATTTAATTGTTTGCTTTGCAACTTTGAATGTGCTGGCTGGAACAAAGTTCCTGGCAGGAACTTTGAGCTAAGCTATGGAGGATTCTTGTCTTTTCAAAGACCAAGCCACTCTGACACGCACTTTGTAGAGGTCAGTGCTGTACAATCACTCCAAATCTGTTTTTATCTCCACCATTTTCCTAATACCCCGTGGCAGAAATGTCTCGGTTTCTTCGATCTTGGAGCCTGAAGACTCACGTCAATCTGATATTTCCTTGTCTGAGTTTTTGTTCCAGGTCAGCAATTTAATTTTTTCAGTGCTTTTGGAACTCTCAGTTGAGAGTAGCATCTCTTCTGTGGATTGTAATCTTCTTATCTTTAGTTTTCCTTTCAAGTGTTTTAAGGTCCTAAATGGACGCTTTTTTGCCTTCTTATCTCTTACAGCTGCAGAAGCTTGAACCTCAACTTAGTATTTGGTAGCATTCTGTTGACCCTTATTAAATAAATGCAGAATGCCACTGAATTGGGCATGCCGTGATTTTGCTATTGAATTTTTTTAAAGGATACTGAAGTGCCTGATTGATTGTCAGTATTTGTAATTACTGTAGTAGCAACAAAGATAAAATAAAGAATTTTGCTTTATACTGGCTTACTTGGAGGATAGCATACCACTCCATTAAAGAACCAAATTTACTATTCTTATTACTAAGTTTGGGCCCTGACATACTGCTAGAAACAAACTTCAGTAGTTTCACATTCTACACATAGACCCCTGGTAAGTCACAGTTTGCAGGTTGCAAGGCACTTTTTATAGGGAAGCATAGACATTCGAGAGGGTTAATTTGGCTGAAGAGAGGCTAAAGGGGTTGTATTCTTGACTCTCTGCTATGAGGTTTACGCATGTGACTCCCCTGGGCATCGTTCTTATGGAACTAATACCCATTTACAGCTCTGTGGCAGAAAAGAAAGTTCTTAAACTATGTACAAATTATGTTTATATGTATTTATCACCAGCAGAATGATAGGAATAAGTAGACTTTGATAGGAAGGGTACTCTGGGTTATTGACTTCAGTGTCATCACTCCTGATTCACAGTGCAGGAAGCAAGAGGTCAGATGTCAGAAAACATTTTGCTTGATTTTGCTTCATCTCTCTGCACTGCATGTGCTTAACAAACAGTAAGAATTTAGGCTGGGAGATAGGAGACTTCTTTGAGAAAGAGGTAGCTCGCTGTTGTATTATCCTTGGAGCCAAGGAAAGCTGGGATTCGTGAAGCCTATGCTTCCTTCCCAGTTTTCTGACAGAGTAATTTAGTATGGCCCCATTATGTCCTGTGTAGTATAGGTGTTAGTCTGTAAAATAGCTGAATGCTTTTGAAAGAATTTTACCTCTGTTCTTTTCCAGTATGTGCAAGCTACAGTACTGGGTTACTGATAGGAACTTCTGTCCAGTGTTTTGGGGGATGTAATTGTCAACTGTCTGAGCATGGCACTGCATTATGTACGTGTCTCAAGACTCTGAAGGCATATGACGATGGGGAGGGTGACTCTTGCTAGTGAATTCTAGCAAGTAATCAGGATCTATTTGCACCTTGGGTATTGGGCACCGTTCTGGTTCCCCATTCCCAATCAGAATATAGTAGAATCAGAGAAAGTTCAGATAACGGTAACAAGAACGACCAAACAGTGAGATGAGTTCCACATACAGAGCAACTAAGTTAGGGATCTTCAATCTGAAAAGGTAACAACTGATGGGAATGTGAGAGGTGTGTAAGGTCAAAAGTGACCCAGACAGGGATGTGTAATTTCGTGCCTTTCCAGTACAAGAAGAACAACATATTAAGTTTGTAGGAACCAGTGTCAAAGCAAGTAAAGGCAAGTGGTTCTTCAACAGCGTGTGAATCCTTGCCAAGTACTGTGGGTGCTAAAAGTTGATATGGGTACAAGACATCAATGGACACAAACGTGGAAGAGAAATCCACTGAGGGTTATGAATTATACAGGAACCATACTAAGCTCAGATGTTCCCTGTGCTGAAAATAATTGGTGGCTAGGAGTGTAGTGGTGGGAATTATACACGCTTGCCTTGGTTTTATTCTTCCTTTTGCATCTGCTTATCGCCTTGTGGGAGACAAGTTACTGAGGACACTTGTTCTGGTCTGACCTCTCCTGGATATTCTTTTATTGTATTATTCTTATCAGAGCACCACTCATGCATGTGGGATACGTGACTTTAGAGTACTTATCCCCTCAAGTAGTGGTTTCGTAATACAGCTGAACTGATCCAGTGTTTGCTGCTCCCGTAAGGGAATGATTTTATTTATTTATTTATTTTGGAGTGTTAGCTTCCTGTGAGTTTAGCTGCCTAGACTGCAGCAATGTAGTCAGACAAGGACCGCTGCATTTTGGGGCCCATTCCATCACCTAAATGTGTTATCTGCCTGCACACTCCATGTAACTGAAGATCAAAGTAGGACCTTGAAGTAAGGTCTCTTGATTTACAGACTGGCAACATGACGTCCGTGAAAGACATACCATTCACTTGTTCTGGCACCTTCTCCCAAATCAGAGGCTGATATTGAAAAATCTGTTTTCACTAAAAGGTATGTGGGTACTGTGGGAGACATGCACTGTTGCTGGAAGCTTTGTTTGGCAGCGCGCTGCACAGATACAGTGTGGTGACATCAGCTCTCTGAGGGGGAATGCTGGTGATGGCGTCTCAGTCTGCTGCAACCAAAGCTCACTCTTGCTTCCAGCTATTCATCTCCAACTTTTTCCTTTTTAGCTGCACTTGCTAGTGTGTGCAGCTGGAGGTGGCCTTCAAACTGACCCTCATTAATTAAACCTCACAAGACTTCTCTGAGGAAGAAGATGTCACAGAGGAACTGAGGCCTTGACTGAGTAAAAAGTTCCACACATTTAACTTCAGTGAGCAAGGCAGGTGCATGAGATTTACAATATGGAAGATACTAGGCTTTAAATCTTAAGCACACTTAAGTTACTCTGTCTTTATTAGACAACATTATTTCATCTCTAATGGTCATTTGAAAGAGCTCACTGTAAGCCTTCCTGCTGATCAAAATTCTTCAGTTGCTGTGGTCAGTAGCAGGTTCTAGATTTGTTCCACGTTTTTATCTTATCGTCTAAAGTCAGAGAATGTCAAAGTAAGATGTATAACAGGCTCATCTTATCTCTTGTACCTCCTTGCTGTCTCAGCTCTACAACTCTATTCTTAGGCTTCTGTGTTCTAATCTCCTTTGGCTGATTTTCCCCTGTGTTTTAAAATGTTTCTGTTGTAGCAGCTGTAGCCAAGATTGTTTTTATTGTGTAAGTGGAAAAGTACTGCTAGTCTAACCAATGAAAATAGATGTCCAAGCTGCCTTAGTGCAGACACGCTTATTTTAAGGGGAATCACAACAGAAAAAAAGGATGGTAAAACGTAGACCATTTCTGGCAGGGTTTATGAAAGCGTAATGCTAAATACTATAGCCAGGTTTGTTCTCCTGTGTCCCTTTATATTATAGAACCATAGAATGGTTTAGGTTGGAAGGGACCTTCAAGATCATCGAGTTCCAACCCCCCTGCCACAGGCAGGGACACCTCCCACCAGACCAGGTTGCTCAAAGCCCCATCCAGCCTGGCCTTGGACACCTCCAGGGATGGGGCAGCCACAGCTTCTCTGGACAACCTGTTCCAGTGTCTCACCACCCTCCTATGGAACTACTTAGTGAAAGCTATGCTGCCTGCCTGGGCTTTATAACTGTTTTATAAAATCTATCATCTATATTTCATGTGTGAAATATTAACATCTTGCATATAGTGCCTGATACAACATCAAAGGAGAATCACCTTTATTGATGTCTGTTCAATCAAGTCTGTAGAATTATATAAATGATGAATGTTCTCTGCTTTTTTGTAAGACAGGAGAAACTTTTGTAATTTTTTATTCTCAAACTTAGATAAAAAGTATCTTTATGGTTTCCTAGTAGGTGTCAATGAATTCCAGGATGTTTATAATTCTGTCTTTTTCTGTTGTAGGAAAGGGACAAATTCTATTTGACGCGCAGTGTGATATTGGAGTTACTCCAGGCACTCAAGTTAAAGTCACCCTTACCAGACATGAATCTGCTGCTGTTGGTGCAGGTACCGGAGATTCTCATGTAATTCTCATACTGATCTTGTCTCAGCCCAAATTCAGGGGGGGGGGCGGGGAGGGGGGAAAGTAAGTCCAACATGGTTGCAGAAAATACCAGCTATGTCAGGGGAAGCAAGATCTTTTTTGAATCAAAATCAGGTTACATTTGTAACCTTAGATGCATACATTTAGACTCCCACAGAAAAATTTGAGAAACTAAAATGGGAATCCACATTTCCCAGGATGATAATGGCCTGGGCTTTATTGCTGATTTATTGAGGAACACAGAATATATCTCGAGTTGGAAGGAGACCCATAAGGATTGAGACCATTGAGTTTCATGCTATGTCCCAACGGGGCAGCTGCCACCTTGTTTTCATATCATACCCCAAAACCAGTGAGCAGTTTGTGTGGGAAGGGGTGCTAGTTGATCATGGGCCAGAACTCGGTTTCTATCTATTCAGGCAGGCAGTAAGCTGTCTCCAGTCCCTGAAGGCCGTTCTCTTTTAACATGTCATTTTCCAGCAAAGGATGCAAAGACAATATTTCTGTTCCTTGCAATCTGTGGATTGCTGAGGTAGGAGTTAAGCTAGCTTTTTCATAGGAGAATCTGAGGAAGGAAGATACAAACTTGTGAAAAGTCTTTCTGCCTCCAAAATGCCAAGCGTGGCACTGTTTGGCACCACAACCCTGTCCTGCAAAAACAATTTACTGAAGTCCATCAGTTTTAATCACTCTCATGGTTTAACAAGGAGCTAACCATTATATGCGTTTAGTAACTTTAACTGATAGGAGACCAGGATAACAGCACTCCATACGGTTCAATCAAGATGTTTGTTATGTAGATCATTCATAATGCTCCCAGCATCGCAGCTCCATTCACCCTTTCCTCTCCCGTTATGCGAGGGGAAGCTTCATATATCTTACTATGGGCTCGTTTTCTTTTGAGTACTGGTACATTACTCATAGTAAATAAGTGGTTGCCAGTTGACGAAGAAATAATACTGACAAGTGAAATTATATAGCAGTTAGGATAACTCTGAAAACAATTATTATGCCATCAGTGTTAGGGGAAGAATTTGGGGCAGGCAAGAATAACACTTGGTTTTTTTCTTTCAATGGAAAAGGGTTATTTTTGAAAAACAATTTTAATTTAAAAAGCAGAAATAAATTTGCCACCTTTTTTTTTGTTTGTTTGTTTTTAAGCCCAGGCTTCTTTTTTTGGTCCTAGCCAAGACTATCAAATAACTTAACAACCACCAACCTCTTTCTGTCTTACGGATGCAGTGATGCGGCGTGATACCATGTGCATCAGTGTTTGTTGACTTGAAATGACTTTTCCTATATTACAGAATAAAGCAATTTTTCTGCATTGCTGCATTGTATAGCTCAGTCCTATGGCTATCCCAAAGGGTGACTCTTATGGTTTGAAGAACCCACAACAATTTACTGTCATTTAGACAATTCTTCTATCACTCAATGACAAGGGAGAGGAATTGGGGAAAAAACAAGGAAACTTGAGGGTTGAAATATAAACAGATTTAATAGAATAAGACTAAATAATTAACATTAATAATTCTGAAGAACCAATATTGATCCTGATACCAATATCAAATATACAAGGATTATACTCAGCCCATTCTATCCGTAGGAAGCTCTGCACTCCCAGCAGGGGATGGCAAATGTGGGACACTGCGAGTGCTATGGTTTTGGGAGGAAGGGAAGGGCTCAAGGGTCTCATAGAAGAGACAAATGTTCATGGTATGAAATAACCCTGTTGGCCAGCTTGGGTCAACTGCCCGCGTCTTGTTCCTCCTCATCTGAGCACCTGGCAAGCTTGAAAACACTGAGACCTTGAAACCCGCGTACTATAGCTGGCTATAAAGTAAATATTTCCACAAATTCAGACACTGGAGTCCTCTAAAAATTAAGTTTTCCCCTAAAAATGCAGTTTTCCCAAGCATTGCAAGAGATCTTTCTGAAAAGTAAAATTACTGAAAGAGAAATTAATCTTGTGTTGCTCAAACTAGGACAGTAACAATCCCACAGTCTAGTCAATCCTGAATTCCTCATTTGAGAATACAGACATGCCATGTCAGTTTTGGCAGTGGGATTTACCTGGTAAACACTTGTCCTTAACATTGAGTCAATCGTCTGATAGACACAGTAAGCAAAACTCTCTCTTATGTTATCTTTATCTCATAAAGATAAAATGATCAATTTATCATTTGTGATAATCTCATAAAGATGAAATGATAGTTTTCCTCCTAGCACTGTTCCCATATGCTGTATTCACTGTGGGAGATATTCATACCTTGCACAACAGCACATAATGTGGATATAAATGTCTTTTATGATGTCTCTCTTTCAGAGGCTGTTGAAGTGATTCATATTTCCTGCTATCCAAAGCAGCCAGCTTCTGTTTTTATGCAGTCAATGGTAAAGAATAGGGGTTGTATTCAGACCATCTGCCATAGATGCCTACTGGAGGCACGATGACTACTTCTCCCATTGACTCTGCAAATTGGCAGCCCTGGGTAGTATGTGGTCTGAATCATTCAACAGCCTCTTGAATTTAAATACCATAGTAACCACTAAGCTGATCTTACGCACCCTTGTAATTTAAGAAACCTACTGGTAAAAACACATATGTGTCTGATCATTTTAATTTTCTTTGGTGTCATTAAAAGAATGAAAGGATTGGTTCACCTCTTTACCACACAAAGCCACTACAATATTAATGCACATTGTATGGTTTTGAATCCATAAGGCTATAGTAGGGTTAACACAGCACCAAACGGAAATGGTTTTCGTTTCCAAGACAGTCATGTCCCTGTGAACAGGTTAACTTGTATACAAGATTCTATACAGACAGTGCACACAGAGTGCAGAGATTCAGTCAAAATGCTCGAGATATCAAAGGAGCTAGGAGCACTTTAATTTAATGATAGTCGTGGGCTGACTAACAAAGGAATTCCTTGGAATGTACATTTGACACCCACATTCATCCAGATTACATGGTGCCATCAGTGTCACTGGTGACATCAGTGCTAAGATGAGTTAACTTTATTCCGCTTTACAAAGAATGAGAATTTTAACCAGATCACCCCAATCATGGCATAGGTGTTCTGGATGATAAAGGGTACAGAAAGTCTGTGTCCTTGATTTGTCCTAGCAAATGAAAGCCAACATGTACATGCTGCCGTTCCATGGGTTTCCATAGGAACGGCTTCTTCACCCAGCATTTTGTTTCCGAGTACTTTTCTCCTGCTCACGTTTCACCAGTACACACCTTCAGGATTTCCATTGACTTCAAATCATATTAGTGTCTCATTAGGATTTGCTTGTTCAGTCAGGCTCTAAGCTTCAGCGTATCTGATCTGTTTTGTTTAGGTGACTCCTGTTTGCAGCCGGACCTTCAGCTAACGTATATCAGTGTCTATCTAGTGGTTCCAGTTTATGTTTCTGTGAAGGTCTGAACTACTAATTACTGTATGGAAGGATTTAAAGTTACATATAATACATTTATAAGAATATATATTTTAAAAACTCTTGATTAGGAATGGAGGTATAATATAGATGGATTACAGTATATAGATAATTCACTACAGTCAGCAGACATTCCCGTTTAGACATTATTCTGCAGCTATATCTCAGCAGACAATGCTAGTACGAGGCATGGCAACGATTTGCCCATTTCTCATCTTTTTGCAGTGTGGGGGTATTTTTCTTTCCTTTTTTCTTTACATATGGCTGGCATTAAATCCCTTGCCAGTGACGTCTTAATGTATTATAGTATTTGTAGAGGGAAACAACACAAATGACAGTGAATTGAACTGGAAATGTAAGAAATTTTTTGTTTTGAGCTTCGTTTCCCCATCCTCTTTTGACTGCATTGCAGCTTTAGGAAGCATCCTTGGAACTGGAAGTCTGATGATGAGAAAGATAAGCTAAACAAGGCCTAATTATTCATTAGAAATGAAACGGAGCTTGTCAGCTGTTTTTCACATATAAATTAATATCTGTTACTTAACCCAAACTCCTCTATGCAAAAGATATAGAAAGCTTACAGGAGGCCAGTAGAGGTTGCTTTGGCTGCTGCTTCTTATTATCGTTGTGAAAAGAAAATATCTGAAATAAATGACATTTGTCTTTGGCAAGGGTTTTTTGTTGACTTATATGGTGAGTACTCTAGAATGTCTGTAGCAGTGCACTGAACTCACTGTTGGATGCTAAATATACTCAGCCAGATTCTTGAGGGAATTACGGTCCTTTTTTGCAGCTGATGTAGTACAAGGGAAGCCTAATCTACACACAAATGGTTGACTGAGAAATGCTTCATACAGGAAAACAACATATCTGTTGTCCAGCGGACCCGGCGTCAGCATTGCTCTTTCTGAGATACAGTGCATTGGGAGAAAAATCTGTCCTGTATTTGCCCAAGTCCATTAATGGTCCTTCTTTTAAAAGAGGAGAGTCGTGGTTGCTGTTTCAACTGAGACTCAGCTGTCTCCACTGGACTGATACAGCCCATAACCCTAAGGCTTTCTTTTGCTTCCCATGTAATTAATAGAGCTGTGGTACAGAAGAGCACCAGGCCATCTCTCAACTGAAATAAGAGTTAGATTCCTGGTTTTTTTTCTATTTGGCTTATTCTGGAGTAAAACAAATTCTAACCAGAGGAAGAGTCAACTGAAGCCAGGCCTATGTCTGAGGATACCTAATTACATTATTAATCTAAACTCAGGTATCTCCTTCTGGTGTTTATCCCACAGAACAGACTCTTTCTCAAGACATAGGTTGAGTAGTTTCCAAGTCTTGGTAGGCAGCCTGAGTTCAGATTAAATCTGTCATTGAAAGGTAAAGTTTGTGGAAGTGTAGGAGTAAATTCTAGGTCTGTAAAGGATATTTGGAAAGAAGAGCGGTCAGTCATTGAGAATACTGCTAACACACATGCATCAGACAACTGTAAAATATGTTGTGTAGTCAATATCTGTCTCAGTTTGTGAAGGTACCACGGTATTAATTTTCAAGAAAGAAAATAAAGGCTTAGACCTTAGTTTGACAGTTCTTTTCTGTCTGCTCTTTTGTAGAAAATTGCAATGCATCACTATGGACAGAAATTGCTCAAGTGCAAATGTAACATTAGGACAATGAGCTTTATGAACAAACAAATCATCTGCAGGGTGTCCAGTGCATTGTTGAAGCTTATAATGATTAAGTAACAGTATTAGCAGGTCTAATGTATGAATGATGTGGACACCACATCAAGGGTCAAGGGATTTGGAAATAAAAAGAAGCAAAAAAAAAAAAAAAAANCAAGGAAAATAAAAGCATAAGAAAGCAATTAGAGATATTCTACTATAACAGAATGATACTGACCTTCTCTCAGAAACAGCTTGTGTTTTTTGTAGTATTGTGGCCTGTATTATGCAGAAGTTATACCATACCATACCAGTGTGTTCTCAACTTCAAAATTGTTCATGTAATTCATCACTGTAGGACTTCAGTGAAAGTGTTGTAATATCACAGTGAAGAACATGTCACGCTGCCTTATCCTCTGTCGTGATCTACTCTATAATGAAAGAAGAACATTTGATACATTCAAGGAATAGCGAAGATATATATTTTTGCTCATCAAGAAAGTCTAATTTATTGTATAATATTCTTCAGATTGCTTCTGCACAGCATATATGTGTTAATTAAGGACATTAAACTCAGGTTTTTTTCATTGAAATTAGCTCATTTATAATGGTGAGTTAACTGGGTTGTTTATAAAGAAAGAGCTCTAAAGGCAAATTACCATGAATAAAAGCAAGAAGAGATCTGAACTGATTTTAATAGAGTCATGAATAACTTATAAGTGTCTTCAGGTTCCTCCAAAAATAATTAAAAAATAACTTGTCTTTAATTTCTTCTCAGTTTGTTTGTGCAGATGCTGGAACAAAACTAGCTGAGTCAACAATCTTGCACAAACAGATGATTGCCTCTATGCCTGGAGTAAGTACTGAATCAAACTCCATCTTAGTCTTGTTTTTTTAAAAATATATCTTATTCAGCTCATTTTGCTTCATTTTAATGTTCTTCCCTTTTCATTTCTCTTCTGGTTGGTAAGGTGTATTGCAGGCAGAGGTTGAGATGTTTCCTTTTTTTTTCATGTTGGAAAAGTTCTGAACTTGATGTGGCTTCCCTTACTTTCACTCATAATCTTTAGTCAACGTAACTGACTTTAGGTCAAGAAGACAACGTGTGGGGAACAGACTGGCTGGATACCTCAAAAATGGTAGCAGGGAGGAAAGCTACAAGCCATTGCCTCCGTTCTCACAAAAAATTATCTGGTTAAGGAAAGGAGTTAATGGTATTTTTCTGATAATGTATAAGGCGTTCATCTATATCTTGCTGATGAGTGCAGCTAAATTACCAGTATTCATAATTGCCTAGGTACTGGATATACACCTGGTGAATATGCAAGGGTGTAGCGCAATTGGAGGTGTTGACTTGTTCCATGACACCTGTGACTGAGTACCCAAACAGATGTTGAGTGTTAGCCCAGGTCTGCTTCACAAGCTGAGGAGAACTCGTCTCCCTGTATGTGTGTCTTTGTCAGCTTTAGGGCTGACCTAATGGGATCTTTCCCATATATCTTCTGAAGTGTGTGATTCTTTTTTCTAATGCAAACCTTTCCTCCCAACAGAATATTTTAATTTATACCTGCTTTAAATAGATAGTCTTAACGTTGGTGTTACAAGGTATGATAGGAAAGCGATCATTTCAGAAGAAATCATAGAGAATCAGGCTACCCGCTGCTTGAATGAGACAGAACAGATGGCTGGAGAGAAGTCTTTTGCAACTGAGCATTATTTTCAGAGGTCTGAGTACAGTATCTTTTATAATTCTGTTATTCAATATTTTAGAACCCATGTGGAATCCTTAGTCCACATAAACTGGATGGAGGATATGTTGACAGGGCTGCCAGTGACCTTGTTTTACTGTTTGTTATTCTGTCAAGGGAATTGACAGGCATAGCATTTGAAAAGCCAGAAGATGGCATAGTTCAACACTGTGTAGATTGATACTAACATACAAAAATGAGAAGGCCCAGGTCAGTTGCTTAAAAATAGTGTGCTAGCAGTTTTTCAAATTTGAGCCACTGAAACTCAATTATGGCTTGATAATTTTGTGATCAAAACTAAATCTGGTTTATTTGTATACTCAGATAGGGTAATCAGCTTCAGTGCTTCAGAGTGTGGGTAATTAAATAGAAGTCAAAGAAGAGTAGTTTTCCTCTGTAAACTTTACTGCAATGTTTTGCCCTGGGCCTATGACTTTGGATACGGTAGTTTTTGGCGACTTCAAAAAGATACCTAATTTGATAATTTCATCATTGCTTTTCCTTGGCACGTAAGAATGAGGCATTCATAGTTCCCCTTGAGTTCAGATATAGAATCATAAAATCGTAGAATCGTTAAGGTTGGAAGGGACCTTTCAGATCATCCTGTCCAACCATTAACCTAACCTGACAAAACCACATCAAAACCAT
>RSEF01000005.1:49491608-49503477 GCA_003993805.1 Himantopus leucocephalus | reverse complement strand
GCCCTTCTCTGGACACGCTCCAGCACCTCTATGTCCTTCCTATGGTGAGGGGCCCAGAACTGAACACAGTACTCGGCCTCAGTACTATTGCCTCAGACTATTAACATCTAAACAGAAGTTTATATGATACCTGGTGGGTCAGTCATATCACCTTCTGAAAGCTTCTCTGCAGATACTCTTGTCTGTTCGAAGCCTTTATTTAGTCTGACAGCTTTGTTCCGTTGACGCACCTTGGGCATGTCTTATACTAGCCAAAGGCCAGATTCACATTTCACACTATGTTCTAGGAAAAGATTTAGGAACATTTGTACTGTGAGAATACAACAAGCACCACATCGAGTCCTTTTGTCTTCCCTTTGAGGTCGTTCTTGCTGTAGCACAGGTTGCTTCTCAGTGCTCTACAGCTTTATAGGCCGAACTGGAGCGATTCATGAAGGATTTCATTTATCCCTTACAGTCCTTGCCTCCTCTTTGGAAAATTGCAATTAGGTTAAGTGCCATTAGAATGCTGTATTTTGAATTATTTTGCTTCAAGAATATCCCAGAAACATCTGTTAGTTCATTTAAAAAAAAAAAAAGGGGGGAAAAAAGTAACACTTCAATTTCAATGTAATTAATTTTAGTGATTTTTACACATAGAATACCTGAAGCCAGTCATTTAAACTGTTTTTCCATCATGATTAATGTGAACATAAGCGCATCTGTCCCTGTGACTGAATTTTGTTTTCTGGTGCTTGAAGAACTGGGTTGTTAAACTGTTACTGACTTTTTAAGAGTTTGATGCTGGACCACTGTAAATTTCAGGATAACATGACAGGGATATTCCTGAAAGTTTCATCAGTTAATCTTTTATTGCTGCCACAGCTAAGAGTATTTTATGATGCATGAAGAAGCTACAGTGACTGGTTTATCTTTTTAGAGTATTATCAGATAAGAGGGTGTATTACAGTGAGAAGAAAAACATCAAAGAATACCTATTCCTAATTAAAGTAATCTAACTAAAAAGTAAAATAAAGAATTTGAGACAGACAAATTGTTTTCTGGTGAACAAGAAACAAAGACAAAAATATGAACATATTCAAAACCTAGTACTTAAACTTATTTCTTTTATGTCCTAGTGTGGAACAGCAGCAATGGAATGCATGAGGCAATATGTTGGGGAAGTGCTGGATTTCATTGCAGATATGCATACCTTAACCAAATTAAAGGTTGGTTCTGGGCGTACATTGGTCTAAAGTGCCTGTGCTTTTTTAACAAAAATCTGTTTTCTGTAGGGAACCTGCCTGGGAGAAACGGTTGGAATTCTTTGTGGATGACTGACACGTTTTTTTCTTTCTTTTTTTAAAAAACGTTAGTACTGTTATAGGTTAGACACTTCTGGGGGTATCAGTAAAAAGTAGCTTATGCAGTGTTGAAATGGAGGCTCGTTCAAGTATAGTGAGCACGCAATTAAAATTCAGGCTTGATTTTTCTGAAATGTTGATGATAAGCTAATGTCATACCGAAATCACTGTGAGAAATAGTCGTGTTTAGTATAACCCATGGAAACATAAAACTCCTTGCCTGTACAACTAATTACACTCTTCTGGAGGAATCCTGTGTCTCTTATATACACAAAGCAAACACTTAAGTTAATTGGAAGTTCAGAGGTTATTAAAATGCAGTAACTGACCTAAAAAAAAAGAGATGGGGTGTTCCTTTTTCTTATGGGTGCTGTTGTTTTCATTGTCAGGTTATATTATGTTGAGGTGGGGAAAACTGTGTAGTTCTTACTTCTGTAGTCCAAACTGCTTTTTGGTTTCTGTACATTAGTTTGATGCCAAATTGTAAGAGGAATGATAAGAAAATACTTCTGTCAACATAAAATACTCTATTTAGGAATGAATTTCATTAAAACATCCTAGTAATAATTAGCTAGGCAAAACCTGGAATTTCTGTTTCATGGGGGAAGCCAGTATCTATTAAATTTCCTACAGAATGGAAATTCTTTAAGACGTTTTAGAAAAGAAATAGGCTAAGTAACATTGCCGCTGTATAAGCAGAAATAATAGAAGTCTAGCTGTTCCAATTGCTAGGAAAGTAGCATCTATTGTTAATAGCTTAAATAAAGAATTAATGGACTATTTCAGCTAATATATCACTAATAGGCAGTCATAATGCTGTGGAGGGGGCAGTATTTAGCATAACACTATCCCATTAGGTAGTTTTATTGTACCATCTTAAGCTGAGTACTAAGTGAGCACTGAGTTGGAGGTGAAACTTTGGTGGTTAGAATCCTCCTTTTGTCTTACAGTGGAACCACCTGTTACTTCTCAATGCCAGGCAAAGTTGAGTGTAGTCTTTTGAGCTACATACCATGCCCTGCACAAGGCTGGATTCCCTTCAGCACATAAAATGGGAGGCAGAGGTGCGGCTAGGCCTTGATGCTGCTAACTTCTGCAGAGCTGGCAAGTGAACAGTGTGGGAGTGCAGCAGAGGGACCGTTACAGATACGGAGGAGAGTACGTATTGTCAAAGATGCAGCCAATTCTGATGTCTGGGAGTAGAGTTTTAGTCCTTGCACACCGGCAACTTCGTGATCCAAGGGGAAGTTTGTCGACTGAAGGAGGTCATTTCATCACTGGGCATGGTCAAATAGCTGCCAAGCTGCTTTTATGTGATCTAAAGCTCCACTGACAGATACAGAAAACCAGTGCTGTCCTGTTCTGGCTAGTGTGAATCACTGCCATTGCTTACATGCCTGGGCTTTGGCGCATATGGTCTTCTAGGGAAGTCCTCTGACCAAGGTCTTGCATTTGTTTCAAACTTCAAGAGCCACTGTGCTTCTGTAACACAGAGTGCATCTGCTAATAAAAGGTGTTGATGGTCTCTTTTCCTGATAAATCAGTATAGTGATTATACAGATAATAGTGATCAGTATAGCCTTGAAAGGGCCCCTCTACTACTGTACCAGTCCTCTGCTGAAAGTTACTGGAAATGCACTGGAGTGTTTCATGCCACAAGTTCATGCAAGCATTCTGTGGCAGGCAAGACAGGATAAATGATAACCTGTAGTGGATTTCCATAATGGAGTTTATTTATGAAGCGATGAGATGAGAACTTTTACCCTACTAGTTCCTTGCACACTGACTTACTCACTGTCCCCCTGTCCCCTTTACCCCACCGTATGCCCCAGATGGGACACCTTATTGCAAGTTAATAATACTTACCACAAAGGAAGAAGAATCCCAGCTACACTGAAACTCATGTCTCTTGAAACTCGCAGTGACCTTGTTTTACTGGAAAAATATCCCTTTTGTTAAGTTCTTACCCTGTTGGCCATATGCCTTGAATGCCATTGAGTTTTAAAAAAATAATATGGGAAGCAGCTTTTTGTTCTGGAGTAGAAATTTACTTCAAAGCACAACCTAATTAATCATTTTCAGCTGAATTGGATTGCCTTCCCACTCGATCCTTTAAAGTTATTCACCCATTTCTCTTACAGTTCAGAACTGCTTTCAGAATAGGTAGGCAAATGAATCATAAATGAGGGAGAGATACATCTGGTTTGCCAGTTCCACAGAAAAACATGAACTTATCTGAAACCAGGAATGGGGAAAATTTATTTATAAATACTTGCAGGTATTCTATCTCCTGTGTAAAATATTTCTGTAGAAAGCTCTCTGCCATTGGCACTTTTTCCTTCTGCCCCTTCTCCCTTGGACTGCAGTTTGATTTTTTAGAAATGCTCTTACAATGCTTAAGTCTGATAAGATGATGATTTCTTATCCTCAGTAGGACTATTTATTTTTTAAATTTTTATGCACAGATATAGGTAGGACGTGAACTAAAACTTAACCTAGTTCTTCACTTTTATATTTTGAAATTAGACAAAAAGCTTCCCAAATATATAGTCTGGCCATTTAAAATTAAATCAGAACCATATGGTCTAAAATTTCATGTTGTTTTGATTTAGCCATGTAATGCAGGAATTTGAGAACAAGATTAATGTAATAGGAGAGTCAAATGTGACCATCATCTTATGTATTGTAAAGAATGAGCTTTGGCTGTCTTTGGAAAATGAAAAGGCAGTTCTTAGTTAACTAGACCAGATAAACTGTGGTTCCAACGTAGTTGGGAAAGAATTTCTAAGCATTTCTAAGTTTGAAAATAGTCAGAACTTTAAACAAATTCACAACATCTAGATTCAAATTCTTCTAAGCTCATTTAATGTGTTTACTTATGTTGCTTGGGTTTTATTAACAGAGGTGTTCCTAGGAAGGGAGTCCTAAGATTGTCCAGTTGTACAACTTGTTACTGCGAGTATGTATTAGCAACAGCATCTGGACTACCAGACTAACACAAAGAATACTGTATGATTTATATGACCAGTAACAATCCCAACAGCAAAAGTTTAATACTGGTTTTCAAATTTTGAAATATCTACTCTCTGCAGAAATTCAGTGAACAGAAATAGTTCAAGTTGTTTATTCATTTCCAATGTCTTATTTTGCATGTCTGAGAACAGTTTCTTTGAAAGAGGTTAATTATTTTCAGTCCTGCAGATTAGCAACTACTGCATTATAAAAAAGGTATAAATGTTAATTCTCAAGATAATCACATTCCTGTTTATTGTTTCTGTTCAGTTTATTATCTTTTTTCCCTTTGGAATAACATTTTAATTGGTAAAGCTCAGCAAGGTTTTATTTAGAAAATGCCACCATTTTTGAAATAGTATAGGGTATCTGCCTGCATACCTGTCTATCCTTTTTACCCGGCTCTATAACAAAATCATTAGATATTTGTGCCAGTACTTTTTTTTTTTTTTTTTTTTTTTTTNTTTTTTTTTTTTTTTTTTTTTTCTCTTGAAAGACACTTCAAGTAAGTGATTTTTGAGAGTGTAAGTTTCTGGGGTCAGATACTTATCTGTTATAAAATATTATTGGTCCTCTGATTTTTATCCTGTTATAATAATTTAATAATTGATGACATGGGTTTTCTTGTGCAAAGCATATGGCTCTCCTTTAAGCAGGCAAATACACTCAGCATGTGGTCTGTTAGTCTAGTAACAGAAGGTAATGCAAAGTTAGCTTAATTAGAAATATACAAGTATCTCAAGAAGCACCAATGAAACATTCCTTAGAGCTGACAAAGCAGGATAATAAATTGTCTCTCCAGGCATAAATATTTGCATGGTTCTTGGTAAAAGATTTAGCGCTTTTATTTCCAAGGCTTAAAGGCATTTGTAGCAGCTGAATAGTACAACATAGTCATATTGCCGGTGAACGAGTGACAGCTTATTTCTGTACATGCAAATGGCAGATTGCACAGGGAAGGCATTTCCCGCCCAGATGCTATCTTGTTAAATGGTTAGATTCTTTCATCTTCACTTAAGCTGTCTGGATGTTCAACTACTAGTTTGTATTAATCAGCTGTTGAGTTTGCTGATGCGAAAGGTGCCTATGCCTTTTGCACAGTTCATGTCTTTTGTGGGCTCTTGAGAGCGTGGTCCTCTGTGGAAAGATCGGTATCATAAAGCTGTTACTAGTATAGGGACTGGAGAATTTTTAAAAACGTATTTCTGAGTTTTTTTCTGTAGTTTTGTATACGCAGTTAGAGACCCTGAGAAGGGAACTGAAGGGAAATGAAATAGAATACGCTGTTGCTTGGAGTAACTTAGTTCAAGTGAAATACTCTTTTCGGGTAGGAAATCAGATCTTTGCCTTGCAGAGTCACATGAAGACTTGTTCTCAGCCACTGCATGAAGACACGTTTGGTGGACACCTGAAAGTTGGTTTAGCTCAGATTGCTGCTATGGAAATCACACGGGGAAACCACAGAGACAACAAAGCTGTGATCCGATACTTGCCTTGGCTTTACCATCCTCCTTCTGCAATGCAACAAGGGTGAGAATGCTTTTCCACAAAAACGAATACTAAAATGAGTTAGAAATCTTCACAAAATTCTGTGTTTATTGCAAGATTCCATAGATAAGACCTGCAGTAGGGCATAAGACCTGCAGTAGGGCATGGTGGCTGTGGGACATTGAAATAGCTGGTCAGCAGCTCCCTGATCCTTAACGGAGTTGTTCGTCAATGCAATGATTAAAGTATATGCCAAAGGGACAGTGGAGGTAACTCCATTGGCTTGACTGGAGTTACCCTGGAAATTAACTTGATTCTCGATCTAGGTACAGACAGTGAAAAGCACACAGGTACTTGATTAGTCCTAGAATTATAGAAAATACATTTGGAATTACAGAGAATACAATGGGAAATGTCCTTTGAAATTATGGAGTACAAATAAGCAAGAACTGCACGTGTAAGCCTATTGATATGGAGATAAAAACACTAACTTCATATGGTTGAAGTTAGATGAGAAGAATCCTGCTCTTCAATACATGTTTTTATATCCCTTTTCACTGTAAGAAATCCTAATCTGCAGTGTTTTATCTTCAAAAAGAAGGGGAGATACTGTGCCTTGTCTTACAGTGACAACAAACGAGATGTTTTGCGTGTAGACAATTGGACTGTGTTTCCACAAACCTTTATTCTTGTCCCAGCTTTGTCCCAGACTACCTGCCCCAGGATTCTGGGGACTGAGCTGCTTAGCCTCCATGTAAATACATCTGCATGGACTTTCATACAGAGCATATCTTGTTTGGGAAATCTCAAACTAGAAAGAGGAGTTATCTCTTTGCGCTTTAGTGTCTTACAAGTTAAAAAAGGACTATTTGTTCTGAGTTGAAGGTGATTAATTCCTTTAAGACCCTATAGGTACTTGAGGAAGAGCCTCATATCAGAGCCTATTGGAAAAAATAAATTAATGGAATGCCTTTTTGGTACTATGAGTCCTTGACAATGACATCAAATTAGAAATTAAAAACAGTAGTGAGAGTGGCCTAGTAAGTAGTGATTTATTGATCAAAAAACAATTATTTTTTTCCTGTGCCTATGAATTCAAATGACTATGTAATCTGAACTTGGTAGCAGCAAGTGGGCAGACAAGATGACACCAGGAAAGTGTTATCCCTTTTTAGATACTCTAAGAACATTGCTTTACAGTTAGACATTGCACTAGATGGTGGATGAATACTTAAGTGTCACAAAAAAGCATAGCCCCTGCCCTCAAAAGCATGCAGTCCAAATGTCCACGGAGAGGCTAAGGAAAAGAGAAATTATCTCTGCTTTACCAATGGGGAAGTGGAACACAGTGGAAGTAAGGCATGGTGCCTGCCTCGGAGCTCGCTGTGGAATGAAGAATTTCCCGCCATCGCCCTGACAGCCGTGTGCTGTCCAGGGGAGCTGAGAGGAGCGTTTCCACTTGGGTAACCCTTCCCATCTGATGATTTCTGTGCAAAAAAATCACTGTGTATGGAACCAGTGAATCTGTGAGTGTTTTAGCCTTCTATAGAGACTGTTTCTTAGACCCACCAAATACGTTCTGTTGGACTTGTTAATGGTACGTCAAGTCCACTAAGTTCTGTGTAGTTCTAGTCTTCCCATAAGCTGTACCAGCGATCTGTGCCTCCAGCACACTGAGACTGCATCTGCCTAGTGTGCATAGGGAGACTCCATATTTTGGGGAAAACCAGAAAACTTAGCATCATTGTAAAATGCACTCTTTCTTGACAGGCCCAAAGAGTTCATAGAATGTGTCTCACACATTCGTTTGCTGTCCTGGCTGCTTCTGGGGTCTCTGACACACAATGTTGTCTGTCCAAATTCTCCATCATCTTGCATGCCTATTCCACTGGATGCGGGTTCACAAATTGCTGACCACCTTATTGTTATTCTGATTGGGTTTCCAGAGCAATCAAAGGTAAGGGATTCTGTGTTTTAAGTGAAGACGTGTTATATATTGGCCTTATTATTGCAAACAGTTGCTTACTTTTTTACAGAAAAAAGGAGGGATAAAACCTTATTAAAACCTGGGATCTAGGGAAAGAGACCTCTGTAGTTTTTCTTGCAGAGCTGCCTCTTCGTGCATAGAAAACTGGTGGTGAAATCACTACAATTAAGTTTGGAATTCAGCTGTTTCAAGATATCTCAGCACGGAAGTGAGGAAGGAAAAACTGAGCTCCAAATTGAAGCTTTAGCAATGACCATCTCTGTAGCAGATCTCTCAGAAAGTTATTTATTTTAATTGTATAGTAGAATTGGGTAACTTAGAAATAATGCCGTGATCAAAAGTTAATTGCGAACAGTGATGGTTCAAGCATAACTTTTTTCCTCAAGGTGCTCTGGACAAGAAGAGTTTCTTGCACATCATAAGCCATTTCTGACAATAGTTTAACACAGAAATAGCAGCACTCTTGGACACCAGCCAGGTTTTTATTAGCAGCAGAAGCAGAATGATCACACATTTATCTTGTACATAAAATCCCCCTTTCTTTCCCCTTACCTGGCCAAGAAACTGGTGCTTCCCATTCATTTCTTTAGTTGTGTTTTTTTTTTTTTTTCTCTTTCAAATACCTCTTCCCAGTTACCGATCAACCATCGCAATGTTTGGTGCAGTCATACTACCACAGAGCATGAATCACTGTTTCACTTGCAAACCAAGGAAACATCTCGACCAAAAGCATCTTTCTCGTAATGAAGTAGTTCATGGCCAGCACTCCTGGAGGCTCAGGCACTGTGATATATAACGCGTATTAGCAAAGAGCCATACTTAAGTATGAAAAATGAATTCTCTGATAGCTTTTCAAAACTTACTTTCCTTGACTCAGAGCACTTCTGTCCCAGCAAGGTAGAAATGGATGACAGGTTAGCAGGACAGATGTAAGATGATGTATTTTGTATGATAGCTTTCCTTTCAGATGATCAGAACCTGAATGACTTACCCCAACAGCATTTTTGAAATGGAGTCATACATGCCAGAGCCTCCAGGCCTTCCGCAGACTGCGCTGGAGTTTTCCGTCAAGGAAGTCTCAGAACTAGTCCTGAGTAGCTGTTCTGCAAAACCAACCTTCTCTTTAAAGGGACTGACCGTAATGCCATACACTAGGATTGCATGAGACTGTGTGTTTGCAAATGAAGTTTTTAGTCTGTAAACATAAAAACAGTTTTTAAACATGGAGAAGGTTTTATCAAGTGTACTTGACTTACTGGTTCCTAATGGAAGGAAAACATGGGAAAGTGAGGGGCAAGACTGCACAGTGGGATGCATGACAGAGGAGTGCTTTTATGAAAGCCTCTGCACTGTATCCCAATACGCCTATTTGAATAAACGTTTTCCTCTATTATATGTTTCTACAGACATCTGTTCTACACATGTGTTCCCTCTTCCATGCATTTATATTTGCTCAGCTCTGGACAGTGTATTGTGAACAAACAGCAGTAGCTCCGACAGTCCAGAATCAGAACGAATTTAGCTTTACAGCAATCCTTACAGCCCTGGAGTTCTGGAGCCGAGTGACACCCAGCATCCTCCAGCTAATGGCACATAACAAAGTGGTGAGTCAGGTGCTGTGTACAGATTTAGGCCAGGTTAAAATCGGAAAGTTTGGCTTTGTTTCAGTGGAATACATTGGACTATGAATGATGTCCTGAAGCAACTTTGATGCTTTTGAGAAATTAAAGGGAAAGCTAATTAGCAGTGGTTTAAACTCACAGTAGGCCCGAAACAGGATCTAGCCAGGATGTGCCTGAAAGAGAATCAAGAGCTAGAGTTGCTGCTTGTTGGATTAAAAGCTCCCTGCGTCAGGTCTCATTTTATCTATCTTCCTGCCCTGGTCCTGTTGTTTTCATCTGACTCTCCCTTACAGGGGCAACTAAGTGTTTTAGGATAATTGTGTGAACGCCATTTGAAATTTTTTTTACCATGTGATGGTGAAAAAATAAACAAATGCTGGCACTCATAACCCATTGGTTACTCATCAAAAATAAGCTGCATAAATATCTCTGCAAACACTTTGAGTAATGAATGACTCGAAGGAGGTATCTCTAGAGATACGGTTTGAAAGGAGAATGTCCACTCTGTCCAGAAATCGTCCAGACCATTTTTTGGAAATAACTTTTAAACATTTATTTATCTCAACTACTCATTGCTGTTGGAGCAGCTTCATGCAGTAAGAACCCAGAGAGGTTCCAGCAGCCTTCTCATGGGTGCTACCTTTGCTTCCTATTGACTAATGATTCTCTGTGCCTGCAGGCTTGGGGTTGAGAGCTTGTTTCTGATGGGCAAGACGTATTGTATTTCCCAATTCCCAGAAAGTCATGACGAGTCTGTCTTGACTTATCAAAACTTTTTAGCTTTAACTGAGATGGTAACTAGTACCTCTGGCTATGGAGAACCCAACACTAGCTATGAGTGAGAAAGACTATTATACGTGGCCCAGTCCTCTTAAGTCGAGTGCTCTTAAGGTTTGGGATTTTCATTCTTTGTTTATTTGTTTGTTTTACTTTTTAAAAAGGGGGACCTGCTATCATTTTTTGTAATTCCCCTTTCCCCGTGTGAAATATCTTCCACCCCAGGCAGGCATGGACCCTTGCCCTTGCAATTGTAATCGCAAGGGCTGCACTTGAGTGTCTTTGAACCAGTTACTGTTCCTCTGTGTCTTGTCCGTATCAGGCTAGGACCACCTAAAGCTGTCTTTAAATGATATTTTAGCCTCTGACATCTAGTGAGGTCCCTGTGGTTGAGAAGCCACTGTTGGGAACAGTAGTTCATAAAGCTCCATTTGAATGAACGAGAAATGTGCATAACGCTTCTAACTAGCCAGTTGTTTAGTCAGACACAAAGTCTTCTTGTCAAGCCTTAGGACAAGAATATGACCTGGAAGTCCCAAATTCCAATCCTTATTCTGAAAGTATCTCATTATGTGGCTTTAGTACAAGTCATTAAACTCTGCCTCAGCTTTTGCTCTGTGAAATGTAGATAATACTTGCCCGTCTCACAGGGGTGTTGTGAGGTTAATTAGTTAGTGTTTGTAAAGCGCTTTGAAGATGAAAAGCACTACATAAAAGCTAAGTTTATTATTATCGAGGGGAATTTACACATAGTTCTGACAGGCACTGTAAATACTCACTGCTGGCTCAGGGTATTTGTCTTGTACCTATGAATTTACACAATATAAAACATAAAACGCTGTCTACTACCAAATAACTGGTATTTGCATCTGTCATAATTCACGGTACAAAATGGGAGAATTATGGACTAGCTGCCAGTTCAGAACGATAAATTGTCTTTTGATGGGAGAAAAAGAAGGGTGTTTTTCGTGGGTATGTTAATTTTCAAAGATTCAGTAAATAGAAATATCAATTTCTGACACACTGATTGATGAGTACTACACAGCAAAGGCATGTAAAAGGATTTATGATGTCTGAAAAGAACAAAGCTGAAGGCAACTTGTTTTGATGTGTGATACAAATTAAAATACATCAAGCATTTTGAAATATTTAGCAGATAGGTGTTGCCGCATCAGGGGAAAACTACATAAAGAAAAATGTCCCTTATGTGCTCATGTAATGTTTACTCTTATATGTCAGTGCTTAATAAATGCACATCTAGTGATCCAGTATAACTGCCAAGCAAATACAGGAAGATCCTTTTTAGAGACTGTTGGCTTAGCTTAGAGCACTGTTATGCTGGACACTGATTTGTTTTTATGCTTGATTTTTTCGTTTTGTTTTCAAGATGGTGGAAATGGTGTGCCTGCATGTGATTAGCTTAATGGAGGCTTTACAGGAATGCAACTCTACTATCTTTGTAAAGGTAAGCATACCACACCATGAATATTTAGTTAATGATGTTGCCTGTCTATTGTGATTTCTAGACATACTGTCCTCTGCTTCCCCTCCCACTCAAAAAAAGAAAGTCGAAGAAGCTGAGATTGAATGCTCATGCAGAAATCATAGAATGGTTTAGGTTGGAAGGGACCTTAAAGATC
>RSEF01000005.1:49452571-49482788 GCA_003993805.1 Himantopus leucocephalus | reverse complement strand
TTGGCTTCGGCCCATCGGTCCAGCCTGTCCAGATCCCTCTGTACATGACACAGTACACGTCTGATCTCCTTAGGGGAATTTATATCCCTAAAGTAGCTCCTTGGTATATGTCAGACATCTACCTGTGATGCAAGAGGAGTACATTAAAGTGTCGCTTCTGCGCACAGGAGCTGTAGTCCCTCTTCCCCCAGAGGAGCAGTGCGTGCAGATTTGCTGTTAGGGGAATCTTCTGCTCTTCAAACCTTCTTCAAAGGTTTGAAATGTAGTCATCAAACACTCAAAAAAGACTTAAAGGAGGGAAGTTTCCAAATATCAGACCAAAATCCAGTGCTATTCTTTTACAATTGTCAGTAATGACAACTAAACATTGGGTTGGCAATGAAGTGGGTTCAAGGCAGGAGGGATGGCAGAATCTGGCCCAGAAATGCAATCCAGTCTACATTTTTCCTCCAGATATGTAAGTAAATGGTATTTAAAAAAAAAAAAATAAATAAATTGCTGCTTACAAAAGTAGAAGATATTTTCATTTTCTTAGTTTTGATGAGGTATTCTAGTAAGACATATTCAAGGATTAAGGCTTATATCAAATTCTGACCCTGCAGGAAACTTTTCCTCCTCAGATTCAATTTCTGCCCTTATTTTCCTTAGTAGAACAACCTCAGGCCTTGTATGTCAGAGGAGTAATATTTATTAAGCTTCAGCGGCAGGAACTGATTAGCTTAGCAAAAATGTCACAGGCAACGTATAGTCACTGCAGGCATGTATAGAGAGTAACAATTCAGAGACAATCACCTAAAATCCAAAACACACAACTTCTTGATCAATGCCAAAACACACTCAGAAAATTAAATTGTTAAAAGTCAAGCTTGGTCATTCATTTTCTGGAGAGCATGATGGAATAGGAAAAGCATGAGAAAACAAGCTCTCTGGACTCGGAAGACTCGCTCCCGGCTGCGCTCCTGGTTTCCTGCTGAATCCCCACCGTGCCAGCCCCGGGAGGCGTGCGAGCCTGTGCTGGAACAATTTAATTACCCATCCCAGAAACTTTGCCGAGGATGCTATGCGCTTCACCTAGGGGAAGCTCGGGGCTGGACGCGAGCGGTCTCCTCTCCTCTGATCCTGACAGAGAGGCTAAAGGGGCCCTCTGAAACGCACCCGCTTTTCCCACCACGACTAGAAGACTTTTTAAGCTTTAAAGTTCAGAAACATCCCTGGGGGAGGGAGGGAGCAGAAATGTTCTGAAGAGGCAGCAAAGCCTTTTAAAGTCTGGCACGGTGACGGTCCCAGGGGGTGGACATGGAGCCACTCTGCTGCAGCCTGCTGGCCTGCCCTGTTCCTCAGCTTTCTTCTCTTTCTTTATGGGATGAAGGTGTGTGAGTCCGGTGCTCGGTGTGGGCCTGCCTCGCTCGCCCGCTTGCTGCGCTTACGAGCGCGGTGCAGAAGAGCCATCCCAAAGGACAGCTATTTGTTTCCTTGGTGTCGTATAAAGTGGGTCAGTATCCATTGCTTCAGTGGTGGCTCTTTTTAGGGGATAGAGGGATAATGGATGTGTTATTGCAAGATATGAATATTTATACTAAATACGGAAGCGTGAATGAGTTATTGCAGGGGAACGGAGTCACGGCACGTAAGCTCTTCTGCGTGCCCGCTCATACTCTGTCATGGAAATGGAGGTGTTTACTTTCAGTGGTGATTCACTCAGTGTTAGCTGAGGTACCTCTGTACACTGCTGCACTCAGAGCACAGACACGTCTTCAGTCTCTAACTTAATGCTTTTCAGCACACCAGGCCCCTGGGACCCTGCGGACTACTTCTTGGGAAGCTGTGAAAGCTGATGAAGGCAAACGAGGTTGTGTACATACGTGCAGTAATCTTTGTGTTTGATGTTCCTAGAGGAGACTTTCCACAGGAGCCCACAAAACCGACATGACTGGTCACCGCTGGTCTGGCTCATGAGCTTCAGTGCCTCAGTGATTCCTGAAGGTATCTGTCTTCCTCGGTGCAGACTTAGCATTTGTGAAAACCATATTTAAACACCTAGCTCATTTTAGTTAAACGCCTAACTCATTTCAGTTCTACCTGCATGCAGTGCAGCCACCATGGTGGGGCGTGGGAAGATGCAACGTTTCCCGCTTCTCTGGCAAATAAAGCAGCTGCTTTGCTGTTTTGATTTACACCGAGATTTGAATCTGGCTCTTACCTCCAGATTGTGGCCTTTCCTGGAGTTGTTGGGTAGGGATTTCTTTCTTTTCTTTTCTCTCTCCCCACTTTGCACAATACTGACCGGACCAGGGCACGGATTACGACCCCCTCCTGCCTGGTCAGTGCCCTAACCCTAGGCTGTGAAGCCAGAGTCCCCCTCAACGGCCTGGTCGGATTGGGGCAGAAGATATGATGAGTTTGTGATTTCTGATGAGTTTTAGCGCTCAGTGCTGCTTGGCTAGGTGGAGTCATGTGCGTGCGCAGAACAGAGCTACCGTGCTGGGGGCATCCCAACAGCCTGTGAATTTAAGTCCCTCTCAAGCCAGGCTGCAGAGGCGCTGCAGAGCCCTGCCTTTTGGATTGCTCTGTCAGATGTCTTCTGGGCATCTGGCTTTGTTTGTCCTGTCCGTATCTTATGAGAAGTACGTGATGGAACACAGATTTACATTAAAGTGTCCTGTCATCCATCTCCCTGTTGCTTTTTAAAAACAAAAATCTTAAAAGGAAACTTATTTTGGAGTGAAACTAATTGTTGAGGGAGGGATAAAGGAAGTTGTTTATAAAGTCTAGGTCATTGGCTCACAAGTGAAAAGAAAATAGAATTTATGTAACAGGTCACAGAGGTCACGCTGTTCAAATTTCAGATTGTGACTGTTTAGAGGAAAATTTTCTCAGCAAACTGTTTGCAGAAGAATGCCCATATATTGGGGTTTGTTTAGATAAGAAATAATGAGAGATCTTCTTGCATGAAGAATGAAAGATTCTAAACGATGAAAAAATGTCAGGTCAGAACATCAGCTGCTTAACTCATTACCTTAATGGATTTGGCTCTCTCTAGAGTAGAAGTGGTTCTGCATCATTTTTCCTGGAGTTTTTTTTTGGTGTTGCTTTGTTTTTTAATTCCACAGTTGTGCACTGTTGATTTTAATCTGCTTTTTCTGACCCTGTGTTGTCTCAATACCCCCTCAATACATTTTCATATACGACAAAAAGCCAGGCCCCGCCAACATTAAGCCATAAGATGCAGTTTTAGCTTTATGCCAGTTGGGACAGCGGAAGCCTAGGAGGCTTTTCTGATTTTGCTGGCTAAATTCACATTTTGACCTTTTTCTGCCATGAAACTGATAAATATAGCAAAATGGGTTTTCACATCTTCAGGGTAGATAATACTCTGTTTGAAATGCTGCTCTGAGGCATGTTCCTTTTGTTTTATGAACTTTCTCCCCAGCTAGAAAGAAAAATAGAAACCTTCCAGTCCTAACTGGTTTGGACAAGCAAACCATGAGGGTCTGCAGATGTTTAAAGTGGTTACAAGAAAATGCCAGCATATACGACCTTCTTTTTCTCTTTAGGAAAGTTAGGGAAAGATACCCTGCCTTTGAACTGCTTTCTCCATTGAAAGAAAAAATGCATTTCTTCCAAAAGGAAAAAATGCAAAGGAAAAAGCAGCATCAAAAGGGGGTAATTTCCACCACAGACAGTGACAGAACACGGGTCGTTGTGGCTCAGAGGGCAGCTGTCACCAAAGGTGGTTCCTGGGGGTTTAGGGCCACGCTGACATGGTTAGACTCTGAACACAGAGGCGGCTTCCCGGACTCTTGCTGAGACCTCCCCGCCTCACGGGGTGCTATGGGCACCCCAAGAAGTGTGGGCTTTTGGGCTATTCCTTGTGAGCTTTCCTTTTTGTGCAGGCCACCGTGTCCCGCAACTTTCCCATTTTCAAACGGGAGTAACATTTATCAATCTCTCCTAACTTTTGCTCTCTCTTCAGTTCTTTGCAGGCTGGATATCTCTTGTTATGTGTACGCACAGCGCGCAGCGTAACTGGACCTCTCTCCTGACATGACCATCTGTGATGAGGCAGAGTCCGTAGTTAGATGGAAATTTATACATGGAGCCGGAAGAAGATAATTATCCTTCTGCAGTGAATGAAACTTCTTTTCCAAAGATGAGTCATAAAATTGGGACTGACTCTTATAGGTCCTTTTCCCTGTCTTTTGCTCAAAAAGAAGCCATTTTCTATCTTATTTCCCTAACTATATTAGATTTGTATGTCTTAGATTCCCTATCTGTTTCAAGTGAAATAATGTGGTGACCTGCCACATTTTTTAAAGACAATATCCTTTTCTACTTCTTGCTAAGGCTTCTTGATAGCATAACAAGCACATCTTGTCCCAAGTAGCACCGCTAGAGCCCCCAGAAGAAGGCATTCAAAATGCTATGTGCACATATGGCCACATGTATAGGATTACGTGTCTGAGAAGCCGTCCTATAATTTGTAAAATTATAGGAAGCCAGAGCATAAGGAAAATACACAGCTTTGTCTTGCTCTGATAGCTTTTTATAATCTGGCATTTAAAAGAAATAAGTGATCCTCAAAAACCCATGCGAAATAAGTGTGTCACCCCAAAAGCTCTGTTATCGCTTGACTGGTTTGCTACTGTATAGCTTCATATAGTTCCCAGGACAAAATAAATGTTATGGGCTTCCTCTTCCCATGTAATTACATGGTATCGTGCTTAGCCCATGGGACATCCTGACCATGGCAAGATTTCATGGGCAGTACGGAGACAAAGATAACAGCTGTCATTACCATGTCACAGCTTCAGGACACCTCGGCTACCCTTTGCCCCCCCACCAGCAAGGTAAATGCATTAAAGCTGGACTCCTTTGAACGTGTGACATGGGTCCCATTAAACAGACCATGAATGTTCTTCAAACTGGTTATTTAACAATAAACATTAAGACAGCAAGTGGCCAGGTGACGTCAGAAGAGGAGAACAAGAAGCAAAGCAGTGAAACACAGCTGAGGAGGATCAAATGAGGAGGGCAGTACATCTCGTACTGCAGCATGGAGATCCCCCTGTTTACAGAACATTAATCAGGCAGTGATTGATTTTTAAGGAGAGGCTGGATACTGTGGATAAAGGCTCATTATTATATTAATGCAGATAAACTGGCGCCCTGCAACATGTCTGGAGAAGTGTTCTGCATTTGTCTAAATAATGGAGATAAGGGAATTAAAAGCTCTGGGAGGCTGGAAGCCATCCTCGAGCTTCAGGCGGAGGGCAAAGCGCTGTGCAGGAGCAACCACAGTCAGCGCAGATGGGGAGAGGGAAAAAGGCAGATAGCGGCTCACAGCGGGACAGCTTTTTTTTTGCTGGCGCCTTGGTGAAGGGAGCAAAGGAGATGGCTCTTTGCTTTTGATAAAACTGAAGTTCCTTGACTCCAGTGGGTCTACATGACTATTTACCAGGTGAAGATCTCAGCCCATTTCTATGAACGGACAGGTTTATGGCAGCTGCTCTATTTTGCATGAGATGATAGTGTAATTCTATGGGAGGGACAGCTTGCAGCATGCAGCCATTAGTGGGGCGAGACTGTGCTTTATTGCTGTTCTTGGGCGACTCTTCTTTATCAGAAATTGATGTTACCCATAAGACAGTTCTTTCTTTCAGTACCTTGTTTTTTTGTGAAGAAAAAAAAATGCTATACGTCATGGCAGTATGCAGGAGGTTAGGAAAAAAATGTAATGGGGAAAAAACCCCACTCATGAAAACAGAATCCACCAGTAAATAATTCAATTATTGAACAAAAGAGAGAAAAGAGAAAACCAAAGAGAACAAAACTTTGAGGAGTGGTGTCAGTTCTGTTACCTCCGTCATTTGGACTTAGTGACTGGGAAATAGGGACCTTTTGCCTGGTTTATCTTTTTCTACAGCACCCACTGCTGGTAAATGTAGGGTATGTGTCCCCACTGGGGAGCTGAAGGGGATCTATCTGAGGAGTCACGTTTGCCTTCAGGGGGGTGATGGGTGCATATGGAAATAACTACCTCTGCTTCCCCAGGGCACTGGAAAAAAATTCCCCTGACTCCAGCAAATGCTTTTTGCAGGCTCTGCATTGTTGTCTCCAAATTAGTTGCCTCAGTTTACTTCAACTTTGAGACTATATTCGCTGCTGCTGGCTAAGAGAGAGACCAGTCGTACTCCCCGTGAGCTGCGAAGGCTAATGCGTGAGGGGATTTGCCTCTTGCCTCTTTCACCTGCATGGTCCAGGGAGAAACTGAGGCTTTGATTCTTCCTTTGTCCAAAGCTTTAAAGTGCAAGCTAAATCCAGAAAGCTTTTATCCTTAAAAAAACAACCAAAAAAAAATGCAGCCATTTATGAGATGAGATCCAGGTAGGCCACCAGCAAAGAAGAGGCAGATGCTTGTATGAGCTGCAGTGCTGTATCTGGAGATGGTCATCTGGGTACCTGCATCCCATCAGAGCCTGACATTGTCCACAGGCTCTTGTGCCACCGGGAAGGTATGGGAGAACGCATCTCTACAGCACTGTACAGGTCCCCCCCGGCCTGTCAGGGATCATCCAGAAAAGCTCCTGCCATGGTCCCTAATTTTGTAAGTTCACTTTCCATACAGCTGGTGATGCTCCCTGAGCTGCTGGGCAAGCTCCACAGCTGGTTTGTGGATGCAGGTGGGGTCCATGGGGATACAGTTACATTTATAAAAACAGCCAGGGGAGTTTTAAATTCGGCCTGAAAATATGGCTTTTAGCTAAAAATCTGTCTTTTTGTTGAGTTATTTTGAATCAAGAGGGTGAAGAGCCAGAAAAAACACCTTCCTTTTTCAGAATAGTTTCAGATTGTGTTTTCAAGGCCCAAATACCTGTTTCATTTATCATACCTATAAGACTGATTCTCTAAAAGTTATATCAAGAATGCACAGGCTGGCCTTGTGATTTTCAGTTGACATCAATCCAGAGAGGAGGACATGATTTGCACCGTGGGCCTCGTTGAAACGTGACAGCTTTTCCCTTCAGTGCATTTCCAGAGCTGTGCCGTTCTCCGAGGATGCTGCGCACGGCGCATGGGGCTGCGAGGCAGAGCTGGAGCGCTAACTCGAAGAGAGGGATGACTCTGCTGAGTCAAATATTCGAATAAAAAAATAAAGGCATCTGCTGAGAAAATCACATTTAATTAGAAGGGAATAAAATGAACATGCTGAATAAAAGGAGACTGGAGCTGTTGCAGAAAGGAAGTTGAACTGATCCATCTGGGAATTCTCTGAATAATGATTATTATTAATAACACTGAGCACTTATGTAGCATTTTTTTGGGTCAAGTTCATTGCTGTGAATCATCACAACAAATGTGGAATGTAGGTTTTTCTTTAGCATCCAAATTTCACGTGTAATTTATATTAGTTTGGTTATCACTTTCATATGATACATGGGTGAATTCTGTCTTTGTTACTGAAGGGCTTTTGCCCTTATTTGCAAATAAGAATCTCATCACTTGTGCATCTCCTTGGTCTGTCTCATTGCATATTAACCATGGGGTAAAATGTGCAGAACATAATATGGAATAACTGTTTTGGGTTTTTTTTTTTTCCAGTGTCATTTTAAAATGTGTTTCTTTATGCAAAAGGAAATTTCAGACAGATCTTTTATACTTTGGTTTCAACCAACATCCTCTTATCTACTTCAGACGCCAGAACTCTGCACAAAATGTGACGGTGCTCTCTTTGGTCTTGAGAGCCCGAACATGAACCCACCACCAGCCAAGTCCATGGGAGCCACTGAAATCAACACACGCAGTGCACCACCCTATCAAAACCCTTAACTGCACCACTCTGCTTTCCACCCTTGGTTCTTCAGATCTGGCAGCATCTGCAGATCCTTAATTGTTAGCAGCCTGGATCATCCGCTGGGCGTTGTACTTTCTGCAACGCCTTTGATAGCTGGGATCCCCTTCTCCAGTCTAGCCCCAAGGCTTTGCAGCCTCAGCTGATCATCTGCCTCATGGATCGTACACGTTATTTACAGGTCACTGTCTTAATTCAGCTACAGTTGAAAATTAACACAGGTCAAAGCAAAATTTTAAATTATGATTGTTTCCCAGGCAAACTCTAGAGGTACTGATGCATGATCCGACCGAGAGAAATTGTTCTGGAGCGGATCTCCCCTTGTACAGAGGAGTTGTTTGTGTAAACAGGAGAGCAGTGAGCAGGTTTGAAAAACAATTGTCAAACACCTATCTTTAAAAAAAATCTGTTCATACTAGAAATAACATCAGCAGGAACATTCCTGGAATAAAGGTGTATTTTACTGGAGCAAATGGGGCTTGCGAGCTGTTTGGGAAAGGTGGATAGGTAGCTGGTATATTCCAGATTCTCTTTCTTTCCTAGATTTTTTTTTCTTATTTCTGCTGATTAAATGTAAGCCAAGGCAGAAAATGCCTGAAAACCCCTAGACACAAACTCAGTGCTGATTGTTTTTAAGCTTGCCTAAGCTGATGGAGTGTCACGTTGCTTTCAGCTGCTCGGTTCCCTCGGAGAAAGGGCACGTCTGTGCAGTGCGTGCTGAATTCAGGCGACGGTGACAGACTGCAGCCATCAGAAGGGATGAGTTGGCTTTTCGGGCATCTCTGGTCATTCTTGTCAACGGCGTGTGACCAGCCCGCTTGGACAGCCGCTGCAGCCCCTCGCCCTAGAGGCGAGTCAGTTCAGAGGGCGTTCGCTTCCTCACTTTCACTCCTGATATGAGAGACTGCTCAAAAACAGGAGGAAAAAACAGTTTTGGAGGAGTTGTCCTATGGCCACTGCAGTTTTTCTTGACCTAAAAGAAAGGAAATGGGTTTTGAGGAGGGGTGTTTTATATTTTAATATGTTTGTAACCTGCGTTTCCACGTTCACGTCAGCACAGGAGAAATGGCTTTGCCAGAGAGCTGGGCTGGGACCTTTGGCTTCTCTCCCGTGTGCTCTCCAGACCCCCATGAGGTCCCAGTTTGGGTTTGTGTTTCCAGAGAGGGTCGCTGAGCCTCTGAGCAGCCGCGGCCCTGCAGTCGCTGTGGAAGCCTGAGCTGGGCGTGCTGGTGCTAACTGGGAGTGACGAGGGTTTGCCACAGGCTTTTCAGTTGTCCCATTCAGTGGATGCCTGGCTGGATTGCACAAGTGACCTCAAAAGTATTGTCTGCCCAAGAATTATTATTTCCAGAATAACATTTTTCTACTCAGGGTGAACTAAATTGCGCACGTGTGTGCACACACACATGAAGTTTTTGTTCAAATTTTCTAAAGTCTTGTTCTGTGTTAGCTAATCCACTATCTTTTCCAGACTAAGGCTGGATCTTCTGTAGAAATTTGCATGAATATGTCCAATTTTAGATGGACTGTTCCTACTCTGATTGTTATTATTATTATTGCTGTTATTATTATTACTACTGCTTAATTTTGCATTATTTCCCACTAGGATGGGCACGTCTACATCGTCAGACTGGATGATAACCCCCTGCTGAAATGCCTCCATGCGGCAGCATCTGCCCTCTCACCATCAATAAATTCAGACCCTGGGAGCCACCTCCCGTGTTGCAGCAGTTGTCCCTCTGCAGCCAAACAGGCTGGGGCCGTTCAGCCCCCCAGGCGTAGGTGCTAATTGCAGGGTAAGATGGGTTGCCATCTGGAGGGCGCCGTCTTTCTCCACTGATGACAAGATTCTAGATAATTTAAATATATTAACCACCAAATTTTTAGTCTGGTTAAAATTGGGTGGGAGGAATCCTGCCTCAGGTATTCAGTGGCTTTGCAAGTCAGGCTTCCTAAATCGTAGGTGTTGAGAAGAAACCTCTTCTCCCATATGACAAATGAAAGCGCAATATTATTTATGTCCCTCAAGGTCCTGGCGGCAAAAGTTGAGCCTGGTCGGATTACACGGTGCTGGGCAGAGAATGTCTCTCACTGTGGTTATACAGCAGCCAGCACTGTATATATTTCATTGCAAGACTCATTTTCATAAATTAAAACTCCCCTGAAGGGAATGTTGAATTTAGAGCATCCCTCAACTTATGATTGATCAGTTTCCTGTTTTGTAAATAACATTTCAGAGATCCTTTTTTTTTTTTTTTTCTTCTCAGAAACGGTAAATTTTAATTCTACAAAGNTACAAAGTACTGGGCTCCATCTTCTGTGGTATCTTAACAACACAATTCCTACATGGAATTATAATTACTGAAATAAACTTCTGGTGCTTTTTTTCCATGCCTATTGCTATGGAGTAGTTCTACGGTTTTTAGTAGGGCCAGTGAAGCTGGCGGGTGACCTTGTGGGTACCGTACAGTCTGATGCCTCAGCTGGGGAGCTGCTTGCTAACTTTGCATTTTTTTTTCTTCCTGAACAGCCTCCCTGAATACAGCTGCGGGTCAGAAAGATCATAATCTGAAAATGATGAGTTGCTCGAATGCAGCCGAAAACCCAATTTGGAGACCTGAATTCATATTGCAGGTGATGAGGCATGAGAAAAAAAAACAAACCAAACCAAACCATAGCTGCTGAATCTGTAATTTCTTCATTCAGGTACATTCCTCCACCCCCGTAAAGCCTCAATATTTCAGATGCGCACCATCTGAAGTGCATTTCAAAAGTTAGGAAAAGGATAAACCCACAGATATCTCCCGCTCCATTTCCCCACTGTCATTTTTCAAAGGAGAATCAGATTATAACCATTTTGCCTTGGTGACTGGGGCAGGGAGAAAAGCTTGCTTCAGAAGATGCCCTGAAACAATTTACGCCGCATTGCCATGGAAAATTACAAATAGTTGCTGCCCACTTCTCGACAGGCACCATGGGTATACGTGTACCCGAACGTGTGTGTCGGTGTGCCCACTCCCAGGAGGCAGGTTTGAAGAGCTGTTGCATTGTAGCTGTGTCTAAGCGCTGCCCGAGGGACCCGGAAAGAGGAAGGTGGAGTCGATTCATGTGGTCATTTGTCTGAGGGGTTTCTCACGCTGAGGGTTTGTTTCTACCTTCATGCGTGATCCGCGTCCCCTGTTTCAACTGGGAGACGTTGAAAATATCCTTCATTCCCACTAACACAGTGAGTAGGACGATTCTCCTTTGGTGAGACTCTGCTTATCTCTGCTAAATGGTTTCTCTATTCCACTCAGGTCTCTTTCTACCAAAATATCTGAAGATGTGGCATTTCTCCTCTAAAGGTTGGGCATTCACTCATTGCTTTAAGCAGAGAGGAGAGGATGAGAAGAACAAATCCAACCTCTGCTTTGGTAGTGAGATAAATGTGCAATGTTCAGGGCTCCCTGGTAGAGTCGGGCAAGTACTGAGTTTTTACCTTGTTGGTAAAATTAGGGGGAAAGTAAAAACGGAAGGAAATTTGTTCAGGTAGAACCAAAATAAAATGTGGGGTTGTTTTTGGCAAAATCAAAAGATTGTATTTTGGGCCAGTCCTGAACATTTTGGAGTTGGAATATTCAACCTTTCTGCTGTGTCTGAGTCCGAGACATATTTTAATGCCCAAAATAAATGTTTTGCCATTTCAGGGTACCCTCTTCTCCATTCCATTTCTAACTATTGCAAATATTTTATGAGGAAAATTCACTGCTAATTTTGAACTGAATTTCCAAATAGTTTCGATCCTCTAAAACTATAGGTGTTAAAAAAAATGAGTTGAATTGCTTTTATTCAGCTCTACCCTTGACTTTATTCACAGGTATTGAACTGATTAATTCTTGGACAAGAACTGACTGAAATTCAGTGTCTTAATTTTAGCAGGAGTGTCAGAGATGGAGCAACCTCACTACAGACAGACTTTCCTGAGGATTTACCTGTCCGATTCAAGTGGAATTGTAAAGAATCTCTAAAGGAAGGAAACCATGAGTTTCCAGAGGCTGTAACTGGCCATAAAACCATCGATCTCCTTGTTAAATGTAATCCCTTCTCCAAAGACTGGCGGAATTGGAGATTCCCAATAAAACATTCAGAAGTTACTGTCGGGTTTTGTTTTAATATCTTTTCCCCAAATACCATTTTTGGAAGCAACGGAATTGTTCTTCCACAGGTCCTAGACGAATGCAAAGGTCAGCTTGCAGCAGACGGCAAGGAAAATTTCAGCATGAACTGTTCGCACTTGAATAGGTTATACGCACGCTGGGCACTGGCTCTTCAAATAGACGGGCTCAAGGAAAATTACCACTGGCATCCACATGTATCTGGCATCCACATGTACTTTTGGGGGTTTTTTACTATGCAAAGTTAGTCCTGTGTAATGCTTAAAATGAAGAGGGGATAGGTGTGATCCATTCCTGAAAAGTTTTGCAGGTGAGTTTTCTGCTCCAGAGGTTCTCTGAGGAGCCATTGAAGGGACACCAAAGGCATGTAGCCTGCCAGAAAAGTTTTACTTGCCGATTCATGATGCTTTCATCACCCGCCTCTAAAAGTTATTACCAAAAGAATGACTTTGAGCAGCCCAAATCTGTGTCCATCAAAGCAGCCTTGCGGGCCAGCCAGCCGGTCGATAGGTTAGCGTGACCTTCTGCTTCCAGCGCAGCTCGTTGGGGAGAAGACAAACAGCTTTCCTCCCCTGGATTCAGAGGTCACAAGGGACAGTGCCTTTAAAGCAAACGAGGCTCTGAAACTTCTTTGTTTGAAATTCTCCCCGAAATCCTTGCATTATTGTTATACACAGTGTTTGGACATCACTAGCCTGTCACCCAAGCAGCCAATATCTGCGTTTAGTGGCCACCAGGCCGTGCACCCCCTGGTAACTCCCGCAGGGATTTGGCTGCCGGTGGCCAGCCGGGGAGCGCAGGGCAGTGGCCACCACGATGGGCCCACACGTGATGCCGGGCAAGGGGCCGTGCAATGCCTCGCCGTGTGTGAAATGGGAAATGGTGATGGGTTTTCCTACTCTCCGACTTCTCCGGGCGGGTCACAGGTCGGAGCAGGACTTTCTCCTGCTGCGTGGGTACAGTGCTGGGACCTTGGTGATGCCTTTGGATGCTGTTGAGCGTGGGCAGAAGGGACGCAGCTATCATCAGCAGTGGCAGCTCCCTTCCATTTTGCTCCCAAACTCCTGCCTGCCTTTCAGCTACTGCCGGAGAGGTGGAGCAGATGGGTGATCAGGTGCGTTTGTATTTTAATCTCTCTCTAAAAGGCACATACAGGCCTTGGAATATTCTGTTAAGCAAATGGCTGCAAATGAGGTGTGAAGCCCCCAGCCAGGATATACGCCTCATTCCACCGTTTGTTCTTCTCTCACCCCCGTGTCCTCCCTTGCACCCCTCCTTTTTTTTTTTTTCTTTTTCTAATTTTCCGGTAGGCATCAATTAGGTGAGGGCTTTTCATTTTAAACATTGGGATTTTTACTCGGCCTGCTAAGGCTGTCAGGTCTAGTTTGCTGCTGAACAGTTCATGCTTTGGTGCTGGACAATGCATGAATGTTTAAATTGCTTGAAATGTCTAATTGAATTATCCTCAAATTACAAATCAAAATAGGAAAGGCTGTCTCTGGCTCACAGGCTCGTTCACTGGGATGTGTCTGCCATACCGCTGCTTTTCTTTACATTTTCTTTTCTGTTTCCGACTACGGCTGCGTTAAATGAAACCTTAAATACTGAAAGCATTTCTGTTTGCGTGTGCAGGGGGAAGCGATGCTGAACGTAAAGGGAAATTTATGCACGTTCCGGCTCTGAGTTCTTTGTGTGCTGCAGGAAAATGAGTTCATGAAATTTATATCAATGCATAGGAAAGCAAAACAGCCAGCTGCTATTTACAAAGAAACTTCCTTTCTCTTTCAGCCACAGCAATACATAATATAAAATACTTTCAGGCAGATATATATAAATACCATTTAACTGTTGGTTTGGGGTTTTTTTGTTATGAGAGCACGCAGATTAAGGAAACCAACAGGCCAGAAAGAAGATTTGATGTATCTAGCCTGCACTCACGATAAAATCAGCTTGTTAAAGCCTTGCCTTTCATACAGTGGGGCAGAAATTAAAGCCTGTAGGATTTTCTTTTATAAGTTGTTAAGGGAGGCAGAGCCAGGTCTCCATTCACCCTGCCCAGCCCCCTGCCCAGCGGCACCGGAGGCTGATCAGTGCAATAACGCTTCTTTCATGAGTATAGTATTTTTATGGCATTTTATCATATATAATAAAGGGGGTTTGACCGCCCACCCTCACCCTCAATCGTTTATGCAGCTCTACCTTAAATTGTTCAGTGACTGTCGGTACTGGGGGCACAAAAGCGGTGTTGGTGCTGCATCCTGTGCCCAGCAGCTGCCCCATCCCTCGCTCTCCCCAGAAAATCCCCCTTCGGTGGCCGCGCGCTTAACCCAGGCGTTGCTGCCTCCCGCCGTGGCTGCCAAGACCTCCCATGCGCTGTATGTTAGCCCGTCAGGTAAGGAGCCCTTGCCAGGACCTGCGGCACAGGCTGGGTGCTCCCACGGGGACGGGCCGGGCAGGGAGGACGGCAGCATGGCACAGGCACTGCTCAGTCTAATCAGGAGAATTGCTAATTCCCAATGGATGTACCAAACCGTGCCACAGTGCAAGACAGGAGCCGCGGGGCAAGTGTTTAAATTTGGCAGTGAGTGCTTTTGTTTTAACTAGAACCAAAAATAAAACAAGTTCAGCACATGCCAGGAATCTTGGTATTAATATTCCCAGTATTTTTTTCCTGAATACTAAAAAAAAAATTAATTAGATTCAGGCCACTTTCAAGGGCAACTTCTCTGTTAGCTTGCAATTAGACAATTGTTTCCGTGCTATAAAAATGGTTGAAGACATAATAGTTACGAAAGAACCTTAAGGAAATCACTTAGATAAAATCAATTAAATGGAAGATCAGCTCTGAAGGGATATTTTTGATAGAAGAAAATATCTATTAATATTAAGAATGTTAACACTTCAGTAACTGAAGACTAATACATACTAAAACATCAGTTGCGGTTTTTTTGAAACATCTGATTGTTTTGGGGGCAAAGATTACACTTGCATGAATCAAGCATACCCAGGTCAGAGCATCTTTCAGAAAGCTGTAATTTGAAACGGATTGTACCGGACATCTATTAAAATGATGTAGACCTTGGCAACGCACGTGTCTAGATGAAACCAGTGAACTGCACTTGATGATTGTGTATTACCAAAATCACATAATACACTGCATCCCTCTCATTACAAATCTCTTGCTCCCTCTCCAAATAATATTAAAACCTGGTAATCTAATTTCTCTCTTGGTATTGTAAGGCTGGTTCCCAGTGATGGGGCGGTGGAGGAAGAGCACACCACGCAACGCCAAGCTCTTCAGCATGGCAAGTTGCTGTGTCTCATATTATTTAGCGATGCTTTCAGCTATGCTTAAAAGATAACCCTGGGGTTTAGGTTAGGAGCTCTGTGCTGTGCTCCAGTCTAATCAGATTTGCACCAAATGCTCCCTTGCTCGCTGAAGAGCGCTGGTACTTGGGTCGCTTTTTAACATGCTCATGCGTTGGTTCCTGTGACCATCTCACCATGACTAAAGCATGGACAAAGCTCAGACAAATGGCAGTGATATTATTACTGTTACTAGGACTTGAGAGATCTCACCTGAATTTCACCAGGGCTGTGCCTTACCCTTTTTCTCCAACTGGTTTCCCAGCGGTCGCTTCCCAGTCGTGGCAGTCCCCTCTTCAAAGTGACGTCCTTCTTCCTCTGCCACAGACTGGAGGTACGGGTGTTGACTGGCAGCTTTGATGCCTGAAGTGGGTGCCAATGCCTTCCAGAGGCATTTTCTTTCTCAGTGGTCACAGGGAGATTTTAACGTGGAAGTTGTCTTTTGCAAAACATGGCTGATATTTAAGTCTGCTGGATATCATAGTATGTGCCATATGGTTATCGCTGTAATTCATTAAACTGCCACCTGATCGTTTTGCATTAGCGTTGGTCTGTTCCATTCAAGGGCTTCTTTAAATTGGGATATGAAATCATTCCCAAGGGGCCGATGAAAACCGCTGAGCACTAGGAATCAGGCAGACAGATCTTTGTAGCACGAGGGAATCCTGTCCTGGGAATTAACGGCAACTAAGATGCCCCCACATTTAGAATAAAATCCCACCCTAACCTGGCTCAGATCCAGCTGACCTCACTTGGGCACCTGAAGGTCCCTGGGGCGTTACTGTAGGCTGGGGATGGAAGAGCCCCGCCGTGAAGGGGGATTCGGGCTGTGACAGCCTCATGGCTCCAGGGGACCTCACACAGACTGTGCTCTTCACCCCTGCCGGGTAAAGGGATACAGCTGTGCGGGGTGAATCCCGGCCCAGGCATCGGGGTTTAGCTACTATAAATCAGTGTCGATCTGCTGAAGGACTGGTCCATAATTTGCTTTTGTTCTTGCGTGAGAAAGGGAGGGTGAAGTCCACGTGGGAGGTTAGGATACAAAACGGTGCACTTTATCTCTTGCACCAAATAAACAGAGGTATGGAGTGCTATGCAAAAGATAAAAAAAAATCACTCCAAAACTACAGTATGTCGTACGGGAAACTTGCAGCACCTCTGGCATAAAGAGAAGGGGTTTCTTGAGCTTTGGAGGGCTGCAGGAATGTACGAGTGTAATTCCTTCATTTACGAAGCACCAGCAGCGCACATATCTGGGACTAAAACCGCAGGGTGAGATGACACAGAACCAGAACCCAGCCGGGCACAGGCACCAGCAGCAGCCACGGCCTTCTCCCAAACCGGAACAGAAAGTGTCGAAGCAAGCAGGGTTCATTTGGGCAGTAAGAGAAGTGCCTGAAGAGGCACTGCAGCCATTCCTCCCTTCAGTGTTTCTCTTCAACGTGTAGACTCTGTTCTCGGCTACATAACCGACAGGACACAGGAAACTTTTTACAAGTACATTTTTATTTAAAATAAAAATTAATTATGGTGCCTTTTTAAAATAGGGTACTGCACAATCTGGATATGCAACACAGTTTTTGGTACGGAACATACTTATTGAGCAATATCCTTAAATACTAAATATATATTAATGGCTTGTTTGAGAAACATGACAACATTAATTCTGATATTTTTTTTTCTCTTTAGTCATTTAACCACTGATACAGATTTCCTATAAACAATATTCGTTTTCATCTGTACATGTGGTACACAGTCAAGAAGGCAGATCTTAGAATATTTACATTCATGCATTGATTTAAACACACTATTTTGCAGTTTAAAATAATATATTTCTGTTTGTACAGGTGCAGGGAGTATTGGAAATATATATCTACCATAGGCCTGATTCTCCATTGCTTGGCAGCATCTATGGTCATGACCTGGCTGGAGCAGGAGGCCCACACTCGCTTCACATGCTGTGACCATATGGCATGCAAGACTGGACAATTAGGTCTCTGTATAGATATATATCAATATATTTATATCTTATACTTAGGAGAACTCTCCTCTTTCCTTCCATGTCTGTTTTTGCAGCATCTGTCCAAGGTAGAGATGCTTTCCTGGTCACACCTCAGTCGGGTCTGAGCCCGGCAGGGTGGCAGGGCTGGGGCTTCAGCTCCACCTTCCTGGCACTGCTGAGGACCCAGGAAACTCAACACTTTGCAGCTCGGGCCCTTAAAGTGCATTCCCTGCTTGCGTCTGCCAGTGGTGAGACTTAAGAAGAAATTTTGAGTGGATGCTCTCCCACAGCAGTTTTGTGGGTCTGTCTGGTGGTGGTCAGAGCAGAGCAGTTACCTTCTGCGCAGAAACTGGCCACCTTTGCATCTGCCTGGAATCTGGCTATTTTGTGAACGGAGCTACGCAGGACCATTCTATGCCTGATATTTTGGTGGCTAAAAATAAACTCGAAATGCTTGTAAAGCTGTATTTTGGATTGCCAGTTCCCCAGATCCAGGGTCACTGCTTAGTGAAGCCCTTATCCATCAAGCCTATTCCTTTCCCTTTGTATTCAATTATGGTACAATAAGGAAGCACAGAAGCCTCTTTCATAAACGCTTTGCAAGTAGTCTGCAGAGTGTTAAACACAACCTTAAACCACATCAGAAAACTTCAGAAATCGTTCCCCGACGACACTGCCTTTCTGGCCTCTCCTTTCTGAAGGCTTCTCCTTCCAGTGTACTTTTCTGAAGATCACCTTAAATTTTGGTACAACATAGTCAACTATACTTAGACGGGCAGGAATCGAACGGCAAAACTACCCCGTGCAGGACTTCCCACCTCTCCCCGCCGTGCAGCTGTGCGAGCGCTGAGAGCAGAGGCTCTGGGCACGGAGACGAGCAGCTCTCTGCCTCTCTGCTGCTGCTCTTCTGCGGCCAACGGATTAAAAAAACACACTTTGCTTCTGAAATACTATGGCGATGATGTGCCCAAATATGTTTATTTAATATCAGCATGTTGGATATAATGGCAGTGTAAATCTGCCTATGCAAACAGGATACATCTATATCTCTGAAAATACTGCCACAGAGCTGGTAAGGATTTTTATCTTGATTATACAGATGGGTAAATTGAGGCACAGAGAGGCAAAATTACTTGCTAGTAAACAGCAGGTCGGTGGCAGAGCTGAAAACAGAGCCTAGTCCTCACGTGCTGCTCCTTGAAACGCCCTGCCTCCCTGCTCTCCATCAAGTTTTTAATGTTTATGTTCTCCTGAGGAGACCTCAGGGGGCCTGGGGTGGGTTTGCTTGTGGGTTGTGTCATGTCATGCACCAGGGCCTTCTCTAGTGAGGACACTTTACCGTTGACATCACTGAAAATCAGACAGTGTTCGATGACAATCTCTTTAGACTTTCTCTTGCAAAAACAGACACATTTTGATGGAGATAAAGAGTTACAAATCCCTTTTGTGATTTTGGCCTTACAGAACATGCTTTTAAAGCTGTATTAGGAGATAACTGAAATCAACGACCTTTAGGAGAAAGTGCTAATCCTGAGCCCGTATCATGCTAAACTCATCTGCATTCATACTTTATACTCTCAGCTAAACATGCAACCAGTCTCAAACTATGCCATGTTTAGGCAGAAACAACTGGAGTAAAAAAAGAACGGCAAACATAGGTAACTACACCAAAATAAATGTTATCGCTTAAAAAATATTCTAGAAATATACTTGCAATATTTTTCTTATAGTATTTAGGGGCTAAGTGCTTTAGGCAATCAACATTTGGGATAATAGACTCAGAGTGTAAATTCTGTCATTTTAATCCCACTTTGGACTTAAGAACGTATCACTGTGTCTTGTGCAAGCACACAACATGAATATGGCAGGGAACGATCGCACTCCTGGGCAAAGGGTTACTTATTCCCTTTCACTTTTGTAATTGCATTCACTTCTCAAGAAAGTCTAGCCTTTAAAAAATAATTTCATGTAGCTAAACTTCTACATAGTGATGACAGGCTAAAAAGCTAAATGAATAACTCCATAAATTCCTCAACAGCAGTATATAGCAGCATTTCATTTTATCATTGAAAAGATACTTCTATTTACATACACCCTATTGTTCAATAGGTAATAGAAAACCGGAGATGGGCCTGAGCTGAAACTCCTGATTTGAACATCCCGGAGCTTTTTTGGGGAAGGTCTGCAGAGCATCATCTTCCTCTACCATCAGCCCAAACTCTACATCCCGGCGACAGACCAACCGCAGACAGGAATGCGTTCAAAATCAAGGTCCGATTTCTGCAGTTCAGGCACATCCTTATACAAAACTGAAAGCATCGGTGTGTTGCAGTACCGAGGGATGCAACAGCCGGGGTGCAGCCACATCCTGGAGCGAGACTGGGTCGGCCTGGGAGTTACTCACAGACACAATGCCCGAGTGGTATGGAAGCTTGACGTCCGGACAAGAAGCCAGGGTGGAAATTTGTCTTTAACTGCATCACTACTTTCAGCACAGAGGTAAACGGAGACATACACGTGGAGGTGTGACATGAAGGAAGGTTTTCAGGAGGGGGGGAAGGACAAGTGCCTTGGCTAATCTCATCACCTTTATCCTAAGGGTTACTTATGGAGTCTAACCTGAGATCCTACGTGAAATGAATTTGGGTGGATTCGGCTTTGCTTTAAGTAGTCTGCAATCCACGTCACGGAAAGTACAACACTAAGCTGTTACGCTGAATTTGGCACGATTGGCAGTCTTTGCCCTGGAGAGGCAGAGACTGAGTTACCGTGGGCACAACCAGCTTACCAGACCCTCAAAAGTGGTCCTCCAAGCCAGGCCTACAATGTCCTCAGTGGGTCAGTTCAGGAGACTTGGCACTTTCAGGAAACAACACTAATCAGTGAATGAAGAGGACTTCAAAGAGCTGCTAGTCCTTTCAACACAATCCCGCCCAAATACTCATGACAAGATGTAAAGAACATCTTTCCTGTAGGGGTTTCCCTGGGGAATCAGTGTGATGCAAACACAGAGAAACGTGTAGAATTTCACAAAGGAAGAACTTTTTAAAGGTAAAAAATAAAGCGTGATGCAAAAAAGGAAGCTGATTATGAAGTAATAATGTTCAAAGCACCTCGGAATAATACCTCTCTTTCAATAGCAATGCTAATTGCTAAAATCTTACATTTTGATTTCTTTTGCCTGAAAAGTCTTCAGCCATGGAAATTGCATAGTCACCAGACCGCAGGTGAATTTTCTGGGATAAGTCACAGGTTCATGCAATTTTTGGTTGCTTGATGGCTTAACAGAAATCTTTTTCCCTTTTTAATAACGAAATAATAAGAATGATAAGAATGAAATATAAGCATACAAAACTGCACAGGCTGGAGAAGCATGTAGGTGACACCTCCTACCCACGACCCTCAGACCCACTTACAATAAGCTGCTGCCACTCTGGCAGATCACCTTCTCCTCCAAAGATCCTATTTGAGCAGGTGTTTTTGGACACTCAATTCAAACTGAAAAGTGGGGGGAAGAGAGAACGAAGATGAAGCGGGAGGCATCGCGACATCGCTTTCACGAGATGCAGCATGCAATGCTTATGCCTTTGTGAGACCTTTTCTCCGGGCAGCCCAGGTGGGCGAGTTTATCCTCCCTTGGAGAAGCAGCAAGCCTGAAGAGCAGCCTGCTTTTCTCTTCTGAATCACTGATGCGTGCGCTATTTCTGAAATGAAGTCCTTGGCCACAGAGCTCCTTTCGCTGCCTTATTTCACCCACCTTGCATACTCCGTGTGTGTGCTTTGAAAGTTTACCACCTCCTGCGCCTCGGCGGGGTCTCGGGGATTATACGACCGCATTGTTATCAACTGTTTTGTTGTTTTGGGAGGAGGTCATTGCATATTCAGCCCGACTTGTTCCGTTCTCTTCTTTTCTCATTGGTTTCCTTGGGTGATGCCAGGTTCGGTGATGTATAGGCAGGGTGGGGGGAGAAGAAAGGACAGAGATAAACATCATCTTTGTCAATACAGATTGAAAGCAAGGACATGTAAGGTGCATCATAACACTGAACTTTTCCTCTCTGTTTTCCCTTTCTGAACACAGGTCAAACCAGCAGTTAAATTTTGTCTATCCTCATGATCCACCTGGAAGATGAGGTGTCTGGGCCTAAGCCCTGTTGTCGGGCTCTCGGTCTCCCGGTGCTAGCCTGTGTATAGATACAGGCCTCCATGTTGCATGAGACAAAGGCTGCTGGAAGGAGAGCCCTCCACCACCACCTTCATCCCTGGGACAGAGGTTTGGGTGCTGGGTCGGGCTCTGCCTTGGGGCAGTCCTGGGCATTTCTCTTCAAAGTGCAACATCATTCAAACTGGGATGATGACCAGTCGTGCCCACTGAGGACCCAACTCACTCACCAGTCATCATCAAACCCGCCATGTTTGGTCACTAGGACAGGACTTATCTGACCAGTGTAGATTTGTGCCTCTGTGGTGACCGCCCCAGAACACCTTCACAGAGAGACACAAGCACTTTTAAAACACAGTTCAGAACAGCTTAAAGTGGATACCCAAAATGTCAGATGCTTTGTGCCCAAGGCATTTGTGTTTCTCTGTGTTGTCTGTGAAGGAAGGCTAGTTTACTGGCCCAGACAAAGATGTTCATATTCTTGGTGTCTGAGTTAGTGACCAAAACATGGTACCTGCTGTGATCTACCAGTCCCCCAGCACCAAACACTGAAGCATCTCCTTTTTATTTTGTTTGGTGGCCACTGGCACCATTTGGTAACGCAGGCCAGGACCACCAATGCTAATTGTGAGGCGATTCAGGAAATGCCCAGCAAATGCAGAAATCTAACAAGCATCTGCACATCACGGAGCAAAATCATCTAATCTGGTATTTTAACGTGACTTTGAAAAGGGAGACCTGAGCATAAGTCCCGTAACAGACTATGTTACATCATGTCAGTGTTTCCCCCACAACTTCTCTCCTCAAAAGCGGTGTGACCTTAATTTAAAGCTGAAGCTGTACACCTAGTAGGAGGAAAAAGCTTTGTGCTTTCCACGCGGATATTTCAGACATTAGTGCCTTGGTTTAGGGTGCTTCTAAGGGCAAACAGAGGATGAGATAAACAAAAGTAATACAACAGTCAATCTAATCTGTGCTATTGTTCTTGACATTGTTTAACAAAACAAACAACAATAAAAAAATAGTTAATGACACTTTCAGCAAAGTATTAGTGAAAGATTTATGGAGAATGATTACAGGAAGATAAATTTGTTTTGCTTATAATCTCAAAGAAAATACTTCTGATTGTGACATCTTATGCCGCTCTTTAGCTAGTAAGAGTTAAGGCTTGTTAATATTGGCTGCGATTCCAGCTGTTAGAGAATGGAAATGGAAGGGAAGGGGAGACTAAGAGCTTTGTTGAACCCTTTTTCAGTCATTAACATGCTGTGCCTGTTTGTATCTGACACAAGCTCCTGCAGCTCTGTCTTTCGTGACATTGTAAAGCACCCATCCACCCCGCCACATCCCTGTCAAGAGGAATGGAGAATCTGATGACTATACTTTTCTGATTTTTTCCTGCACAGGAAAAATGATGTGGCTGTCTTTAAACTTCTCTGCTGTTTTCAAAAATTCCTTTTTTTTTCTTCCCCCTCCTGGTTCCAACCCTGGCAATCAGGTCTAAGAATGGTCAAAAAATGAAGACATTTTCGTCACTTCTACTTGCTATCTGCCTCCTGTTTACCCCTTCTTTCTTTCTTTTGTTCTCCTATGTGTTTCTGCACCTCTCCAGTTCCATTTTCTTTCCCTGTCTAGCCTTTCTCGTCTTTCTTCATCTCAAAAAATGACTTCCTCTCATTTTAATCTACATTTTTTCTTTTTTTCCAGAAGTGATTCCAAGACCAACTTCTTCAGTCCTCCTGAAACTCTTTTGCCTTTCCTCCTCCTTTTTTTCACATTAGTTTCTCCTCCCGAGAGTAGCTGTTTGCTCTTTCCCCTCCCCAGGCTGGTATCCCAGCACGGACCTGGGAGGTTCGGAGACTCTCCTCCGATGGTGAGACCTCTCCGGAGGCACTGTGGGGGAGGCTGCCAGTGATATTACACCACTGGCACTAGCACGCATTCAAAGTGCATTTTTTTCAGAGCCTGCAAATAGTGGAATGGAGATTTTATCAGGGTTCTGCTTCTGCCTTATCAACTGCTCAGGGTTAGCGCCAGCGAAGCAGAGCAACTGCTTTCTTGGGTCTCAATGAAATGGCTATTTGAGGCATTTATTTATTTATTTATTGGCAGACATGAAAGTTCAGGCTTGGAGACTGCTCTGTTTAACTCCTTCACTCGATTTGTTTCCACATGCATGCCAGGCATGGATTTAGGGTCAAACTTGCTTCAGTTACACCATTTGAATCACTGGCTCGGCGCACTTGTAGGCACTTGTCACAGTGATTAAAGTTGACCTATGTATTTAGATATGCAAAGTCACCTTGGCCTGTTGTGATTTTTAAACCACCCTTTTGCATTAGGGAAGTAGCCCTTTTTGTGTCACTAGCTCTGTCTGTCACTCCCTTTTTTTACCCCAAATTTCACTGACTGTTGAGATCTAAGCATGCAAGTTTTCCTCTTACACACCAAGGGGAACCCTTTTATCCTATTTTCTGCCTGATAAACTAGGCTATGCGTGATCGCCCTACATGTAATACTCCAAAACCCCCTTTCAGCTAAGTGCTGTGGCCCTGTATTTATGCATTTCCATTTCAGGGTTGCTCTTCGGTGGTAAAAGGGATGTTTCAGATTAGTGAGGGAACGAGTAGGGAACTATTTGTATCTGACATACTCACTTGGTGGCAGGCGAAACGGGGTGTTCGCTAACAAGTGGTTTGCATTGCTTTATAGTATGATTTGCTACACATTGTGCTTTGATGTTTAGCAAACAAATTGGTGTACTCTTCACGCCAAACATCTGCGAACGAAAGGCACATGCAACTCTGTACAGCTTAGTACACGCCTGAAATGATGCGTCAGAGTCCATAATGACCTCTCCACCATGCATGCATTAATTTGCATGAGTCCTAAAATCAAGAAAGCATCAAACAGCCATTTAACAGTGTATTTCACACATCAAGCTTCAGTTTCAGATGAGGTTTTGATCCCTTTATAAATCTTATTTATCAAAGAAACTCATATTGGCTTGTCCCAGTTCTCTGTAAAGTCCTGTGTAAAGGTCAATGAAATGATGCACATTCAAACATAATTTGTAAGTTGTCTTCAGAAAATTTCTTAGACGAAGCACAGTTTTTGGCCCTTGATCATGTCTAGGCACGAAACTCAACTGATAGATTTGACAACCCCTCCCTGCCAGCTTTGGCTACAGGTGTAAATTTGGCATAGACCTACTGTCCGTAAGGCAGTTGTGTGGTACAGTACTAGGGGAGGGTTTCACCTTGTGTCTCACTTGTACACACTTAAGAAAATCTCTCTATATATGACTTTTCAGACAAAATCAAGCAAAAGTTAAGCAGACTATTCATTTAATCAGGACTTTATTATGCCTTGTTATTTACAGGCTTACTGAAGCTTTGAGGAGAATAAGATCACCTAGAAATGGGAATAGAAGTCTTGTCCAGAAGAGTAAACTACAACAGAGTTTAAAAGACACAACACAATCCACCTGCTCATACTTTTCAGGGTGCTTTGTGCTTGGGAGGGATGAGAGTTAAGAATAAAACCTGATTTCACAAGACAAGCCTGAGCATTGCAAACCTGTTTCCTACTGCCTACCTCCAAAGCAATGTCTCTGTTGAGTGCCAGTGCACCACGGCCAGCATCTGGGAAGGTTGGGCCCCAGGGAAACCCAGCCAAGCTAGGAGGGGGTGACCTTGGGCTGGTAGCAGAGAAATGAAGGGATCTTAAATTCACCTCCTTCTGGAACCCCCATACCCTACCCAGCACTGCCAGGAGATGCCTGCCTCCACTTGGGATTTGCTGCCCTGAATTATCCTCCAAAGAAAACACCTATCCTGTCTCTTACAAAATGGCAATAGTCATTCTTCTTTTAAAAAGCAGTTAGAAGAGGAAAGGACGCTTTGCAACCCCTGTGGTGTGTTGTTGGAGGAGATGTGCAGTGCTCAGAAGACCACAGCGCAACTCCACTCTTCCCTGAGCAGTGGTTGCTACTATCAACAAAGCTGCTACCGAGCTCTGCGGGCAGCCCCACTTTTGCATGTCATAGCACAGGGCCGTGCGGTGGGGAAAGATAAGGAGTTGGTGAACTGCTCTACCAATGAGCATCACCACGGCTCGCCCGCCCCTCCTGCGTTGGCGGTGGCATGCGCCGGGTCGCATGTGCACCTGCCGGTCCCCGGGGCAAAGCAGCAGAAGGAAAGAGGCAAATCAGAGAGCTGAAGATGTATTGCTTATACGTGCAACGACTTCAAAGCTCTTCTCCATACCGATGAATATTTCATTAGCTATCAACACATAAAAATTAATGATTTTCAATAAAATTGGGTCTCATATGACACACCCATTTGCTTCATAGGATTGGTCTATCCTGATGTGCCCCAGTGCACAGCAGAAATATCTAAGCTACCTACATACGAGCAGAGATCCAACCGCAGTGGCATCTTCCTGGGCTACAAAAGTTGTCCAAGAAACAGGGTAAATACCTGGTACGTATATTTTCACTCAGCTTCATCTCCTGGGCTAGGATGCTAGCAGTACCTATGGCAGCTATGTTTAGAGCTCTTGGCTAGACTTCGCTGCTGGAAGCCCAGCCAAGATGATGTGTGGGCTACAGTCACACTTCAAAAACATCCTTATTTAGCAGATACAGGATAGGAAAGGAAGAATAAATTTTGTAATGTTATTCAATTACAGGACCATCTCTCCCAGTAACCTAAATGTTTATAAGAACATAAAGAACGTGAGTGGAGGCTGTTTACACCTCACTACTGTGGGTGTTCGTCAAACAGCTGTTTGAGTCATGCTGGCCATCAGCCATCAGAGGTACATCAGTTCCCGTGAGAGCAACTGATGGGAGAAGTGAATTTGCTTTCTAAGACTGATCTGTGAACAGAGCCCTTGCTAGAGGGGCTCAGTGCACTGACAACAGTTGCCTTCTGGGACACAGCCATTGAATTTGTGTGCAGCCGCCCACCACGAGCCTTGCCTAATGACTAACCTGGGCTGGCCAGCCTGGCGCTATAGTCCAGACATATGGGTCCCATGTTAAAGAAGGACACTTCTTGAGATAGTTTTCAGAGTCATGGAAAGAGAGTCACATTCTGACTTCTCCATTTGACTGTCTCAGAGGAACAAGAAAAACTCAATCTGGATATTTTTTATTTGACAATGTAAAGATAGAAATCAAAGAAGAAACCCTAATGATGAAAATTATCTGAAATCTTAGTTTTTCTCTATTAGATTAGTTAATAGCCATATGTGGACCATCTCTCTGTCCAGAAAAGAAGCAGCATACTATTCATTACTTGTAGGAAGAGGCTACTGGCTCAACTACCTCCCACGTACAAAGGAAATGTTTCACAGTTATAATAAAAAGCAGCTCCATTTGGAAAACTTTCAGCAAACGCACTCACTGCTGCTCAGTGTTTGTCAAGGACCAATGCTCAATACTCGCAATCTCCCAAGGCTTTTACATGTATTCCCTGTATTTCCATCTACAGTCTGGTAAGTTAGATAGTCCAGCAACTAAAAGACACAAACTGTCTCACCCTGGTGTTTATTACTTACAATCCCAATAAGTGATGTTTTTGACTTACTCTTCCAAACTAGAAATTCTGATGGGTAACCTGGATGATATTACCTGCACTGTTTGGAAGGACTATGGGATACTTTCTGTTTTGGACATTTGATGGAGGTCTCCTTTCTCAAGCTGCACTGACCCTTTGCTCCTTGTGGAAAAGAAGATGTGTCTTTTGTGAATCAGGAAAGGCCATTCTTTCCCTAGAGACCTTTGAGTACTTCAGTCTTAGCCAAACAAAACCAGTGGTCAGCTGATAAATAAGATTTACCAGAGAAAGCAAGCATATAATTTTTAACATCTTCAGACCTTTTCTGTCTCTCTGTCGTGTGTGAGAAGGGGAGAAGATCTGTACAAGTGCACGTGCTACGACCATTATGCAAAATGGGAAAGTCTCTTTCACAGCACTGCAAGTCATATTGCACCAACAGGCTTTGATCTAGCCCCGAGATACCGTCTCCTAAGGAGCGTTTCTTCTTTTCTGGCTGTTCGCATGAGCATTTTCAAGCCTGCAATTTACGGCTAATTCAGCTCTCTCTCACAGCCGTTTTTAGCTGACCAGTTTCTGAAGTATATTTAAGCAAGCCCTGCAGGGATGTGGGTGATTTCTGTTTTGGGTTGTTTCATGCTCCCCTGTGATAGTCAAATCCCACTTGCTGTGCACAGATTGAAGCTCTACCCTTTGCTGAGTGCTTTTCTCAGGGGGAAAAAAAAAATCCATACGGAGCCTCTCTGCAGCCATTCATCAGCACTTAGAGGTTCCCTGAGCTGGTGCGCTCGGGTGCAAAATGTGATGGGCAGATCTCTTTCTGTAGAAGTTCATCTCTCTCAGCCTGCTGAAGTCACTCTGGGTATATCAGAAGGAGGATTTGGCCTGTTCAGATTGCAAGTAATTGAAATAGATTGCTGAGCCCCATGTGAAATTTAAGAAGCGGAGTTTAGCCTTCATTTATTTTCAGCAGTGCAATGTCAGAGCAATTCCACGGACTTTGGTGGACTTGAGGAGGATTTGTTCTGATGTTACAAAGGAAGATCTGTCCCTGAGAGACTCAGGTGATGCAATCACATTTCCTACCAGGTCTTCAATTAAGCTAACTTCAGAATTATGTTCCTACACAAAACCAATCTTAAGTAAGAGAAGCAGCTTTATTATTAGGATACTGGACTATTAACCGGCATAATTGATAAAAGTACTTTCAGTGACCCCTCACATTACAACCCATTCTTTGCATTCCCTATAATGATCTTTAAAAGGTTTTATTGACTGGAGGGATATTACAGCTGACGCTATCCATTGGGTGTTCTCAGTGCAGAGTACATCGTCCATATGTTTTGATGACAAAAGGAAAAAAATGAATGGGCCTAATGTAAAAAAATGAGCTCATGTTGCCAGCCTCCCAGCCTGGCAAAAAGCCACTAATGAAAAAAAAAAAAAAGAAAGATATTAAATGCCTGGTATGAAGGCACCCTGCTTCAAACAAAGCAAAACCATCTCTGCAGGATGGCCATGGCCATGGCCGTGCCTGGCACTGTGCTACGTGCTGGCAGTGTCCTTTGGGGACAAGCTGGGCACAGTCCTCAAAGGCCTGTCCTGCCCCCCAGAGCAGCGGAAACAGCTGCGGTACGTGCATGGAGCTCGGCTCGTGGTGCACCACGGTCTGCCAGGCAATGCAGAAATCAGCCTGGGATTGCCAATATATATGTCCTTACAAAAAAGACACCTACATTGGAGGGGGAAGTGGAGGAGGGAAAGGTGCAGGAATCCCCCACCACGGCTGCAGACTGGCTGGCTGTTGGTGCCCAGTGCTCTGGGTCAGGGTGGCCGTCAGCACAGGAAAAACGCGGGGTTGGAATAATAAGGGGCAGAGAGAGGATACGAGCAAGGGCTGCTCTTCACTGCTGTCTTGCCGTCTCTGAAGGATGGTATGTCTCTCAACAGCCAAGCGACTGTAGATATTGCCATTTTAGGCACTGGACTTTTCCATCTGCAAAACAAAGTTGATCTTCTGTGCTACTTTGTGCCCAGAGTTTTTGCCGAATGTAGATAACCACCTCGCTATTTGATCCCTTGCAAACACAGGCACAAACATGAAGGACGGACTTGATCCATACAGAAGAACAAGGCTCCTGCTATTGCACAGAATCATTTAGATAGGATTTCACAAAATTATTTAAACAGTAATGGTTAATTTCTGTGCAGACGAACCAAAATTCTCTGCAGATTTTCCATTATAGAAATGCATTTAATAGAAGAGTGTCTGCAACACAAATAAATTCAAGGAGCTGAGAAAAAACCTAAAACTTGTAAAATGAACTAACCTTTGCAACTATCTAGATCACTTTGAATTTGAGGCAACGTGTCTCTGCCACCAGCTAAAGATCACTGATTTCCAAGCAACTGCTTCTGAATTTCTCCACTCACAAAGAAAAGTCTGCAGAGCCAGACCCTTCTCTTTGCAGGATCAATGCAAACCCACTGTAAATGGACGGCACAGAGAGGTCCCAGCCTCCCCACGCTCCAGAAGTGTAACTAGGCAAGTCCATACAGAGGCAGAGCAACCAGCAAGTCCTGCACACCTTGACGGCTCCACAAAGACTCGGTGTGGTGCAGCTTGGGAGCTAAGTGTGCTTAGACAATTGTAACCGGGGACAATTTCCAAGAAAGGATTTGCGTTCAGCCGGGCTCCACATTGGCTCCCCGGGGCTCAGAGCAACTGAAGGGAAGAGCCAGGTGAGCCTTCAGTTCCTGATGCTTGGGAGAATTAAAACCTTTCATTAGTTTTCACGCTTCTGCCTCAAAAAGAAGACACCAAAGAAGGCACCATTTCTCCACCTGGGACCTCTTTGCATGGCTGAGTTAAGGCAAAGGCCAGAATGAGGAATGACCCTATTTTCCCACTCTTGCCTTGCACACAGCTGGGATCAGACCCTTTACATCAGACCCCCCGGTAATGCTTTACTCCATCACCTGGCATCAGCCTGGGGAATGGCTGCTGGGATGCTGTTAGGATAGCTCATCTCCACAAATGCCCTTTGACACAGCTATTCCCTCAGCCCAGAAGAGACATGGACCTGTTGGAGCAGGTCCAGGGGAGGGCCACAAAGA
>RSEF01000005.1:49394763-49452471 GCA_003993805.1 Himantopus leucocephalus | reverse complement strand
TCATTGCAGGGGGGTTGGACTAGATGGCCTTTAAAGGTCCCTTTCTACCCAAACTATTTTATGATTCTACGATTTAGCCAACAACTCTCCGAGCTGGACAAACCAGGAGCATCGTTCTCCAGCCCAGCCATACCGGAGGGGGTGGCCACGTGCCGGCCGCCGGAGGGGACACTGGAGTCGGAGCAAGGTAAGCGTGCGGCGGAGCAGGACCACCCCAGCAGATGCCATCTTCTCCCACCCCCCAGCTCTGCCCACGCTGACCTACTGCGCGTCTCGCCTTCCCGGCAAGGCTCTCCTGCGCGGGGAGCTGCGCGCTGCTTAGCAACCCCGCAGCACGATAAATATTTAGCAGTAAGTACAGGGGGGTGCGGAGAAGGAAGGACAGAGAAATCAGACCATGCAGCCATGCAAGCGGTGGCAGCACAGCTGCGAGGGGCTCGAGGGAGGCTGCTAGAGAGCGATGCGCAGCCGAGGAGCATCGCAGCTCTGCAAAGGGGGACCCTGTCCGCACCCTTCTCCCCCCCGGGGCAGTGTGGCTGCATGGCGGCAAACAGCACAGCAAGGCAGGGGGTGTGTGTGATGTGACCTCCCTTCAGAGCAGTGGGGACCCCCGAAACCAGTTGGTGTGGACAAGCATCCCTGAGCCTTCCGTTATCAACACCCGCTCTCAGCTAGGGCAGGGAAAAGCTGAGGTCCTGTCTGCACACCAAGTTGTGACTAATTAGCCAAAGGTGTGAAACTAATGCACATAAATTACAGTGGGAAATAACACTGCCGTGGTCAGATGCCGCGTTACCTCTGGCTGAGGTTCCCTGCACAGGAGGAAGCGTGTCGGAGCGCAGCTCCTGCCGTTCCCGGAGCTCCACCTGTCCCCAGGGTCTCCACGCACGCAAGTCCAGGTTAGAGCCAGGCATCAAAATCAAAGCCAGGAGAAGCCACAAATTAGAGGAGCCAGGGGTGGCACCAAGCCAAGGCTGCTGGCCAGAAGCGTGCGGGAAGAGGCTTGTCATCTTCTGCCTGGTCAAACCTGGGGCAACATGGGGGTGGTGCAGGAAACAAAGCTCTGTAGAAAACAAGACAGGGCAGGGACTGGGGCGGGGGGGATGGGGCATGCACACAGGGCTGAGAGGTGTGCTGAACAGTCCCGAGTGTCCTCAAGGTGGTTGGGTGCATGTGATGAGGAGGGGACCGACTGGCGCTCAGCTGCTCGGTGGTCAGGTCTGGCTTCTTGTCGCCCTGAGGCAGAGCAGACCGAGTCTGGGCAGAGCCTGCCTGGGGCAGCGTGGGGCATGCGTGGGAACTGCTGGGGCATTCCCACACTTTTCTGGCTTTCTTGTTCCAACTTTTGGGGTTTTAGAGCTCCTGCAAATCCACCCTGTCTGCCAAACCCACTGGGAGCTGCAGTTGTTCAGCCACTGGAGAAATCAGGCATTAATACTTTTACTCGAGATGCACTGTAAATCCTTTGTGGAAAGGAAAAGGGGGCAATAAAGGCACCCAGGAAGTTCCTACAGGATTCTCATTGTGTAGAGGGCGTATCTGGGTGATACAGAGCTGGAGTAATGGATCTACACCCCCATGCCACTACCAAGGGTACAATCTCCTTTGAATCAAAAACAAAGGTTGTCCCAGGCACCCCAGGGTGCTGCTGCTGGGTTCTTGCAGGATGTAACAAACACAGTCCTAAGCTCAGATATTCCAGATAATCAAGCCAAAAACTTTCTTCAAATGTCCCTGCACACTGTGCCGCGTACATCTCAGCCACAGCTGTGGCTTTTCACCAGCAGGGTCAGCCGGAAGTGCCCTCCTGTCAGCTTGTAAAAACTATGATTGGCTTCAAAATTATATGAATTTCTCAGAAAACTTCATTTCTTTGCCTCATAGGACTTTGAATATGTAAAAGTCTTGAGTTTAAAGTCAATTTTTATACTAGTAGGTGAAGAGAACCCTGATCTCATATTTATTCAGATTTCTTCAGAAGTTATGGCTTCGGGAAAACCATGTAATAAAAAACTCATGGCAAACCTGGTAACTCTCCTATATGTTTCAAAGCTTTAGTGCCCACTTGTATCTTCTAATTGCGCTGGGGCAAATCAGGAATATTTCAACCAATGCAATTACACCAGCATGAGCGTTATATTCTGGCACGAGCCTGTAAAATCCACCCGTGGCTATTGTAGAGATGCACTGAGGCAGTAACTGTACAATACTTGAATCTATTGCAAGACTTCTGCCCATTTGATGTGGTACCCTAATCTGCAGTAGAAAACAGAAAAATGGCAAGTTTGTTTCTGGTCACAGTGCAAAGTTAATTGATCACAGGATAGGCCAAAATGCTCTACGCATTTCAGTTGGCATCTTTGTCAACACATCACAAATTAGGAATGAACAAGTGAAAAATGATCCATAGGAGAGTATTCTATGAAACACTGGATCACTTGTTTTATGCTAAACACTAAAGCCTCCTCAAGGCTTCCAGCGTTACCAGTTATGAGAAACAGTGGGGCATTTTATCCATTTATGACAGCAAACTTGCTCCGTAGCAGAATGTGACTTGCTATAACTTAAAAGAGTCAGAGGAATTCTGCCCTGTAACAGTTATGCAAACATGTAGGGCTTATAAAAGTCTCTGACTGACAGCTCTGAAGAGCAGCTCCTCCTTATCTGACCAACGTGTACTGCACAGGCAACGGCAAAGCAAACTTTCCTGCACAGCACTGCCCATGCGGCTTGGTTCAGCCATCTCTCCGAATGAAAGCCCATTTTATCCACTTTACTCATCAGCCCTTGATCTGTCAAGTGAAGCTGCTAAGAAGTAGTAGCAATACTTTTGCTATTCTACTTGAAAAAATCAGGCCAACCCTTCTTCATCTTGATGCACCCAAAAAACATTGGGCAGCGCCAACTATTAGTTCCCTGTCCAAAATCTCCAGTGATACCACTGAATCAGCAGAATGAATACAGAAGAGCTCTGGCATCTCCAGTGGGCTCGGGTCAGGTCGTAAAGCTGTTCAACAACTTGTCTCGTACATACTATCATGGAAATTGTTGCATGACCAACACCCAGACTTCAATACTGTTTGGAAAACAACAGTTTTCATCAAGCAGGGCTACATTCAGTTTAATAAATAGTGATAGCTTTGAAAGAACACAAGAATACCAACAAGAACTCAGAGAGGTTGTGGACTCTCCATCTGTGGAGATATTCAAAACCCAGCTGGACATAGACCTGGGCAACCTGCTCTAGCTGACTCTGTTAGAGCAGAAGTTTGGATTAGATAATCTCAAGATGTCCCTTCCAAACTCAACCACTCTGTGATTCTATGAACTAATTTCTTGATGGTTAAAAAACGGGATCTCCTGCAGAAAGACTGGTTGCTCAGGGTATTTAAATTGTTGCTACTAGACCATCTGCAACCTCACTCCAAGGATGGGAGTAAACTCAGCACTGGGAGTTGATTAGGCACAGGGGCTAAGCAATACATGGGCATGTTGGGCTTTGATTAGAGGTGACAGAAGACCTGGACAGTGGTGCTCAGCGGTAGATGCTGATCCTGTTGTTGATAAGCATCAACATTCAGCCAGTGGAAAAGATAACCAGGCTACACTGTGACTGTCTTTTTTCCTTGCTTTTCCAAAATTTTGAAGTTTGTCTTTCTTTCACCTGCCCTCAGTGATGTTCCCAGGTCTTCCCGACGAAGACCCTTTTGAATGGCACTTCTTAGGGGTTGACCCCCTTTGCAGAGCTGAACTGGTTTGATGTCAATGACTTCCATCAGACACACAGATCTGCCCCCACAGACCTTCTTCTTCTTCCCTTTGAGCGTCCCACACTCAAACAGTACTTTTAACCCAGCTTTTCCACCAACTACCTTACTTTATCTTCTGAGTAATTACTGTCTTTCCAGGCACCTGCTTAGAATTAAGGAACCATTTCAGTACAAACCCTTCTAACGGGCCAGGGAGAAAAGAAGAGATTAACAATCTCAGTTCGCCTTGACCTGTCTGTCATCAGCCATGCCGTGAATACCCACTTCAAAGTGATTAAGTTTAGGACACTCTTCTGTCTTCTCTCCCCACATTGTTTTGTTACAATGAATAACGATTTTGGACTAGGTTGTGCTCAGCCTCAGTGCTTCTCATAGGAGGTGGCCACGCGGAGGACTACAGAGTCCTTGCTCTTTGGGGGAGTGAGCGGTACGAAACACGCTTGGGGAGAGGTGTGGGGCCATGGCTGGCTGAGCGGGACGTACGCCCTTGCACCATGGGACACGCTCTTCCATGCACAGCAGCACGACCACAGCCCCAGATCGCACTTTTCACCCTCCTTAAACAAGCCTCAGTGTTTTCCCCTCTCAAGTTCCTGCCTCATTTTGTTAAACAAAACCAACTTCCTGAACCTTGCTCCCACTACTGAAACTAGACCTTGCACTATCCGGGGTCCATAAATCATACGCTAATGCTGGGTACCCTAGAAAATAACCTGAGCAATGAATTTTAAGACAGTTTAAATATGACCTGACATTTTATTTCAGTACAATGTTTTTTTTCCATTTAATTATTATTTGAAGGTGACCTCAGTGCCTATTTAAGGAAGTGCATATGTAGGCATTTATGGTACCTTTATCTCAGGCTATGGGACACATACAAAACTGTTGTGGCTTGACAAAGTTAGAGTAGTGAGTAAAAGGTATATCATGCAAAACTTTGCTATCATCAACCTGCTTTCTCTGCTGACTTAGCAAGAGAGCTTTTTGGCAGCAAACCCTGTGGTACATCTGAGAGCAGCGGTATGCATCCTGCCTAAAATCCAGCAGAGCCAAGGAGTCACGTCCCTGGACACAATGGGCTGCTCATGGCTCATCTCAGACCACATGGATGTTCTGGGGATCTTAAATACAGGTTTTTCACATGTTGGAAAACCATGTGGAACACCTCCTGCCAGGTTGCATAGCTGGCGCGGCAGCTGGCACGGAGACCAGGATGCTCAGCTTTGCTTTATCCTTCGAGGTCTGAGAGATGGCTCCAGTATCTTAATTTTATACAGGGAGCCAGGGATTTATTTTTCCCTTTTATGTAAACATCTTACTCTTCTCACAGACACTGACACACCAGTGAGCTGCAGAAATAGGATTACATACTGCAGGTCCCTCTCTCCCCCATCTCAGTTACTTATTTACCAAACAACTTTCGTTAATCCTCTTTACTGTGTTTACTTCCCACTTCCCTCCAGCCTTACTGTCTTACTATGATTCAAGTGCTTGGAGATGTTAAAAAAAAAAGCTTAAGAGACAGCCACCTCCAGAGCTGATTAAAATGAATTGAGCTCCACTGACTGTTTTTGTATCTGCACTGATTTACACCAGATGAAGCCTGGTTAGGGCTGCTGGCATTCACGGTGCACTTGCCCAAGTCCAGTCCACAAACCACGTAATACCGAAATGACCCAGCTTCCTCCAGCCTGTGCTAGTTTATGAATTGTCCTTGGGCTTCCTGCTTTTACTTCTTGGTGACAATCTTACAGGGAAAAAAAATGAAGAAATGCTAGAGAAATACATGGAGGTATTCCAGATGTTGAAGCGGTTATTCCTCTGCTCTTGCTATGTGTTTCAGAAATCACTGGTTGTGAGATCACTTTCCTTATCCACGAAATGAGCAGAAAAGTCCCACTGCGTGCAACGGGTCTGAGCGCTGGCCAGCAAGTGATTAAGCCTGTCCTAGAAATCTGCAAATGTCACAGGCTGTGGCTGCTGCCGCCCCTGAGTGCCAATCCTTAAAGTTTTTCTAATGTGCCATGGAAAAGTTTCTTAAGAGAAAATTCACATTTTTTTAAAAGAGGAATTAGCCCTCTGTCACCAAGACCAGAGAAAATAGCCAAACTGAGGGTGCTATCACCATCCGTGTAACCATGCTGCAGCACAACACAATATCACACGCCATCTCCTCTGGTGCTTGATCTGTGCAGTAGCACACATCTGTGCCTGGTGTGCTGGTCATGCAGTGCCCAACACTGCAGACACCAGCAGCACGCACAGGAGATTTAGAGGCTGGTTTAAGACCCTTCAAAGAATTGCCCCATATGGATCTTCCCAAGGGTTTAACCTGTCTGGCGGTGCTCTGAGTTTTACAGCTGATTGACACATGTTGGTATTATTTCCCTCATGGACCAGAGAGGTCAAATCCATCCACTGGAATGGGATTCAGTATTTCTTATGACCATTTCACATTGGGAGAACCTGAGTATTTCCAGGAGAGATGCAGGGATGGAGACAGCAACATGCTGGCTTGGTTCTGGTAGTTATTTTACACAAAGAATCACCAATCCACTATTTTATCACAAAAAGCCTTAGTGCCTAAAATTACTGATATGCTAAAGTTTCACCTTTTACGAGGGACAACAAACCACCCCAGGAGAAACAGTTTTTATACAGATTGAATAAAAATACAGTTGAGTTATGATACATTGAGGATAGTCATTCCCTCTCTTGCCACTACAGAAAAGCAGACATGAGAGAGTTTGATTGGGTCTGGCCCTTTGAAACCAGTAAATGAGATTTTAACTTAAGCACAATGGGATTTTTCTTTTTCTTTCTACTTTAAATTTGATTCTTATGAAAGTGAGGGATTAATGCAACAGATCCAAGCTCTGTGCAAGTAAATCTCTGCCTGCACTTTCCTACTAAAACATTTAACTCTTGCTACACCCTACAACCAGATGACTGCTGTTATTTCATTCTTCAGCATCTCTTCAGTGCTTACACTGCTAATTTAGTTGAGCCGTATGCTTTAGGCTAAATAGGATATAGATAGCATTGATGGTCAGGCTCTAAAACGCCACTTCGTTTGGAAGAGTAACAAGCAGAAAAATCAAGTTATTCCCGTTAGGTTTTTGCAATACTCTCCTGTAATACTTATGGATTTGTCAGTGGGAGATATATACCGTATATGTCTACTACAGGAGATGCATGGGATCTACTATAGATAAGATACATAGGATATAGATGTATACATAGGATACATCTATCCATGGGTAAAACTAGTACTATCACCCGATCTGAAATCACGTTCAGTATGTTCTCAGTATTTTTCTTTTTATTTATTTAATTTTTATTTACCTTTTTTAGCTGATGGGCTGGTGAGAATTTTTACACGTTGTTCCTGTTGCACCAAAAAAAAGATATGAGCCATCTGCTGCTGCCAAGTCAGTTTTCATGCTTACTGGCACTTCCAGTTTTTGTCGCACCCTAGGGTCTCATCAAAATGAGGGTTTCCAAATGTGAAGACATGGATCTCCTTCCCCTGCTCCCCCAGGAAGCAGTAGAAAAACTCCTGTCTAAAAATGCTGGAGGGTGATGACAGTCTCATGCAACGTTTTACAGAGGGTATGTTTGGTTAATAATTCTTACCACTTTCACATTTACGCTGCTCATCAGACAGTAGGTGATGAACCTCAGTGAAACCCCTGAGACGTAGGCAAAAGCTTTCAGAGAGAGGAAACTGAGAAGAAGAGAGCTTTGAGGGTCAGTTTGTGATGGGCACTGTGAACAGTCCCATCCTCAGCATGCTTTGCCACTCTCCTGGTCTCCCCCCGCAGTGACCAGCTACATGACAGCAGGGAACCGAGGCTGGGACACCCCTGAAACCTGCAGACATGCCTGACATGGTACAAGAAGGAAAGGATGCTGTTCAGCAGTGAGCCACAATGCTATCCTCACCCAGAGCTAAGAAAGTCGGGGCAGGCAAAGGTGGGGTCTTCAGGCTGGGTTCTGATTTCTGCATCAAGGCAATCAGCGTGTGCCTTTCCTTGGATGAAGAGAGTGGTGCCATATCAAGGTTACAACCCGACCCAGACATGGCTGGAGGATGAGCAGGTGGCATTCACATCTAAAGGGGATTGTAAGTAAAAGACAACGCACTACCCTGGAGATGGGAGACAGATGTGTCGGAGATGCTGCAATGACAGAGGTCCCAATTCCAGGAGATGCACAGGAATGAGGGGCTGGAAGGAGGACTGCAGAGGAGAGCTGGTGGGACGGGAGTGCCAGAAAGGATGGGGCAGAGCATGGTTATGGAGTCAAAGGCTGGGAACACACTGAAGGAACTTTTGGCTTCAGTGTCACCCAGATTAATCCCCTCACTCTCTCTCTAGCCACATCTACCTCCCAGCAGAAAAGAGACTGAAGGATTTCTCACACTAGCTAAAGCCAATTCAGCTCAACAATACGGAATAATACTCTGTGTCGAAGGCAGAGATGCTTTTCTTGTGAAGCATCTTATCTTATTTCCCAGCATTTATCAATAGATATCTTTTACAGTGGATCAAGGAACCTGAACTACTGAGGAATGCTGCCAGGCACTTTAGGGCATCCTTTTAACAGAGCAGTTTTAGGAAAGACTCATTGATGAAAAGAAATGCTCTAGTTACTCTGTAAAAATATAATTAATAAGATTTTCTTTTATAGCTGTCCGTCCTACATCTGAGCAGTTTTCAGCTTAGCATTTGTCAGCAGCGTGAATGTCAACAATAAGAAGATCTAAGAGGAATTTTCACTTTTCTCTGAGCCTAATGCCTCTTCAAGCGGCTGACTTGTATGTTGATATTCACACTGTTGACAAATAATGGATGTCTTCATCAAGTATCTGTATTATTCTTCACCGACATGAAGCATAAGACTTTGTTACGTGAATTCCCACAGTCTTTTCAAGGCAGCTCTAAATTTGCCTGTTTAAATTTCTTTTCTGTACCTCCCATCTACCAGCATCAGAGCAGATTTGAAGAGCAATTCTTCATTAGGCGCAAGTTGCCTTGGAGAGTTACTGCTCCTCTAGATATATTTTGCAGCCTTGGCAGAAATCATTCACGATTTGGCACTAGGCACACAAACACAATAGCTGTTTTTGAAACAAATACAACTTTCCACATGGAATTGGACCATTCCCCTACGAGCAGCCAATGGTAGATTAGGAAGTACAACTAAATTTTTCTACTGTGTTACCAATCCAATTCTACTCCAATTTCAGTCCTCCACAGATGATTTTTAAGAAGTCCAGTAGCTAGAGTGAAAGCCTTCCAACTCCTCAAAACTAATAAGCATTCACTTTAGCTAAACTAGAATAGCAGAGATACTTATGTAAATTTAATAAGAAATTAGTTACACACTTCTGTCTTGTTTGAATTCTCCCTTTTTGATGCTCTTGCATATACTATCCTTCAAGTCCTGCATAAATTTTTCAGACAACCACAAAGCACGTGCAATGCTCCAGCATTGTGATATGCCTGCTGAGGCTCATCAGAAGTCTTGTAGTTGCTTTGCATGCAGTTAACTTTTTTCATGGCAGGTATTTTTCTTTTCTTATTTTTTCTCCCCAAAAAGAATCCCAAAGGTAAATAAACATCATATAATCCAAACTGTGATTCAGATGTCACTGCAGTATCTCATGAGAGTTATGGATTTTGACTTTTTCTGCTTGAAATATAAAATATTACTTAGGTGAAGAAATTATTACCACTCCCATTTTTCTATGTAACTTAAGTCAATAACTTCTAACTACTGGAGGCCTATGCAAGCACATCTATTGCAAAGACAGTGGTAGGGAAGCTGAAATAGTTACTACACACCGTGTTGTACACAGGCTTCACATAGGCTTTTAAATTAAAAGAGACAAGTTTTGAAATGGATTCTGTAGACCATAATTTTGAAGCAAGAATAAATTAGAAGTAGAGTCTCCAAATGAAAAACTACACAAATTACCCTAGGGTTTGGGTTAAAAGAGTTTGCATCAATCTGAAATGCTACAATTAGTCATGGGCCTGGGCCAAAAATCTCACATCCCACGTGTAAATTTTGAGTACTACCAGAACCGGACAGGACAGTGTTTCCCACCTCTACACTTGGCCAAGCCAAAGCTATCAACATTCCCCAGCAACTTACAGCAATCTGACTTTGGGGAGTTCATGTTAATCTGAACATTGTGGCCCTGTCCCATTTTTAGTTTTTCTCCCCCTCATGCCCGTGACCGTGCATTAAACTTCATTCTGTACACAGGCAGGATACGGTACATACAGTGGCTTTCCAATGAAAACACACATTGACTAAAGGATGTGTTTTGCCTTTAGGATGCCTTTCAACAAAACAAGGTGTCAGCCAAGTCTTGGGTCAACCTTTGTGGGGTTGCATTGCCCTAAGCACAGTAAAAGCATCTGGAGTCTTACCTTTTTATGGCTTTGTAGCAAATGATGACAACTACGAAGAGGAACACTAGTGTGGCGCAGCATACTGCAATGATAATAACCAGGCCTGGCCACCAGGTCTCTTCAGTGGGACAAAAGGTAGACTTGGGAGCTGTTAAAAGAGTGTGGAAAAACACATGAGTTCTCCCAAATAAGCAGATACACTTCACTCACCCATGCAATAGCACTGTGCCAGGGCCACAGATATGAGCATAAAGGATATTTCACATTTAGGACCCATTTTTTTTCCCAAGCAATCACTAGTTTGGTACTAGATATTTCTTCTCATGGTCCCCAGATGACCAAGTTCTCTGTGTCACAGTTGTCCACAACCTGGTGCTCAGTGCGAAGGAGAAACGCTCAGCTCTGCTACCCCCCTCTGCATTTGCCATCTCCTGCCGCATCAGATTTGGTTTTAGAGAGAGATGTGACGCTGATAATGGTAGGCTTTCAAACCCCATTAGGGGAGGTTTATCGGGGAGCCACAGCAGTGCCTACCAATCAGTATTGCAGCTGCTATCATTGTAGCGCCGGAGCGAGGAAGGGGGGATTTGCTTTAAAAGGACAGGAATTTTATTACATTTATTAATTGCTTTTAGAGGACTATAGTTGACAAGCTTCTTTCCCATTGCATTATCTTTGAATTGTACGTCCAATAGCTAAGAAATGTCAACATTAAGAAATGTTAACCCATGATAATATAAGCAATTATCATTACATCTTTCTTAGTTGATTTAGGGCTAGGATTGTCTATGTAAGTACCACTCAAAACAAGCGGTATTTTGTGTCAGGAGTAATACTGGTGGTGTTTAGTTCAAATCTTTTCCTTCAGGGCCATATTCCTTTCCCTATGCTTTGAGGGGGACACACATTTCCTGAAGGATGGTGAGCAACAGGCAATGCCATGAGCGGTACCAGTGTACTGCAGAGCAGGAGGAGACCCTTAATGCAATGTACGCAGCCACATAAACGCCATGAGAATTTGGGTCACCCTAAATGAAGTTTAATAATGAATCAGTCAATGGGACTGTCTAAAATTACATTTTCATTTAAGTAGGGGAAAGAATTAAAGGCTTTTTTTTTGAGTCTAATTATTTGATCCAATATATCATAAATGCTGAACATCTTGTTACACACATCACAAGTAACTGCACAAGTTAACATATGTCATCACACTTGCATCATTTAGTGTGAGCTGACATCTCCTGTGCCTTCTGTGTTTGACTAGAGAAAGTCATACACATACCCTTATGTTTAACACTCACTAGGTAAAAATCCTGAAGTACACAATTACCGAGAAAATATTTTTTTCCAGCTGCATGATCTATAGAAGAATTGGCAACATTTACTCAGAGAAATCTGCAGGAGCATCTTAGAAAACCACTAGGAACTAGAACTATAAGAACCAATCAAAATAATAAAGCCAATAGCTTGATAATTTATAGGCAGTTCAGCATCTGGTGCCACACAAGAGGTCATGTCTTTCTCACACACATCAGCCTTCAACACACGCTATCACCATGATCATACTTGTCTACCAAATATTGCCTTAAATTTATTGTACATATATTGAGTGTGAGGGTGGTTTTTTTTTTTTTTGTGTTTGTTTGTTTTGATTTTTTTTCCTACAGATAGAAAATAAAGCTGAAAAATTAAGTGATTTGAAGAACTAGTGGGTCCTGGCTCCTCTTTTGACAATGCGCCCACTCCCAGGCCATCTCAGCAACTGAATTTCTACTTTATTACTATGTCAGCTGCAGAAGTCAGTTTTCAGTGGGTGATGTATTTATTGTGTTGTGATGATTTATTGTGTGCTGATAAAGCGAACGTCTTTAATATTCTCAGAAAGTTTTCAATATTGTTGTTTTCTAAGATTCCAGAACAGAGGGCATCTCAAAGATGACAAAATGTTTGCATGAAGGAGCAGGCAGTCTCAGGGCCAACTCTACCCTCCTGGTGTTGTCCTGACAAACAGAAAAGATTGCAGTAAAATCAAAGGAAACATATCCATCTGCAGATGCCATGTAAAATTAGACGGGATCATACAAAATGTGGCTACCCTTATCTAGTCCTTGTTCTTCCTCAAAGGCAGGAGCAACCAAACTAGTTGTAAAGCAAAATGAGATGGTGAGGCCGGGTTGCTCCTTGGCACAACAAATGAGATGGGGAAACGGCAGAGGCAGGGTATAAAGCAAGGCTTGTCACATGCCTGTGCACCACGTGCTGCTTGGTGGTTTATCACACTATTTTTACATGGAGAATAAACAGATATATGCAGGATTGAATAGTGAATATGATGCCTGACAGCCTATATGTAGTTTTTAATGACAGGAAAATAGGAATTGCTGATGTGGAGGCAATGCCTAATCCACCTAGCTCAGTTCTCTTCCCCAGTGGTCCAGACCAGGCACTCAGAAAGAAGCAGGGGAAATCACAGTGGAAGCTATCAAAGCCTGTTTCTTAGTGGCTGGTCGATTTATACACCTTTAAAAATTCTTTTCTATTTCTACCCCTTTTTATTGCAGTGCTAGGTAATCTTGTTTTCCTTAGAAATGTCCACTCTTTTTCCAATAAGCTCCTAGTTGCATGCTCTTTTCTGCCTTTCTCGGTATGCATTCACATAGCCCTCATTGCTGTGGCACTTCTACATCCTTAACGCATTTCTCCTCACAATTATCCTCTGAGGAAGAGCAGAACTGCTTTTAATCCCCTTGTGCTGATGGGAAGCCCAACCCTGGCCCATGTGGATGCCTCTGTGTGCAGCTGGGAAAGTCAGCTGAGAGGAGAACTTCCCAAAGAGCCAGCAAAGTACCTGGGAAGCACCATGTCCTCAGGGAGGTGCCTCTTGGTGAGTCCCACATTGAGGTCTTTATGTTAGGGAGGTGTTGATGTCTCCATCTCCTTGGGCTGGGGCTCATGGCTCTGCTCCCCGGGGCAGCCCAGCACTGGGGAGCCTCTCCATCCTCTGCCTGGGTCCCAGTCCCCAGCTTACTGTCTCCAGTGTAGAAAAATCTGGTTGCACCTGGGAGGGGCTGAGCCCACATGTGTCATGCCCTCAATGATCAGAAATTATCCTGGGGTGAGGACACCTGCAGCACCCTCTTCCAGCTGTGCCACTTTGCAATGCATTTCTCGGTCTCTCTCTGGAGGAGAGAGCAGACATGGGTCCCAAACCCTCCTCTAAAGAGATACTGAAATTATTATTATTAAAAAGACTGAGCAGAAGATGTTCCACAGTACCTATAACAATGACAATGTCCAGTTGTTTCATTGTCTTACAAAACCTTCGACAAAATACAGGAAAACACCAGTTCTCATGGTCGCCTCCTTCTTTGTACGACCTCTTTCAAATCCATGATAAACCCCCCAAAGGTGTATGATTTCAGAACCAAATTGTGCTCTTTCCCTTGTCATGTAAAGAAACAACAAGCCACGTACTGCTGTCATTTGCAGCGGTGTATTTGGGGAACGGAGGACATCCCTGGGCGCAGGGAGTCCCTTCGCCATCACTGCAGGGCCACCAAGAGCTGAGGGCAGACCAGCCTGGCCATTGCGTTTGCTCCCTCAGCCCATCACTGGTTTCATGTGAGCAGCTTCAGCTGCTCAGAGCGTGATTGTCTCCTGGTTTGGCTCATTCCTGGCTGCTCTTCACTGGTCTCAAAATCAGCTGAATGGAGAAAGTGATTTTCACAGTGCAAAACAAATGTGCTTTTCCTCCGAAGCCCTGAAGAGTCATTCTGCACATTGGGTGGAAAGCGGTAGGAAAGCGATGACATTTTAAGAAAATAAGCAAGGTGAACTAAGTGATCACAGCCTGTCATCCTGGCAGAAATCCTGCCAAAATAATGAAGATCTCATTCAAGTAATAAAGTAGTAAAATAAATAATTGGTGCTAAACAGCACAGGTTTAGGAAAACACACCTTGTCAGACTAACTAGGTATTTTCTGAGGAGATTACTGGTTTGGTAAACAGATGTATTAGTGCTGGTGTGATAACTTTAGACTTTGGTATGACATCTGCCTTAATTCCACATGATGTTGGGGTTATGAAACTATAAAGCCACAGTAAGTGTGACACACATGAATTGAGTTAAAAGCCAGAGTATGTCTCAAAATCTAACTATGAATGGAAAGTCACTACTGAAAGAATGTGTTTTTTAACAGTGACTGTCTCCAAAATAGGGTGATGGATACTGGTAGAGTTTGTAAATGACTCAGGAATGTACTCCACTGCAAGTGGAGACTAAGCATATTTAGATTAGAAATAGGGTAATTACTATCATTAAGGGTAATTATCCATTACAATAGTCTATCAGCTGTGGTGGAGTATTTAACTGAGATATTTAGTTTAAGGTAGACTTTTAATTTCTCCTAAAAGAAGTCTAAATTCAGCTAAAGAGACTGGACTCAGAATAAGAATTAAGTAAGTAAAGAAAATGCTCTGTCTCTGAGGAGTCCACATGAGCACAGTGCCTTTTTTCTCTTGGCCCAAACATTTCTGAAGTACAAATGTTGGTTAGGTTTACTCTTAGAGGGCCAACACCTTCTCCCATTCCCAACAGCACCAGGCCTAAATAAATGCAATGAATAAACAGACCCGTTTCAGACCTACAGTGGGTGGCTGGAGGCAACCTGCTGAAAACAAATTCATGATAAAGTAATTTTAGAGCAAAGGCATCCTGCAAACTATTTCAGCACCACAAAAAAAAATCTCACACACTTGCTTTCTTTGACTAAATTTGTTTTGAAGGCTCAGCATAAAGACACAGCTCCGGTTCTAATGTTAGCAGGTATCTGTACACACATGGCTCTAGCCAGAAATGTGCATACCAGGAAAGATTAGCTCAGCTACAGAGGGTTTCCCTCAATGCTCAAGCACAAAAATAGAGGTTGTGTCACTGGAAAGGAAGTTTCCGTAAAATCACAAAGAAGTCTCTAATTTCTTTTTAGCAAATCTCAGAGTCATTCTCAAAATTGCCGTGAGCTACCAAAACTAAAAAGCAGTGATGAAGCTGTTTTAGTCTTCTGGATTAAACATTAAATTGTTTTGTGTATGTTATAAAAGTGACACATACTTGTACCGCCTGCGACAGAATATAGAAACAGGACTTGGAATCCTTGGAAACACCCGCAGGTTATGTTTAGTGGTCATGGCTGTACTTTATAAAGCTCAGATTTTGGAAATCTCGTACTCCTGTCATCTATTTTGATTAAGGTTACTACCTTCCATTGCCATACGGGTTGTAGGCTAACGGCTCTTCGCATGGGAATGCCGGGACATTAGAAAGTAACACCACTGAGCCTGTCAGGAGAGAGTCGGCGTTCCGTCGCGGGGGCTCGGCTGGGCTGAGTTGGTGCCTCTGCGCAGCCCTCAGCAGCGATGCTGAGGCCGTGAGCCGGCACCAGGGCAGCCCATTCCCGCCGGCTCTCGCCCGTCAAAGCCCAACGCAGCAAAGCAAAGCATCTCAGCCCAACAAAGCAAAGCAATGCAAAACAAAACAGAACAAACCAAAACAGAGCAAACCAAAACAAACCAAACACGGGAATGAGCTGGAAAATAGCTAAGGGAGGCAGTGACCCCTTCTCCCATGTGCAGTCCCAGGGGAGGTGCCTCTGGCCGAGGTCTGAGTGTGACAACCCGCTTACAAGCTCGGTCCCAAGCAGCTGGTGAGTGTGCGCTGATGTGACGTGGAAGGGTGACAGTGACCCCCCTCACGTCTCTACAACAACAGTAACTTCATGCCTAAAAAAGGAAGAGCAGTTTCAAGCTAAATCAAAACTGATTATTGTTTTTCCTCCTGCTTTTATTCCTGTTCTTGCAGAAAGGTCAAGAGTGCTGGCGTAATCATCTTTATGAGACATCTGCCCGTTTTTAATATTGTATACTCACAACCGGCTAAACCCTGCCATCTCTATGCCTGCAGCACTCCTCTTGCTATTGTAGGGCTGCCTGAATCAGCCATGCACTTTTAATTAGCACGCTAGGAAGCGAGACTGGATTTTATTTTGAAGGCAAGCTCATATTCCAAGGGCCTCAAGTGTTTTATCAGCCCTGGTTGGAACTTAAAAGGAACTGGAGACGCAGGCAATGTGTTTCTAGCAACCTCTATGTATGTCACATATTTCAGAGACCTGTTGATCTGCTGGCTAAGGCAGGGTTTGGGGTTCTAGTCTCATTTTCACTCTTATTTGCCTTATTATTTTGATAGATTCACATAATTTGCACGTTGGCATCTCCATTTGCAAGACAGAGCGAAGCCACTAGCTCCTACAACTATTATCACGCTGGGATGCAGGAACAAGCCCAGAAAACGCAGAGAGGTTTTGATGTGATTTCAGATGTCAAGGTATATGAAAAGACTCCCAGGACACTCCATGCCCAGCGAAATATGGAGAGGGCTTTTGAATCTGTTGCAACTTGGGTCTCTTCACAACAAGGTGTCTCATCCAACCCCCTGTGGAATAGAGGAATTCAACGAATACCCTGATTAATGTGAAATAACTTGGGTTCTGGGAGGAGAAACCCTACAGAGGAACAGTTACACATGCACAGACACCAAGGCTTGGACACTAACTCTATAAGCATTGGGTTGTGGAAAGGGAAATAAGGAGAGCCTCCATCATATGCCCACATCTTCTTTGAGAAAGCCAATTTCAGTGCTGATCCTGAGGTGTCTTGTCTACTTTCACATAAGGTCCTTCACCCCCCCACCAGTGTAAATTCAACCCAAAGTGAATGCCGATTAACTTCATTGTACGTCAGAATGAAGCCTTGGGCAGCTGTCAAAAAGGGCCAAGAGCTCAAGTGATGTAAACTAGAAGCTGTCCCTGCTCACTGCAGGGGGTTGGACTAGATGGCCTTTAAAGACCCCTTCCAACCCCAACTATTCTGTGATTCCAGGAAACCAGCAGAAGTCCACCCAGCTTTGAGACTGGTGCCAGTTTACCCACCATCTGCATGATGATACTTGTAAGTGCTGCTCCAAATTTTGCCAAAGGTCGGGAGCTCAGTCCCCAGAGCCCTGGAGGCGGTGGGCTCTCCGGGTGCAGGTTTTGTAACTTAACCCAGGACGATGTGGAGAGATCTGTGAGTCAGTGTCAGCTCAAGTGTCCCCTCTTTGTTTGCTGTATTTCGTCACGTAGGAACCGCTACAGATGCGTTTGGATAATTCACGAATGGGAACACTCTGTGTGTACCCAGGGCTGCTAACAGCAAGAGGCAGCCGGCATGGGAAAAACAAATCCTTCAAAAGAGCCTTCCAACGAAGTTTGTGGTACTGCTAGACCTTGATACAGATATAGATCTTCAGCTGTTATTCTAAAAGGCATTTCAGGACTAGGCAAAGTATGTGTTCCCTTCGAACCGCATCCATCGACACTCTTGGACTCGAGGGGAAAATTTCCTGGGAGGATGGAGGAGAGGAGGCTGACCAGGAGATGGGGGGCCTTGCTGCCTCCTCCTGCGGCAGAAAGCCGTGCACGCATGCGTGCCATGCAGCGGCTCCTCCGCTCGCCCCAGCCTCACGCCTGTCCTGTCCCCAGGCCCTGGGGCTTGCGCGTGGCCAGAGGGAAACCTCAGCTCACGTTCACTTTGCAACCACAGCTACCCACAGATGGCAACGCTGTGGCTGGTGATCAGGTACAAAGACGGGCGCACAGAAGGAAGGATTGCCATTTTCCACCAACAGATGAAGAAGAGGCTTGTCTAAACGTGTCAGGTTTCTGCATGCTGTGAGAGGAACTCTCTGGTGTTTGTGTGTGTGTATATATATATGCACACAATATATATGCATACGTATATGTATATACATATATGCATCACTTACATGTATATGCATGTGTATAAACACACATATATACATAGAAAAGATATATATATCTCTATTTAATGTATGCATATAAAGGGTTATATGTATGCATCCATATAAATGAAACTGCTGCCAATAGTTTTGTTAAATGTGTTTGAATTCTGAGTGGCTCCTCAGGATGAATGAGTAACTTGGTGACAGAATACATGAGAAACTCTGCCAACTCCTTTTCTTCTTCTCCCTCTTCCCTGCACTTGAGATTCCTTACGTCGGCTGAACACATAAAGGCAAACATTCACATTTGGGGCACCTCTGTAGGTGTCTGAAATGATTCATTTTGAAGATATAGGAGCCATAAGATATGAATGGATGCACTTCACTGTCTCCCTGGCAGGTCCAAAAATCACCTCATCAACCTCCCTTCACAGCTGCTGCCTGCAGACATCACACCCGGCCACGCTTGAACTGCTGAAGGGGAGATATGGGAGCACATCACGTCAAATGCCAAAGGCAATGCTGGTATCAACAGGAGCCCAGGGGCTAGGTCAGCCCCCCTCCCCGACTGGCCCACCACAGCCTCGGAGACACCCTGCAAGAGGCCACAATCCTCCTCCGCTCTGCCTCCAGACCACACAGCAAATGCCGAGCAACAACTGTGAGCAAACTCTGGGAGAGTAAGGTAGAGGCATTCCCAGATTTCAGCTATGGTGCATCCAAGATGGCAGGATGGATCCAGCAGGACCAGCCTCAACCACATGAGCTGGTGACGACACCAGGTGCATGTAAGCACAATTAAACCTTGAAGAAAGATAAACTGGATTTGCCCACAACTGCAATGGGGCAACTTCTTTGCCCCATGGTAAGCCATGGTCACAGCTAAACCCATCTAGCTGCTGGCCGGAGGGCTTTGGGCACAGACTGACCTCCTCCTGGCACCCCAATGGCAGCTACAGTCTCGTCCCCCTGGGAGATATGAAGTGACCACCTTAGAGGAGCAAGGAGGTGTCACATGCACTGCCATATGTTTGCACATATTTGCCCAGAGAAGTTGTGGCTGCCTCATCCCTGGAAGTGTTCAAGGCCGGGTTGGATGGGGCTTTCAGCAACCTGATCTAGGGAGATGTCCCTGCCCATGGCAGGGGGGTTGGACTAGATGAGCTTTAAATGTCCCTTCTGACCCAAACCATTCTGTGATTCTATGATGTTTAAATGTCTGGAATGGAGGTGCTTTGGCATTGCGGCTTCTGGGCACAACGGTTGGGACGCGGCCCCAGTCCTCCTGCTGCTTTGCCCTTTCTTCCCGCCGAGAAGCAGAAACAAAGCAAGCCCCAGAGGAGAGCTCCAAACACTAAAGCAGTGTCGAGTGGATTAAACCAAACAAATACAGTAAAATCCGAGATTCCCACAGCACTGTGGCTTCCCATGGCTGTTCTGCTCAAAGTGATGGACACACTGCTACCTGTTTAGACAGTCAAGGGAAAAAAGGGCTCGGGATGTGCAGCACAGAAAGCCAAGTCTATTAACAGCCATCATTAACTCAAGGGACCGGGCCAATGCAGCAGGAATGTAAAGCAGGAACGGATGACAGCTTCAATAACAGATGAAGTCCACTTGGGGTAAGTTCATTTCCAGTAAATCCGAACACGATGGAAAGTATTTGGATTATCACAGTCCCCAAAGAGCAGTGACCCAGAAAGCTGCTCTGCTGGACCTGTTCCCTGAGATCCTGCCACAGAGAACAGGCACAGGAGGAAGACGCTACGCAGCGAGGAAAGACCAAAGAACTGCTTTAGACCAGCAATATCCTATCCTACCACCCTCACCTCCGGAGCATGGCTGTAACTGTACACCATGGGCAGTAGACTGACTTAAAGGAAATTAGAATCACCTGATTTTAGAGCAAATTTTGATCCAGAAAAAAAATATCTGTTGGTTTTCTTTCATTTTTTACTTCCTTATAGAACTGTACCCTTTCTGTTGCTTGTAAGCTTAGGGCCATTTCCAGAGTGCCATGGGCTAATCGGGTAAAGAACTACTACCCGGCAATAGTGATGAGCTCAGCAGAAAGCCTGTCCTGATTTACTGCCTCCCTGGAGTAGCTAGGTTAAATAATACTCGTGGAAATCAGCTATTCCTGCAGCAGATGAGACTTCTGTTTATCACATTATGTTGCAGGCAAGTTTATATCATGCAGCTGCTCCGTGCATATGTTCCTACTACACTTTTAAGGGGGATATTGCAATCACTACGCAGTGGGAACTTCTGCTATAATAAAAACATGTGTGGGATGATGCTGGAGAAATTCCCTCCCCCGCAGCTTTTACACTGTAGACGCTGTTATTCTACACTGCTGGTTCCCTCATCTCCTTAGTTTTCTCCCCTTTTCTAAAAATACTTCCCTTCTGAAACAAGAAACATGCTCAGTTTTGTGCTTAGTTTTGGGGACTGGAGTTTGCAGGAGGTGGAGGGAAGGGGCAGCTCTGCAGGAGTTTTCTGAAGGTCGTGGGCGACAGAGGAGTGCGCGGCTCATTGCAAGAAACAGGACTGGAACCGCTGGTGAAAAAACCTGAGCCTGGATACAGCCAGTGAAAAAGAGAGGAGCTGGGAGGGGGAGTTTTAAGCGTGGTGCTTAAGATCTAAGCTTTAGAGATTATTGAACCTGCACACATTTAGGTTTGGGTTTTGCAGTGGATTTTACTAAAGCCCCACGTTGCTGTGCTGTCTTGGTAGGTCTCGTGCAGCTGCTTTTCCCCGGTAGATTTGGGAGTCCTTTGGAAAATGAACACATCACTAGGGTCAAAATAAAAACAATAGCAGATGAAAGTATCGGTCACTCAGGCGTAAGTGAAGCACACTGTGAGGAAGCGGCTTGTATAAAGTCACCGCAGCTCAGTGAAAAAGCCAGGAAACAAAATGTCTCTTGACTCCCAGCCAGTCCTACCCTCTGGATCGTGTTGCCTCCTCCTTGGGAGTAGACGCAAACACTGGATTTGGCCATAACTGCATTACAGGGGTGGAAGCAGCAAAATCCCTTGTTGACTTCCCAGGCAGGCGCCAGATCTGTGCCCCAAGCTGGCACGTGGACGCTGTGCCCGGGAGCTCTGTGTGGCTGAGACCTACGGACAGAAACAAGGTGGGATCCCATAAGGCACCCAGGAAGGGCTGATGCTAAGCTTGTGGGATAACTTGTATTGGTTTTGCACGGCTGCAGAGGAAAACTAGCGTTCCAGTTCAGAGTCCTACATGCTTATGGAGGGATGACGATGCATATGGCAGAGCAGTCAATGGACTATCAAAAAATGTAGGGAGGGAAAGTCCGTGCTCCAAACGATCGACAGGCTGAGGGCCAGATCTGCCAGGCTTAAGCCTATTAGGTTGCTGGTGAAGCTGACGGGACCCACCAGAACTGAGGTACGACCCCGCAAATAGGAGCAAAACATGGTTTCAGCTGCCAAGGTCTTTTGGAGGAGAGCGGGGTTAGCGAGCACAGAGGGAGAGTCTGTTCTCCAAAGCATCATCTGGAGAAGCAGTAGCATTTAACGGCCTTGTGGAAAAAAGGCTTTTAAGGAGATTACATCATAGCTAGTTTCTGTGTTAACACTCGGCTCTGGCATTTATCTTTACAATGGACGCTCACGTCAGCCGCTGCCCTCTGATCCGACTTTGTCACATGTTTTTCTAACCAGCAGTCTCCCGATGAGACGCCGTTTCTCCCTTGCCATCTGATTCTCCCTCAGCAAAAAGGACCGAATTGTTTTTACCCTGATTAAACCCCACCCTATCGGTTTCTGTCCCGAGCAAATGCGAACTGAAGCCTTGTGCCTTGCCAGGCAGCCTCCTCCTCCCAGCAACACGGTCCTTCTGGAGAGCCTCGTGGGCACCCTCGCACTTCCCCGCTCTCCACAACCTGGCTCAGCGCCAGTCCGGGCAGCACCGAGACAGTCCTAGTGACAGTGACACCCCCAGACAGTCCCAAGCGCTGCCTTCCCCCCCGAGAGGCGTCGCTCGGGCCAACCCTGCCAGACTCGGTGGCCTGCTCCCCGAAACGCAGGAGTCGTCAATCAGATTAGTGGGTATCTGGTGCCTCTGAGAAATGGGTCACAAGTGTCCAAAAATTTACTGCTAAATTAATACCCTGGAATTTATTTTAGAAGGTGACCTGATTTACTGAGGTTCTGAGCACTGAGAAAGCCAGGATGCTTTAACTTGGGTATGCAGATATACCACCTTAAGGTTAATCTTCTGAGTTCTGTGATACAGGCTTTAACCTCTATTTATTTAGGCAGCGTATCACCGTGGTAGAAGACAGAAATTCCTCTCAGGACGTGGGTTCCAGCCTCAGCTCTCCCCCTTGCTTGTTGGGCGATTTTGGAAAGATCTTCACTCCCAGCCTCTGTTTCTCCTTCTCCAGGACGGGGACAGCAGTCCCAGCTTTCCAAACTGTTGCAAGATATGGGGATTAAAAGTGCAACACAAGGCTGCGTGTCATCATTGTTGTTATTCATTTCCCAATTCTCTAATACGGTTAATGGGTAAACTTATAAGTACTTCATCTATATTTCTACAAGAACTAGCTGTATTTCCCTGACCTTCCCGTCAACTACCTATTCAAGCAAACACAGCAGCGAGGCCATGGTCTATGGCAGAACAACAGCAGAATGGCACTGACCTGGGGACAGTAATTCTCAGTTCTTTTGAACAGAGGCACCACTGAGAGGCACAGAGATGCGCCAGCACAGTACCATCCACTTCATTGCACAAACACAGTCTGGCTCTCCAGCGGCGAGCGATGCGCGCAGAGAGCACCGGCTATTCTTCAGCGGGGAAAAATCAGTGCTGAGGATCAGCTGCTTGCCCCAGCAAACTGTGGGACCTCGTCACGTTACCGCAGTGAAAGGAGCATCCTGGAGAAAAGGGGCCTGAAAACACTGAATCTTCACGCCAAGTCTGCCTTTGCCATTTCGGCACGCTGATATGTGAAAGCATATTTCCATCAGTATTCCACAAGCACACACACATGCACACATACATACATACAGGTATCTCTATATGTCCCTCCCCTATTCTGCTTCGGCCGGCACAGATTTCCTAGAGAGGATCTACAAATGAGTACGATATACAGAGTTGAGCGAACTCCCAACATGTTTTAAGGATAAACTTAACACGTGTGATAGGCTGTAATCAGCCTTGCAGACCAAGCGAGTGCTGCAGCCCATCCCCTGCCAGCACGCCCCAGGTATGCCTGTCCTGTGACTGCTTCTGCGAGGAGCAGGTCAGCCGCGCCGTTGTGCGAGGCTCTGCCTTCCTCACTGTGTCTCTTAACGAGGTTGAAAAAAATCAGAAGCTTCTGTTTTGGCGTTCGCTATGGCAGGCCCTCTGCCTGCTGAGACCCACAGAGCTCAGTACAGGTGTGAGGAACTTCAACACGGGCAGGAGGAGGTTTGCTGCAATGCCTCAAACACGTGGAGACTTCTTCGAGCTTCTTGGGAACAGGGCTACCTTTGCTTGCAGGCTTACAGCACTGGGCCCTGAGGCATTCAACATCAGACAGCAGTAGGGACCAGTGAAAGAAGTAAAGGGTCACTTCCAAACTGGAGCCCACTGGGGACAGGAGATGCGTTTTCCCACAGAGCTTTCCTCCTCCGTCACATAGCCAATGTCACCTCCCGGATCCACTGCAGTAAGATAGGTATGAAGAGAAATGAGTCTTCTGGACACTTGTCTCCCCCAGTCAAGCTGGCTTTCTTTCACTCTGTTTCAGAGGCTGTTTTAGAGGAGAAGATGGGCTCATCACCAGCTACCAGGTATTTCAGGAAGAGACAGGCTCCCCCATGGGACAGTGCAGCTGCAGGGGGCATCTTATGAAGAAGTGACTGCCAAGGAGCAAAGACATGAGTAGAAAATTGACCTCATTCTCCACGCGTCCTCCCTCGTGACCTGCCGGCCACCACTCACCTCAGATCAACAGCGAGGAAGTGCTTAGTAAACAGCACATAGAAAGCATCCTCTCCAAAATAAGGTGGAGTGGGCCACGGCTTAGGACACTTGCTGGGAATTAAGTGGTTTGGAGACCTCATTCAGCACCTATTAGCATTTTTAGGTGATAAAAGCCCTTAAAAAGCTAGCCCTTGCTTTTACTGAGCCTCAGGCACCCTTGGATGAAATCCATGCCCCAAGAGGTGCTGTGAAGGCAGGTACACGTGAGCCTGTTAAGGTGCTGTGGTAGTGGCACCCATATGGACACTGTAAGTACATATAGTGATAGCCCTTCCAGGCTATCCTGTTAATTCCCCTACCTGCTGATTTACGCTCCTTTGTCAGGGTTTTGTTGAAGCTGTATCATCGCTGACAGAGGAGGACTAAGACATAACGTAGTGCTGCTTTGCACCACGGGTTCTCGTCATGCCCCTCAGACTGCCTCCTTTCTCTCATTACTGTGCGGTGATGGCATGGCCATAGGCTCTGCCTCTTGCTCCCAGCACGGTGAACACCTTATCCTCCTTGCTGTGTGGTGGGTGGTGCAGTCTCCTCTTCGACGAGTCGTAGGACAGGACATAGCTGATCAATTCTACAGCAATTACCGTTCACTTTTGAGCCTAAAAATTATAATGATCTTCAGTGCTTGACATCCACTAGCCTCAAATCCAGTTTACAGAGGTGAAAAAATATCTCTGTTTCAGATATGACAACTCTGAGTGGCCGATGGGGTGGTTGACTCTCTTGGGAACTCCCAGCACGTCGGTGGCAGAGGGAGAAGCAGCACCCTGAACTCTCTTTTCGCCGTTCCCTGCAGGGTAGGCAAGACGCCTCCTTTGCGGGAGTCACAGCACATCACCATCAAGTCTTCTGAAAGCTTATCCATCTTCCAGCTCTCGCAGTGAACGGGGCTTCAAAGGAGGGATGATACAGGCTGAAATTCAAACAGCTGAAATACGATTTTGGAAGTTTAAGCTCTTACATTGATGACCAGTCTTTCGCCAGCAAATGATTAATAAGATACCTTAGGGCTGGCAGATTCAAGCCCACAGAAAGATGACAGATTTTCTTGGTATAATGTTCTATATATAGATCGAATTAAGGTCCAGATCTGCACAACTTCTTCAGGCTGAACAGTATTCACATGAGTGGTGCCATCAAAGTCACAGGCTATGAAATGTGAGTAAAATTCAGTGCTACTGGTATGATTAAGATATCTCTTAGATCCTTAGCAGCTTTTTAAAGAGCTCAGGAACCTCCAGATAATAGCAAAGATTGGACAAGCCTCACAGCTTGGAGCTGAAACTCTCTCAAAATTAGTGCCTTCAGGGAAGGCAGATACAGAACCAGCTTTGGCCAACTGCAGCCCGAATTTCCTAACACAGACTGTGGAAGACTTGGAAATACTTGGAATATTTTCCTGATGTGTTAGTAGCAGCAGTTTCTAAGGCACTGGTTTGTGTCCATCTCTGAAAAATTAATGGTTTGCTTATTGGGCATTCAGATGCTATATGGAGAGAGTGACTATAATAGACATATACTTTAGACTGGTAAGTACAGACGGCTTTAAAGAGTTTGCTTTACAAAGAAAGCCATATTGCAAGTCATATGTCTGAGTTTTAGGGAGCAGCCAGCTGACTATGTAGCAGATAGTTCTGTTAGTGTACGGCACCTATACAAACATCATCCTCCTGTTTGATATTACATAGTTTATTCCTTGTATCACTTCAATGGCTCAGTTATTGCTGGAAGTAAGGGCTACAGCTATCACTTAAAAACGTCCCTGAGAAGACCAATTAGTAATTCCCATGCCTAGTGCACTCAAGTTCCTTTTCCAAATTGTATTCAGGTTCAACTTAAGGGAAATAAAATGGATGACCCACCCAGAGTAAAATGGAACTGAAGTGTGAAATGCCTTCCAAACCTGGGGTAAATTTAATTCTAATAAATATAAAATCACATTTATCAACTGGTAAATTTTCATGCAATGTCCATAAAATATAGAATACTCAAAATGGCAATTACATCACATTAAAGATCAAATCATTTCACCATGCCAAACGACCAACACGAAGTCCTCAATCACTACTCACGGTACATTTGTAACTCTCTGAAAGCTAAACGACAAGGCACAGGCTATCTTATGGTCACAAAAGCAAGCAAATTGGTTCCTGGTTGCTATCTGCACTTTCCCCAGGCTTTACACAGAAGTCTGGACCTGCACAGGAAGGTGAGCTTTTGCAGAGCTGCTGTTCACCATCACTCCCTGCAGTAGGCAGCCAGAGCTGCAGAACGACGCCCGGCAAAGCCGAGGCAGAGCACCTGCAGCTTGCCAAATCAAACCCAGGGTTAAACCAAACCTTCCCTTTGCTCCACGGACAGTCATTTCCACTGATAGTGGCTATGAAATGAAGATTATGCACTGCTTCCAAAAGGAGAGGAAAAAGTCCAGGGATGATTCAACGGAATCTGCTCCATTGGTAAAAGTCCAGTTTAATAGCAGCAGTGCTCTCGTAAAGGTCCAGTTTAATAGCAGCAGTGCTCCTGGTAAAGGTCCAGTTTAACAGCAGCATTTGTCAAGGAACAGATTTTTGTGTAAAATATTTCCAACCAATGAACTGATGAAATATCAGCTCCATTTAAAAGACACTTCAAAATTATAAACCGATTCATTTTAATAGCAATTCAGAATTCACAATTTGCTACTATAGATATGTGGTTATAATGTGATTTGATTTACTTGTGGAAGTGTTAGATTAACTTGCAGAATTATTAACAATGGTTTTTGGCAGTGGCATCAGTTGTTAACCCGTGTTTGTACTATACTAATGCACACCATGTACTCACAATGGGATAACGCCCCAAATGTCCACACTGCTGCTTCCTTCATCTGCTACGTCGACTTAAAAATGACCCGTAAGTTGCAATTACACAGCCAGTGCAACACCTTTATATTGTGTTTACAACAAAGACAATGCCCAAAAGCATTACAAGAACATGTATTTCTGTGGGTCCGCTTTACCAAGGTCAGCCGCTTAACCCTCCCTGCTAGAACAGTTTGTGCCAATTAAGAATTTACTTCTGACTTGTTGAGATGAGGCACAACTCCTGCTGCCACGGGCAGGGGAACCTACAATTACTTGTAAATCAGCAGCCTCTGACTCATCAGTAATTTCACTGAAGATTTGTTATCTTCTTAATCAGTGAAATGGTAGGCATGTACAAATGGACTGCCATCCACACGGGGAATTAATGTCTTCAGCTGAGCCAACTCCTTTTGCTTAAAAAAAAAATAAAAAAAGTCAAGCTGTTGGAGTGTGCATCTCACAGTAGAAAGGACTGTTTTACTGCAGAATCAGTTTAATATCAGATGATGCTTTTTTCAAAATTAGACAATGCTTTTAATCTATAGATAACAGAACTCCCACTGATTCCTGCACTGCAAAATCTGACCTGAGGCTCTTACTTTTAAATACTTCAAAATGTATGAACGAGTGCATTTTCTAGAGAGTGGATTTTTCCATAATATGGATTTATTACTGCATGAAAAATTCAAAACAAATCTGCAAGGTCCCAGAGCAGGGAGAAGATTCATCACTTGCCTAAATAAAAATCAGCCTTGACAAAACATTTCAGAATTTATTGTGGTGAAAAACTGTGAATTGGGAAAGCGATGGAAGCTGTGAGTGACAGTCTGATCTAACCAGTGTTTTGCAAAGATAGACAGGGAGTTTACAACAGCCCAGTATGAGGGGATGTTAGGTGCACGAGTGACAGCAGAATCCTATCATCAAAGTATTAGCATGAATCTTTCCAGTCTTACCTGCTTTCCAGTCACTAATCCGGCTCTTCAGACTTAATATAACATTCCAGATGTCCAAACTATTTCAAACTTCGTATTTGTTTGCTCATTAATGCTCATTTGCTCCTCACCCTAAATAATTTTCTCATTTTGACTGGGAGGTGAGGACTGGTAACTTTTATTCCTATGCCAGAAATGACTGTGCTAAATGCAAAAAATATCAGGATTTTGAAGTCTTCAGTGACAAAATCAGAGGCGCCTGCAGTTTGAGGCAGGAGATCTAATCATTGCATTTCTGATTTAGGTGGGTGAATTCTGCCTAAATCCCATCTTGGACACTTAATGATTTGGTTCACTGTGTGAACAGAGAAGGTAGTGTCTGTGATGTGAAAACAACCCGATGGAGACCTGGACTAGATTCTGCATGTGCCATCATCCATGACTCCCAGCTGCAGGGCTGGATTTCAATTTAGGTTTGAAAGCCTCCAAATCCTATTGCCAGTACTTAGAGTCACAATCCTCCAGAAAAATGAAGGTGTATGTGGGAGAAGACAAGAATTGAATTTTGGTTTTGCTTTGTAAATTATAAACAATGCTCTCACAGAAAACTGTAATTCACAGTATGACAGCTGTGTTACCAAAACTGAAAGGGCTTCCCTGTTTCAGCATTCTGCTTGCATTTAAAAAGATCACTGTCTAGACCAGACTTGTGGTAAAACAATATTCTCTCACAGTAGCTGTCATTACCATAAATGTCTTGGTGTAGGAGATGATGTGTACTCTTCCATTTTGGTGCTACTGTAGTTCTCTTTCTTCCATTACTGTTCAGTTTTGGTAGTTGCTATGTTGTATGAAGTACGGAGGAAAACATCTTCCCTGTATTATTCTTTTGAGTATCAACACTTGGGAGAAGTTAATCCAAGACTCCTCAAGTGTGCCCAAATAGCTCAAAACTACTCAGAACTGGTCCTTCTGGCAGAAGGGTGGTAGGTAAAGGCTGGTCCTGCCAGATGAGCCCTAAGGGTCAGAATTGCATTTTCGGCAGCTGTTTGGAAAGGTACAAAGCACTCACAAGACAAAAGGCCCTCCCAGAGGGAAACTTAAAGTCAGAGCTCTCTGAGACGCTCAACTGCAGCAACTACACCGTACTGCCCACAACAAATTCTTTGGCACCTCATGTTTTAAAACATGTGGTGGCCTCCAGGAAGATTTCAATTCAGTTTGCAATCACAACCTCCCCTCAACTCCTGGGGGACAATCACAGACCTCTGCCAAGGGCAAAAGTCCTCTTGGCATTGTGCAGGCAAGCACATCAACATCTGTACCCATGTAGTACGAGAAGAAATGTGGTGAGCGTCAGGGCCACGCTCACCTCCCCTGCGTGAGTGCCCATGTGGAGACAGCGCTCAGCATGAGGCTCAAACTCATGCTCTGGATCCACACTGGGTCACCCTGTCCATTCTGCCACCAGGATTTAAGTCGTAGAAAAGCCTAAGCAAAAAACGTTTCTTGTTCTTTTATGTCCCAGAGCCATACATTTTTTGTTTCTCTAACAAGTTCCTGCTGTGAAAGGCTATGTTGTTAACAGTCAGCAAGCCAAATCTGCAAATTTTAGTTGCTTTAAAACCTACTCAAAGTTTAAGAAGTTCCAGACTGTTCCTGTACTTCAGATTCCTGCCTACATACACACATTGTGACCAGCTGTCCTAAAAGATCCACATGTCCTCAGCTTTCCTACTTGCACTGAAGAGACCCTGCACACTTTCTGAAATTAAGTTATACATTTGTGCTCATATAGTTGCCAAAAAGTTGCACCCTTCCTGCGGTTGGTCATTTTTATTTTGGCATTTTCACCAGCCCAAATAATTAGTTAATTAGATGCACTATCTCCAAAGATAAAGGAAAAGATTTCACCTTGAAAAACAAAATCATACAATTACAGCCTGGAGATTAGAGTCCTCTGCAGTGATGTCATTCACTTTGGCGTTGCTTTGACTCAATTATGCTTTATCTCAACTGATATCTCAGGGCAAACTTTTACTGAGGTCAGGAGCTGTAAAGACCTCACCGTGTACCGATGTGCAAGCGTCCGACGAGTCAGAGGTTGGTTCATGTGTCCAGACTCAGCTGTACTAGTACAGCTTGCAATGATCCCAGACAAAAACTTTTATTTAAGTTTCCTCCTCTAAATTTTGACTGAAGCAATGTTTGACTGGACACTTCCATCATCCAGACAGGGAACGGCAGTACCATGGACTCCTCACCCGCCATGGGAGATGGGTAGAGCAGAGACAGCAAATGTTGCTAACCAGCAAAGGAGGAGATCATGCTGAACAACCTTTCTCTTCCTTGTACCATTTTGAAGAAGTCACTTCTGCAATGTTTTTTAACCTTACACAGGTTAAAACTGATGCTGACTGCAGTGTATGTCTAGCTTTAACCCTTTCCTCTTTTGAAAGCCTGGCTGCTACTTCCAAACAAAGTCCTTTCTTCTTTGCAATGCCCCTGGAGAAACCTGCATGCTCACAAAGTATTTAAGGGTTGACAACAACACTGTTTTAGATTTTGGAGGGTCAACATCATTTGAACTAGCTTAATCTCATGGGTCTGTGAAGCTGGGTTAGAAGTGATGCCTAAACAAGTACTCCATCCACCTTGCCTTAGTCCTGGCTGAAATCCAGAGACAAGGAGGAAAGCAGATGGGGGAAAAAAAGAAACAGTTAATTAAAGGCCAGGTTCTGAGCATCTTTATCTCTTTCAGGTCATTACAGCCACGTCTAGGGAACAGACTCAATTTCATTGAAAGTTCCTCCTTTCGTTGCTGTCAGCATCTAAGCTTAGTTGGCCTTAGGCCCCTCAGAGCCTCATGAGCTTTCCCTTCACTTCATCAACGAGCAGTTTTCTAGGCACGGGTTAAAGAGCAGGCTGCTGCTTGCATAAGGAGAGTTCCTGCAGAAACATCAATGCGCCAGACCATCTGGAGGAACTGCAACTGGCTCAGCAACCACGTCTCCTGACAGTCCCCACTACTTTGTCACATAGTCCCCCACCATCTTAGTTACTTCTAACACGGGCTGGAGCCCCTTTCCTTGAAGACCCTCAGTAAGGTACACATCTATACCAAACGAGACAGCAGTATCTCAGTGGGACGCCAACAAACTGCATCTGGAATGAAGCTCAGGAAACTCAAAACTGAAATGCTCCATGTGTCCCACTTTACAGAAAGAGACGAGGCTGAACTAGCAATATTGAGACAACCAGCATCCACAGGGACCAGTGTGGCCGATCCTAGCCTTCATTTAGACACTGTAAAGCAGACAGATTCACCGGGGCAGACCAGGAGTCCTCTGCTTAGCGAGGAGGTGGCACACGGATATGCTGCTATGAGGGAATGTCCCATGGCAGCTGCAGAGCGGACGGAGTGAAGGCAAGAACAGGGGTTGGAAAGGACATTGGCAACACCAGTGATCTGTGTGAAAGAGTTAGAAACGTGGGAAAAGGAGGCCTGGGGTCATGGCTGAAGGAGGACAAAAGCAGTCCATGTTTTCTTCCCTGGGGTCTGGAGTTCTGACGGCAGAAGCATTCTCTGAATTCACAAGTCCATAATTTTGTGGTCCATATTTGGAAATATATGGGCAACACGATCTAAATTAATTTCCCATATTCATATTGTTGAACAAATGACATGCCTCCTCGGGCTGCACTGAAACACACCCCACACATTCCTGTTGTAAATACATGACTATAATAGTGAGGTGTCTCCTAAAGAACCTGGAAAGTTGGTGTTTCTACCACCGCTCATGTATTTAGACTGATGGCTAAGTTGTGTGTGATTCTACTCATTTTCTGTGGAGGGAATTAGCTTATTGTCCCTCAAAGTAAACACAACATTTACCAGTTTTTATGCACAAATTCTGGAACTCACAATATTTAACAGATTTTGTATAATTCTATCTGCAGGAAGGAGACCTAAAGGTTTGTCGCTGGATCAACCTGTCGGTATCGAAATGTCTAAAGAGACACTAAATGCACTGTAATTGTTCCTGAAAGTCCTCAGTTGTCCTCAAGCACAATAAAAACCTTTCAGGGAGTGATTCAGCTGCTCACAAACAGTTGCCCAGTGCCGTCCCATACATCCAAGTAGGGTCTGCGAAACATTCAGGAGGGACTGATAGAGAGGACAGAAAGAGGGTCCCCTGCTTTTCCACAGCAGCAGCTGGAGACCAGACAGCACACCTCAAAAGAGCACTAGATGGCTTCATTTAGCAGATAACTCAGCTGTCAGTGTCTGTAGCAACTGGACGGACAGGAATTTTGTATCTCTTGGCTTTAATCATCAGGCCTAAACTGCAGTAGCTGTTTCAGAAGGATGCAGAGATGAGCTAAACCTCCAACAATGTTCAGTTTGATTGCAAAAAGAGCTTTTAAGGACAAGTGCCTAGGAGGCTGCAGCCTTTTGTGGCTCACAAAGCTCTGAGAGCAATGCCAGCATCTTTATGAAGTGCCTCATGGCGCAGACACTGTACCTTGTAAAGGTAAAAAACTTGCAGCTCCGGGGCTGCTGCTTTTTTTTTTTGCAGAGGCCTTTCCAGTATTTAACTTTAATCACGTAAAAAGTGCAAAGTGCAAGTCTAGCATTCACCACTTAATAATAGCTTGTCTTGTCCCTTTACTGCCCTCCCCTCTGAACGCCGTTTAAAAGCGGTGTCTGTAACATCAATATTTAACCACGAGGCTTGCTCGTTCTCACAAGGATGGGGATTGCTGTACACGTGGGCTAAATCAGCGCCTAGACAGCTGATAATAATGAAAGCATCTTTCAAGATGAGGCACTTGATTGCTACTCTAAAGCTTACTGGTGAAAGGAATGTGTAATCTATTTTTTTTTTTTTTATTGCATTTGAAACGAAATAACTTGTTTAAATATTAGTCATCTGGATTTATACGGCTCATTTTTAGAACTGGGTTAGCACCTGGCAATCCAGCCTGAGTAAGCATCAGGCTATCCCAGTCGCAGGCCCGTTTGATTTTTCTTTCCTCTTTTTGCAACGTGTGACTGAGTTCTTTTTTTCTGATATGATTTCCTTCCCACTTCACAAGAGACAAATCCATGCACCCAGACCAGCTGCCCGACGGGAAGCAGCCCGGCAGCGGTGCCCTCCTCCCGGCAGCTGAGCAGCGGGGCTGGTCCCTGTGCCACACATCTCGCATGGGTAAGAGCAGCTCCCTCAGGGCAACGGGGTACCCCAGGTACAAGAAAACAGAGTGGCAAAATACTTTATTTTCTGACTGTGAGACAAAGATCAAGGGAATTTTCAATATTACTGTCCGTGACATTTTCCTGAATATTGAAAGAGATTTTTCCTCTATTAAAAACCTTCATCTCTACTTTCCAAGCTCTGTACTTCCTTTCCCAAGTGTTCCACTATGTTTTTTTTCCTGCCTTTGCCTTAAATTTCTGCAGTGTGGCACAAATACAAAGCACGCTCCCGGCAGAAAACACACGGCAAAATTCTGCCTGTCCTCTGCCCAGCTAAAAGCTGTGCAGAAGCCTTCTTCGTGTCTTCTGCACATCTGGGCATGGCGCTGATAAAGACAAACGGCCAAATGATGCTACCTAATGATTTCTTTTCCCTTGGGGGAAGTGCAGAGAAGGATAATAGATATACTTTGCAACACTGTTCCCAGGGGAGTTTATCTAAGCAGGGAGAAGAATTAATAGGCAGCCTTTTAGGGAGAGACAAATTTGCGAAAATACAGAAGCGTTAAGGAGATTTCCTGGGATACCAAATCCCTGGGACCTAAAAGTGGCTGCGCAGGGTCTAGCCCATGTCCCTGCACCCAGCCAGGGCAGGTAGCGCCGGCAAGGTCCATCCCACTGCGGTGGCAGGACTGCCTCTCCGGGGACTACAGGTACAGCTATCGCTCTCCAGAAAGGATCTGTGTGTCAGGGATCAGAGGAATCACAGAATGGAATATTGACACGGAAGGAAGCTGGCAGAGCCAGCCAGCGGGAACCGCAGGCACAAGGTGTGCTGGACACGGGGATGCATGGCTGGAAATTAAGAGGAGCTGGGATGGGCTGGATAAGACTTAGGAGCACTGATTGGTATGAAGAGAAATAGAGGATACTTAGCATGTATGCGCTTTAGTGGGAAAACTGCTCACTTGCCATTGACTCCTGACGTGCCTCTGACTTTTGTTCCAGTTACAAGCAATTTAAATAAAACCAGTGAACCTGACTCAATGCTATGGTAAACCAATAGAGCTCCGGTGTCTTGAACACAGCCAAACCTGCAGGATGGTCTAGGCAGAGTGCTTGAATTTTTGCCTGCTTACAAATTAATTTGTCTTGGAGCACCCAGACCTCCAAGCCACATACCTGGTGAAACACAAGGATGTGTAACTCCAGGGGAAGCACAGCACTGTGTCTGTGTACGAAAGCATTTCCCAGGGCTATGGCATTAGGGAACCATTTAAAACTAGGGAATCATATATAATACAATGAAAGGAGGGAATTTCTCTGGCTTTCCTTCAAAAGTCAAGCATTATTCATTAATCAGAAAACAGATCTCCGTCTCTACTGAGAACATTTTTTTCCTCCATTTGCTAAGTGGAAAATGACAAACGAGCTAGCTGTGCCCTCTCCCACATCCTTTCTCCTTCCATCTGTCCAGGCATCCCCGTCACTTCGCTCTCCCTCAGCGCACCACAACCGTACCAGCGGCTACTTACTTGGCACCACTAGCAACCTTGGGGGCGGTGGAGGTGGAGGAGGCGGTGGTAACGGTGGAGGTGGCCTGCACTGGCAAATTTGCTGGCAGCTCTCTGTGACTTTCTCTGCTACAGGCTTGGAGCATGACTTCTGCGGCTCACCCTGAGTGATCTGTGAAGAAACAAGTCATTGCATGAGCAGCAGAAACAGTGAAAACTGATTTTCCATGAATGTGTTTCTTGGACTTGAGTACCCAAGCAGCACCTCAGATCTGTAGTGAGAACTGAGCTCATGTTCCTCACGGTAGTCACTACGAGGAGGTCTCTTCCCTACATAGTCCTCATTTCTTTTTTTTTTTTTTACTTAACAGAATATCTTCAAGACCTCTTTCCCTCTGTCACATTTGGTCAAAATTGGCCAGCTGGTTTCTGAGTTATTACAGGGTAAGGAGAAGGCGGGTAGTGGCAGACAATGTGATTGCGTAAGCTTTCTTTCCTTAGGAAAGCCATCTAGCAGCATGCATTATTCACAGGGTCATTGCTGCAAGCCGAAGAGAGCTAATAAAAATTACAAGACAGTTAGGGTCAGGATTATGTTCATTTTCCTTATGGCAGAACTGAAAGCCAGAGGAGATCTCTCCTCTGCTTTGCCAGCCTTGCTTTGATGTTCAGAGAGAGTTTCATGGAGTGTTTCATTTCCCACCAAAGGGAGAGGGAGCCCACATTTTTTTTTACTCATCTGCGGATTACAGCAATGACACGGTCAAAACAGAAATGCCACAAACTGACTTGTAGCTTCCGTAACATGCAGCCTCGGCTAATAATAAGGCTGAAGATGAAGCATTGCAGAACCCAAGTGTAGGCATCGTTTGGCCATGGACAATGATTTAGCCCATATTGGTATACAATATGTTCAATAGCTTGATCTAGTCATGAGAAGGACCATTTATTAACAGCATATTTTTCTTACCATCAGTAATATTTACATGACTGGGGATTTAAGGAATATCCAGTAAAATGCCTAATCGAACACTATGAAATGGAGTAAGTCCCTAATGAAACGGAAATTGGCTGAACATCACAGGAGCTTCTGGAAGGTGTTAACTTCAGAGGTCTCTAAGCCAGCTCTTTTTGAATGGACCGACACTTAGATGGAAAACACTGGATACAATTTTAAGGAGACAAAGCCTAAAAGACGAATGAGCATGTTATCTAACAAGAACTTTGAACGCAGGATTAGGAGACCACTTGGGACAGACTTGTGTCTTGCTGAAGCTAGGGACGGTTACGCTAGCATTCAACCATTGCCTTGTACAGTTTGGTCTTGGGCGGGTTATTGTCCTAATAGTTTTGGCTTAACATCATCTTCTTTATTTATCTCTTTTCCATGACATGTCGGTCATTACAAAGATGTCTCATGTCATGCTTTCTGACGTGTTTTAGGCAGACCTCTTCTGCCTCCCTGCCCACCCCCAGGGTAACCCAGGGTTGTCTTCTCCCCACTTCTCTCTCCTGCCCAAGCTTCGTTTCCCTTCCCCTGCCAGCTCCGGGCATGCAATCTGTCTCCTCTCCCCTTTCAACCTTCTCCCACCACCCACAGCTGGGCACCAAGGGTGCTGTGCTGCCTCTTGGCCGCAGGAAAGCTGTACACAGTCATTTCCTGTATTTCTGTCCAAAAAGAGAGAAATGGCTAATTAAAACAAGATCACTGCACAAAGGACATGTTCACATGCGTAGAAGGTTTCTAAATGCAGAAAGATGCATTACTCTGGCCTCAGGGAAAGGGAGGTAAGGCTTTGTTGATTAAGTATTATAGAGAGGGAGGAAAGAATAGAAGAGGCTACGTGTAGCTGAGTTGGAAGGATGGCTCTGCACAGCGCAAGTCAGAAGGCTCAGTTCTTTAAACAGCTTGTCAAAATCTATTACCAAACATAGGGAAAAACAAATTCAGCACAAGCGCTTTCCAACTTTCCCCTTCACCATCAGGTAACAGTAAGAGGATGGTTAAAGACCATCCCAGACAGCTTCCAGGAACTTACACAAACTCTCTGAATGCGCTAATGAATCAAAGTGACTCGGCTTCATAATCCCTCATGGCTGGTAATAAATCTGTCTGCTAAGCAGGCTTATTTATTTTTAAAGTAAGTGATCACAGGCAGCAGAATATCCTCCGTACTGCTTCAGCTCTTCCAACGCTGTTCCCGCGCCGTGGTTGGGGTGTTAGGGACTCTCTCCAAAGGAGCCCTGTAGGAAGGAAGAGCGGTGGCAGTGGCACACCTGGAGTAACTCCCAGTTGTACTGGTATGACAACATGCACTGTGCTGACAGAGGAGGTAGGGTAACATCTTGCCACTGGCCCGGCGGCTGATTAGGAAGCAACTATTAACTCCCAGCTACAGTTACCGTCCCCTACCTGCTTCCCTGGTTGCTGAGTCCTGTGGCTCACTATAGTCTCGCAGGAGCCAGCGCAATGGGAGAGGATAGAGACAGGGAAGAATAACATTGAACAGACTTGGAGCCAGCTTCATTTGCAGACCAGAAGCAGCTTTGTGTATATAAGTCTGAAGATGGTGCTGGTATGGAAAAGCTACATTGACTTATTGCTCTAACTTAATATCAACCAGAACCAAAGGCTTGCTCTGTCTTTTTTTAGAACTATTGACTGCTTTTAAATCCCTGGAGGCTCTCCTACCTTAGGCTGATAATAGAGTGTCCTCAGAAACCAGTGGATATTTTTCTCAATTACTTTGCAGGCAAGATTAACCCTATACATGCCCAGCCGCTCCCTGCTCCTGTGTACTTTTAAAATATTCTTTCTGAAAAAACAACCACAACAAAAAGTTGCTTTGTCTTAGTCTGAAACTTTATCAAAATTCCCTACAATCATTTTTAAATGGTCGGGAAAGAACTGACATTTAAAAGTGTGTGCTTTATCACCTATTTGTTTCCCTTCCCTTGTCACTCAGTAAAATGTCTGGTTGTTAGAAGATGCCTGTAGGAACACAGATATTACCTTGCCAGGGGGTTGTCTTAGAGGGTTAGTTTAAAATAATTAAGATACCATAAATTGGCTGAATTATGGCAGAAAAAGGAAAGACCCGAATCGAGGTTGAGGGCCTCAAGGAGGAGAGAAATAGTCACGGACTGCTGCAAGAAGATTAACTAACGGTAGCAAGATAGAATTAAGAAAAAAAAGAAAAGACATTTGGCTCCTTTTCAAGAAAAAAAAATCCCACTGTTGATGTCTATTAGCCTTCTTATGAAAGGAATGAAGGCTATTACTTGTGTCTTCTAAAGGTAAGCAGAACAAATCACTAGAAAACATGCTTTAGGGAACAATCTTGCTCTGGCAGAGGATGATGAAATAAATTACTCCATGTTTCTTTCTTACTGTCTGCAATTCAAGGTAAGCTGCCTTTACGGGAGACGGCAGGAGCAAAAAGGCATGTTGAAAGAGCCTCATCTTTCTCTGGCCCGGTCTGCTAATTCGAGTCTGGCCTCAAACTTCACTGCTTGTTTGTTCTGCTGGACCCTACCCTGGCCCCAGAACTGCTCTGGAAGCACTTGACAGACAATGACTAACCAGAGCCCCGCCGGGCTGCCAGGCAGCTCGTAGCACAGAGGTTGCCTTGGCAAGGGCCCATGTCCGGAGACGGACCACACAGGGCTTGCTCCTTAGTTATTACTTCTGCACCTTCCAGCCGTTCTTCCAGGTGCCCAAGGTGCCATGAACACGTGTCTCCTCGGCCTGTCTAAAACTTGGTTGCTTGTTTGGCATGAGGCTTTCTTAACACACTCAGCAGTTGGCCGGTTTGGAAATATATGTTGTCTGGACTTCAAGCTGATGCATTTTTTGCCCTGCTCTGAAAATACATAGAGTTGACTTTATAGATTTGTCCATTTGATATGAACATGCTTTGCAAAAAGGACAAATGTTTTAAAATATTCATGGAAATGAAACTCTGATCCACAAATGTCCAGGGAAAAGCAAACAGAAAGCGGTAACTGGTAGTTTCCTTTTGCAGTCTCTCTGTTGACGTTCGTGCCTGTGACATACTTCTTTTTAATCCAAGATTTCCTTCAGAAACAGTGGTCCTAGTCCTGCTTTGCATAGAGTGGAAGAATAAATCTGCATGTGGTCAGAGCTGTTTAGTATTTCAGTAGAGTCCCACGGGGCTGCAGCAGTCCACGAGCATGCTTCTACAGGGTGGGACGGGAAAAGAGGATTAATACAGTCCCCAGACGGTGGCCCTCTTGTGGCTTTTTTAATCAGGTAAAAGGAGGAAAGCTTGAAAAGAAAAGTGCAGTTGACTGAAAAGGCACAGAGACCTCTAAAAGCCTGCTGATGTGGCAAGAGCTTTGTCTCTTGGAAGCAGTCTACAGAGATGAGATCTCAACACCGCTGCGTAAATCCCAGGACGGCTCTGCATAATTCACATCAGAGTTAATCCAGATCCATGTTTACGAAACCAGAAAAAATGTGACCCCCGCTATTTATCATGACACTTAACGGCTCTTTTTTTTAATTATGTCAAAAGCCTCAGACAGAATCGTCCCTTCCTTCTTGTCACAGTGCTGGCTGCAACGCTAATAAGAAAATATTGTGAGTTTGGGGGTTTTCGTTTGTTTTTTTTTTTTTTTAATAAGATAAATCCTTCTCCTCTGATTAGCATCTGACTGATTCTCTTAAGTGCCTCAAGGCAGGGCCTGAGGAGGGAATGCAAAGACATGGGAGGGAAGGCCATGCCACACATAAGTCATCACACGGACAAATGGGTGAAGAGGGGCTGGGAGAAGAGATGTGAGACAACACAATGGCTGCTCTAGATGGAGCAGGGGCAGGGGAGCGACCTGACGGGACATTACTGAGTTAGTCGAGGAGAGTATGGCTCGCGAGACTTTGAAGATAAGAGCAAGGATTATGGCTCAGCATGGGGAAGGGAGTCATGGGGGGGATTCAAAGATGAGGGAGTTTCGATCACAGGAGGGCCAGCATGCCGGTGAGCGCTCCACACCTGCCCTTCCCATTGGTACCTGCTGATGGGAGCCTCAGATACATCCCAGTTTTGGGAGAGCTGGAAAAAAGCTTGAGTATAAGCAGATTTATTGATTGCCCTTCCACAGAACAGCAGGCAATAGCACAAGTACAGCTGATGAATGGGACAACAAAACTTCCAAATTACTGCAAGGAAAGGCTGGGTGCCTTGCTTTTGCATTTCTCAGAGCCTGTTTCAATTCTTATAAACGTAATTATTTCTGAAAGATCGGCTTAGATCATCTGAGTAGTTTGCCAGAAAGATGTTTATGCAAGTTTTTTTTTTGTCTGCTTGATTGACTGACTGATTACAGGAGAGAAGTTGCAGAAGGCATCTCTTTTTGCACGATGGCGCTTCCCTTAAAAATGCAGTTACAGTTTTAACTTAAGCTTAGCTACCTGAATACTTGAGCAGGACAGAGGGAAGGTAGCGCTGGCAGAGATTTTTATGACAGGGACATTGGTTTAAAGGAGGTTGGCTTTCCTGTATTTCTGTTCATTTTAATCTGTGAGGAGCACAAATCCTCTTTGTCATTCCCGGCAAGAGACAAGATGCTAAAACAAACAACATCTCTCTTTAATCTCTTGGGAGTCACTAAGTTTAGAACAGGGAGTAAAAGACGTGGAGTCTCCACTCTGTTTTCTCCAAGAAAGAAACTGTAATTGTTCTGTTCTTGAATAGCACTTCGCTGGCTCATCAATCACTCCTCTGAAGACATATATTATAAATAAACTTTAAAATATCAAAGTGACGCATTTGAGTTGAGCTTTGCTGCCGTTCTGATTCTCCGAACTGGATGGGCGCTCTCCCTCACCGTACGCCCATTTCTCCCGGTCCATCTTGCTGGTCACCCCACATCACAATCAAGGTCACACGGCATCACAGCGTCGGAGTTGGCAAAAGCTGATTCAGCCCTTTACCCAGAGAATCCTCAAATTGGCAATCAACACCGAAAACCCACGACAAAACATGACCAAAATTAGCCTGCCGGAGCTTCGCTCCGTGCATCGCTTCTCCGGTGCATCTTGCCACCTACAGCAAAATGCTCTTACAAACCCTCCGCCCGCCGGCGCGCCCAAGAAAGTCAACTACATCTTGCTCCGAGAGCCCCCACCGAGCCCGGCACTGCCGGGGGCTCGGAACCGGGTCGCCCCATCCCTCACACGCACCGTCCCGCAGCAGCCCGTAAGGATGGAGGGGATGGAGAGCAACAGCTCGACCCCCGCCCCGCCACCACCCGCCGGCACCGGCCCCCTCCTCCCCGCGCTGCCGGGGGTGCCGGCCGGGGGGGGTGTCCCTCTGCCTGCCGCCCCCCCGCCCCGCTCCCCCCACGCAGGTCCGGGCAGGCTCCGGGCGGCCCTACCTGGACGGAGCCCCAGAGCGGGTGGAGGGCACAGTGCAGCAGCAGGGAGGGCCAGCAGCAGCGGAGCAGCCCCAGCAGCTCCCGGAGCAGCATCCCTCCTGGGCGGGCGGGCGGGGGCGCGGGCTCCGGGCGACCTGGGGAGGGGGAGCAGAGCGAGCCGGCAGCAGAGGCGTTGGCTCGCACCCATCCCCGGAGCGCGACTGTCCCAACTTTAATTCTGGAGGGGAGGGGGGGAGGGAGGGAAGGAGGGAGGGAGGGATGGAGGAAAGGGGGGAGGGGGAGGTTAGGGAGGCAGGGAGATGGGCGGGTGGGGAGGGGAAAGGGTGGTCGGGAAAACCCAGCCGCCCTGCAAGTCCCGGCTCCCTCAGCGGGGAGACATGCCTCCACCCCCGCCCTGCCCGCCTCCCTCCCTCCCTCCCTCCCTCCCTCCCTCCCTTCCCTGCCCGCCCCGCCGGCTCCCCCTCCCCGGGATGCTCCGCCGCCGGCCCCGGGTGGCTCACCGCTGAGCCCGGGGCTCCCTCACGCCCCGGGGAAGGGAAGGAACGAGCGGTGGAAAAAGTTTGGAGCCGGGGGCGGGGGTAAGAAGGGGCCCGGGCGCTGCCGGGGGCGCTGCCGGGGCCGGCGGGGAGAGGCGGGGAGAGCGGCGTGGGTGCGCAGCCCGGGCATCGCCTCTCCCCCCTGCCCGCCGCCGCTGCTGCAGTGATTTTTCAAGCCCATCGAGGCAGTTCCTCGGCTCCCCTCGGCTCTCTCTCTCCCCGCCCGGGCTCCTCCCGGCGGCGCCTTCCCTCCGCTCGGCCCCGGGGAGGTTTGGCCCACGGTGGGGGCGGCCCCCGGGGCAGCTCCGGCGGGTCCCGGAGGCGCCGCACCCGCCCCCGGCGCCCCCCGGGCTCCCCGCAGCCGGCAGCGAGGGGGAGGCGAGGGATCCACCGGTACCCCCGTGTCCTGGAGGAGCCTCATCCCCAATTGCAACCAGGTGATTTTTGGTTTGGTGGTTTTGGTTTTTTTTTCTTGTTTGTTTGGGGTTTTTTTTGCTTTTTTCTTTTTTTTTTCTCCCCAGAGTGATGCGAGGGCTCGTCCTGTGACAGGCGGGAGTTGTCTGGTCTCTGTTCCCAGCCCGGTGCCTCTGGGATGTCATAAGGAAGATGCTCCGTGTCATTCGTGTTTGTGTGCAGTAACAAAGCACTCAGGAATGTTTAACAGCGCTTGCGGGGAAGTTGATAAAGAACCCCCTAATATCAAGGCAGCGCAGCCTGGCCTCCCCCCAAAGAGGAAGCAGGAGAAAATCAAAGATGAAGAGTAGAATATCAAAGACGAAGAGCAGAAAATCGAAGATGAAGGTGGTTTCCCTTCCAGTGAAGCAGTTGATGAGCAAAACAGCTGCTCTGTGAATGGTGGCCGCTGCTGCAAGTTGGGCTTGGTGTGTACCAGGACGCCCATAAAGTGTCTGTTGTTGGCTCAATGGCACAGGGGTCCTGTTTCCAGTGTTTTGAACGAAGTAAGCAAATAGGTTTGCACAAAATATTGGGCCTAGGGCTTATATTTCATACCCAAAGATGAATGAGTTTGAGGACACTGATGTTAGTTTTTCTTTATATTTCTGGCACCCACTGAGCCAAGTTTAATAAACAGTTTCATAAAAATCTGCGCAGTGAAGCAGGAATGAAAATAGATTAACTTCTCAGCTGATACAGGGCTAAAATTCTCTTTTTGTACCACCGTTACATCAACCTCCATTCATTTCAGTCCTGACAGATGCTGGTTTAAATATCAGGGCCAGCAACATCTTACAAATGAGACCAGCATACTGGAATTTAATGGCGTTACACCTGAGTTGAGGGATACCCATTGAGCCTAGGCATTTATTTGTCCCTGTCTTGTGGGTTTGTAAGGACAGAATATAGAGAGACAGAGACATTATGACCTTGGGTACAGGCAGTAACTGTACAGCAAATATTTTTTCTGTAACGATGCTGAAAAAGATGGCGTCCTTTTCTGTAAGTCTACTGTGTAACACGCAGTGCTTAAAATATTGTGCTCATTCAATTATAGTTTTAGTGAGCTGGAGTCACAAGAGACAGCAGAGCTTTTCAGGCTTTCTGGTGATTTCCTGAAGGTATTTCAGCACTTGGTCACAGTACAGAACATAATAAATTGCACCATCTGTATACATAGTTCTTGGTTCCTGACAGAATGAGAGATAAGGCTTTAGGCGTTGTACGCCAGAAAAATACAACATGGATTCCTTTTCTTTCAGTATTTACAATGCCTTAATGTCAGAAGAACTGTGGATTTTCCTGCCATTAGCAACTGACCAAGTAGCCGTCTCGAAGCGTTGTTGCTGTCGTTCAAAGACAACCCAGGGAACCGAGGACACAGGGCCAAACTTGACCTGCAGTCGCACGGAAGCGAGTGCAATCAGGGATATTGTTCTGACACAAACAAGAGCAGAGTTTGGCCCAGGTAATCAGCATCTTTTCTGTTTCACACTGGTAATTGACAGTTCCCTTGGGGAAACGATTGGGCTGCGGATACATTAAATCCGGTCTTTGGCCCCAGTCACGCGGTCCGCACACAGGCATATTTCCCATTAGACTGAATGGCTGAAGAAAGGGCTGAATATGTGCCCTGTTCTTGCCCACATGATACCAGAGCTTTTCATTAATTGCATTGGCTTCTATTCTGTAGTTTCTATGGAGAGAAAACAGAGTCCAGGAATTTTTCCCACTTACAAGGAAGATAAATGATATGATGCTTGTAAGACTGCAGGCCCCGAATCAATGACAGGCTTGAAATACGTTTTGCTTAATGACACATTAAATGTCTTGTAGCACCGGGACTGGTGTGAGGAAGAACATGATGATTTGTCTGCAGCGGTCACACTACTGCAGTGTTGAGATGGACGTTGGCGAGGGCTACGATCCCTGAACCAGAACCAGGGTTTCCTGGGCTGTAGTCCCACTACTAGCCACAACGTCCTCTGCTGCCTTGGACACACCTGCACCAGGTTCCCCGCCTGTCAAAATGGCATGGCCAAATCCAGCTACCTGAAGGCAGCGGTGTGTGGGGTGACGGAGGCAGTAACGGGGTCCTGTCCTCCACGATGTATTCAGCACATCACAGACATCAGGAGGAAAGCCAGATCCTTCGCTGGTGTGATCAGCACAGGTCCATGCTCTGGCTCAGCTCTGCTCTGGAGATGAAAAGTGCCTTTTAATTAAGCGTCACAGCTCAAAATAAAACCTTAAGGTATTTGAAAAGAATTTTTTTTGTTTGTTTTCAGAAAAAAACGTGCACAAACAGTACCATCCAAGCAGTCTGTCAAAAATTTAAGATGAATATTAACACACGATAGAATGATGACCATTACTCTTTTTCCCTTTTGTCTTTGGTTTGAGAGTATTTATTGTGTTTGCTTTGTGGTTTTGTTTTTTTTTTTTTTTAAACAACTACTGATGATCAGAACAACCATGATTAACACTCCAATGCAGCAACTACTCAGGAAACATTAGTAAGGACTGCAACACTGATTAGCTGTACAAACAAATATTGTCGCATTCCTTTAATCTAAGTAGCCATAATGGTTATAATGGACTCTAAGAGGCTATTTGTTTTGTCAGCATGGATTGAGCTTACAACATGTATTCAAGTGTTCAGAGGACACGGGAGAAGGTTCTCTTCCAGGCTGACTTGTCAAAACGTTGTTAAAATCAATAGATTTTCACCAATCTGACTTTAGGTAGATTTTTGTCCCTATGCCTTCTGATACATGGGAATGGGCTTTTAGCTGGAGCCACCAGCACAGGAAGCGAAGGCGACCACTTCTCAAGCTTTGTGGTCAGTCAGGCCTAGGGAGAATCCACTTTAGCTTTTTTTGCTAATGACATTTCTGGATGCAAGTCAATAAACTCAAGAAGAGTGTCTAATCTGGTGAAACACTAGCCAAAACACGCGGAAAACATTTCAGCACTGAGATTTCAAAGCTTCATGCAGCCCGAAAGCACTGTCTCTCTCAGGCTAAATTTTGGGTTTGAGTCTAAAATACCATCAACAGGCTGAAAAATGTACAGCATCGCTGCACTTTGAACATTGCTTGCACTGAAAAGACTTTTGTTTGTATTCTTTTAAAGATATTTTTATTGCTCCATATATCTAATGCAGTGCTTTCAACATGTGGAAAGCAAATTTATTGGTTTTGGATTTAAATCCTCTACCCAAGAATCCGCACCTTATTGGGAAGTTTTTAGGACATCAAAAATTAATAAAGGTCACAGCAGCAGAAACGGTGGAGGAATTCGCAGTTCTCCAAACAGCGCCATTAATTCTCAGGGAGGGGCGGATGTTCTTGATGATCCCATTTATTTTAAAGAATATAGAAAAACACTAGGATCCTTAGTAGTATTTACACATACTAACAACAGATTTGATTTTCAGAAGACTTGATTCTTCAATTGTTCGATAATTCCAGCTTGAGGAAAAAGACTCCCAACTTTGGGCACATCTACAATAAGTTTTCAAGAAAACGTATTCTTTAATTTTCATTATATTAAATTAATAGTTAATCAAATATTGGAAGTGGGTTTTAAGTTTTAAAAGTGTCAGAATTTCAGGAAACTCTTCAAGTTTTCTCCAAGAGAAGTATGGGCTATTGCACTGCATCCGGAAAACAAAGGCAGGGTGTCTCCTTTCTGTTGGTATAAACCAGGAATACCTTCGCTGAAAGCAATGGATCCACATCAGTTTAGGTGAGGAGTGAACAGGACCAACATGGAAAGCTGCATCATGTAATCTTTAGCTTGTGCTCCAGCACCTGAAGTTAGGGGACACCACAGATTTGTATTCATGGCCAGAAAAGCTATGGCTATACATCACGTAAGCCTGTTCTTGCCTTTTTAGTTTCCTAGCTGTGAAATACTGCATTCGGTCATAAACAGGTCTCCTGCTTACTCATTTTCAGTAGTTTCTCACAATTTGTTCTCTTCAACAAATGGATTTGCTCAGCATCATCACTGTTTTTTGTTTATAAATGTAAAGGCAAAATGTATGGAATTAGTTACTAAAAGCAGCCAGAAAATTCCCAGAAGTGATGAAGGGCGTGTATGCCCCCAAATATGTCTGGTTTTTTCAGCTTTATCAATTGCTCACACAACACATTGCTTCTCCTTACAGATACTACGTTCTTAGTCTCTTGTGGCCCTTATAGTGAAGCCCCTAAATCCTGAGTCAACTGCAGGTTGCAGGAATCACTTCAGTGCTGTATCACTTTTACACTCAATAATCATGCCTGTTTAGGTCTCATCTGTCTTTACAGAAGATTAAATACTCGTTATTGGAGTGCGTAAAAGATAATATGAAAACGTTGCCTCACATTTACTCTTGGACTCTGGCTTCCTTGTGGATCCAATGTAAAAGGCAGGGCTGGTCACACATTTCCAGGAGGAGTTCCTCATCCACTTTACCATAGAAATCCAGTATAATTGCCTAATATGTTATGGTCTGTAGCTGCTCCACTGGAAAAATGCTGATCAGGTGATAAAAGTTCATCAAACCTTAGTACGGCCTAAAAAGATACCTCACTGTTTATTCCATACGACTATTAAGGATGTGTTTCTCTACTATCCTGGAGGTTGTTATGGATGAAGGATGAAATAAGACCAGAACCATGGTTTCCCAGGCCATTGTGGAAGCGGATAGATGACAAAGATGAGGCTGAGTAAAGGTACAAGAGTGTAAGTAGTTCCAGCTGAAAGGCAAGGATGAAGAGTCACTATTTCTAAGAAAAAACTACCAGCATAGCTTCTTTTTTTTTAACTCCCCCTCCAAGTAGAAACCTTCACATATTTTGGTCTAATTGTTTGGTCTGACTAATCTAATTAAAAGAAAGCTGAAGTCTAATTTTGATTGTCTCTTTAGCTAACCCCAAGCATCAGAATCTGCCCCAAAACTACAAGTCCAAGAGTTTCTATGCCCAGCAAAAAGGTGATTGAATTGGTGACTAAAACCATTGTCTGTAGGTCTCTATATTTGACAATGTTTCACCAAAAAATGCCTGGAAGGTGGTCCATTTCACAGAACGCTGCTTTCTCTTTCTGCCCTCCCTCTCCACGTCTTACCTCTGGTTCTAATCGACGTGATTCCCAGCCTGAAAAAATAGGCACCAGGTTTTAGAAAGCTGTCGGTCGGCAGATCTCAGGTGTGGGTTGTCCAACCTATCTTGGCAGCTGCGAGCGCACAGACCACCTGGATTCATATCTGGGTTCCAAGCTGTGGGGATGCTTCAACCTGAGCACTCAGGTGAGAGGATGAGGAACACAGTGCAAAATCCTCAGAGGAGGGGCAATGAAAAAGAGCAGAGCAGAGCTGGTTTGTATCTACATCTCCTGCGTTTTAATACAGACCATCGCGCTGCTGCGTGGGGTCAGGAGAGTGACTGGAAGTAATCCAAGAAGAGCTTCTGAGGCACAAGGTAGCAGGAGAAACAGCAGCCAGCAGCGCAAAGCCCTGGCACAGAGAGGTTCCCGCTCTACCAGCGTGCGAGAACACCATTTACACAAGAGGCGGGAGCACAAGGTGCTGGTTCATTGATTCCAGTCTGTAAGGGTGTTTGATGATAGTATAAACTGCAGGAAAAGCTTGAATAATGTATGTAATTATTCAATAATTAATAAAAGTCATCAGAAACACTCCACTGAAAAGTAGCTTTGTAAATAGTTTCTCACCATTCTTTCTCCTTATTATTTTGGTCAGTGTCATACATTTGAAACACAACGGCAGCAGACCCTCTGCCTATATTTGTGTTTGGGGGAACAGATGTGAGGGATTCGCTTATTGCCAGGCAATAGCTGTTTTGGGTACAGATGAGCAGAAAAAAATGAAATCTGCCACAGGAAGCCAAGCAGATGACTTGGCAAGCAAGCAGTTAATACGGGGTGACAGCAGGAGGGAGTGACTGTATCCACTGAAGAAATGAGCAACTGAGTGCCACTGCGGTCACCTCTGTGTGAGCACAGACTTCAGAGGGAAAGGATGGAAAGTTGTTCCCGGTGGTGTGTCTCCCTCAGTTCTTTCACTGCTAGTGCACACCAGACACGCATCTTGTTGGAGAGGGCGCTGATAATGAAAATCCTGTGCAAATCATGGGATCATAAGATGATCAAGTCCAACCATCAGCCTAACACTGTCTAAACCACCACTAAACCATGTCCCTCAGCACCACGTCTACCCATCTTTTAAATACCTCCAGGGATGGCGTCTCAATCACTTCCCTGGGCAGTCTGTTCCAATGCTTGATAACTGTGTGAAGAAATTTTTCCTAATATCCATCCCAAACCTCCCCTGCTGCAACTTGACGCCATTTCCTCTTCTCCTTCACCTGCTACTTGGGAGAAGAGACTGACCCCCAACTCGCTACAACCTCCCTTTCCCTCACCTGTGAATTACTCCACAGTGCAAGGGGATTGGAGAGGAATATCCACGTGCAGGGAAGAAGGAGAGAGTCACCCATGTGTATGTGCACATATGAACGGTCACTGGAAGAAGAAGAAAAGAAAGTAATTTTATAATGAGTTTTTTGAGATGTGTGTGCCATGTTTTCATTCACTATTCACCATCCCACCTACCCTCCAATCCCATCAGGAAGACTTGGAGATGCTTGGAGGTTGAAGTGATGGGTAGCTTCTACCCAGGGAAGAGCAGGAGTGTGTCCTTACGTGGACGGCTGAAGTGAAAGGAGTTTCAGGTTTGTATCACTGCGGTACATGTACAACCATGGTTTGAATGTTCACATAAACTGTGTGCCCTGGAGAACTCCCCCCATCAGTGAGTGCCCCCCACCTTCCCATCACTTACAGTACTACCTTTGTCGCTTGGGGCCGGGCTTGTAGCCTTCTCTGCAGAGATTCCTTATCGAGGGCACTCCAGGCTGCAGCAAACACGCAAACCTACACTCCTTCGGGCAGGAAACGTGGGGCCCTTTGTCATTTAGCAAATCACAACTAAACTCTGCCAAACTTCATCAGGGTGACTTGTGCCTGACCTTGGTTTCAAGGGGAAATCACAAAGGTGTTATTAATTGTTGTAAGAAAATACTGGTACAAACACACTCCAAGTAATTTTTGTTTTTCTTCCCTTACCCATAAGCTCCACAGTGGATTTTGGTAAAAAGCCATTGTGCTGTTTCTTTAACAATGCATTCAACAAACGTAGCGTCCACTGTGGTGAGGTGGATGTGGTAATTTGTGCCACTGACAAATGCGTGACATTTGTTAATGGCAGGGAAAGAAATATGAGGTTGTGCCAATGTCTAACACAGAATTTTGGTGAATATTTTATGTCAGCTGAGGTTAAGAGTCAAGAGCCAGAAGCCAAGCAGGTCTGATTGTAATGGGCCCATCTGTCTCATAACAAGAGCTATTGATCGGTTATTAGTCATCGCTAGTGGGGGATTATCACAAAGAGACCGCTGGCATCCGAGCTCTCCATCGAGATCTGCTGCAGTCAGATAGCACTGGGGTGAATGGGGAGAGTTTCTTTTCAACATCTGGATGCTGAGAACCAAACACTGCGCTGGCACAAACACCAGCAGCTCCCAGTGGCATGACTGGTAGCAGCTCTCAGTTCCCACAACCAGTCTCTGTTTGGTACGTAATACAGGCCTTTGTTTTGTATATTAATTAAAAACTGTCCACTACATCTAGACTCTCCTGAAAACATACTGTGGTTCTGCCTGCAGCTGGGAAGGAAGATCCATCAATCTGTCAGTGGTTTCTGGGCTCTTACAAAGTGTTAAATCTCTGTAAGTCTTTTGCATCAGCTACGTCTGAAGTCACCACGAGGCATGCACACCAACCCAGCTGGCCACTGCCGCCATTTCTTAGATCCTGTGTGGTCTGTATCTATCTGAAGAAAGAGAAGAAAGACATCTGAACTAGTGCCTACACTTTCTGGGATGCAGAAGATATCCTGGGATCTGCCTGCTCTCCAGAGGTGGTAGGTTGTCTTCATGTTTAGCAAGGTATTGCCAGAATCTTGTTAGATTAGGCTGGCCTGGTCTAACAGCTGAGTAGCTGTTAGATTTGGCCAGTAACTGGGAGCACGGTTCCTCATGGCTGAGACTGGCTATCAAAAAGCGACACACACAGACTGCCTGACAGACCTCGTCACCTTCCTTGTACAGAAGGCAGGCAAACGCGTGGCTCTTTCAGGACTGGCTACTGCAGTAATCCTTGCTTGGCCTTTGAAGAACGTAGATGAAAGTTGTTATGGTGTGGCAGATGCACCTGCCCTGATAGGGACCGAAACTTCTCAAAAACATAGAATTTGCAGTCTGGGGGTCGGGTTGCCCCGTCTGCGTGGTGACTACCATCACATACACACTTCGGTCGAAAGACAAGGAAGTTAAGGCCCTCAGCCAGCAAGGACTAACATGACCATATATGACCACAGATCGGATTCGACTAGTGTGTAAACGGAGCCCTGCCGGAGAGCAAATTGAGTTGGTCCTCCTTGGAGCAGTGGGTCGGGATGCTGCCTACAGTAACTCCTGCAGGTTGAGAGCCCACACCTTACTTAGGTGAGTGATTGCTCATTTTGGATCTGTGTCTCTAAAGCTTAAGAATCCTTAAGTGGGCTGTATAGTATTAATTCTGTTTAACATCTTGAACCTGTAGACTATTAATGTTGTTGTAGTCTTAAAAGTTTTGGTTAGAATAAAGTTTATTTTTGAGTTTATCACCTGCCTAATTTGATTTCTTGTAAGCCTCCGTGACATCTGGAGGTTGAAAAATCTTCATTACAAAATATTTTAGACATTGAGGTACTGTGAAGCATTTTACTTCTCTCAGAAACAACCATGGTTGTGTTTCTACCTACCAGGCAGTGTCCTGTGGGTTTCTATTGTCCCCTCTGAGTATTTTCTAGGATCAGAAGGCATTTTTCTGGGACCAAGGCTCACCACAGGGGTAGGCCTGGTGGCATACACATTGCAAAGAATTTTCTTAGCTAGACATAAAGAAAAGACAAAAATATGTTTAGAAAAATACAATTTTAAGAAAAAAAGTGTAAGTTCTGAGATACTTTACCTTGAGTCTCTGCTATGGATATTTACATGAAATGAAACACAAATTACACTGCGTGTAACTTCTTCTATATTACAAGTAGTCACTGTAACTCCGAATGGCTTCCCTGGCAGAATCTTACGCAAAATGTGTGGATACTAGGATGTCCTCTAACTAAGGCCACCAATATCAGCAGGCATTTATCAATCTGCAGTTTCAACACACCATTGGTTTTGATCTGGATCAGCCAGAGGAGTTAGATTTTATTGCATTCTAAAAAAATTATCTATTATCAATATGCTTTCAGTTCCCATCTTTAGCTTTCTATGATTATAGTGTTCTATTTTTCATTATTATTGGAAACATTCAAATCCTTGATCTGTTCCTTTTCCTTCTTCATCTTAACAAATACGTGCCCTAGGTAGAAGAAAGCTCTCTATACAGGACCTGGCAGTCCACAGTGCCTCCAGCTGAAGAACTTACACCTTGGAGTACTCTTTATCTTGCAGTCTGCGTTGTCTCACCAAACAGTGAGAGAGCTCTCAGGAGGTCCCAAGAAGATGGTGGTTAAGGTTTCCATCGCCATGTCTTCTAATGTCAGTGCCCACATTTTGTTCCATACAGACTGAGGTGTGCTCTCTCTTGGTTTAAGTTTCCACCATCCCTGCTCAGCCCCTGTGAAAAGGGATGAAGGAACGTGCTGCAAAATCCCCATGCTGTCTTTGGGGAAGGGATTTCTTGTTGTGATGAGTGATGGGCCACACCATATTCTCACTGCCACTAGTAATACTCAGCTGGTGAGTACATTTTCAGGGTATTATTGTGTTTGCAACATACCTGTTTGCTGCTTACCTGTAGGCACTGTGATATAATCAGAGAGAAGAAAGAGGATGGATATAATTTTAAGTACTCTACCACTGGATACTTTAAAGGATATTAGAAATGCATCTGTAAGGATCAACAGAGGCTGAACCTGTTTGGGTACTAGGGGGTGGATCAGATCCATCTTTGTCAGCCCTTTTTGTTCCCCAGTCCACTAAGTATCACGCTGTGACATATTTTCACGATGGTTTTAATTTCAAAATGGGCTAGGTTTTGAATGCTCATGTTTTCACTTTTTCCATTTTTTTGCTTGGTAGTCCCACTTGTCTGTGCAGGAGGTGTGGGAAGAGTCTGTGTGCCTTTTTTTTTTTTTTCAGCCTGCATTTTTTTTTTCACATTCTGATGTCTTGGAAACCCCTGGGAGCCACTGTTTTGAGGAACCTTCCCATCCATTTCTCTGATGCAGGGGTGGGAGATAACTGGTGTGCAAGGTGTTATGAAGAGATAATTGAGGCAACAGTAGCCAATCTTTGCTAACGATGACACATTTCAGCTTACCCTGGCACAGCATCCTCATAAGCATGCAGACATGCAGAGTCTCAGAAGTGTTGGCTGGTGACAGTCTCTCCCCAGGAGATAACACGCTAACACGTGCTACTTCTCACATTGCTGACTGCCTCTCGCATTGCTTCGTCTGTCCCCATGTCTGAAGGTCCAATCTTGTTTAGCTGACTGTTCAGCCTCTGCTGACACTTCCTATGTCCTTTAGCTTCTCCCTTGCTTCAAATCCCAAGTGCATCACCCCCCACTAGCTGCTGATTTGAAAAGAAATGCACCCAAAGTCCCCCTATGAGACTGACAGTGTTTTGCATTCATCTCAGTGCCTCCGAAGCGTTTCGAGATCCTCCAATGAAAGTCATTACATAAATGCAAAGCATTGTATTGTTAAAACTTTAAATCATGACAGATTTTGAATACATATTTTTTGTGACTCAGTCATGAATAATCACAATTTGCATATAATATTTTCCTGTATTCAGCATACCCTCCTTCTCATTTAATCCTTCTGACTTGTGCTGCTGTAATAACTCTAAACCTGAATTACAGAAGCAACTGTGGATCGCCTTGCTGTTAACTTGGTGGTGAGTAATCTTGATATACCTATAGGCAGGAAGAGTTGACAATTGTTTGTAATGAGCAGGCAGGAAACCCATAATCAGAGGAAACATTTCTCTGTTTATGAAAAGGGCATCCATTTTGCTTTCTTTGTATCCAAAGCTACAGTGGCTGTCTAATATGAGTATCATTTCCTTGTGCTTATTATTGAAGTGCCAAGGGATGAGCTAATATTGGGGCTTCACTTAACAGGACCATGGTCAAATGCTGAGAAATAGGCAGTGACGCCCCAGCACACTTATGGGCTTCAAGAGCAGAACAGGCACCCACTTAGAAGGTATAAAACGCAAGCATTAATGGAAAGTGATAAGCAGTTCTCTGTCTTTGAAGTATCTTTGTTTGCAAAGGACAGCTTAATTTTTTGGAAACGCTATGTTATTTATCTAATCAGCTCCTTAGCTGCCATTTCTGGTTTCCCCTAAATAAATTGGCCAGGTGACAGCAGCAGTCCTGCAGAGTCCCAGAAGTGGAAGAGGAGCTGGAATGCCTGCAGCAGCCTGTGTGTGCCCACGCCTGTAGAGCTCTGTCCAGTGAACTGGAAATCCAGAGTCCAGCTCCACACACTTGTCCTAGACGTAATTCTTCCATTGTATACTGGATATTGCAGGCAGGCGCCCATCGTCTTTGTTGCCTTCAGAAAGACATGACCTGTGTTAGGACCTTCTTCTTCTGTGTTAGGACCCTGGGCTTGCCATGCTGCTTTCCATAACAAACCCCCACTGCCCTTTTGAAGGTCTTTGCAATTGTCCTCCCAGTGGGAGAAGAAATAGGCTCCTGAAGTTGGTCTATTCTATGGCTCCTTTCATTAGGGGGGATTTTATCTGGGATGGTTTCTTGCCTGGGGGAACAAATGTTTACTCTTGAGTAAAAGAATTGCCTCACAACAAAGCCATTTTACCAGATGCTGGTTTGCCCCATCCCTCTCCTGCACTTGAATATTTTCTCATAATGCTCATTTTTGCTGAAATAATCCAGCATCAGCTACGCTAACAATCCCCCACACAGCTATTCAGAGCAGCTAAGAGCTGATTTGGGTCCCAGAGCAAACAGGCTGGTTCTCTTCCCTCTTTTTCCTTCCTCCTTCTTCCTATGAGGTAACCCAGTGCTGACCTCCCCCTCTCCTCAGCCCTCCAGAGTCCCAGAGCATTCATCCCTGCCCCCTGCACTCTTTCTGGTGGGCTTTGCCGTCAGTGTTCAGAGCATAAATTAGTCCTTTTCTCTCCAATTTTATGGTGCTGGAGCACGATTAGTTCTCAGCAAGTACAGGTCTCGCCCTCCTCATCTTCTCAAACATAACTCAGTCATCAGGCTTCTTCCCAAGCATCTCGTATGAGCAGTTATTGGATCCCATTTCACTGTTTGAATCTGGAAGCTGAACTCGCCGCTGCCAAATTGGAAAATAAGCCACCACACAGCTGCAGAAAGAGAATAATTGCACCAGAATGATTTTGCTTGGAATTACTTGGGATAAACTGACAAACTCTCTGGATGCATTTTCACTTGCTGGCTTCAGTGGTGTAACCTGCCCATGGAGGCTTTCAGGCACCTTCATCTCTGCTAACATCCTCTATCTCTCACAGTTCAACCTCATTTCTGTGACTAGCTGAAGTGCAAGAAAAGACTGATTTTCCTCTCTTCACAACCAGTTTTAGGTAGAAACAGATTTTAGGCAAGTTTTAGCTTTGGCTTGATTCAAGCAGAGAGTGCTGGAGAGCACCGTCAGAGCCTGCTGGCACCTACAGGGTGTGAAACTCCATCAGCAATGGGCCCTCTGCATAGTTTCCTTTTGGAACGGGGGAAAAATTGTGTCCAAAAGCTTTCTCCAGTGTCAACCATCTGCTTTCAAGAACATTTCTCTTTTTAATATAACCAGTCTGAACTGGGGGTGAGGTTTAGCCTTTTTCAGAAACTCATTCTTGCTTCCTTTTCATTTATTTAAATTACACTCATCCATTTTGTCCATCAATATGTTGCCTTGCTTACCATGAAGATAATAAACTCCTGCGCCCATAAACACTTTGGTCCATAACTTCTTTCACATAAATATGCTCATTAACTTTTCTACAGGATGACTTGCATGAGGAAGATGACATATGTGCTCACTGATGGGAAGATAAGAGTCTCAGGTAACTGGATTAGCTGTAATAGAAAAAATGGATGAGCTGCGGCGATGGAATTTGCCCAGGACTGATTTGGAGCACAGAATATCAGAGTGCTGCAAATCTGATAGCAAATGATGCTTGTTTAGATGGCAGTTCAGGAGGCTTTATAAGTGTATATCTAACACTGAATCTGTGTATCATCTATAGGATGTAGGGGGCTGTGCACCTACAGATACTTGCATACAGTATTCTTTGATGAAAAGGGGCCCTGATGAATACGTTTATTCAGGCTAAGAAAACTAGGAATTTCACCACATTTCGCAATCCAGTAAAAATAGCCACCCCAAAATTCTGAAGTAGCAACGTATTCTGCTTTCCTTCTCCTCCTTACCTTTAGCTCTCAAATCTGGAATGACCCCTGCTCCCTCCGTACCATCCCATTGGCATCAGCCACCGCCACTGCTTGTAGGGAGTCCTGTGTGTTTAGTTTTTTGGGCATTCCTCAGAGCTAGCTTGAAAAGAACAGTATTGACCTCTAACCCAAGGAAGGACATTTAGAACCTTTTTTTTTTATAGAAGTCTTAAAAAATGTGATTGTCCCAGAAGACTGGCTGCTGAAAGACAGAGCTAGGATAACTCACACATCTCCTTCCTGGAGCAGAGATATTTATTCCCTGCAGTGGTCTCCAGGACCCGCATGTGGCTCATGGACACTTGAAGTTTGATGTTCAACCTTGTTGAAGGTGACCCAAGAGCCAGTTCTCCAGGGCCTCTCGATGGCTGAACTCAGCCGACATTGCCACGATGTCTGCCTGGTGCCGAGTTGCCAGTGATAGAGCTGTAGTTTCCAAACCCTCTTTACTCTGTTTCACTTTCATTCAATTTATAGTTGTCTCTGATAGTCGAGATTAATGTGGATTTTATTTTATGAGCGAGTTCATTTTCAGGTTATTTATTGCTCCAGCCAAATAGAGGATATAAATCACCTTTGGAAGAAAATGTCCTGTTGCATGCAACGGGCTCAGTAAGTTTGTCTAAACTCTTTAAAAGCTCCTATTTAATCTCTGCCTGGGGTAAAGTCCTGTGAAACTAGAACTGAGCAGGAAAAGTGCAGGAAGCAATACACAGGACTGGCAAGAGCACAAGGGTCTAGTTCATGCTGCCTCCCTCTTTCAGGGCTACCCACTCCTTACTTCCACCCACAGGCTCTTCAGCTCTTACTCTGTGCTCAGTGGAAACAAATATAACATGCCCACAGCCCTCTCTTGAATGGAATAAGTTCATTTATTTTTATTTTTACTTACATAGCTATGTATTGTTGTATTTGTTTTAAAAAACCCCACTCACCTACAAATGGCTCTCCACGTACAAGCATCAAGATTTCCAAAGACAGCTAATGATTTTGAGCAGCGTTGTTGAGCGCTCAGCCTAAGACAACAACGTTAACTTCATGGCATTTTTTGGGATATATCTCAAAGCAGTGATGAGTACATTCACCAAAACATTTCTGTGAATATCATTTATGCCTTCTGTATTACACCGGGTCAGTATCAGTCTGATTGCTTACATTTTCAAGTAATTTTCCACCCAAGCACATACAAACCTGTCCATTTCTCTATTTCAGGATCATCTGTGAGGTAGCTAGATATACCTTGACATCTCAGTCTGGCTAGGATTTGCTATTTTGGACTTGCTTGGTAGTAGAAACTTAATTTTATTCTCTATTATTAACCAATCTTTCCCCTGTGCTTGTGCTGCAGTCAGTTTTGGTGCCCATTTACAAGTGTCAGAAACAAATGAGACTTATTACGTTGCTTAGTAAATGTAGTAAGAGACCCAGTTCTGGGTTATCCAGAATGGCAACTTCATCTGCTACCTGTATGTTCATTTATGTACTTTGCTTTTATACTTTGCAGTCTGTGCTGATTGTGAGACATTTTCATGCAAAAAATAGTTGCCGTTACTGCATGCACGGCATTCAACAACCCCATGGGGCTGTTGCCGTGCTTATAAGACTTTCCATTAAAAGGCTGAGTAAACACATGTTTTCAAACAGATCACTTCTTTTTATGAGCAGTTTACAATGGAAACCCAACGATATTTTTATTTCTAAAATTTGTCATGTCTCCAATCCTGGGTGTTGAAGTATTGGAGAAAAAATGGTGTTTATTTTCAGACATTCATTCATTCATTCGACTGCCTTTGATGAATACCCCAAAATGTCATGTTTGATTTTGCTTTCAGCTGCTCACGGAAAACCTGCCTGTTCCAAGGGGACCTGTTGGATTAAGTTAAATAACCATTAGATGAGGGGGTTGTTTCTCCGTGATTTAGCAAAGCAGAGCAGGCTGCTTCTGCAGCTCAGAAGAACAGGAATCAATCCCCTGCTTGTCCCAGCACCGTCCCCATTCATAGCTCTGCGTATTTATGGGCACCATACATACTTGCAAAGATGAGAATACTGTAACCTTATTGCTCAATACATACGCATTTGAGATGTATATCATATCTGCCTCTCTGTGCTCAACAGAACTGGAGAAGTCTGCTAGTTTACAAGATAGCACGAACAGCTAAACACAGGGACTGAGGGGAGACCTCATCACTCTCTACAACTACCTGAAAGGAG